>OZ038000.1:15365261-15522761 GCA_964035705.1 Porites rus | reverse complement strand
CAGATATCCGCACTAGCGACATTTATTTTACAGTCTAATGATTGCTCTAGCTTGCTACGAAACGGCGTTCGCGAACTTCTGACGCATGCATGTACCGATCTTAAGAGTTCAAACGAGATCTGTGTCCTGAGCCAAGTGATTACAACGTGATAAGGCTCGGTGTCTTTCTGAGCTATCTTGTCTGCGAGATGCTTTAAGAACCGCTGACACTCGTTTCCCATTCCGCCATTGGTTCCAAACACTAAAGGCGTAAACGAACCCATTTCTACATCTAACACCCGCTGCTGGTACTTGCGCTTCTTCCCTTCTTCTTGCTCTTTGAACACTTCCGATGTTGGCTTGCTCTGGTAACACTTGGAGTTGACGTGCGTAACGCTAACATAAAAAAATGTCGTAACTCCTCTTGCCCAGAAACCTCCCGCTTTGATGTCCAACCTTGCCTCAGAACTTGCAACAGCGCTCCTCAAATGAAATCGCTCGTTGTCCAGGGTTTGAAGGCGTGGTTCGATTTCGACATTATTGCAGATCTTGTCGATGAATGTCGTTAACAAGTTCCGTACACCATCATGTCTCTGCGCTACAAACCCCCCCTTTTTACAAGAGAGGGCGTGACTAACGGTGAATTTATCCCCACATATGCAATGACTTGGTAAATCGACTAAGGGTAAGTCATAACGCAAGCGTAGCGAGTCTCTAAACTCTTGCTTGTTGAGGGCTAAACCTTTGTCTGCGAGAGGCATCGCATTCAGCCAAGAACTTGCGCCCTTGTCCCTCGATTGATTAACCAGACGCAGCAGGCCTGAGGAGAGGCTTGAATCAATGCTATCCATTTTCTCTTTGGCACTTGCTCTCTTAAGTGATTGTTGATGCCTCTTTAGCTCCTCCGTAGATCTTTCTCCTGGCACCATGATGGAACTCTGTGATGTAACAGAATCTACGTGGGCGGTGGTTATTAGTCTCGAGGCAGCAAAACTGCTGCGGTGCCTCGGATTTCAGATCAGGAATGCCTAGACCCCCTTGACCCGTTGCCAAGGTAGCAAGTCTGCGCACCTCGTTAGGAAGAGGCTCTGATTGACCGAACAAAGTAGGGAGTAGTAAATCTTCAACCACTTCCTGGATTGGATCGACATGATCTTCAAACGATTCAATCGTGCGCATGAAGTATTATTATTATTATTATTATTATTATAAAAAAATATTATTATTATTATTATTATTATTATTATTATTATTATTATTATTATTATTATTATTATTATTATTATTATATGTATGGCCTCTCTAAATACATCAATGATTTCCAAAGTAGCTTGCCCATCATTTGAGTAGCCAGAAAATTCGATTCAGATCACGCTGGTTCATCCAAGGTTTGCATGGTTCATCGTCAACTACTTCCACCAGGACGGCTTGAACTAGTAAAAGGAAATTTTCAGATAACTGGAAAAAAATGGAAGCAAGTCTGGAATGCGTATGAAACCGTCAACACACGAAACGAAGTGGAAGCAGATTTCACCTAGCGACTTAATATCATCCCTTGCATAAGCCTGCCATCATGCCCTCCTTATCATGAGCTCTGCTATTCTTAGAAAGTGAAACACAAAACGTCCGATGTCAAGTTACACTTGCATTTGGGCCGCCGCGCTCGAAACACACAATGGATTGTCTTTCGCTCGAGGTAAAGCAGGACATAAATGTTCTTTTAGATCCATGCAACTCCCATTGTCAAGAGTCATTTGATGTTTACGCTACGAAGCTGCGAGCTTTGGCCCCCCGGAAACGTTCCCCTCCCAACGGTGTGCGGCGTATTGAAAGATGAAATGATTCGCGACTGCCTTGTTTGTGATATCGCTGAGAATAATGTTACAGGAGACTAAATTGTCAATTAAAAGTGTTGCATATCTATCGATCCGCGATTAGCCACCACAGCGACCACTCACCAGAGCTCACCTCGAAGCGATCAACGCCCACATCCTGTATTTTTAGCCCATCCAACTCTTTTATATGTAAAACTTGCCCGAAATTTCCCCGTAGTGTGCTTCTTAGCGGCACCATCAGGCAACTTTAAGAAATACGAGAGATAAGTTCTCAAAGCGTTTAATTCAAAGTTTAATAAAAAGGACAAAAAAAGGGACAAAAAATGTCAGAAACAACTTGACATGATGTGAGATACTTTTAGGCTACACAGTTTTAAAAACCACTAAATCAATCCGTCGTAATCTCTTTCAATTTTTTGTGCAAAAGAATGATGTTTCCTTACTACTTTAATCGGATATAAATGTTCTTTAGCCAATTTGATGGCTAGATTTTAAGTGAATTTGCTTAAACTAATCTATGTGACACATCCTTTCAGAGAAAAAACTCTTCCAACTCAGCCACACCCTAAATTGCGTGAAAGATCTATTCATCATAAACTAGCAAGGTGGCGGCATTCTCCTCGGTACGGCGTTTCCTGATTACAATAATCAGTGCAACTATGAGACCGAGCATGACGACTCCAAGCACGCCAACTAACACTCCAACTAGGGTGAACATCTGGGGATTGTCTTGTGAGGCCTTCTTTCCAAGTGCATCCGAGACTGAAAGAGGTCATACAGAAAGGACTCATCGTGTGAAAAGATTTCAAACTTGGTGGGGACGGGGGGAGGAGTTAACTTATTAATGACAAGTTTTATACGGGGAAGCTCCGCTCCGAGGTCCAACCCTTAATATTTTACATTACTATTTTTTGGCAGAAAAGGTGACCCTTTCGCATACTTGGATCGTGCAAATGGTACACCATTCACATACCATTCACTAGTTTAGAATTTTACATCCCTTTAACTGCTTTAAAATTTATTAAAATATTAATAAATTACAAAACCAGAACGTTTTCTTTCATTTTTTTTTTCAACGATATAATGTATCTGCTAGCCCTTTTGGACAGACCGAAATAACATATTTCCCTACGGTAGCGTATGCTTCAACTAGTGAAAACTCTGCCCTTTCATATGCTTGAACTGAGCTAGCAACAAAAAGGTACCTCTACATGAACATAAATCCAAGATTTTGAGTGATTATCTCTCTTTGAACTTGGCTAATTTAGTTTGCAAACGGTGGGCGAATTTTCCTAAAGTTCAATTGTTTGACTGCATGCACTATGTTCATCGTTGCTTTGGTGGTTGAAAATGCGTAAGCTGCAAGATGACTATTAAGGTAACTACGTGAATATGAAACATAAGTATTGTCTGACTGAAACATTCAGTTCCTTTACAACCTTATAAGGTATATCGCTGAAGCTAGAAGGCAGCTATAATGTATTGGAGGCTGCCATCTCAATGCAGATTACCTTTAGGATTATGTGAAGAATGTAGGGGTGCTTGACACAAGTCTTTCAAAGTGTACTGTGAGTAATACATACCTTTATCTTCTTCTCCCTTGACCTTGATTGGCCCAATAAACTGATTAACGACGAAATAATCTTTCACTTCCCTTTTCTTTCTGGAGCCATTCTCGTTTTCCTGGCATCCCTTGGCGCATTTTGACTCTTCTTCCTTCGAGCGACACACAGTCATTTTGCAGTGTATGTACACGTCTTGATAACCAGATTTGAAGCGGAAGGCCACTAAACTAAATCGCTGTTCACCAGACATCTTGTACTCAAACTCCAGAGTTTTGTCTCGGGGACATCTACAAAAAGAATAATAACTTTTTAAAGCGAACGCACAATAAAAAACATCTTTCTTTTTTTTTTCGATAAGCCAACACTTTTTTTGAGCGCAAAATTTAGGTTGCACAATTAAGATCATTGGCAGCATCAAAAAAATAAAAATCAACTAAAGAACAAAGGCTCTGGCTTCTGATAACCATATTACATCATGTTTCTTAAAAACACCACGGTCCTTCTCATATAACGTTGTTGCATCCGAATCATCTTTCGCTTCAGGAATGCATGAAATGACTGGGTACAAATTTGCTTTTCACCTGTTAATGGGCAAAAGCTTCTCAAAACTAGTCGTTTAACTTGCCATAACATGGTTTGCTTTATTTATTTATTCATTTTATTATTATTATTTTTTCATAGACTTACAGACTCAACAGCTAAAATATAAACACTAACATCGCCCCATGTAAAGTCAGGAAAATATTTGCTTGTAGAATCTAGAATCCTGGGCTTCGGAATCCGAAATACGGCTCAAGGAATGAATCCGGAATCTCAGTAACAACTGGAATCCGGAATCCAAGTTCCCCTGACAAAGAATTCGGAATCTACAGCGTGGAATCCAGAATTTAAGAATGTCTTGGATTCCCTTACTATAGGGGCATTGTTTACAAGCTTCTCAATCTCTTCGTTGAGCTTGCTGTCACATATTTTGGTTTTATTTTTTTCTCATAGACCTATAGATTCAATGACTAAACCCAAATATTTTAGTCGTTATTTACGCATTTTCGATGATCGCATGGTCCGGCTTATCATTGATATCCTGGGAGGGTGTGGCCTTGCATTCATCCGGAAACAAGATCAGTCCAGAATCCCCCGACTCTACTCGCATTTCCAGGTACATCCGCTGGCTAATCCCGATGACGTAGGGAAATTCATCAACTTTGTTTGAGTAGTCCTTATCGGTGTATAGATTTGCCTCATACGAGAAGTTACCGAAGTCCTCTGATGATAAAAAAGCATAGCATAACATCAAGAAAAGAATAACTGGCAACACGATTTTCATTTCTACAACAGATCTTCGTGTACCATACCTTGTTTCTGCTGTCAAACAACTAGACCTGTGACATATAATAGGGCGAATTTTTTTCTCTGTTTATACTCGAATTATGTGTTCATAATTTTATGAATGCCTGTGATAAGAATGCAGTTTATTCTAACAGAAAGAAAACAGTTCACTCTCCATTTGGCTGAGTACGTTATTCACAAACCAAAATAAAAAGCTGGGTAACTGTCTCCAGAACTGCCAAAAAAATTCATTCTTCCTCATTCCCTTACGAAAAAAAATTGGCCTTCCCTGACGTTTTATCCGCTGAGACGTTTTAGAAGTAGTTTTGAGAATTAAACTTTCGAGGGGCGGAGCTGGAGTGGTGGGTAAATGGTGAGGGGCAGGGAGATTGAACTCTTCTATCTGGACAAGAAAGTTTTAACCAGGTAAGTCAGGTAACCAGGTAAGTCAGGTAAGTCCATCAAATTGCTCAAAAACCTACTCGTTGCCCTCGGACTAAACCTTAAGGGGTATTAAAGAGAACACTTTTAGGGGTCTTAAAGGGAAGACGTTAAGGAGTCTTAAAGTGAACACTTTATCGGGTCTTAAAGTGAGCACTGTAAGGAGTCTTAAAGTGAAGACTTTAAGGAGTCTTAAAGTCAAGACTTTAAGGAGTCTTAAAGTGAACACTGTAAGGAGTCTTAAAGTGAAGACTTTCAGGAGTGTTAAAGTCAAGACTTTAAGGAGTCTTAAGGTGTTCTGCACGTTAAGGAGTCTGAAAGTGAACACTTGAAGGAGTCTTAAAGTCAACACTGCAAGGAGTCTTAAAGTGAAGACTTTAAGGAGTGTTAAAGTCAAGACTTTAAGGAGTCTTAAAGTGTTCTGCGCGTTAAGGAGTCTTAAAGTGTTCTGCACGTTAAGGAGTCTTAAAGTGAACACTTTAAGGAGTCTTAAAGTCAAGACTTTAAGGAGTCTTAAAGTCAAGACTTTAAGGAGTCTTAAAGTGAACACTGTAAGGAGTCTTAAAGTGAAGACTTTCAGGAGTGTTAAAGTCAAGACTTTAAGGAGTCTTAAGGTGTTCTGCACGTTAAGGAGTCTGAAAGTGAACACTTGAAGGAGTCTTAAAGTCAACACTGCAAGGAGTCTTAAAGTGAAGACTTTAAGGAGTGTTAAAGTCAAGACTTTAAGGAGTCTTAAAGTGTTCTGCGCGTTAAGGAGTCTTAAAGTGTTCTGCACGTTAAGGAGTCTTAAAGTGAACACTTTAAGGAGTCTTTAAGTGTTTACTTTCAAGACTTTAAGGATTTAGTTATATAGGGCATTTTTATATAATTTTAATTGTAAATTTATATAAGGGACTTTGCCCATCATCTTAGAATGATCCATTTACTCCTTGATTGCCATTGGCGTGTACCAAAAGCAGTAAACAGGCATTATTATATTTGCACTTATTGTTGTTACCTGTATTGGTTATGATTTTTGTGAACTGAGGATTGACTTGCACTTTAGAGATAACTGCCTTTTTCTTGTAGGAACACTGAAAGGGAAGCACTCTTGTACTTGATCGAGTGATGGCTTCCTCTTCATTCTCGTCGTTTACTACAGCAATAATCTTGTTCATGTAGCGAATTTCACTTTCGTCTTCTTCATATTCGGTTTGGCAGTCTCCCAAGCCAAACCTAAATATGACCTTTGTTGCATCTCGATACCCGGGAACACAAGCCTCGTCCTGGAGATGAGTCACATTGGTGTCCAGTCCTGGGTAGTTCTTGCTCTCCAAGGTAACCTCGATGTATTCGTTGTGGCATACGAGGCCAAGTTCTGCAGAAATCGTAAAAAAGAATGATCCCAATCTACTTCATACCTTGTGCGTTAATTGAAGCAAACTGCGTTTACGGATAGTTTAAAAAAGGTTCCAAGACGCACTGATCACTACCTCGCCAGACGAGTTCCACAAAATGTTTACTCAAGTAAAGTACAATGCGTAGTATCCGGGGGAATTATTCCATTACTAGCAAAGAAAATATATTCTTCAGCTTTCTTTTTTTCTTCGTTACTGTCTAAATCGTAAGAAATTCCTCTAGATCACAAGAATCTTTGTCTTACGTACTTTCGACAAACGGAAAGATCAGCTTCATTTCGTTCAGCTAGTAAATGGTTAAATTTCTCAGTGGGGGAAAGCCCAGGGTTCTGCATTTCCATGAGCGAAAATCACAGGAAAATAATTAGTTTAATGCAGTAATCTTTAACTTTTGGATAATGTTTCAAGAAGCATTAAGCCAGGGACAAATTGATATCTATGGAAGACCTGAAGGTTAAGAGTTCACTATAATACACGCTTGAATTATTTTAATTTCCCTTTTTTTTATTAATCTTTGATTTGCAAAGACAAGATGTTTTAGTAGTGCAAAGACCAATGGCAAAAGGTGGGTTTTGTTTTCGGTATCATCATTATAGGTTTGACAGCTAGGCTGTTAAGATAAATTTGTCTATACACCTGTGGGTTGGGGTTGGAAATGTAAAATAATTAAATAATTATATTGAAGCTAGAGCAATATTCCTAACTTATACATACTTGCCGTAGAGTTATCTATCATTTCTCCATCAGCCCCTCCACTCGTTGGTGTTGGCGACTCTAAAAATAAGTAAATTTCATCAAAAGGAGTTAGGTACCTTCGTGTTTAGTAATATGCATCTAACTGAGGTCAGCCAATTAACGAGTAGAGTAGGGTCTTAAAGCACTTTAAAATGATTGGTATATTCCTTCATTACATTCCAAACTTAAATATAGCCTTAGTAATAAATCTTTACTGTAAAGAAATTATCGCAGTTCTAGACGTAACTTAACCCTTTCACTGACAAATGTGGCCAAGGCAAATTTCGATCAAAGTTCCAAATTTATTTTCTAAAATTTTGAGAAACAAATGGCATCATGTGCAAGTACAGACAGAGAACTTTCATTTGAATGGTCACATCATAGGATTTCCTCCAAAGACTCAAAAGTTAGAGTCACCTTACAAAACTCCATCGAACACTCTGGCAGTGAAAGGGTTAAATTGCGATTCCGGCACATTATACCCTTTCTTCGTCCCATAATTGTAATATATGATTTTCATATATTGATAATATCATCTGTAATAACTTTGTTGGCATCAGATATTTATGTAACCATTTTTTTTTAAAGAAAGAAAAGACTTACAGGTGAACTCCCTTTTAAACTGAGTTAGTTGGCCTATAAAGCTTCCTTTATTAATATCATTGTTCCCTTTTAACTTTAGGGCGCTTATCTCTCTCAGGCGGACGTCTTAGAGAGAATCTCAATAATGTACTGAGAGAAAATGGATTCTGCTATTGTCAAAATTATACCTCCATTGAAGCAGTTTCAGAAATCAACTAATCGACTACAAACGATTGTATGATTATCAATCTTCTAACAGGACTACAAGTGTACCCGAG
The DNA here is from genome assembly GCA_964035705.1 of Porites rus. Classification (NCBI taxonomy): domain Eukaryota; kingdom Metazoa; phylum Cnidaria; class Anthozoa; order Scleractinia; family Poritidae; genus Porites; species Porites rus. The sequence continues at coordinate 15,514,623 of OZ038000.1, read as the reverse complement.
TGAATCATATTAACAGTGCAACCTCGTTCCAAGAGTTTCCTCCTACTCTTCCTTCTTCCAACACTCTCTTTTGGGAGGGAATCCTGGGAACGAGGTTGAAAACAGTGGATAGCTCTGAGGAGCATGAAGACAAAACGGTGAGATTTATTTGGAGTCGCTTTAGTGTGTCGTGCAACTTCACAGCATTATCAATTAATTGTTTCTGAAGCTAAACTTTTATACTTTTGGTTGTCGTTGAGAGTTGGGACATTCGGATCGACGGACTGACCTGCTGAGCATCCATGTGCAGTTTCTAAGACGAATGGGCGGATATGTGTTTTGATTTGTTTGTAAGTTCTTATTGGTTGCCTGTTGAGGGGCATTTAAATTTGTGAAGAGATTAACAAAAGTGCGGTTTTTGGAACAAGACCCCCTGGAAGAAGCTTCCGATTTCATTTTTCTTTGTACGACTGAATACAATTGCCTAGTGAGGGATGTCTTATAAATGTCTGATTTAAAACGCCCGTGCTATCTTTATGTTTTGTCAGGTTAGCCTGCTTCCCATTTCAAATAAAAAATTAACAATTATGTTTTATCTTAATTCTTTTTCACCGTTTCTTTCCCATAAAGGTGATTATATCAGGAGTTCTTCAAAATGTGTATGACAATATAATGTGTGCAACAATAGATGCGTGTGCAAAAGATGGTTAATTAAACTAACTGAAACAGTTTTTTATTAGCGTCCAAAGAAAAAGAATAAATTCAGCAAATAAGCAGCTCAGATAGAAAAAAAATATATACATTAAAAAAAGCAATCAAACAAAATATATTTTCTTCAGGATCGTTTCAAAGCAACTGAACTTTTGAGGCATGTCTAGGTCTAAGTAAAGAAAACTTTAGTCAATGCCTCTCAAGAATATATAAATTAAAATAATTTAAGAAAGAAACTTTCCATCATTTTAGAGTGAAAACTCAGCAGCGGTATAGTTCTTTTTGCAATTTTGACAGGGGGCAACAAATTCAAGCGGCTTATAAGCGTTTGGAATGTTTCATAGGAGAAAGGCGAGGTAGGAAGAAAGGACGATTTGAACTGTTACAAAAAGTATACAAATTGAAAATTTATAGACATTTTGCTATCTTTGTGAATAGTCCAGTTTTCCAGTGAAATGCTATGCTGGAGTAACCTCTGTTTTTTTAATCTTGCAATTTGACATTAGTTTTGTGAGCAACAAAGCTCGTAGGTTAGTGAGAGAGAGAGAGAGAAGACTTAAATGAATGGAAAACAGGTGAATTCGAAACAATTTTTGTTTTGCAATTGCCAGGATGAATCGGTGGGAAAAATGTTTTTAATCTGATACTATACTAGAATTAAACTAGAGGCCCTCAGTGGTCAAAATAATTATTTTAGCAAGCAGCAAGTTTCCCTCCCTGTCCATTAAAGTTTAAATAAGTGAAACAAATAAAGTTAGTCTTTGCCTACCTTGAGCAATTGACAAGTTGCAAACCAACGAGAAAATAGTTGAGCAGAAGAGAAACGTCATCTTTCTAATTTTAAATTTTGGCAGATTTTTTAGCAAATGGTGTGAAATACTTTGATGTCAAACAAACAAGATAAATAACAGCGGCCAAAAGCAAGCCAAACACTCCATCGACTGACTGATTGGCACCCAAAGTCCGGCTGTTCAATTACCCAGACTTCATTTTGGGTTGACATTGTTCTTAATCAGCGTGAATTGCTTGAAAGCTGCGCATGATCACAGCATGATACACTGACCACAGCTGTGGTTTCAAGTTTTAAATTTGATCCGTTTAAAACTGGCACGAATTTCGAAACTTTATCTTTCATCCGAATTTTCGTAAACAAAAAAGGTAAAGTATATCAATCACAGCAAATTTATGTAGAGAAATTCCCTGGGAGCTAGTAAATAATAAATTAATTTAAAAAAACTCCAGAGGAAATACCGCATGTCCACTGCGCTCTTAAATTCCTCTTGATGAAACAAAATAATTATCCTTTTTGCATTTTAATTAATTTACTCGACAAAATTTCGGATAACAATGAAACGTTTTGAATTTTGGCGAAGCTAAGTGGCATAACAAACTCAATTTGAGGAGGAGAAAATCATATTTTCTCGTGCAGGAAAAAAGAGTCATAAGAAGTTGTCAAAACAAAAGTTACTGCTTTTTATTTCTTGGACTAACTAACTTTTTTAAAAGTTCTTATTCCACAATTTTTAATTTAAAATAGCTCTCTTATTTTCTGTGTGCACGGTACAGGCTTAGTAAACTTAACCCCGTTGTTCGAAAGCTGGATAGCCTTCGTAATCCACAGGGAAAAATATTATCCAGTGGCTAAACATTAGGTCACCGGTTGTGTTATCCACTGGACAGAGATATATCAGTCAGTAGATACCACTATCCTGCAATTTTCAGTAACAATTAATGGGACCTGGGTGATAAAGTCATTTCAAGCTGTTTTCAAGTTTATACTGAAGTGAGGTGCATTTAATCAAGTTGAAAGTCACGATAAAAAAAAAATAATAATAATATTGACTACTGGGCTGATGCTAAAGATAAATTTGATAAACTAGTCTTCTTTCGACATAGCTTTAGCCACTTTAGTTTTATACTTGGAGGAATTGAATTGATTATTGTTGAACCCTTTAGGATCAGACTAAAAGGACTATAACATCCAGGCCCCGGTTGTTCAAAAGCCGCATAACGTGATCCATCGAATAAATCACTATATACTCTGCCACGTTTTTGAGTAAAACAAAAAAAAAAAAAAAGAAAACAAAAACTTCTAAAGTAAATTAAATGGTGCATTGGGGGTCTGTCTATGTATTCATGACCGCAGGTGGATATAGCAGCTGGAAAGCGAGATTCATTTCAGCTCACATCAGGAAGCCATTAATTCTTTTGTCCTAAATCATTTTTTCTTTAAAGGTTTTGTTTGTTAAAGATGCATAAATATAAGCTGAATTACCCTCCTGGCCTCAGTTGTTCAAAAGGTGGATAGCGGTATCCAGCGGATAAATCTCTGTCCAGTAGATAGTGTAAATGGTTTCCCCAATACTTATCCACCGACCCACGGGATAGTGATATCTTTTATTTTATATAGCGGAAAACATAACGCGTCAGTCTCGTCGGAATTTTGGCCTTGTGTACCATTGAGGACCTTTGAGACTTGTACGAACGTCGCTTTGGAAATTGCGGGAAAAAAAATGTCTTATTCCCCTGAGAACGTTTTCCTCATGTATAGAGCGTTTCAGGGCAGCCATATTGGTGTTCCAAACCGAACTTGTGGAAATTGAACTCTTTTCTTATGTAAACGCTTTAATTTGTTCCAATAAATTTACATAGATGCATGCTGACTACGTGAGTGAAAACGCTCTCTCTATATATACTACAGATGTTAGAATCGAATGAGAATGTGTTGCTGGCCTAATGTTCCCACAGCCTTTGCCGTTGTAGCTGCTTTTACTGACGACATTATAACTGATCAGAGAAAATAGCCGCTATTCTCCAGTCCCTTCTAATTCCAAATCGATATCTTTGCACCTTAATTCGTAACCTTTTTAATTATACTTGATCATGACTACCGATTGGGAGCGGTTTTGTAAAGACGTCATTTTCACTATTTTTGTAAATTCGATGGTTATCCATTAATATTAATTAAAATTCCCTTTTTGTCATCATTATCCCATGCAAATTTTAGGCAATACCTTGAGGAGATTCTCTACGAATTTGAGGACTGTGAATGTGATTCCGGTTATTCATGTAAACACCGGAGTGATAGTGCCTTTGATAAATCTAATGACGAAGAGATATGGGAAAGTTCGTCCAAGGAATATCTCGTGTAGGCGAAAAAAAAATCAAGAAAAGGACGGCGGAAAGTCATCAAGATCGAAAAATAAGTGGCAAATGCAAAGAGTTGATGGAGATGTTTCTGCTTTTTCACTGGCACCGAAGACAGCAACTGGCCTAAAAACAATCACAGAGTCATCGCATTTGTTTAGTATGATGCCATGCATAACTTAACTTTAACTTTATTACATATCACATACTTGGAAAAGTACATGAGAACAACCAAAGCCGGGGGGTTAAATAGTCTAAGGTCAGCCCCCCAAAAAAATAAGTGAAGAATTTGCATGAATAAAAGAAGGCTTTACCTAAAATAAAGAGAAAAAAAAAGAAAAAAGACAGTCAGAGAACCTACAACTGAAATACAATACGTAACAACTAATTAGCAATAAGTACTTGAACAACTAATTATGACTGCAAAATTTACAAACACTCGATAATATATTCCTATCAACCATACAAATAAATACTCCTTGTTTAATCCCACAAGGTATACAAAAAAGGGTGACAGGAGACTTGATTACACTATAAAATCAAATACTAGACAACTAATACTTAACAAGTAATTATAAACTACTTAACAACTAACTATGACTACTAAATTTTCAAAACACTCGATTATATATTCCTATAAACTATACAAACAAGTACACCTAGTATAGTCCCACAAGGTATAGAAAATTCGACTCGTGATTTACAAGCTTTTCGAGTGTTCTCCTAACATCCCAAGAGGGTTATCACGCCCGTAAACCCATAGAAAGTGTGGTCTATTGCTTAAAATAAACTTAAGGGATATAAATTCTATAGCCCTTCAGCAATTTTTGCATGGCTAATTGACCACTCCAGAAATACCATAACATACCATAATGCTCTTTGTTTATCACCCCAAAATTTTGTATAAGCATTGTTTTCAGATTCTCTTGGGGCCATTTTAACTCCCAAGAGAAACTGAAACGTGGACGAGCCATATAATTGTGATATTCAGATTTAAAATGTAGGATCGCGGAAACAGGACTAGGTGTAAGGCCACTAAAATGTGAGAATACAAAGCAGGCAACATGGAACTTGTAGATAGAGTTGAGTGAAAGAATATTATTGTTAGAAAAAAGGGGCTTAGAGGGTGTGCGCAGAGGAGAAAAAGTAATTATACGAATGGCTTTATTTTGAAGTACATAAAGTGGTTCAAGGTAAGAAGTATAATTATGAAGATGCCCATATTAAACTACAATAATTGATGTAAGGTAAGAAAAGAGAACTACATAAAATTTTCAAAGCATTTAAAGGTAAGTATCTAAAGTTTAGAGACTTTATAACAGACAGTAGAGACATGCGGTTTCCAAGATGAATTTTCATGAACGATTAAACTCCAAGAAATTTGTCTTCCTGCACGCGTGTTATGAGGGAATTATTGATGAAAATTTTTATATATCAGGAGTTGATCTGTTTACGTCGGGGGTGAAAAATGATGAATTTAGATTTGGGGGGATGGACAGTGAGTTTGTTAGCATTTAATAAACCCGGAAGAAAGAGAGAGCTCTACATTAAGAATGGTTGCTAAGGTAGCCAAGTCATTATGACGAAGAAAGATATTTGTATCATCATTAAAGAGAATGATAAAAAAGACGTTTGAAAAAACATCATTGATATATAAAAGGAAAAGTAAAGGTCCAAGAACTGAACCTTGAGGAACCCCACATACGACCGATTTATATGTAAATCTAGTTTATCCAGAAGTATTTCATGGTTCACTGTATCAAATGCTTTCTTAAGATTCGATCTATGAAGACTCCGAAAGTGTACTGATTATTTTCAAAACCTTGATAAACATTGTTGGCATGTTCTAAGATGTATTACTCCTCATCATCAACATTTATAAGTTACATTTCATGTACATATTTCTATCTAAGGTATTTCTGTTTGTTGCTTGTTTACGAGATCACGAAAAATTTAAGTAGTAACAACCCAAATGAACTGCGAGGAGATCGTTGAACCGTTTTTGAAGTGTTTTTCTTTAACACAAATGACCAACGCAGTGAGGCGTAGCAAAGCTGCTGGGATTTCTCTTTCTAGAAAATTAATTGCCACTTTTGTAGATATGATAGATATTTATGATACATAAGAGATATGAAGCACTTGGAAAGTTTAAAGAGGACTCAAGTAAAGTTGCAAGGCGGCCGCCCATCTCCTGAAGCTCCACGCGGGAGCCAGTCAAATTCGCAGGTCCTCGCGCGAGTTAACGATGTTGAGAGTGGCGAAATTTGTTCTGAAAATAACAAATTTGACCAGTTCGTGGACCCCGCACTTCTGTTCTTCTATCCCGATTGGGGCTCCTGGTTGCAATAAATTGGTAGTAACCACCTGACGATGGGCAATAATATACGCAAACATACGTATAACTATCAGAAAAAAAATAATGCTGTGTTAAGCACAAACGCAAGGTTTATTAAATGATTTATTCATTTTGTATCGAGTATTTTGAATACTATTAAGCCATGCTAAAAAACAAACAAACAAAAACAAAAAAAAAAAACATTTATTAAGAATAAAAGTTCTAGTGTTCGGGTCCATTTCAAATCCAGGAGAAGAGAAAAAAAAATAACACTACTAATAATAAAACAAATCTTAACGCAACTGCCATAACCTAGTTTATTTATTTACTTATCTATTTTTTTCGGATCTAGAGTCGGAACCAAATTCATAATTATTCTGGTTTTTCATTGCTTCTGCATTTAATTGGCTAAAAAACCTCGCGTCGTTTTTCGGCCAATCAAAAACAATGAACGAAAACCGATCAGGGCGCCGCCTTTTTTTACGCCTGGCGCCGGTTGTATAACTGTTTTCGCTTTGATTGGTTCATTTTATCAGCTTGAATTTAATTGGTCAGAGTGTGTGTGCTGTTTTGGGTTAATTACAAACCCTCGATAATGAGTAATTTAAATTCTCACAATCTATATGATTATTACAGTTGGACCTCGCAACGAATTAATGCTAGACAAATGTAGGCAAGCAAATATTCAATTTATACTCTTACTGTGTTTTAGTAGGAGTTTTTAAGTTCCAATTTATTTGGCTTGGACTGGAATTAGTAAATTAATATTTCCTTGTACGTTTTAGGTGTTAAGTTAAACAAGTAGTGTGGCAAAGTGATTTCTTAGTATAAAAATTGATGCCATTAACATAATCACTATGGGAAGTATTCAATAAAGAAGTCAAAACATTGTGGAGTTTGTTTCCCCTTAGACAGCTGAAAATATATACTCTAACCTTACTCGGTCAACCGCCTGTAATAGCCGACCAAAAAATATCATAATGGGTAAAATGTTTTTAGCAGTAATTTTTCTGGCGATATATCAGCGTTCAATCTCGGTTCAGGGCTGTGAAGTGACTTTCAGAAACGGATTCAACCTAGATTCCAATGAAATAAGAAATAAAATGTTCAGCAGAAGACGCATCCCCGAGCAGATTCCGACGGTTTTGTCGAGAAAAGTACACACTGTCATGGAGTATCTCGACGCTTGCTTAAGATCTGACCGATGCGTTTCATTTGATATTGAGCCAAAGCCACTATAGTTGAAAGTCTGTAGAATATATTTGGAGAGGTAGAGAGCATGCTGCCTTTGGTTGAAGGGGGAAATTCGATTAATTTTAACCTGAGTTCTAATTTACTACGACAGGTAAGCCAGACTAAAGATTAATCAATCTCTGTCGAGTTTGTATTTTCATTTTTGTTTTCTATTATAGAATTTTTTTTTTTTTTTTTTCAAAACTGCACTAAAGGTGCTAATATCTTTTATATGAGATTATTATTCTGCCGTCTATCAAAATATCTCAAAAACGATTATTTTTAAGATTAAATCAGAAAGCTATTTTTTACTATTTTTTTTTTCTGATGTTTAGTACTTAGATTTTATTTCATTTGCAGACTAATAAATTAAAAGTTAGGCACAGTCTACAACATTATCTCAAACATTGTATATCCACAGACTCAAAACTTAGAACCTCCTAGCACAGCAAAATTATCAGTATCACAAGATCAGTAATTCTCAGTAGCTTTTATTTAAACGGCGACCACTCCACAACGGCCAGTTTCTTCTAGGAGAGCCTTTGATCTTCTTAACAAGATGAGTTATATCTTATTGGTGGTGGGGCTGCTGGAGGCCTGTGGCGTCACCGACAATGGTCGCCATCTTGGATTTTACCAACAATTAGAAATCCGGTTAAAACCGCCAGGAAAATGGTAATTTTTTGTGCTTCAAATGAAAAATAACACCTAAGCAATCCAAATCAGAGTTTTTTTCGGAAGTACTTGTGTGAGAATCAGAGTCGTATTCGGAATCACTGGATAGGAGTTCTGTGTCACTGTCATTGGCACTATTTTTTTCGTTGTTTCGTGTTCCAGAATGCGAGAAATCAAGAGCACGTGCTACCAGCGCAACTTTACTTCCAGAGACATGAAGATTGTTCTGCTTAAGGTAGATCTTAATTTGTCTTGCTCTGAGGGATTTGACTTCATTTTCTTCTTTCCAGTTAATGTCTGGAAGGGTACTGCGTTCAGCTTCCCTTTTTTGAGCTTTCAATGCAAGAAACTCACGATGTTGAATAAGACTTATGGCCCCCCCTCCGTCAAATGAGTGATTTTACTTTGCCCCCCCCCCCCCCTATCTTGGCAGCAATTTTATGTAACGCCCCCCTCTAGTTTCTCAGCCCCCCACCGCCCTCCTGATAATTATTGCACAGTCCCTAACTACCGACAACCGATAACTACTAGTAACTACTGACAACTACTAGTAACTGCCAGTAACTACCATAGTAACTAACAACAACTACAAGTAACTACTGGTAACTACCGACAGCTACTATAAACTAGTAACTATCGAGAACTACTAGTAACTATCAGTAACTAGTTATTAGTAGTTACTGGTAGTTACTAGTAGTTGTCTGTAGTTACTAGTAGTTGGTGGTAGTTACTAGTAGTTGCCGGGTAGTTACTAGTAGTTGGTAGTAGTTACTAGTAGTTGTCGGTAGTTACTGGTAGTTGGCGATAGTTACTAGTAGTTGCCGGGTAGTTCCTAGTAGTTGCCGGGTAGTTCGTAGTAGTTGGTGGTAGTTACTGGTAGTTGACGGTACCAATAACTACAAGTAACTACTGGTTCTTCTTACCTAATCAACGATTTCCAGTGTAATGCAGGTCGAGCCAATGAGCGTCTGTTTCTTGTAACCATTAAAATAAATACACAAAAGATGGCTACAAAATCACAACTCCCCCAGGCTGCCAGTTAATTTACGTATATCTCACGATTTTTTTTATTTGTTAACCGAACTGCCTGATGGACTACGATTACTGTCGGAAAAATTCTGGGGGATTTTTTTAGTTAAAAGTACAAAATATGACGTCACACTGGCTAACGTCACCATTTTTTTTTTACATTTGCGTGAAACTTATATCATCTGAAAGAGCATCAGAAGAGGAGGAAAACAACGAAAACCGCTTTTCGATACGACAAGCGAGTTATGGAACAAAAAAATATTTTAGTGCGCCCCCCGGATCAATAGTTTTTCTTAGAAAACGATTGCTAAGATATATTTTTTTACGGTCTTTTACAAAATAAAGTGATTTTTTGGTACCACAAACCTCTCATTGTGGGCTAAAATCGTCTGATTTTAGATTTTCATTTTTTATTTAATAACGCTAATTTGAGCAGTACAAAAAATGATCATGTGACGTTTTCTGACATCACAAATTTGTTTCCCAGGATTCCGCGTAGTCGGAATTTTTTTACTTCTTAATGTTTTTTTTCTTTTAGCTTTCGACAGTCCAGATTTCTTATATGCAACTTAGCATTAGATAACAAGGGCAATTAAACAAGACAAACACTCCCGAAGGGGTAGTTCTAGTTTTTTTTCTACACATGTATTCAAATTCAAACTGCCATGTCTCAGCTAAACTATGAGATATTGCAAAATTGTTTTCAGCTTTCAACTTCCTTTTATGAGATCTTTGAGAAAAAAACCAATTTGGGAGATTCAAAAATTTAAAATTTACTTAAGAATGACGTCAGCAAACATGACGTCATGACTGAATATTTTAAGACATGCTAACAACTAATTTGGTTGGTCTTACATTTTGCTTTTTCAGGCCAACTTTCGTGAAAAAAGCTAAAAAGCCGAAAAGTTATTGTAAAATAACAAAACTACCCACGCACTGATGCAACATTTAAAAGAATTAACAAAAGAAAAAAGTTATTGGTTTGAAGAAATTGTGCAGCAAGTGGTAGTAATAGAGATAAAGGCATTAATTTAAAGATGTATCTTTCGTTATGTGGCACTGGCAGTACAAGGTTGTCATACAGATTCCGGAAACAAATCGACAAGATTTAAATAGCGAAGAAATAGTAACTATATATAGTGAAAACGACTGACTTTTTTCTATTCTAAGATCTTTATTATTTTCCCAAGGTCCTAGGTTATATTCTTTTTTGTAAATAGAATATATTATTAAATAACCGACAATCTTAACTAACAGCTCAAAGTCCGAATTACGTAGGAGTTTAAGGAACAGACGGTGAGATGATATTTCGATTCAAAACAATATTTTAGCTTCTTCTTAATTCGGATTAAAAAGCTTCTTTCTTGAATCGTCTCAGCACGAGTGCATATTTAACTTTATCGATAAATTGTTATTTTTATTTTATAGCCTTACTCCCCCGGTTTTTTTTTACTGAATAGCCTTACTGTGTTTTTTTCACTCGGGCCCACCTCTTAATTCTGATATCATAATTATGTTATTAATCCTAGACAAATAAATAGAGGATATTACATGGCCTCGCGGAGATACGAAATTTCTCTTCGAGTGTTGAAAAATATTTCACGAGAGAGCGCAGCAAACAAGTGGAATTTTTTTTTTCAACACGACAAGAGTAATTTCGTATCTCCAAGCGGCCATGTAATGTTTTATTTATTATATAAACACCAATGAACTACCAAACCATTTCACTTTAATAGTTTTTTGGTGTGAAAGGAGCGATTTATTATGAAGCCATAGCAACGGTGATATTTTCACATGTGAAGATAACATGTAATTTTCACATGTGAAGATATCGACAAGTTTTTGCGCGAAAGCTCGCCTGGCATTTCATTGGTGTTTATATAATAATTCGTTTTTCTGACTCATTATTTCATGGCGTCAATTATGGTTCTATTGAACTAAGGCAAAACCGATTCTCATTTTGAACCCCGATATCAATCCTTTTTTAAGAACCCGGTATATAAAACTTTTATTTTACTTTCTCAATCAGCAGAACTTTGGCTTTGCGAAACTTGAGATCAAATTATCAAGTCGAATTAGGGCCAACGCATTATTAACACATAGATTTGTTAAACAAACTGACGTTTCTGATTCACTCGAAACTGGTTTAATTTACACAGCATAGTGAATAAAATATTTTCCTATTTAAACACGCTATTTACAGACAATCGTGTGTTTATCAGGTGATCAACCAGTTTCCTTTGCAAAACCGTTTTAAAATGACCATGGAATACTTTAAACTCGCTTTCTTTTTAATTCTTTGTATTTCTGCTTTATTTTGGCAAGTGCATCTCGCCTGTGATGGCGACGAATTTCAAAAATTTCAAGAAAGGGTACAGATGCGAACTTTCAGTGGAAGTAGGATGCATTTAGCCCCAAACGCTTTTGACCACGAACAAATTTTCAGTGTACTGCAGTGTTTGGATATTTGTCTTAGAACTACACATTGCTTCTCTGTTGATATCAATTTGGATCATCCTAGGAAAATATGCAGGATAAATCCTCTTTTTGAAACACGAAAGCATTTACTTGTGAAGGATGAAAATTGGAAGCACGTAAATATAAGTGCAAAACATTTAAGAAAGGTATGTCCATTTACGTTTTTTTTATTTGAGTACAGTGCACGTCACTGTTTCGAAAGACATTTCTACATGGTTATTGCTGAAAAAAAAAAAGCATTGGGATGTATAAACCATCAAAACAAAAACGGAAAATGAAAAGGCTGATGTTTCATAAATATTGCATCGCCTATTTACTTTGTTTAAAAGCATATCTACGAATATTTTACGGACGAAATCAGGAGGCGAAAGGTTAACGAGAAGCAGCTTTCATTGGCTTTAAAAAATTTCTGAGTACTGATGTAGAGACGTTCTCATTCCTGCACTTACACACAATTTTTTATTTTTTTTTCTTTTTTTGTTAAGAACTAAACTTATTCGAGTGTATTTACGATATTGTCAGACTTAAACACCCATAGGACGTAAACTTTTCCTGGTTATATCTTCTCTTGAATTATTAGATAATGATAACAAAGTTGTTGCATATAAATAAAATACAATTTTTTTCAACAGTTTACTGTATCGAGAAAAGTATTCATTTGGTAATTATCGGGAGAAATGGCCATTGTTCTCGGGACATTTACTTGCTGTCAGTGAAAGCTTCTAGGTCTTTCATATCGCTTATTGTTATTCTAAAATGCTGAAAAGGAGTCTTTTTCATTGGTTACCATTAACGCGCGACAGTACTCTTCATCGTGGAGTAGGCAGGTGAAACTAACAATAGTCCAATCTCTCTATTATTTTCCATTTTGTGAGGCCAGATCACACCTTTACGCATTTTAATTACTCCTTACAGATAACTGACTTAAAGATGAGTCGAAAATTTTAGTTTCGTTTCCTCGCATTAGAGTTTTGACGGAGCTCTAACTGATTACTCTATGAGTAAGACGGTGGTAGAGAAAAAGTGGAGTCAAAAAAGATGTCAGTTTGCCTTTAATAAATTATATGTGAACGAAGATAACGCGCAACTAGAGTAATCAGTGCGAAGTTTAGAATCGCAAAAAAGAGGGACGTTTAATATAGACAACGATAGCAAGAAATATTTACTGAAAAGTTGTGCCGCGCTCTATAAAGAGAATTGGAGGCTCTATGTAAATTTTCAGTCGAAAACAGGGTCGAAAATAGTGATATTCGAGCAGATGAAACCGCCAATAACCAATCTGAACCTAGATACGCTTATAACATAACCGAAACTGTATAAATAAACGTGAATCAGATATCTTGAAAACAATTTTGTTGGAGTAGCAAACGCAAGCCGCAAGTGCTCTGATGTCTTTAAATTTCGCGCGCGACTGGCTTCTCAATGTTGTCTGCTGTTCAACGCGACCCCGTATTGTTTTTTCATGGCAACCATTGTTTCGACTAAGACAATGACTCACTCCGACTGCGCACTAACTTTAAACTTTATATTTTCAACTTAAAAGTCTGCAACTTAATCAAGTCAAATTTTCGCGAAAAAGTTTACCCCACGTGTAGGTAAGGCCTTTGTCTTAAATAATCCGCTCTATAATCTGAAGATTTCTGATTATTTTTGAAAAAATTCGATGCTTAACTTGGACAAGGAGTCGTTTTCCATACAGAAAATGCTGTAAAAAACCTGATTTTCAATGTTAAAAGTCTGCACCCAATTCTCTTTTATTTTACTTGAAATTTAGCTGGAATGATAGATTAATCCTTTTATAGGTGGTTTTCACGTTACGTCATCGCCGCCATGCTGGTGGACGGTAAACAAAAGATCGCTCATTAGCTCGCTTTGTTTGTCCACCAGCATTTGTTCATTTCACCATTGTTATTTGTGTCTCCCGACATTGCATGAAAACCACCTATACTACTACATGAGAAATTTCTACAATTTGATTGGTTTAGAGCAGTGGCATTTCAGCTTAATTTGAAATACCTACATGTGAGAATTACAAACCTTTTGCGGGTAGTAGTATAAACAAATAAAAGCATGATTTGTACGAGATAGCTGGCATAAATACCACTCGCGATATTTCAAAATTGTCTCAATTTTCACTCGCCTAACGGCTCGTGAAATTACGTATAACAATTTTGAGATATCACTAGTGGTATTTATGCCAAATATCACTACAAATCATGCTATTACCCATACTAACTTAAAGAATCCGCTCTATAATGTTAAAGAATTCCTCTTTTTAAGTACCGAAATGGCGATTTCAGTCACTCTGCTGCGCCAAAATCGCCCGTTTTCTCTATTATTATGCCGCTTTCTTGGCACATTCATGCCTGATTAACCTACCTCAATGGCTCATTGATATGCGTAAATGTCCGACGATTTCTCCCGATATTTAGTCTATAATTTCCTTTTTTTTTCATTTTCTTTCTTCTTCTTTTTCTTCTTCTTCTTCTTCTTCTTCTTCTTCTTCCTTTTCTTCTTCTTCTTCTTCTTCTTCTTCTTCCTTTTCTTCTTCTTCTTCTTCGACTTAGTTAAAAAAACTAACGTAGAAATGTCATTCAAAATTTAGTACTAAATTTTAGCATTTTTCTTGAGCTGTTTTTAGCGAAATTCAAGTTTAAATATTTGTTAATTACCTGCACCTTTAGTGTTTTTTTTTTTTTTGCGAATTCAACGATAATAATCAGCTATCACAAGAGTCAATTGAACTTAACTGTATTAGAAAACGTCCCGGATAACTAAATTTGAGGCTTCTCAGATCATGAAAGTCATCAATACTAACTATAAAATGAAAATATCATTATCAAACTAAAATATTGCTGTCTTATTTGTTTATCGACAGATGCTGAGGTCAGCTACCAAAGATTGTGATGGTATGGAAAAAGGTAGGATGCTGTTCATATAATGACGTTTCTTCACATCTTAATCCCAAGCATATACTCGTTAAAACAAAGGCTAAGAAAAGATAAAAAGTTAGAAAGTATCGTTTATATAATAGCAAACAAGCAGAAATACAGAATTGTTAGCCCCAGGTACAAGCCATTTTTGTCCACAGTACTTCATTCAGTATAATCGCTGATCAGGTCTTCTATAGATCCTGCGTTCTGCGGCATATTCGTTTGCGGTCCTTTGCAGTATTCTGGAAAAAAATGCGCGCGCGTGTCACATTAGATGGCACAATTTATGCTAAAAAATAGCACATTTTGCATTTTCGATGGAATCATGCGCGCCATTGCTGGAAAAGGGAGCCAAATACGGTCTCCAACCCCGATTATGGCTCCTGATATAATGTTATTATATTATTACTGTTATTATTAATATTGTTATTATTAATATTATCATAAATTGCAAATAGGATTTTATAGCTGGCTTTGTTATCAATAAAGTTTTTATTTATTCATTATTATTTTTTTTATTATTGGGACATTGAGCAGAACGGACACGTTTTGTGCATGTCCTCGGTTTAAACGTGCTTTTGTGCTTGGATTGACCTCTTCTTTGGATTAATCAGTGGGGAGCTGCTTTTAGTGGTCGGAGGGCATGGTTTGTTCGCGGTTTTTGTTCGTTTTGCTTGCTGGTGAGGTCTGTTCGTTCTGCGGTAAGGATTTTGTCTCGCTGGGCCGCCATGCGTGGCGCTGTAAACATAGAATCACTCGAGCGGAGCGTGCTTCTGCTGGAGTGGATGAGGATGCGAATGAGTCAGTCGCTGCAGATGCTTCTTCTCGTGTTTGTCTCGTGAAGTGCTCCTGTGGTAGACTTTGCAAGGGTAACAGAGGATTGAAGATGCATCAAAGGAGTTGTAGAGTTATTTTGGGTTTGAATGATTAACTTTGGCTGACCTCAATGATGCCGTACTCACAGACCAAGAATCTGGTGATGTAGGTGATCCTTTGATGGCCTCCGGTGTCCCTTCGCCTCAACCTGAAGACCATTGCTTTCCCGATATTAAAAAGGGAATAAATCTACCTAAATGTGAAGAACAATGGTTAACGGCCAACGGAAATTTTAAATCCGTATTATCTCTGAATCCTCCAGTCACTGTTCAGAATCTCAGCTCATGCGTTAAACTTCTGAACGACACTGTTTATGACTATTTCTCCACTAATTTTGGTCAAGTTGCACAAGCTCCTGATGAAAGCCTGATAAGGAAACACGAAGGCAAATCTAACAATGATCTGAAGAAATCTCTCAAAGTCTTGAAGCAGTCCGCTAACGCCGACATCACAGAAATCAAATACGTATCTCGCTTACTGCGCGACATACTACGAGACAACACGTCGTGTCAAGTCAACGCTGACCTGATGAATCATGATTATTCTATCTCTAAAAATTTCTGGAGATATGTCAAAAAGATCTTCAACAAAAAAGATGAAATTCTCCCTTCGTTTTCCATGAATGAGTGTTTTGATTACTTTGCAAGAACTCTTTAGTCAGTAAACCCGACTAAAGTTTTCAACCTTCCAAGCTGGATACCAACTTTATCAGATCCTGAAATTCCGTTTAACCTTGAACCTCCAACATACCAACAGATCTCAAATGTGATTACAAAAATGAAGGCGTCTGGTTCTCCTTGTCCCCTAGATCAACTGTCAATAATTTGTTTCAAACGATGTCCTTTTCTTCGCACCTATTTATCTGAAATTATACGCACAGCTTGGTCAGCTGGATCCGTCCCAAACGAATGGAAGCGAGCCTGCACATTGATCCTCATCCATAAAAAGGAAAACGCTAATGACCCTGCTAACTTCCGTCCTATTACTTTACAATCTGTGCCTTTAAAGGTTTTTACCTCGTGTCTTCGTAATGCCATTTTCAACTTCCTCTCCGCTAACAACTACATTGAACAGGAAATTCAAAAAGGCTTTACACCAGGTCTTTCTGGGACTTTTGAGCACACTGCTCAAATGGCTGATATCATTAACAAAGCTCGTACCAAACAGCGTTCACTCGTCATTACTCTTTTGGACCTTAAAAACGCCTTTGGTGAAGTCCATCACAATTTGATTCAAACCGCTCTTGATTACCACCACATTCCCGATCATATCAAATCACTGGTGAAAAGTCTTTACGCTGACTTCAAAACCTCCATTCTTTCAAATGAATTTCGCACTCCGTTTATATCTGTTGGTCAAGGTGTACTCCAAGGTGATTGCCTAAGCCCAGTTCTCTTCAACTTGTGTTTTAATACGTTTCTACAGCATATTAAATCTGAAAAATACCGTCAATTTGGCTTTTCCCTCAAGTTCTTAAATCCCATCCACTGGTTCCAGTTCGCTGACGATGCCGCTGTCATAAGCGGTCAGGAATCAGAAAATGAACGTCTAATCAACCACTTTATAATCTGGTGTAATTGGTCGAACATGATAATAAGAGTTGATAAATGTTCTACTTTTGGAATACGGAAACTGTGCACTAAATCTGTCCAATATTTACCCAAACTGTTGATCAATGGAGTTCTAATTCCCTGTGTGGAAATGGGTGAATCATTTCGTGACTCAGGTCGCTTCTTTGACTTCAACATGTCTAACAACCAACAAATGTCTGAATTGTCCTGTCTTGTACAAGACTTGCTGAATGACATTGATATAAAGCCGCTACATCCTAAACACAAACTTCTTCTGTACAGCCGCTATGTCCTATCTAAATTGTCCTGGCATTTCACTATAGCTAATATATCCAAAACCTGGATAACGGAACATCTCGACTCTGTAGTGAATGGCTATATTCGAAAATGGCTTGATATTCCGATATCTGGAACACTGAGCAATGTTTTCCTAGAACGCAATAAATTTGGTCTTAATATTTGTCCTCCCTCTATTAAATTTACTCAGCGCCAAACAGTTCTCCGAAATTCATTAAAAGAGTCACCAAATGATTCTTTAAAAGATCTCTGGAAATCGTCAAGCTGTCACACTAATATTCAATATGATGTGTACAAATCCAGTAAGAAAGTTCTTAAAGATTTCCGTTCTAAGCAAGAGGATAAATTGCAACACCACCTAACATCTGAAGGTTTCTTCTTCTCAAATGTTATCAAGTACTCATTGTCATCTGTAAATTCTAGTTGGTCAGGGGCCCATTCTCATCTACCCAAGAACATTTACAATTTTACCATCCGCTACATCAACAACTCCCTCCCTACACGTAAGAATATGGCAAGATGGGGATTATCACAAAGTCCTGATTGCTCCCTTTGCCTTAATCCTGAATCACTCCTTCATGTTGTCGCTGGTTGTCAACAGTACCTTGATCGCTTTACCTGGAGACACGACTCAATCCTTAACTTCATTGCCAAGTCACTTCAACCTGTAATTAATGTTCACTCTTCACTCTATGCAGATGTTAATGGTTTTCTGAATCCCTCAATAATAACTGGTGATAATTATCGTCCAGATCTTCTTTTCCTAATCCAGTCCAAGTGCCTATATGTTCTAGAATTAACAGTTGGTTTCGAGTCTAACCTGAACAACGATGCAGTGCGTAAGAAAGAATAATATCTGAACTTGATCAACGAAATGAGCAGAAATTACAGATGTGTAAGATTTGTAAATCTCTCCATGAGTTCCCTTGGAATGCTCCACGTTCTTCGACATGATGAATATGACATTGGCATTGACAAAAAGCAGCAACATTATATAATCAAGAAAATGATAAATATAACCATTAGAGCAACATATAATATCTTCTGCTGTAGAAATAGGAACTGGGATAGCCCAGACTTAATGCAATTTTGATATTTTTTTTTTCTGGCTTTTGTTTTATTTTTTGTTTTTGTTTGTTTGTTTGTTTGCTTGTTTTTTTTCTTTTTATAAATAATCCAATCTTAAGCAGCATTTGTAAATTGCCTATACGTAGCGAGATTTACAATTGTACATTCAAAAACACAAATAAAGTTTCCATTAGTATCCACCAAGAGAAGCGCATCTGCTTATTCGAAAGAATAAATAAGAATATTATTTGCAGCCAAACAAAGTTGGACGACATTGCGCATGAGCAGACCACTATTTGCAGGCAGTTTTTTGCAGGTCACTTGGTGGGCTCTCTGCCAATGAAAAGAAGAAAAATTTGCATAGAATGATAATCACAACTTATTGCCTGTTAGCATGGAAAAAATGAATATAATAATGCTGATGATCAAAAAACGATGACGATAACTTTCCAAAGATAAATGTTACAAGACGTTTTCACTTATCAATTTTTCTTGTTTCAGACGGCAAAACCAATCAGCCGATACTGTCGACTCAAGCTAGACTGGATTCTTACTGCGCCACGGAGGCCCCTAATTTGGAAGGGTGTAAACACAAAAAAGTACATGATGGAAGCTGCGCTGGAAAGTGGACGGCTAAAATTATCAACATGAGATTGTGCTGCGTAGACCTAACACATCCGAGTCAGAACTGTTGTTGCAAAATCCCATTTAATTAGGAACATATGAGGAAAGAAGGATGATACTTTAAGTGACTTTTTAAAAAATAATGCCCTCCCTCCATCTTGGACTAGAAACTGTTATGTGTGTTATGTTATGTTTCTCATTATTATTTGTTTTCAAGATTGCATACGCGATCAATGCACGTCTGAGCTTTTGTTAAAAGAAAAAGCGCCCCTCTCTGCATGCTAAAATGAATACACCTTGTCATTGTTTTTGATGCCATCTTGACGAGTAGGCAAACGTGTGAGAAGTTACAGTGTTTGTATGAGAATCCAATGTGAAATAATTTCCGTAAAACGGCTGTTCTGAAAAACATACGAATTGTAGACTAAAGCTACAATGCAAAGGATTGTACCAAAACAATTTCGGGTGAGTACCTGTTCTTAAATTTCTCCAGAGGCTTGCTTTAGCTTTTCCATATATATGTCTGTAATTTTTCCCGGGACTTTCTTACAGACAAATGTATAGAAAATTTTAAAAAGAGTGGTTCTAGGTCTTCTAGCGCAAGTAACGCCCTCAATTTTTTTTCAGTAGAATCCTTAGGAGTGTAGCTTTAGATTAAAATTCATTTTTTTCTGTTCTGAACAGCCGTTCTACGGAAATGATTCGACATAAGCTTCTCATAAAAACCTGTAATTTCTCACTCGTTTGCCTACTCGTCAAGATGGCGTCGAAAACCGTGACAAGGCTTATTTGGTTTCATAAACTCAACCAATAAAGTCATTTCAATAAAAAGAGTCTGAACCAGTCACATTTTGATCCCTACTCCTACGACAGTGCGATTCGTCCTGGCGAAAGGCTAACACTCGAGACAACCGTTTTTTCCATCTTTTATAGGCCTTTTGACGTTTACAGTAAACCGGTTTATTTTTAGGCACATTTTAGGGCAATTTTTCCCGCGAAAATGAAATCTCCACCACGTCTATCAACGCATTCGTACTGTAAGATATCAAAAAGGAAAACATAACGTCATTGAAAGGCAAAATTATCACTTTAGGTCTGTAAGTTTTGCTGAATGGTTTGTGGGACTTAAAAGATGTTCTAAACTCGCGCCAAAACTGTTCTAAATATAAACTGGTCCGTGAAAATGCCGCGACACGAGTACATGGAAGTTGCTCACTCCAGATTATGGGCTCCTGACATGTGTAAAGGTTTGAGCGGAAAACATTGCTGGGTTAGCTACGGGTCCTGTGGTTCTGGTTGAATTTAAAGTTTTGCGATTGAATCTCAGATTTTTGGTCGGTCTATTTTCCTTTATTTATAACTCGTCATCTAGCCACAGATTACCATGTTCAAAAAACCAAGGTCGACTACTATAACGACGACACTAATGATTGATTTTCAGTTTTAATTCATCATGTGATAGCGTTCTTTATCCAAGCAATTTTCAAAGAAATCCAGTATACTACGTATTACAGAAGGGGATCAAGACAAAGAGTAAGATCAAGTTGTCACATAGTGATCTGTGAGTACTAGGGTTTTGACGAAAGAGTGGTTTAGCGGCAGAAACTCCGTGACCTTTTGCTTGAAATAGTTTAGAAGAAATTTATGGGAATACCATAGGTTGGCAGTATCGTGAAACACTTAGATTGAATAATATTTATTGTTAAAATAAATGTGATCCTTCCTTCGTTATCAGCAAAACAAAAATAAACAGGAGACTTTTGAAAAGGTGATTTATGTATATCAGGAAGAGAAGGGGTCCCAGAACCGATCCTTGAGGTACGCCAGGCACGACACTTGGACTGCACGCCCCAGACTGACACCTGCCAACTTCTGTCGATTTGAAAGTAAAGACACAATCCAGGTCAGAATATGACCCCATATGCTGATAAGAAGCAAGTTTAAGGAGGAGCCATTGATGAGAGACAGAATCAATGCCCTTGGAGAAGTCTAGTAGGATAAGATCGGATTCTAGTTTATCATCAAAATCAGTTTTGGCAAGGTCACGTAAAGTAAGAATCAATTGTAATTCGGAGGACCCTTTGAGGAGGCCATGTTGAAGATCTGAAATCAGTGAGTGCTATTCAAGGTGAGAGTCATTTCATTGTGTTGAAATGTATAATATGTTCGCTCAATAGTCTTACAGATCGAGAGAACGCATGTCAAGGAGATTAGACGGTAGCTGGCGGGGTCTCAACTGGATCCTTTCTTAAAGATTGGTAATTAAAAGAGCATGTTTCCAGGGACAAGACGCTCATTAGTGTCAAGACAAGACTGGGAAATGATTCGAAGGAGCTCGAGCGATGACGTCACTATCTTAAGTAATCAAAGAAGTTTGACATAATTAGCCTAGAATTTTTTCTTTGAATTTTGCATCAGATTTTGTCCTGATCACCCATCATGTCTTCAAGAGCGTGAACTAGTCTTAAACGGTAGAGAATAATATTTTCGATCCATTTTGGTATGTTGTTACGCGACTTCCGTCTTTCTTTTGTTTATAAAACCATCATGCATATGCAGCACTGAAGGGAGACCAATACGTTTTCTCACCTATGTTCTCGTGAGATGTTAAAAAGCCTTAAAAATACGATCGTAACTGAGTTAAATTACAGTGAAACCTCTATTAAGCGAGCCTCATATTAAGCGTACCCCCTTTATTAAGCGAACGAATTGCTTGGTGTGTTTCAAACGCTTCTTTCCATATTCTTAGTAAAACAGCCCTTTATTTAGCGGACACCTCTACTAAACGGACACCAGCAAAGGTCCTGCTGATGTCCGCCTAAAACAAGTTTGTACTTTTGCATTTACACAAATTAAAGAAGTTTCATGACAGGTTTAAACATAAAAATAATTTTGACGATCATTTACTGCTCATTTCTCTAATCAAACAAAAAGTCAGCTTGGAGCAGACTTTTGTGGTTCAAAATCTTTCTCTTACAACTTCTTTGTTAAGTCAGCTGCGGTTGTGATGTCAGCCAAGTATATCACAAAGATAGGTCAGTACAAAGCCTGCATACAATTTATACACTGTTGATCAACTTTATTGTCCAACTATAATCGATTCTGTTGAGAAAACTTGCATGGGTTTTTGTTGCTTCTCTGCTTTTTTGAGCTGCAAAATCCTAAACATTAAATGTACAACATGACAATTATGATTATTAAGAACTGAAACATTGAATAATGCAATTCTAGAGCTCGATTGGCTTCGCCATCATGGTATATGAGATGATCATAGCCCACTCGTCCAAAGAAAACAGAATTGAAAACAAAGCCTGTGCAATTAGAGCCTATTACCGATTCATGTATCTAACATTTCCTCGGAACCAAGAAAGTTATTTTTTTGGAAATTTATTGAACTATCTATAGGCCTAATTCTCCTTTAAATGAAGTATAGTATAGGTGATGATAATTAAAAACCGTTAGGCCACATTTTGCCATGACTACACCATAGTTAACAGAGCATGC
This sequence comes from Porites rus, assembly GCA_964035705.1. Taxonomy (NCBI): domain Eukaryota; kingdom Metazoa; phylum Cnidaria; class Anthozoa; order Scleractinia; family Poritidae; genus Porites; species Porites rus. Next base: position 15,492,163 of record OZ038000.1, on the reverse strand, counting down.
ACAGAGTGCCATAGTTGTCTACACTTATTTGTGATATATGACACTTTTTTGTTAGCTTTCATGGTGACTGACTGTGCGCAAAGTTCAATACCCTTAACGTTAGAACGTCAAAAAACCTTATAGCCAAGAGGGAAAATTTCATTACTGTATACATCATGTTTACTTCTTTAAATTTAAAATCATAACCTTCAATTCTTCAGTTTTTGATCTTATTCCATAATTCGAACCCAATTTTCAAGATTTTGAAAAGCGTCAAGGTAAGTTGTGAAGAAACATTTAATGTGTCCAAGAACAGTGCTGGCAATATTTAATAATACCGAGTCATTTTAAATCGAATGAATTCTAGGCGATAAGCAAAGTAGCTGAAAATCTAAAGACTACTGCTAAGCCTTTATAGCCAGAAAGTCCTAGTAAATTCAGCTGGTTGCGTTTGCACGTTAAATGTTTTGAATAGGTATTACAAGTCTATTTCAATTTTGGCCAACTTGAGTTCGAAATTAGCCAATAGAGTCTCCGCTGCATGTCAATCGACACTAATAACAAAATTCTTTTCGGCATTAGGTGTTTAAGCACGCCACGTGGCAGCAAATTATAATTAACTGCTCAGTGAAAAGAAAACATTGGGGAAAAGGAGTAGAACGTCAGTACTAATGTTGTATAGTCAAGCTGTCTAACCTTGTTGTAGCCCCCGGAGACAAAATAGGTGAGCAGAGCGCGTTTTAAAGTGAAAATCATTGCTCTTTGATGTTTGTTCTGTTTTTGTTGTTGTTTTTCAAGTTTTTATCATCCAAGTCGTTTCGATGGTTATTGGCTTGGGAAAAGAAACAGAATACACCCTTTTAAATATCTGACACTCGCTTTCAGGAAAGGATGCCTTTGTAACTTGGTGTCCATACACTCACCCAATTTCTACTGCGTGGCCTTCTTCAGGTCTCATTTAAGAGCGTTTCTATTTATCTGTTTTTTCGATTTATATAACTTATTTAGTTGGCCCAGGTAATAAAGTCTCTCTTTCTTTTGCTATGCCGCGCGACTGGGTTCATTTAAAGCGAAACAGTTTACGCCCACGACTGTGAGCAATTTATATTCTGACGGTTTAAATGAGAAAGCTTCAGTTTGTTTTAAGCAAAACGGGCTTTTTTCGCACTGGAGATTAAATTTACCAACCTTTTTGTGACAATCAATCTGGAGTTTTATATAAGCATCCAAGAAAATCGATAGATTAAACTGAAATGAACTGTTAAACGTGATTCGTTTTTTTTTTAAATTTCTTTGAAAGCCTGTACGTTTAGCAATAACTTTGAAATCGATAAGAAGGAGTGGAAATTTTCAGTTTTTCTGTCGACGGAGTTGTAGCAAAGTGCTGTAACCGCTAAATACAGTTACCATAGTACATCTTGGTATTTTAGAAAAATGGCTCACTTAAATTATAAAACTTGTTTAGCTTTAATTGGGTGTCTCAGAGCGGTCCATTCTCTATTTGTTTTTCTTTTGAATAACTGGTCACCTGTTTATCAAAACCATATAATTATACCAGTTCTCAAGTACAGTATTGCCTTTATGGAGTGCAATTTTTCGTTTCACATACATGTAAGAAAGGTCCCAACACTTCATTATCGCAAACGGATGTATTGTATCATGGGTGGGTCTGAAGCATTTTACGCTTTCCACCTTAGACCAATTCGGCTGAGGAGAAGGCTGAACTAAGAATTTTCACCTTTTATGTTTGTGGAGGAACCAAAAATTAACCCTCCAAAAAATCCCACGGCGAATTTCCGAGCCTTAAAAATTTCCAGAAAGCATTAAATGATATAACATTAAAAATAAAAACATTAGAAATCATCATATTATTTAAAGTTATTTTTCCACATCTGGTAGCCAATCTAACAACACTTGATCATGAGACACCAATACTCAAAAGTCCCTACTTGAATCAAGCCACGCACCCAGAGGAAAATATACTGCCAAATTTTCCTGCCCAAAAAATCCCGCGATCGAAATTTTCAACCTTCCCCACCCCCCCCTCCCCAAAAAAAAGCCCTTCGATCATTCCCGTCACTTGAAATTCGGAGGACTTCCCCTCTCCCCCTTGGTCAAAATCGGTATAGGGTGTGATCATGTATTGAAAATACTCATGGACATAACTACATTCTACATTGCATGTTACTGTTTGCATGATTTTTCACTCTCCATTGACGCCACAAATGCCGTTATTGTCAACATCTTTATCATCTTCGTCTTCAAACACTAATCCTTAATGTCTTTCGCGATTCAGGTAGAAATGGTTCCAAACAGATTTCTCTTTCTGCTTGTGATTGGTACAATAAAACTGCTGACATGTTATTGTATCCCCGTACAACGCCGTAACCAGATGGCTGCAGGGCAGGATGCAGCTAGATATGCCATTGTTTTAGATGCCGGTTCCACCAAAACCAAGCTTATTGTGTACAAGATCGCTGCTAATGCACCACCGTTAGACGTCAAAGATATTCAGTTACTTGGTGGTTCCAAAGTAAAGCCTGGACTCGCTTCCTTTGCTGGTAACCCGAGTGTGGTTGATAGTTATCTGAAGCCCTTGCTGGAGTCAGCAATGAAGATCGTCCCGGCAGACAAACACGTCTCTACTCCAATCTTCTTATTTGCCACAGCAGGAATGCGACTATTGACGAAACAACAATCCGACGCCATAATGAAAGAAGTCAAAAAAGTATTTAATGATAAAACAAAATGTCCCTTTACTTTTAACCCTGAAACAGATGCAAAGGTAATTTCGGGTGCTTTCGAGGGGATATACGCTTGGATTTCTCTCAATTTTCTTAAGGGCAGATTTATCCCCGAAAATTCTGAGTCAACGTTTGGCATACTCGAGGTAGGCGGGGCTTCCCATCAAAATGCTTTTGAGAACCCTTCGAAAGAAACCATTTCTTTGACCGTAGGAAGAAAAACGTATCATCTCTTTGCTAGGAGTTATCTAGGGTATGGGTTAAACGAAGCTCGTAAAAAATATTTCGAAACCCTGGCGAAAAATCCCCCAGTGAATGGAGTTCTTCCAAGTCCTTGTCATCACAACGGTTTTCAAGATCAAATTTCCATCAATGGTGGAATGTTTACCATCAGAGGGACGGCACAAGTAAAAGAGTGTCGTTCGATCATTCAACAAACCTTTTTCTGCAAAAATCCTAATTGCTCATTTTATGACCAGCCTTAATTACACGGGGATTTTTTTGGTTTCTCGGGGATATTTTATGCGGCATATGGAACGGGCATGATAAATTGCTGGCATTGTACCAAACCCTTATCACCAGCTATGTATGATGTGAGCTCTCAACACTTCTGCGCCAAAAAATACCAAGAAGTTGGCAGTGACCCTTACGCCAAAAACACCTGCTTTTCCAGCAATTTTGTCTTTGAGCTTTTGTCACAGGGCTATGGGTTGCCTATCAATAAACCAATAGAAGTAGGAAACCAAGTGGAAGGGTTCGATATGGGATGGACTTTGGGTGCAATGTTGTACGACTTGAAACTGTTATAGAGCAGATAAGTTGAGCTTTCAAATTGCAGTGCAAAGAGTGCCGTTGGTGGTTTAACGTTAGCGCGTAAAGCAGCTGAATTAAAAAGAAAAAATGATTAAATGTGGCCATGACAATGTTTGATATATATTTTTTTTATCATACATGGGCGGTCTGGAAATCTTTTGGGAATGCTAGTTTAGGGTGGCCCTGGTGATTCAGAATTTTGACATCTTTCAAACCTTACAAACCTTGCTGCCTTACAAGTTATCAATAATCTTGAAACTCAAAGGTCATATAAAACGGTAGTTAATTACGAGAATTATAGTTTTTGTATATTAAAAAAAAGATTTCCAAAAGGGTTTCAAAATTGTTCTTTCATTTGTTAAAGTAGACCAAAATATTTGCAAAAAACGTCAACAAGAGCACCTCAATGTATACTAATCAAATCCCTTCTTATAATTAGATAAAGTTATCCCCATGGACTTTGCCGTGAGGGAACACGTTTTAAAAATGAATGAAACTACTATGAGGCAAAATAGCATTTCAAAAGCGCTTCGGTTTCTAAAGGTAACGGCCAAAAATCAGGATTGACCTCTGTTATGCTGAATTTCTAACTTGATTAAAGCCTCACTCCAAAATATCTCTACATCGCTCTCATAGATTTCGCTCTAACTTCACAAACGTTAAGGCACCTGTTAGACAAAAATCGCCCGTGAACAAATTTGGGAAAAAAAGAAAGTTAATTCCCAGCGTCGCTATGACACTGGCTCCGATGTTACTAACCCTGATCATATCAAATTTTCATTACAGCTGTGGTGGTATTTTTTCCAAATCTCTGTTAATGGCGACGTAGTTTATGCTCAAACTTGGGAGGTATTGACCCCGAAAAATCCCATCAATCGAGCCACCCTTAGCCGTCGAAACGTTTCAATGTATAGTTTAAAGCTCACTATTTCAGCTGATCTACACGGACTTCTGGTTCCTGAAGAATGAAATGTCTTTTTATTTTCAACTTGGTCTTTATTTTACTGGTCGCTCCCTGGCCTGATGCTATTTTCCCGCCTTTCATTTATCGATTGCTTTTATATAATCAATAATTGAACAGCATATCAGTGCTAGTCATATCCCACCTCGGTGCTGTTTATTTTCCTTAGAATCCGTATCACTCTTATAGAAAGCTGAAACGAAAAAGTTATCATAACCAAAAAGTAAGTATATAATGTCTCGTATTGAACAGTTTTGATAGCGTTGTGTTCTAATTTTTCCCCATTTATAGAAGAAACATTAATATTTATTAAAGGGTAGTGAGGCGAAGCAAGAATAAATGTTATGTCTAAAGACGCCGGTCTGGTGCGGCTGTTCTTCAAAAACGTCTTTTTTTGCCTTTTAAATAATTTCTTCACCATTACTGAATTATTAATGGTACGTTCTTCACAATATTGTGGTTTAACATTTTTTGACGATAAAAAAATAAAAAGATTAAAAGTTCTGAAGATCGTCGCCTCGTTTACTTTGTTTAACTGTAATTAAACTGGGAAAAACGGAACGGAAATATAATCTAAGGTTGAAACGGAAGTATAATCTTAGTACCACTTGGTCGGTCGTCAACAGCTTTTGACACTTTTTTGACTAATTTCACACCAAGGGAAAATGATTGTTTCACACAAACTGCACAAGTTCACTGGTGTTGATATTCTTTTGCCAAAATTACCTGGATGTGCTAGTCGTAATTTCAGATTACTTGATGATGTTCAGTGAGACACGTACTGGTTCTAATTTGATTGTCGGTCACTTCATGTTGTCATTTATTCGTCTGGCAGTCTGAGTTGGCATCGTAGCCCTGGATATTTCCTGCACAAGTAAGGTGATGCTAGTCAATTTAAAAAATACAACCCGTCATGTTCATGACTAACATAAGGGTTTACCTAATTCTTAAGATAACTTACACTTTCAGTCCTCAAAAACATATACCAGTCCCCTGAACACATAGAGTTCATTACCTTTGTATCTAAACTCTTTAATTAGGGTACACCTTTATTACACACTCCATTTCTCTAATAGCCAAGTCACTAGCGTAACCGACATGTAATCTCATCTCTGATATGGATTCAAGAGATGCAGTTTCCTTAGCTTGAATTTTCATACTGACATATCGAGACATACTGGTCAGTTAATTCCTTTGCCTCCATTAGTACAGCATCAATTATGAAGAGCTGTACCTTTTGTATTGGGGAGCGGACAAAACCCAAAGATTCAAAATGAATCTCATGGGCAGTGCAATTGCATAGTCTTGCGGGTATATTTTACTGGCCTCAGCTGAACAAAAGGTGGATAATGCTTTCGACCGTGGATAAATCTTTATCACTGTATAGCGCAATTGGTTTACATAATAGTTATCTGATGGATAGTGATTTATCCGGTGAATAATGCTAACCCATCATTTGAACAACCCGGCCCTGAGGACTTGGTTTAACATTTTAAAAATGTATCAGACGTCGTTACTGTCACTGAGTTTGTCACCATATCATTTCCCAACTCCGAGCACTATATAATCCTCACCATGTTTCTGGCTTCAGGTAGAGCAATGGGCCCGTACAGATTACTTCTACTACTCATGGTCAATATGACAACGTTGCTGACATGTCATGGTATCCCCTTACAACGCCATGATCAGATAACTGCTGGCTCAAATACATCTAGATATGCTATTGTTTTAGATGCGGGTTCCTCCAAAACCAAGCTGATTGTCTACAAGATAGATGCGAATGCTCCACCGTTAGACGTTAAAGATATTCAATTGCAGGGTGGTTTCAAAGTAAAGCCTGGGCTCGCTTCACTTGCTGGAAACCCAAGTGCGGTTGATGGTTATCTGAAGCCCTTGTTGGACGCAGCAATGAAGATCGTCCCAACAGCGAAACATGTCTCTACTCCAATCTTCCTATTCGCCACAGCAGGAATGCGACTAATAAGGAAACGCCAATCCGACGCCATAATGAACAAAGTTAAAGTGTTATTTAATGACAGAGCCAAATGTCCATTTACCTTCAACCCTGAAACGGATGTAAAAGTCGTTTCGGGCGCGTTTGAAGGGATATAAACTTGGATTTCTCTTAATTTTTTAAAGGGTAAATTTACCCCTGGGAATTCTGGGTCAACATACGGAATTCTCGAGATAGGCGGGGCGTCCCATCAGAACACCTTTGAAAACCCTTCAAAAGAAACCATTGCTTTAACAGTAGCAGGAAAACCATATCATCTCTTTGCTAGGAGTTATCTAGGGTATGGGTTAAACGAAGCTCGTAAAAAATATTTCGAAACCCTGGCGAAAAACCCCCCAGTGAATGGAGTTCTTCCAAGTCCTTGTCATCACAACGGTTTTCAAGATCAAATTTCCATCAGTGGTAGAATGTTTACCATCAGAGGGACGGCACAAGTGGAAGAGTGTCGTTCGATCATTCAACAAACCTTTTTCTGCAAAAGTCCCAATTGCCCATTTTATGACCAGCCTAAATTACACGGGGATTTTTTTGGTTTCTCGGGGATATTTTATGCGGCATATGGAACGGGCATGATAAATTGCTGGCATTGTACCAAATCCTTATCACCAGCTATGTATAATGTGAGCTCTCGACGCTTCTGTGCCAAAAAATACCAAGAAGTTAACAGTGACCCTTACGCCAAAAACACCTGCTTTTCCAGCAATTTTGTCTATGAGCTTTTGTCACAGGGCTATGGGTTGCCTGTCAATAAACCGATAGAAGTAGGAAATCAAGTGAACGGGTTCAATGTGGGATGGACTCTGGGTGCCATGCTGTATAATTTGAAAATGTTGTAAAGCAGAGAAGTTAAGGTTTTCATTTCCAGTGCAAAGGTAATAGCCAAAAATGATCAGTACAGTGAATACTGTGTGGATATTTAACGTTTTAGCTAAAATACCTGAAAGTTTTTATACCAATCTCCATTTAGGCGCTTTCCAGTGTTAAGGAAATTAAAATTGGCCTTCCAGGCCTTCGAACTCCTTCACAAGGTGTTTACCTATCTTTCTAATTAATGACATAGCATTCTTAATCCTCAACCGCGCTGGCTCCGCATACACGCTCTCTTTACAGTTAGGTCAGATATCACTGACACAGAAAACATGGAGAATGAATCCGTTTTGCGCTCAAAGTCTATAAGGGTCTTTAAGCGGCACCATAACCCTGAATTGCGACCACTATATAAGTCTTTTCCCAAAAAGGCGCCGATTTGTTTTTCTGTTTCTCAGGCCCGCACGATTGATTAAATTTGCTGTCGCGCATGTCAGGCAGGCTTGTCACCCATCGGGAGATGAGTACATTCTGGAGGTGCATTTTGGATTTCCTTGTAAAATATTATGAGAGTAAAACTGAAAAAGGTTCCAAAATTACGGTCCATTTGAGTCAGCCATACTTCGGGGAGTGGTCGTGAAATTCAATATAAGAGTATTTGTCCGGCAGACTTTGATATGAGCCGCTCAAAGTTTCTCGAAGGGGGCTACTTCTCTTGGGACCCGTCATTAGTGAGCTTAAGCAACAGAACGGCAGGAAGAGTAGGACGGCAAAACGCCGTCAAACGTGACGGGCAATTACTTACGTGTTTTGTCGTGATCTTCACTTAACATTAATGTTTTCTGGTCTTTTGCAAAAAGATCTGTTTAAAGGAAAGTGAAGTTTGGCAGAAAGTCATTTCAAACAAAAGTATTGTCACGCTTGTAACACAAGGTTTGTCGTCTTCTTCCCTCTCCCGTCCTGTTGCGTAAGTTCATTATTTTGGCGAAGGCCGGGTATGCCGCTCTAATGCGGAAGCCCTTGGCTATTAACAGACCACGTCCAACTGAAATTTGACTTCCCCTTTATAGATCAAGACACCAAAAATCTTTCCCCTACCCTAGGCTAACTATGAAACAGCGATATTTTATTCCATTTAGCTGCCAAATTTTCTAATATTCTTCTTGGAAACCGGTTTTCGCCGTCAAAGTAGACAAATAAGCATTCAATTTTCCACAGGGATAGTGGAGCGAGCAAAACACGCGTGCCCGGGTGAAAATAAAAGTACCCACGCAACCCACGCGAGAATGGCGAGGGGCGGATCGGAAGATAGAAAAAACAGGTTAAAGGCCACCGATGTATTTGTATACTACCACATTAATACGCATTAAGGATCAATTTAGGTTTCTGGAAAACTGCCCACCTACCCCTTCCCTAAGAAAACATTTTGCCCTAAGTGAGAAGTAAGCCTTAATGTTGGCTTAGGAGAGGGGTAGATGGGCAGTTTCCAACAAGTCTAAATTGACCCAGTATTTCATTATCTGTTCTGTTCCTACTTTTAAACCACTCGCATTTTTTGAGATTTCCCACGAGATTTTTCCAGGAGATTTTCAAGATTTTCAATCTTATGTCCCCCATACATGAAGTACCTACCCATCTTATGACCAGCCGCTAACCAAGAATTCAAGAGATTCCAGTCTCTCTCCGCTGAAAACATCAACTTGAAAGTAAACTGGTAACTAATCAAAAGGACATGTAATATTCAAGATGGCGGCGCCGGAGTCGAGAGCCAGGAAAGTATTTATTCATCCTGTGGTGCTTTTTTCTATCGTAGATGGCTATGAACGGCGTTCAGAAGATGCCAAAAGAGTGATAGGAACTCTTCTTGGATCAGTGGATAAGACGTCGGTAGAAATTCGAAGTTCTTTCGGCGTCCCACACAATGAGTCGGAAGACGAGGTGATAAAAGAATTTTTTTTTTTTTTTTTTGCAAAGCTGTTTAACAAGCTTCTTTTATAATTAGAGTCTCAAATTCGGTAAAATCCAGTGAAAACAAAGGTAATAAGCGCAACATTTTTTACTGCAGGCACCATGCTTATAATCTAACGAAAAGACATTGAACACACAAGTATTAATTAGAAAACCAACAATTTGTCTCATGTAATTATTGTATGTACATGTGGTGCCTTAATCGAATTGTTGTGCGTTGCTTTTGTTTGTAGATCCATGCATTACCGAAAATCCTTGGCCCTTTGAAAATTGAACTTTATTTGATGGCCAATAATAATTGACAAAGTTGCAATATTCGCATTTTTGCAACCGGGTATAAACACAAGGGTTATTTGGACACCCTTTTTTTAATTGATCCCCCATGTTTGTCATTAGACGTCACTGATAAGTTGTCACAGGGATACAAACTTCTTTATATCTGAAAACTGGAGGTAAATCAACCCACCCCACTCCCGATACTCGCACATAGTTATCCCAATGCAAGATAGCTCCTGAGCCGTTTGAACAGATGACAATTTTCTTAATGGATAGCTCAGGCTGCACAATTGGATACCTTTTTTGCTCAAAACTGCTGATAGACGGCTTAAGAATAGCTATCTGTTTAAAAATTGCAAACTGTTAGGAATGTTTTCACATGAAAGATCACAATGAATTGTTATTATTTCTTCTTATTATTATTGTTGTTGTGGACAATGATGTTACCAAAGAGCCAGTTCTTACACTGTTGTAGTGACCAAAAATTCTTTGCAATGCCAAAGGATCGAAAGCATTTTCCATCCAACTGTAAATGGTGAATTTGGCAATTTCTTAAAGTGGTTATTCAGCTTTATTTATGTCTTGAGATGCTGAGGGCTGACTGGGAAGAGAAGCCTGATCAAAGAGAAGAAAGAGATTGGACCAAGTGATTGCAATCTCAAATTTTGACTCCTTTATGTCCAGTTACTGTAACTGGCAGCTGGATCAGCTACAAGAAGGTGCAACACGAGAAACTGACATTTATTTTGCAAGCTGTTACACTGTACATGTTTAGCCATCTGGCAAGATAACAAGAGCCAAGAAGAAGAGAATGTAGCTGATAGTAGCAGACAGTACTTTCATCTGGGCTTATGGTTAACGAGAAAAATAAAGAGGACACATACTGTTGTCCTCTCACCTGTGTAACATTACTTTAAGATGATACTGTGTAACTTGTTATTTCATGTTTTTGGTATTTTTGCAGGTAAGTGTACAGTGTACCTCTTAGGTAAACTAATCTTTGTTGTTACCTTTTTTCAGGTTGCCATTGAATTAGAATATGCGAAGAGTATGTTTGATCTTCATAAGAAGTCACATCCAAATGATGAAATAGTGGGCTGGTAAGGAACTGCTACTAGGCCTTTTGCAATACTTGGTCATGTGATCAACTTTCTGTAAACATTAAAACATTTATGTTTGGAAAATTAATCATTAATTTTTAGCAGGGACTGAAAGAGCATGTGAAATTAGGTAACCTTTAAATTTTCAGCAGTATATCTCAAAAGTAATGATTGCAACGGCCTTCGTAATTTAGACGGATTTGTATGGGGAAAACAACTGTTGCCACGCACTCATGGCAGAGTGGTTTTCGATACAGATCCTGGTGAATTTACTCCCTTATGCATTAGTTTGTAGGGCTAAAATTGTCCATGATGAACAAAAAAAATTGAACCTGATAATGCTGAAGGGTAGATTTTACAACAGTATGAAATTTTCAGAATTTCATTTGTGATTTCAGTCATAGACCTTAAATCCAACTGTTTGCAAAGAAATCACATGATTTGTCTCATACAAGTAATTATTGAACTTTTCTTGATGGATAATATGCCTTGATAATGTGGCATACATGTACATGTAATTCCCCCTTTTTTGCACCAAATCAGAAGCTCTGACTTGATGGAAGTCTGACATAACTTTGGTTTTACGTGGTGTTATAGCTGTGTTTGACATAATACAGATAGGAGTGAGTTGTTGCAGTGTATCAACAGTCTCCGATTGATTGAACAAATCTTAGGGCACATTTCTGGCATTGCCACTATTGTCAGGATTGAGATTTAGATCAGTTAAACACCATCTAACTCTCTGGAAGTCTCTAGAGAGTCACTCAAGGGAAATATCAAGTTTTCGCTCTTTTAAAAGGATATTGAAAAGTCAACTTTCTAAGTAAATAGTTAAATTAGGCTTTGAATTTTATTATAAATTTATTGGTTTTTCTGATTGTGTTATGATTTTGACACGGAAAGGTCAGCTTTTCAAAGTAAATTGTTTTTAGGCCTTAAATTTTATTGTAAATACATCATGTAGTTTTATTTTCCAATACTCACCACTTGTTCAAGTAGTAAAATTCTTATTGTGTGTGTCTCTGAATCTGGAATTGATTGGTACTAGAAATGGGTAATATTTCAGTGTGATGATATGAGGTATATCACATTAGTTAAACTGCAGCTCATTTGCATGGCAATCGGTGAACTTGCATCTGATTAGAGGCACTCAAAAATTGAACAAAGTAATATCAACAGGGGGCCTGTCAAGTGGAACGACTCGTACAAGTCGTGCAATGGGTGAAATCTTGCATCTCATTAGTGACACTTAGAAATTGAGAGAGCGAGTCATACAACTGGTAAAATTAGTGCGTGAACAAAAATGTGTACAAGTTGAAATTTTAGCACTGAATTTGCAATATACTAAGCTCAAAAGTGCACTTAAATCCAAAATAAGCTCATATAATAGTTATCTTGACTTTTAAGTACACTGATGACTGTATCTTTCAGTATTGTGGCAAATTATAAATATACATGTACATGTGTGAGGCAGTGAATTTTGGGTGTATCCTCTAAAGTGTCAGTTTGGTTGCATTGTCATAATTGTGATCACAATTGTAACAAATTTAAAACTATTAAGAAGAGGTGTCATTATCAGGGAATCATTGCTTGCTTTCTTGGGTGTTCTTCCTGTACAAGTGTACAAGCTACAAGTGTATTTAAATTAGTAGGAATCCCAGTTAGTTTGGCTGCAATACATTCCTTTTCAATGGCTCATTTTTGAGGTTACATATTTATAATGTTGTTAACTAGTTTTGTTAGCGCACAATTGCCATTTACATCATAAACTGGAAAACTAAAACATTATGTACAGTCAGAATGTGAAACAAGCCTTTTTAAAGTTTGTTGAGTTGGAGTTTATTTCGCAGTGTTAGTTACAGAATAATGAAAACCATAAGAATATCAGAAATATTTCTGGAACTGAAGTCTCAGGTAAAGGTAAACCATTTAGATTATGGTTCACGGGTCTTTTTGTAAGACAGATGTATACATAACTTGTATTAGCAGCAGTGAAGACTGCTTTGAATTCAGATCTTGCAAGTGCACAATTTGATAGTCTTTTTTTGCTTAGAGCTCACTTCAATGAGTCATAAATAAAGCCACTAATTCATTTCCTTATGGTGTTATTATAAATTTGTATGTGTTTTTGTTCATGTGCTAACTAGGCCTTTTGTGTGAACATATATGTGTAGTTAATTTTTTATCTCACATAATTTTTGTTTTTCTTTTGTTTTTGGGTACAATGTATATGAAGTTTAAACAAAAGAAAAAGGAAAATTACCTGAGATAATAAATTAACTTCAACTTATATTTTTGAGACATTTCGCAGTATTATGCATCAAATGTTTGTTGCGTAAGATGCTAACAAGGAATATTCATGGTGTATGTGTTCTTATTCACGTGCTAACTAGGATTTTTTGTGTGATTGAAATATTTTGAGCCCTTAAATTGTAGTTTGATGCATCAAATGTTTGTTGTGTAGTGTGCTAATATAGAACAAGGAATATTCATGGTGTATGCATTCTTGTTCACTTGCTAACTAGAACTTTTTGTGTGATTGTAATATTTTGATCCATTTTGTAGTTTCATGCATGATTCAGATGTTTGGCGTTTAGTGTGCTTATCGAACAAGGAATATTCATGGTTTACATGTGTGTGTTCCTGTTCATGTGCTAATTTCACCAATTGTGCAACTCGTACCACTCGAAAGGCCCCCTTTTGACAACTCTGCTCTCAATTTCAAAGTGCCGCTAATGAGATGCTATTTTACCAGTTGCACCACTTGTACGAGTCGTATACTTAACAGGACCCCCCTCACGACAACTTTGCTCAATAACTCTAAGTGTCTCTAATGAGTTGCTATTTTACCAGTTGCACCACTCATACACTGTACAAGTCCAACCACTTGACAGGACCCCCCTCACGCCAACTTTGCTCACAAATTTTAAGTGTCGCTAATGAGATGCTATTTTACAAGTTACACCACTCGTGTGAGTTGAACCACTTGACCTCTAGAAGTCTGCACTTGTCTAATGAGATGCAGCCATGTAATGTGCTTCACTTTACTATCACATTCGCAACTTGAACCAGCTGCACAGAATCGTACAACAAGTGGAGTATTGGACATGTGTGCTTGAGTCACTCTTCAACCCTAGTATTCAACCCTATCAACTAATTTTCTGAAAATTATAATTGTCGTTAGAATATTACTGATTAAATTATATTATGTTTCTAAGGTATGCCACTGGATCAGATGTCACCGAGCACTCTTTACTTATCCATGAGTACTATTCACGAGAAACAAGTAACCCTGTTCATGTTACAGTAGACACAACACTAAAAGGTTCACGAATGGGAGTCCGAGCTTACCAGAGGTAATTCCGTCTCAGTGATAAAAAAAAATTATGTTGAATATAGTTGTAACTGTCACAGAGCTTAAAGAAAGAAACTTTGCAGTTGCCTGGTGCAAGAACATGTAGAGGACATGTATCCTGCCATGCAGCTGCTTAATTTGCTTTGTTCATGTAGTTAGTGAAAGTTGACAAGCACGCAAATGCCCTGCAAGCAAATTTTGAGAGCTTTCAATTTTTTCTATAGTTGTGATCTGCTCTTGCTGTTGCCCGAAGTTGAAATGGAAAAAAAATTAGAAATTCCCAATATTCATACTGCTTTTTATTGGTAGCTTTCATTTGAATGGCCACATCACAGAATTTATCTCCAGACCTTTTAAGTTACAATGTAACCACTCACATTAGTTGGTTTTGAGATGGCTGATAAAGTCTGAACATACTTACTTTGTACTTAACTTACTTAGCTCTAAAATGGGAGTTCCAGGAAAGACAGAAGGAACTATCTTCTCACCCATTCCTTGTGATGTCATTCTCAGTGGCCCAGAGAGAGTAGGAGGTGAGATCTTACAATTTATTGCAGTGGAAGTGAATGGGAAAGGTTGAACTAGATAAAAATGCTAGTTTGCATTGTTGACTTTTTATCAGCCATAAATGACCAAATTTTTTTTTTTTGCCAAATCAGTGAAGAATTTTACATTGATACACTTTGTACATTGATATGTATTAAAAGCGCAAATTTTATTTCGTTATTAAAGTAAGCGAGACCATTGTACAAAATGAGATTATCAGGGAGTGACTAATCCTCTTCTTAAGGGGTATAGTCTTGTTTGATCTATCAACATATACACTACAGTAAATTAGTTCTTACATTGTACAATGTATACTCCTGTATACTAATTGTATCTCAAAGAACCACACACCAAAAAAAAAATTCTGTTTGTAGTTGCCTGTATAGCAGTAATAATAATTTGCATTTTATTTTAGCCAAACAGGAGAGATGTTCACTTGTTCACTCACACATTTCCTGCACTTCTCCTATGTGGCTAGAAGGAAATTGAAACAATTGTAGATCATTATACGTTTCTGGGAAACTGCCCACCTACCCCTCCCCTAAGCCAACATTAACACTTACTTCTCACTTATGCAAAATGTTGGCTTAGGGGAGGGGTAGGTGGGCAGTTTCCTGGAAAGGTATGATGATCCACAACTGCTATGACCGGGCTGTGTTTGTAACACTATAAATACTAAGTTCAAGTTGTCTGATATAACTGTAACATATATTTTTCGTGCTTTTGTATCACAGTAAACTGGCTCCAGAAAACAAAGAACACAGCAAAACAGAGTATAAGTCCTTTGTCAGATATGCAGCATGTGAGCAGGTCAGTTTTTTTTCTCCCTTTATACACCATGCAAGCTTTCAGGAATAAAAAAAAAGAAAGAGAGAGAGAAAGAAAAGAAAAGGGTCATCCACTAGATTAGCCTTTGCTCTTTTGGATGATCCCAACTCACTCCTTATCTAGATGCTCTAGTTTTATTCTTTACTTGTGTAAATGAATTGTCTTTTTTTCAATCTGTGTCACTTGTACATACAGTGTACGTGTACATGCAAACCGAGTTAAGTGAAAGAAATCTTCTTGTCTTCTTGTCTCGTACAATGTAGTTTCCTAGTTAGTATCTTTGCATGGTACAAAATATAAAAACGTTTCTCATCCCTTTGCTTGCCGTGCATTCAGTAGTTCGAACGGATATAGAAAGGAACGTTTTTGTGTAAGAGGTCATAATTTATTCCCTGACAGTACAGTCAAATTTCTCCTTACGGACACTCCCCTCAGCCGACAGCTCTACTTATATGTACCGCCCTCTTTTCAAACTCTCCTTTGAACTCCAGCAAACAAAAACTATCCCTGTTAGGGGCTATCTCCATCTGTGCATTGTGGACACTTTTCTGGCACCCTAAGCTTCAACTGTTGTTTGAATTGTGTTCCTGTTCTGCTTGTTTAAGGTATTTGTTTTCTGTTACAGTGCAAGTGAAAGACTGTTGGAAATGCTTGATGCCGTCGTTTCATATGTTGACGATGTTCTGGTGGGTTTCCCAAAATCAGTACTATAAATAAATTATTCTGTTGATCACGCAGTTTTGTCTCTTTTTTGTTTACTATTTTTGTGGTTGTGGTTGTTTTTGTTTGTTTTTGTTTTTTTTTAAGGGAATAGTGTTTTTTGTCAGCGTTGTAACTCGTAGGGTTAAGTGTGGAGACTTCACTTGATTATAGTGAAGTTCTAATTTTCAGTCTTGGCTGAAAGCCCACATCTGTGCTTGAAAGCACTCAAATGAGAGATACTAAGCAGTACTTCCCCGTGATCATACTGACTATTATGCTGTGCAAGGTGGATGTTACTTTTGAGTTAGAACGAAATCTTAGAGTGCGACCATTCAAATGAAAGCTATTGAGCAATACTTTCCTGTGGTACTGTTTATTATGCTGTATAAGGTGTTTCCAACATTTGAGTCTGTCGGTGATATCCTAAAGTGTTACCATTCAAGTGAAATCTAACGAGCGAGAAAGCTACTGAATAGTTCTTTTCCGTGGAACTGCTTCCCATCACCGGTAACCGGCCAGTTACGAAAGGTATTAAACATAAAGGTAACAAAAATAATAGTCTGGTAATCTGCCCACCCACCCTGTTGTCAACCCAACATTTCGCCCAAACTGAGAAGTTGGTGTCAACGTTAGATTATCAGAGGGAGGGGTAGGTGGGCAGATTCCTAAAATCTTAAATTCCTCCGTCTCTTTCCTCAGGCAGGAAAAGTCCCGGGAGACAACAGCGTTGGTAGAGAGCTTATGGATCTCGTTACCCAAGTTCCTCGTATGTCTAAGGAAGAGTTTGAATCCATTCTTAACAGCAATATGCAGGTAGGTTTGCAGAGGAATACTTTGTATACTATCCGGTCGTTTCGCCCACCTTCAGGCAAAATCTTCGTTGGGGGAGATATAGACGTTTGAGCCGCTTAAATACTAGTACATTATTTTATTACATTGCCTGTTTGCACTTGACGTCACAGCAGCTATGTTGGTGATTAAGAACAAAAGTGCTTCTCTCCCCTGGGAATGTACATGTAACTGCATTTTCATATAAAAACCGTAAAAAAATTGTTTATTGTATTGATCACCCACATGTCACGTGATTGCAAACCAAGAATAAACACCAGTGAAATACCATTTGAGCTTTTGCACGAAATCACGATATCTTCACACGTGAAAATACATGTCAAGTGTTATCTTCACACGTGAAAAGATCACTGTTGCTGTGGCTACATAATAAAACAAGCCTTTCACAGCAAAAAAATCATTTAAGAAAAATGGTTCGGAATCACTTATGTTGAAATACTCGAAGGGAAATTTCGTATCTCCGTGCGGCCATGTAATATCCTCTATGTAATTGTATGTTTACTGTGGCTGTAAGCCCCGTGATAAGCGCGCGCTCTCGCTCTTTTGGGATAAAAGAAAAGAAACAACCAACAAACAAGGAAACAAGAAAATAAGAAAAGTAGTCCGAACTTAGACGTGGGGCCGCTTAGGTGGGCCACTTCTTGTTGCTCTGCGTACCATGTACATTTAGTTCTTGATAATGAACTAGCAAAGGGCAGTTTCTGAGATTGCAGTGCGGTACCGATTCTTGTCTCGAACATCGCGGAAATCGAGTGTCCATTGTCAACAGAATGTACTTATAGCGCACAGAAGCTACCCTCGGGAGCGTGGTTTGACATCCACGCTTAGAATTTAAGTTTCTGATATTCAGTATTTTAGAAGTGGACCTTTACTGGGAACTACTGATTTCAGGTCCCCCTTCTTAATACATCGGCCACGTTACTAAATTTATTCTTTCAAAAACTCTTTTTTTAGGATCTGCTGATGATCGTGTATTTATCTGGCCTGTGCAAGACGCAAATTGCTCTTGGAGAAAAGCTTGCCACTGTGTTATAGTTAAATAAATTTTAGAGCAGCCAATAAATTATAGAGAACTTCCTTCTGCCTTTGTAGAATTTCATTATACTCAAAGTCGCACTCATCAGGAAAAAATTATGACTGTCGTTAATCTTAGTGAATCTAAGCATCCAATTTACATAGATTCCATGTTGTGAAAAGTTTGAATCCGGGAGTCGCGTCATTTTTAGGTAAAAATGGGAGGCAAGGGTGGCGAAGAAGTTAGAGCACTCTCCTCCGACTGAATGTGCATTTCCCGGGTTCAATTCTTTTTTT
Organism: Porites rus; assembly: GCA_964035705.1. NCBI lineage: Eukaryota > Metazoa > Cnidaria > Anthozoa > Scleractinia > Poritidae > Porites > Porites rus. The sequence continues at coordinate 15,473,910 of OZ038000.1, read as the reverse complement.
TTTTTTTTTTTTTTTTGTTTTTTTTTTTGTTTTTTGTTTTTTTTTGTTTTTTTTTTGTTTTTTTTTTTTTTTTTTATTTGCTTTACTTAACCAATAATTACAATATTGAACACTGCTTACACTGCTTACATTATTTACAACATTCATACCATACTTACAATACTGACAATACTTATTGCTTACATTGCTAACAATACTACTGTTTTCAAACATTATTACATTTCGTATGCTTCAAGTACACAGTTGCATCGGAAGAAACTTATTTAAGGATAGTTGGCGTTACTGAGGCAGGATAAGCTACGGATGAAAGACATAGAGAATATCAGGGGGCGTTGGGAATAGCGCCATGGTAGAAACGATAGTTTCTACGTGATGTCGTGTAGGAATGACCATTGTTTGGGCAGAACATTGTTTGCTTCTGCTTGTGCTTGTATGTTGTAAATTGTCTTTAGGTGTTTGAGAAATCCTTGCAATAGAGGTATAGCTTCTTTTGTTTTGCAGAGCCAGATATAGTGCCTGGCAATAAGAAAACAAAAGTTGATCTGGTGTTGAAGTTTAGAAGAGTCTGATCTCAGGCCTAGTGAAACAGTCATGTCTGCAGAGTAACTATCGGGAATAATTTGGCAAAGTTTTAATCGCGTTATGATGCTCTCCCAGAAGAGCGCCGTTTTGGGGCAGGACCAGAAAAGGTGTACGAGTTTTTCTGGTTCTTTTTTACAAAAGGAGCAGTTGGAGTTTTCTTTTACTCTTATCTTAGTTAAGAAAGCGTTTGTTGGTATTCTTCTGTGCAGCAATTTAAATTGAAATTCCCTGAGTTTTATGCTTTTTGTGATTTTATGAGCTAGCTGGTAGGTCGCACCCCACGTTATTTCGTTTTGACCTAAGTTGCAGTCTTGATTCCATTTTTGCTGGCTTGTAGTAGGGGGGGCACTTTTCTTTGTAATTAATTTGTCATACACCAACTTGCTTGCTTTTTGGGCTTTCATTAGTTTTGTCGAAAAGCTTTCGTAACTATTACCTTCGTTTGTGTGGTCACCTTGGTTGAATGTGTTGCATAGCTTTTTAAGAGCAGAAATTATTCCACAGTATGCCAAGGGTTGGACCTTGATGTCGTATTTGTTTAAAAGTTCTGGTGGAGTGAGGAATTTTCCTTCTCTGTTCCTTAAGTGCTTAACTTTTGTGATGCCTTTACGATACCATTCTTTAAAGAAAATAGGGCTGTCGTTAATCCTTACAAGTGAGTTGTACCATATGCCTTGTTTTGAAGATATTAGCTATGTCTATCTTATTAAGGTTGCTTGTGAAAGGTAGGGTACACTCAAACTTTTTCAGTTCAAGATCTAGAAAAAGTTTCCATTTACCCTGATTATCTGTATCCAGGTACTTTTTTATCCAAGTGGTTTTTAGCGCTTTATTGAAAGATAGTATGTCAATCATTTTGAGGCCACCTGCTGGGTAATTGTTAATCATAATATCTCGCTTTATTTTATCGCCCTTTCCATTCCAAAGGAACAAGTAAAAGAGCTTGTTAATCTCGCTAATTATTTTTTTGTTTGTGCACAAGGGTGCCAAGACGTACACAATTTGAGAAGCTACTAAGCTTTTCAGAACAGTGATCTTCCCACTTAAGGTTAATCTACGGTATTTCCAGTTGCTTAGAATATTGTTAATTTTTTCCAGTTTTTCCTTATAATTTAGAAGTACAGTGTTTTCAGGGTCTGTCGTAAACCAAACGCCTAAAGATTTTACTTTGTTTGTTTGCCATCTGAAATTTCTTTCTGGAAGAAGAATTTCTGTTTTTCCACTATATGTTCCGATCCAAATTGCTTCTGTTTTTTTACTGTTGAGTTTGAGACCCGAGGCTTCTCCAAAATCGTCAAGTGTGTTGAGAGCAGCTGAGAGCGACGTTTGTGAACCATTCAATATTAAGGTTGTATCGTCTGCGTATTGACTTATTTTAATTTCCTCTTGGTTAACGTGTATTCCTCTGATATTGCTGTTTCTTTTAAAAGCCTTGGCTAAGACTTCAACTGAAAGAACAAATAGATATGGAGACAACGGGCACCCCTGCCTGACCCCTCTTTCAATTTTAAAGAAGTTGCTTGTCCAGCCGTTGTTTAAGAAGCAGCTCTCTATGTTGCTGTAAAGGCATTTGACCCAGTTTACAACACTTGGGCCGAAACCGAAGTATTGAAGAGAATTTATGATAAAAGGCCATTCAATCGTGTCAAACGCCTTTTCGAAATCAAGAAATAATAATAGCCCTGGGATATTTTTTTCTTTGGTAAAACGAATAACATAGTCTATTAATCGTATGTTCTCGCCAATAAACCTGCCTTTCATAAAGCCAGTTTGATCACAGCTGATGAGATCGGGAAGAACCTTTTTCAGCCTGTTAGCCACAGCCTTTGCTGCAATTTTGTAGTCGCAGTTGAGAAGAGTAAGCGGTCTCCAGTTTTTAATGAAATACGGCTCAGCGTCTTTCTTGGGAATGAGTTTGATTACTCCTCTTCTTTGTGTGATGGAAAGCTGACTCGTTTCGTGCGCATAATTAAGAGCATTAATCAATAAGTTTGATATGTTTGTCCAAAATACTCTATAAAATTCTGAAGGTAGCCCATCAGATCCAGGGGTTTTTCCCTGTTCCATGGTTTTCAGGGCTGCAAGGCATTCCCTTTCAGTTAGCAGGCCTTCACAGTTGTTCCGTTGTTCGTCATTCAGGACGGTGTCGTTTTCGTGTTTAAAAAAATCATATGTGTCAATTAAATTGTGTATATTTCTGTTGGATGTATATAGATTCATAAAAAAAGATTCCCCTTCTGCTAATATTTCCTGATCCGAAGTAATAAAGTTATTTTCGTCCACTTTAAGTTGGCTTATAATGCCTTGCTTATAGTGTCTCTTTTCTAGGTTGAGGAAATATTTCGTATTTTTTTCTCCTTCATTATGCCATTTAATTTTAGCTCTCAATATGGAACCTTTCGTACGAGTCTCAATAATTCTTTCTAACTCACTCTTTAGATCATTCAGTTGTTCTGCAAGTTCAGAATTTTCTGTTACGCTAGAGTCTCCGTTCTCCATTTTCGATTCTAGTTTGGAAATTGCATGCTCTAGTTCTGCCTCACGGCCCTTTGTTTTCTTAGTTTTATTCATTGCGTATTTGAGCGATTTTTCCCGTATTTTAAGCTTAATCATGTCCCACAATAGAGCAGAGTTTACCATGTCATCGTTTTCATATTCGTCTTGAACTTCCTTAATCGTTGTCTTAATAAGATTAACATAAGCAGTTTCGGTTAAAAGAGAGGTATTTAATTTCCAAAGGCCGGGTCCTCTGCTATTTGCATGAAGAGACAGATCTAAAGTAATCATGGAATGGTCTGTTTTATATCCTGGCACTATATCGGTGTTAGTGACGTCCCCAATAACGCTTTGGCTTATTAAAAAGAAATCAAGTCTACAGTAAACCTTAGGATGTCGTTGTCTCCAAGTGTACCTTTTGTCATCTGGATTGTGAATTCTCCAGACATCGAGAAGATCTAGGTTCTCTGAAATTTCTTGAACGGTCTTCAAGCTATTTTGGTGAGTTTTGGCAATGCCACCTTTTTTGTCATTTTCGATGTTAAGAACAAGGTTGAAGTCACCGCCAATTATTATGTCTTCACAGTTAAAATTTAAAAGATGATCGTAAAAGTTTTGAAAGAATGAAGGTTTATCCTCGTTGGGAGCATAGATGTTAGCGAGGGTCAAAAGCTTTTCGTTAGCTTTTAAGTCACAGATAATAAATCTCCCTGCAGGGTCGGTGTAAAGTCTTTGGAGCTGAAGGTTAAAATTATTGTTAAAAAGAATACATACCCCTGCTTTGTTGCTTTCAAAAGAGGTGAAGTAAGCTTGATAGCCCCATTCTGCTTTCCACAAGTGATTTGTTTTTTCTATACAGTGTACTTCTTGGAGCATGCATATTGATGGCCTTTTGGCGCGAAGCCAATTAAATACTTCTCTTCTTTTAGCGTCATCCCTAAGTCCCCTGACATTCAATGAAGTTATTTTCAAAGTCACGATTTGTTCAAGTCTTTTGTAATAAACGTTGTCTCGACGGGAAAAAAACATGTGCGCCTCAATAAAGGATTTGCATTCTTTCTATTAGGTGTAAAATGATTGATGCAAAAGGTACTCGATATTTTAAACAAATAATGAAGACTAAAACGTGCATATAATATTAGACTGAAGCAAATGATCACAAAAGGTAAATTAAACAAAATAACACTTTGAATAAATAAAAAAGAGAAGCGCAAAAACAAAGAACAGAGCATAGACAAATTTGTAGTTAGTAAAATTAAATTACTTTGGCAGCGAGAAATTTGAATGGTTGATAAGACGTCCCTCTCCAGACTTAACGTAGATTATTTTGCCTGTTCAGTTTATAATTGATCTAAGTCCTCTTCGGAAAAAATTCTAACAGGGGAGCCATAGGGTGATGTCTTAACAAAAATCTTACCATCCAAAGACCAAACACTGAGTAGAGTACCCTCTTGTCTTCTCTTGTTCGCTTCTTTCATGATTCTACGCCTATAAGCCGTGAGGTTCTCGTTTATAAAAATACGTTGTCGTTCCTGTGCATTTGAAGGGTAGCTGGGAAATAGATCTTTGATTTTGACATCCTTTAGTTTGGTGCGTTCTTTATAAAGTTTCGATTTCACTTTATGATTGCAAAATTTCACTATAATGGATTTGCCCCGATTCAGCTTGTGTGAAATCTCTATTTCTTCAGGCTCTATGGTGATATTTAGGGCTTCAGCAACCTTGATGACCGCGGCCTCCGTACTGGGATACGCATCTTCTGGAATTCCATGGATTTCCAGCGAGTTCTTTCGAGTGTATTGTTCCAAATCATCATGGTGTTCCCACAGTCGATCGGATTCTTCTTTTTGCTTTCCTAGATTCTCCTTTGTTGTTTTAAGCTCGTTCCTTGTTGAGGCTAGCATGTGTTTTAATTCTTTGTATTCGTCCTTGGTCTTTTGCAAGGACTCTTTCAAATCTTTAAGCTCCTTCTCGTAGAAGTTGGCAGATTCTTTTAATTCTTCGATTTCCTTCTTCAGCGTTCGATTTTCGCTAAGAACTGCAGCTATTTGGATTTGTATGTCGACCAGTAGAGCCTTGATTTCAAGAAGGCTAGGCTCTTCTTGTTCCTTGCCCGCTTCAATCGATTCTTCAACATCAATGTTTTCCTCGGCCGCCATGTTGGATTTCTTCGGATTTCTTGGTTCGTCTTCGGTTGAGCCACGATCACCTCTTTTATTCTTTCTGGGAGGCATTTACATTGAAGAAGGTAGATTACATCGTCAGGGAGCCAGATAGTGTATTTTCATAGGAGTAGGTGCCAGAGAGGGGTCATCTTTGGCAATGTTAGGCAGACACGATGAAAACACGTCCGACCGCTGCGATTTCCCGCCAAAAGTCCTCAATTTCAATTCTTGGCGTCGACACCATATTTTATGTGGGTCAGAGTTTGTTGTTGATTCTCTTCCTTGCTCCGTGAGGTTTTTATCCGGGTACTCCGGGTTTTTCCTCTCTCCTGAAAAACCAACATTTTCCAAATTCCAATTCGACCAGGAATAAGGAAGAAGAAGAAGAACCACTTAGTGGCTGTGAAACCTTCAAATCATCATTTTATTGATTGATTTGTTTATTTATTCATTTATAAATATGATCGTTCGGGTGTCTGAAGTCCCGAGTAGGACTGTTGTAAACAGTTTCTGACGTTTCCTTACTTTTGGACTTCACCTACTCGTGAGATTGCCTCTCGTCTTGCGTCTCAGATGTTTATCGTCATCTGTAGCTGGACAGAACAAAAATGACAATTCGAGGCCGCGGTCAACGCTGGAGAAGAAGGCAAACTAGCTAATTAGCATTCCAACTTTTAGGTGGGGAGAATTCGAAACGACACCGAACCGCAGAAAATCTGTCTAGTCTGCGAACACAGCCTGCGGTTTTTCATGCTTTCTCTTCGGTCTCTTTTTCTTTCTTATCAGTTGCCTCTAAAGCTACGGTAAAATGGGCGACAAAAACGTGAAACTTGTTTCGAGTCGTTGTAGCAAAACGCGTTGAAAAGCTATGTCGCTCGTTTTACCATCCACCTTTAAACCTGTTTTGCAACAAATCAGTATACTGCGAGTTGTGAGAATACTGACTTCTGATTGGATAAAATTACGCGGTAGTCACGCCATGCATGGGTGCTGCGTCAGTTGCAAAGCAAGTTTGCCCTGGGGCGGTAAAGTTTGCAACTTGTAAAGATTTTGTTGCAAGAAGTAAAACTACTTTCTACTTTCTGCATCAAAGTTTCGCAACCTGTAACATCCTGATCTGTTGCAAGGCAGATTTGAAAGTGGGTTATAAACGCTTAACATCGTTTTTCAACTCCTTTTGTAGCAATGGTGCCCGCTTTTACCGTACCTTCTCTCCGGTGCATCGGCCAATTCGGCATAATCTTGTCTACATTTTCGGAACCGTTAATTATGTAGCACAGGGAAAAAAAATCATCACATGTCATTAAAATGAGGAAAATCGGTATGAAATATTAGCGTAATTTATTGATTCAAAGCTCTTTCATAGAGTCCTATCCTATGAGCTAGGATTTAAGTATTGGAAATTAAAAATTGAATTAATTGTAAAAAATTGTTTAATTTCAATTTTACAAATTCAAAGCTCTTTCATAGAGTCCTATCTCCTTGAGTTAGGATTTAAGTATAGTTTACTAAGGGCAACTTAGTACTTTATTTTACTTTTAATGCTATGACTTACTCAGTACACTCGAAATTCCACTAACGGTCCCTCTCTAAGGCAGTACCGCCGTCAACTTTCTACCATGGCAACGGCCACTAAAATCCTTCCGAAACAGCCATCCACAAAGCGAACAATGTACAACCTTATGCCTACTTGTACCCAAATAGAGCACATCCTCTCTTGCAAAGAGAGGTTGTCCCTTGGCTTGCTCTCTTGCTTTGCATTTTTTCTTGACTATGTCACTGATCTACGTTATTTATTTTGTTGCGTATTAAAATCGTGTCTTTGTATCAATTGAATACCAAAGATAATATTTTACTTCTATTGTTCGGGGAAGACACGTGATCAAAACGGAAGCTGGGAATGGTCACACGGTTTTTTTTGTTTTGTTTTGTTTTTTTAATTTTGATTTTAATTATTATTGTTATTATTATTTAACGCTAACAGGGTTGTGATTTCCGTAGTAAAGGTAAGATGAAACAAACAACAAAAACGTGCAACTTGTTTCGCGACATTATTGCAAAGTGAGTTGTTGCGCGTGTTACCACCCAATTATCGAACCTGTCTTGCAACAAATGAGGTTATTTCAAGTTCCGAAAAGTTCTGGCAAAAAGTAGATAGTAGCTCCTTGTTTTGCAACAGTGTGCACATGTTGCGCGTTTTACCGGCCCAACGCAAACTTGCTTTGCAGCAAGTGACGTAACCCCCGTGTATGAGGTGAGTCCCGCCTAATTGTATCCGGTCAGAAGTCAGTATTTACGCGACCTGATATGTTGCGAGACAGGTTTGATTCCTGGGTGGTAAAATGTCCAACATCGCTTTTCAACTCGTTTTGTAGCAATGCAAAACAAGTTGCAGGTTTTCGTTGCCCGTTTGACCGTAGCGGCTGTTCCCCGCACGCTTTCCCTCTTTCCCCTTCCCAGCCCCTGTGCGATCAAAGCAAACAGTATTGACATGCTACTGTACAACGAATACTCGGCGCACTATTTAACTCTGCTTTACAGCTATCAGACGGCACAATGGAGTTTTGCCAGACTGGAATTTTGGCTGTTGAGAGCTGTTGACATCGTCGTTGGATCCACACAATGCTGAATACCTTTGCAGACGCTCCTCTGTTACAAGTGACAGATCAAACACCCCGTGCGTTGTCGACCAAAGCCAGTTCAGAAGGCTCTCGTCGGTTTCGAAAGCAAGTTCTCCGGTGTAAGACTCGTAACTCTTGATAATTTTGAAGCCTGCGGATAAACAATACTGCTCGATCCTGGATTTCGGTTCGATATGATACATCTGGAAGATGCTCTCTACCTTTTCAAGATTGAGTTCTCTGAATGCATTCATCATAAACGGGGGCATATGGTCATTGTAGTGTAAGGCTATCTTCCCACCAACTTTAAGACTTGAAAACATGTCGTTTAAGACTTGTTGTTTTTCGGGCATCCAGTGAAGAGCAAAATTGCAGAAAACAATGTCGTATGCATTTGAACCCATTCTGAGAAAGTTTGTGGAGCTTCCCTCTGCAAATGACAAATTTTTCATATGACCATGCGATTGCCGGGCCAGCTGAATTCGTTCCTTGTCAGGATCGACAGCAATGACCTTTCCTTCGGCTCCTACCAACTCAGCGAGGTATGCAGACAGTTCTCCTGTACCGCAGCCTAAATCAAAGATTACATCTCCGACTTGAGGGCAAACATCTGCTTGGATGAATTCCTCACCGACTCTTTTTTGCACGGAAAACGAAGCTTGCTTGTAACCTTCAGCTGCACTGCTACTGAAGGATTCTGCCATTTATACTGTATAATTTGTTTTGCCGTAAGATTTGTTTGAAGTCGTATTTGCTCGAGCCACACCCTGGAAAATAAATTTTAGTGGTTAAAGATCGCGAGATGGCTTAGGCCTTGGCTAAACGTCGAACTTTTCATGAGACGAACCAAACTTAGTGAGTGATAAGTCCATGAAAAGTTCTTCGTCTAGCTCAGTGAATGAGTTTGGATCGTCCAACAAGCTTTATCCAGACGGATAGAACGTCTCGCGATCGTCTCCAAGACAAACGCCGATCTTCTTCACATGCCAAAAAATAACCTAATAAATTAAAAATCTGAATGATAATGTATATTTGCCTCGTTCGGCATGTTTGGGAGAAAATTTATAAAAATTGCTTTATAATCTGATTCAGTTGATTGGTTCGACGCCTCCTAGGTTCGACGTCTACCCCAACAGACGCGGATCTTAATTAAATTTAGGTCGACCCAAATTAGAGTTTGGTTCGTCTTAAAAAAGTTCGATGTTTGGCCTAGGCCTTAATTTGCCAAATGTAAGGTAATCCAAGATAGGCTTGAGTTCGAACCCAGAGTCCGGATTCGCTTTCACTTGAACTTGCCTTCCGGATTCCAGTCGTTAGTGGGATTCAGGGTCAATGTGTAGCAGCCGTTAACCTCATGAAATGGGACCAAATCGACCCAAACCCGATAGAAAAAAAAAGACCAATTTACCGCATATTATAGAATCGCATATTTTTTTCCCAATACAAGATCCCCATACAACTTACATTTTCGTTAGGGATTACGTTACAAAGCTCAATAGATTTATTGACCTTGGCCTACTTGAGGTTTATGTAGCGCTTTCAGTCCGGAAATACTACTGATACTAGACAGGAATGACTAGAATATGTCACCCGATTTTTAGTATGATTAAAATCACTCTGTGTAGTGTTTTGATCTTAAAAGATGGACTAGGAAGCTATCTATAGCATGTCATATTATTACAGAAAAGTGTCGATATGCTTAGATAGCAAGCTATATAAACTTATGAATATGTGCAGTGAAATCGGAACGCGCTACATCACTTGAACATGAAAGTATGGATTGCATTTCGATACAAGAGCTGGTGCAAGCGCTATCTGATGTTCGTGGCTGTTGTAGGTAGCTGGTTTATAATCAAGCGGAAGACGATTTTGTGTGATGGCAAATTAAAAGAGGGTCTATCTGATGCAAGAAAATACAAGATCATTTCAGATTAGGCAAGAACACGAGAGAACTATTCTCTCCTGGCGACGCTTGAGCGAGAACGAGAAATCATCCATCTATTATTAAGACTTCCACGAAGTCAAGGGTGAGAGGTATGGTGTACTTCTTTTCGTAAAACAAAACTCATTAGTACCTACCACCTATTAAGCAGTACTCACTTAGAAAAATTCCTTGGTGTCTTGGAAATCTCACAGTCCGTCAAAAGCTGCTTGCATCACATGGCACTTAACAGTACTTCATAGAGGAGCTCAACGCGCGCGAAGCGCGCGCGAGCAGGGCCCGTAGCTAAATAAATCTACCCATCCCAGAAAATTTGGTAATCACTTGACCTTACACCGCCCGCTGCCCGCCTGTTCGTTTGCACCACAGGGAAACCAATGTTCAATGTCGCATTTTCTAGCTAGTTTCACGATAGTCGGTTGCTAGGGCTTTTGCTGCCATTAGGTTCTTAAATTCAATTTGTGGCTTATAGAGGGGTAGTTTATATTTCAAATGAAGCAAAACATTGGAACATCTTAATTGGAGAAAAGTTTTCTTTAATTTTTTACAATTGTAAAGGTATTTTTTACTTTTCTTGAAAGTCATAAGTCATAAGTGACACCTATTTTTAGTAACAACGTTAAAAATTTGATAAGCAGTGTTCAAAATGTTACAAACATTTTTTTCACAGAAAAACAATATTTACAGTGAAAACCCCATCTCAATCGGATAAAATGGAGTGAAGTTACAGGTAATTAAAGAAATTCAAATTTCCCGCCTCATGACCATATATGGTCAAACTTTAGGGATATTTTAACCCGAAAACAATGAATGTATTTACAACGGAAAAAAGACAAAGCTGCATAAAATCAGAATTGTAGTGTTTTGAATTCGGCATATGTGGTGCTATGACGCGTATTTCGTCACAAACTACGTCATTGTGACGTCAAAATGACGTAATTCGTAACGAAATACGCGTCATAGACCACACATCCTAAACTCAAAAAACTACAATTTTGTTTTTATGCAAATTTGTCTTTTCTCCTTTGCGACTACCTTCATTGTTTTCGCGTTAAAATACCCCTAAAGTTTGACCATATATGGTCATTTGGCGGGAAATTTGAATTTCTTTAATTTATAAATGTAACTTTGCGCCTTTTCATCCGATTGAGATGGGGTTTTCACCAGAAATCATAGAATTCTATACAGAAAACTAATGTAAAATTTTTACCACTTCCCTTCCTGAATTTTCTTTCTGATGCCAAATTTTGACATCATTTATGACGTCACAATAGAAGTCACATGGGATGAAATAAACACCAGTAAATAGGTAATGTATCAACTTACTTGCCAAGTTTTGTTACATTCGATGCATTCTACTTCTCTCTATGGCCTAAAACTCTCAGTTTTGAGAGGTGTGGGAGCAAAAGCCCTAGCAACCGACCACCGTGTTTGGGAGCACATGAAAAATGATATTGCACACATATTCCACATCAATGTTGTGATCAATTGACAGCTGTCAGAACAGGGTATCCGCTGACCAGTATCACCTGACTGTATCGCGGGCTCAGGTTCTGACCCATCGAGGTTGAGTATTTTTTGAAGTCATCCACTGACAAGTTACTAGCTAGAGTAAAACTTGTATTGTAAAATTCTGAAATACTGCATTCTGTCCGAGGTCTGTATGATAAAAACAGTGCCTCAAAGTACTGTTTCACCTCAGATGTGATGTATAAAAAGTGTAAAAGGTTGGTTTACATGCCCCCAGATTGTTGGCAAGTAAAATTGTCGAACGCAAAAATTCGGCCTGATTTGTTTTCCAAGAACTTGTTTTCTAGGCCTAATCTACTGTGATCAAGAGCCATTATGTCTCTTAAATGTGATCGAAGATTATTGCTATTTTTTTGTGTGTGCATATAAGGCTATCAACTCGATGTAAGATTTGATTCACTCTTGGACCGTTTGCAAATAGTTTTTCTCTAAAATCACTTAGCCTTTCCCTCAAAAGTCACATGTTGGAATACAAGATTATTGTTTGATTTAAATTTTAAATTTATTAATTGAAGCCTCGCTTTTAGCCCTGGCTAAATCTATATATTTATCCCAGCTGTTTGGTGGATATGTAAGCCAATAATTGTCCTCTTAAACTCGGTAGCGGTAGGATGATACTAGCCTCTGAAGACTGGGTTCAGCTACCTCTTGAAACCACAGGTAGCCCAAGTTCGAAATTCGTTGCCTAACATTCGAAATATAAGGATTCGTATGCGGAAAAACCTATTGTTTTTGTAACCTACGAATATGAAAGGATTTCAATTAAAAACGGCTTTCCTTCCTTAGCTTAAAATTTGTGTGACGCGTCTTTCCTATCACTGGTCCGCTGGTCGATTTATGGCCATTTTAGGGTTGTTAGAGTAACCGGTTTTCTCTGTACTTTTTTTTTATCACCGAAAAGTGGGCACAGTTACTTTTCCTGAAGGAGGTTAAGCCTTCTCCTGAGCACAGTGATAAAACTTCCAACATTTGATAATTTGTTCCTGCCACTACGAAATTCTAGCAAAAACCCGTAGTGGGAATTCACTGGCGAAAACTCTCTGATTGGTCGATACCAGACCACGTCACGTCACATAGAGTAAATTCAACATGGCTGCGAAGTCGTCCCTCGTGTGTTTATTCCAGGAGAAAGAAGAACGAACTGGAGCCCTCCTAGGCGGCAGTTGTTTGAATAATGGGTCTGGACCTTTTACTATTCTCCTTTTCCTCCTGTTCCTGTGAGATTCGTATACTGCAATGTTTGCCTTTTGGTTTACCAGATGCGACTTTCAACTCTCTTACGGGCAACAAGGGGCCTGTCAAGTGGAACGACTCGTACAAGTCGTGCAATGGGTGAAATCTTGCATCTCACTAGTGACACTTAGAAATTGAGAGAGCGAGTCATACAACTGGTAAAATTAGTGCGTGAACAAAAATGTGTACAAGTTGAAATTTTAGCACTGAATTTGCAATATACTAAGCTCAAAAGTGCACTGAAATCCAAAATAAGCTCATATAATAGTTCTCTTGACTTTTAAGTACACTGATGACTGTATCTGTCAGTATTGTGGCAAATTATAAATATACATGTACATGTGTGAGGCAGTGAATTTTGGGTGTATCGTCTCAAGTGTCAGTTTGGTCGCATTGTCATGATTGTGATCACGTGTAACAAATTTAAAATTATTAAGAAGAAGTGTCATTATCGGGGAATCATTGCTTGCTTTCTTGGGTGTTCTTCCTGTACAAGTGTACAAGCTACAACTGTATCTAAATTAGTAGGAATCCCAGTTAGTCAGGCTGCAATACATTCCTTTTCAATGGCTCATTTTTGAGGTTACATATTTATAATTTTGTTAACTAGTTTTGTGAGCGCACAATTGCCATTTACATCATAAACTGGAAAACTAAAACATTATGTACAGTCAGAATGTGAAACAAGCCGTTTTAAAGTTGGTTGAGTTAGAGTTTATTTCACAGTGTTAGTTACAGAATAATGAGAACCATAAGAATATCAGAAATATTTCTGGAACTGAAGTCTCAGGTAAAGGTAAACCATTTAGATTATGGTTCACGGGTCTTTTTGTAAGACAGATGTATACATAACTTGTATTAGCAGCAGTGAAGACTGCTTTGAATTCAGATCTTGCAAGTGCACAATTTGGTAGTCTTTTTTTTGCTTAGAGCTCACTTCAATGAGTCATAAATAAAGCCACTAAGTCATTTCCTTATGGTGTTATAATAAATTTGTATGTGTTTTTGTTTATGTGCTAACTAGGCCTTTTGTGTGAACATATATGTTGTAGTTAATTTTTTATCTCACATATTTTTTTTTTCTTTTGTTTTTGGGTACAATGTATATGAAGTTTAAACAAAAGAAAAAGGAAAATTACCTGAGATAATAAATTAACTTCAACTTATATTTTTGAGACATTTCGCAGTATTATGCATCAAATGTTTGTTGCATAAGATGCTAACAAGGAGTATTCATGGTGTATGTGTTCTTATTCACGTGCTAACTAGAACTTTTTGTGTGATTGAAATATTTTGAGCCCTTAAATTGTAGTTTGATGCATCAAATGCTTGTTGTGTAGTGTGCTAATATAGAACAAGGAATATTCATGGTGTATGCATTCTTGTTCACTTGCTAACTAGAACTTTTTGTGTGATTGTAATATTTTGATCCATTTTGTAGTTTCATGCATGATTCAGATGTTTGTCGTTTAGTGTGCTTATCGAACAAGGAATATTCATGGTTTCCATGTGTGCCTTCCTGTTCATGTGCTAATTTCACCAGTTGTGCAACTCGTACCACTCGAAAGGCCCCCTTTTGACAACTCTGCTCTCAATTTCAAAGTGCCGCTAATGAGATGCTATTTTACCAGTTGCACCACTTGTACGAGTCATACACTTGACAGGACCCCCCTCACGACAACTTTGCTCAATAACTCTAAGTGTCTCTAATGAGTTGCTATTTTACCAGGTGCACCACTCGTACACTGTACGAGTCGAACCACTTGACAGGACCCCCCTCACGCCAACTTTGCTTGTAAATTCTAAGTTTCGCTAATGAGATGCTATTTTACAAGTTACACCACTCGTGTGAGTTGAACCACTTTACCTCTAGAAGTCTACACTTGTCTAATGAGATGCAGCCATGTAATGTACTTCACTTTACTATCACATTCACAACTTGAACCAACTGCACAGAATCGTACAACAAGTGGTGAGTATTGGACATGTGTGCTTGAGTCACTCTTCAACCCTAGTATTCAACCCTATCAACTAATTTTCTGAAAATTATAATTATCGTTAGAATATTACTGATTAAATTATATTATGTTTCTAAGGTATGCCACTGGATCAGATGTCACCGAGCATTCTTTACTTATCCATGAGTACTATTCACGAGAAACAAGTAACCCTGTTCATGTTACAGTAGACACAACACTAAAAGGTTCATGAATGGGAGTCCGAGCTTACCAGAGGTAATTCCATCTCAGTGATAAAAAAAAATTATGTTGAATATAGTTGTAACTGTCACAGAGCTTAAAGAAAGAAACTTTGTAGTTGCCTGGTGCAAGAACATGTAGAGGACATGTATCCTGCCATGCAGCTACTTAATTTGCTTTGTTCATGTAGTTAGTGAAAGTTGACAAGCATGCAAATGCCCCGCAAGCAAATTTTGAGAGCTTTTAATTTTTTCTATAGTTGTGACCTGCTCTTGCTTTTGCCCGAAGTTGAAATGGATAAAAATTAGAAATTCCCAATATTCATACTGCTTATTTTTATTGATAGCTTTAATTTGAATGGCCACATCACAGAATTTATCCACAGACCTTTTAAGTTACAATGTAACCACTCACATTAGTTGGTTTTGAGATGGCTGATAAAGTCTTAACATACTTACCTTGTACTTAACTTGTAGCTCTAAAATGGGAGTTCCAGGAAAGACAGAAGGAACTATCTTCTCACCCATTCCTTGTGATGTCATTCTCAGTGGCCCAGAGAGAGTAGGAGGTGAGATCTTACAATTCACCGCAGTGGAAGTGAATGGGAAAGGTTGAACTAGAAAAAAATGCTAGTTAGCATTGTTGACTTTTTATCAGCCATAAATGACCAATTTTTTTTTTGCCAAATCAGTGGATAATTTTACATTGATACACTTTGTACATTGATATGTGTTAAAAGTGCAAATTTTGTTTCGTTATTAAAGTAAGCGAGACCATTGTACAAAATGAGATTATCAGGAAGTGACTAATCCTCTTCTTAAGGGGTATAGTCTTGTTTGATCTATCAACATGTACATTACTCCAGTAAATTAGTTCTTACATTGTACAATGTACAAACTCCTGTATACTAATTGTATCTCAAAGAACCACACACACAAAAAAATTCTGTTTGTAGTTGCCTGCATAGCAGTCATAATAATTTGCATTTTATTTTAGCCAAACAGGAGAGATGTTCACCTGTTCACTCACACATTTCCTGCACTTCTCCTGTGTGGCTAGAAGGAAATGCCAACATTAGCACTTACTTCTCACTTATGCAAAATGCTAGCTTAGGGGAGCGTTAGGTGGGCAGTTTCCCAGAAAGGTATGATGATCCACAACTGCTATGACCGGGCTGTGTTTGTAACACTCTAAATACTAGGTTCAAGTTGTCTGATATAACTGTAACATATATCTTTCGTGCTTCTGTATCACAGTAAACTGGCTCCAGAAAACAAAGAACACAGCAAAAGAGAGTATAAGTCCTTTGTCAGATATGCAGCATGTGAGCAGGTCAGTTTTTTTCTCCCTTTATACACCATGCAAGTTTTCAGGAATAAACAAAGAAAGAGAGAGAGAAAGAAAAGAAAAGGGTCATCCACTAGGTTAGCCTTTGCTCTCTTGGATGATCCCAACTCACTCCTTATCTAGATGCTCTAGTTTTATTCTTTACTTGTGTAAATGAATTGTCTTTTTTTCAATCTGTGTCACATGTACATATAGTGTACGTGTACATGCAAACCGAGTTGAGTGAAAGAAATCTTCTTGTCTTCTTGTCTCGTACAATGTAGTTTCCTGGTTAGTATCTTTGCATGGTAAAAAATATAAAAAAGTTGCTTTTGGGTGGATTGCACCATAAGTAATGATAACGTTGGACTGTACATCCAAAGTGAACAGACAAACAATCCGAATCTGAATGTATAAGTGTGTGTGTGTGTGTGACATCACACCACTCTAGGAACTTTCGTAATTATATTATAATGGCAGGTTCAGTATAATTGGTTCAACTGACCTGGAGAAGTTTTACCATAAATACTACTGTTGATCCCAAATTATGCTACATGATGTCTTCAGTTTTTTCATGGTCTCTTGTAGTTTGTTGTTCAGCCGTTTGACCTCATCTCTTCAAAAATTTTCTTTATCCGTTCAGCCGTTCGGCCGTTCCGTTACGAGCGGCTTGGCCGTCCGTTTCTCATCCGTTTGCTTGCCGTGCATTCAGTAGTTCGAAGGGATATCAAAAGGAACGTTTTCTTGTAAGAGGTCACAATTTATACCTTCACAGTGCAGTCAAATTTCTCCTTACGGACACTCTCCTCAGCCGACAGCTCTACTTATATGTACCGCCCTCTTTTCAAAATCTCCTTTGAACTCCCGCAAACAAAAACTATCCCTGTTAGGGGCTAGCTCCACCTGTGCATTTGTGGACACTTTTCTGGCACCCTAAGCTTCAGCTGTTGTTTGAATTGTGTTCCTGATCTGCTTGTTTAAGGTATTTGTTTTCTGTTACAGTGCAAGTGAAAGACTGTTGGAAATGCTTGATGCCGTCGTTTCATATGTTGACGATGTTCTGGTAGGCTTCCCAAAATCAGTACTATAAATAAGTTACTCTGTTGATCACGCAGTTTTTGTCTCGTTTTTGTTTACTATTTTTGTGGTTGTGGTTGTTTTTGTTTGTTTGTTTTTTTTTTAAGGGGATAGTGTACTTTGTGAGCGTTGTAACTCGTAGGGTTAAGTGTGGAGACTTCACTTGATTATAGTGAAGTTCTAAATGTAATTTTCAGTCTTGGCTGAAATCCCACATCTGTGCTTAAAAGCACTCAAATGAGAGATACTAAGCAGTACTTCCCCGTGATCATACTGACTATTATGCTGTGCAAGGTGGATGTTACTTTTGAGTTAGAACGAAATCTTAGAGTGCGACCATTCAAATGACAGCTATTGAGCAGTACTTTCCTGTGGTACTGTTTATTATGCTGTATAAGGTGTTTCCAACATTTGAGTCTGTCGGTGATATCTTAAAGTGTGACCATTCAAGTGAAATCTAATGAGCGAGAAAGCTACTGAATAGTTCTTTTCCGTGGAACTGCTTCCCATCATCGGTAACCGGCCAGTTACGAAAGGTATTAAACATAAAGGTAACAAAAATAATAGTCTGGTAATCTGCCCACCCACCCTGTTGTCAACCCAACATTTCGCCCAAACTGAGAAGTTGGTGTCAACGTTAGATTATCAGAGGGAGGGGTAGGTGGGAAGATTCCTAAAATCTTAAATTCCTCCGTCTCTTTCCTCAGGCAGGAAAAGTCCCGGGAGACAACAGCGTTGGTAGAGAGCTTATGGATCTCGTTACCCAAGTTCCTCGTATGTCTAAGGAAGAGTTTGAATCCATTCTTAACAGCAATATGCAGGTAGGTTTGCAGAGGAATACTTTGTATACTATCCGGTCGTTTCGCCCACCTTCAGGCAAAATCTTCGTTGGGCGAGATATAGACGTTTGAGCCGCTTAAATACTAGTACATTATTTTATTACATTGCCTGTTTGCACTTGACGTCACAGCAGCTATGTTGGTGATTAAGAACAAAAGTGCTTCTCTCCTCTGGGAATGTACATGTAACTGCATTTTCATATAAAAACCGTAAAAAAATTGTTTATTGTATTGATCACCCACATGTCACGTGATTGCAAACCAAGAATAAACACCAGTGAAATACCATTTGAGCTTTTGCACGAAATCACGATATCTTCACACGTGAAAATACATGTCAAGTGTTATCTTCACACGTGAAAAGATCACTGTTGCTGTGGCTACATAATAAAACAAGCCTTTCACAGCAAAAAAATCATTTAAGAAAAATGGTTCGGAATTACTTATGTTGAAATACTCGAAGGGAAATTTCGTATCTCCGTGCGGCCATGTAATATCCTCTATGTAATTATACCTGGTTTTTTGAAAACCGGGCTACCAAAAAATGTCAGTCTCTCGCACTGATTGTTAATTTGATGGCCCTTGTTACTTGAAAAGGAAAATCTCACCTCAAAAAGAAATTATTGAATACATGAGCTTCCATTTGATAGAATCGTCTGTCTAGAAAGTAACAAAAGTGAAGTTTTCCTCATTAATCTGGAAAATAAGGAATTTTAAGAAGCAATTTATAGTCTCGGTGTCACCGATTGCAAAGCCAATTCCCCAATTCACCCCATTTTTAATTGAAGCTGGTCTCCCAAAAACAATCTAAGCCAACACTGCTCAACAAAACCAAGTCCTAAAACCAGCAGTTCAACTGCTTGCTGACTAGGAACATTATCAACAGAGTGGGTCATTGCTTGCATGCAAACACCACAAACAAACTGCATAAGAGTGCAAAACCACATCAAACTTTACAACAACCCCACTCCCCTGGAATTTAACCAGGCTACCCCAAATGCATACCAGACGATAGCCCCGTGTCTGTGCAACAACATGGCACCCAGCCAGACACAACCCCCTCTTAATTTCAGTGAGACATTAAGCTTTGAAAGACAGGGGTAGCCCCGGTACAAAAACTCAGCCAATCCGCACTCTAACACAAAGCATAGTCTTAACAACAACCCCACCCCCCTGCAATTTAACCAGGCTACCCCAAATGTATACCAGATGATAGCCCTGTGTCTGTGCAACAACATGACACCCAGTCAGACACAACCCCCCCTTAATTTGAGGGAGACATTGAGCTTTGAAAGACAGGGGTAAGCCCAGGCACAAAAACCCAGCGAATCTGCACTCTAGCACAAAGCATAGTCTTAACAACAACCCCACCCCCCTGCAATTTAACCAGGCTACCCCAAATGCATACCAGATGATAGCCCTGTGTCTGTGCAACAACATGACACTTAGTTTGACGGAAGCCCCCCTCAAAAAATATTATCTGGGCCAACGGGGGCAACAACCTGTCCCTACGGGACGGGCTGTTGCCCCCCTCGTGCAAATTTTCTGGAATTTGCACTGATTTCTGTCACTTCCAGAAAGTTATTTGGAGCCCATGGTTAAGAGGTGAGGGTGGTTAGTCGTGAAGAGCGAGATTGTTATTTTTACACTAAAAGTATCAGGGCTTTAAGCAAATTAAGTTTTGAAAGATTGCCTGCAATGTGCTGGACTTGACTTAAGATTTCAGGCAACCCTGTTTTCAAAACTCCAGGTAGATATCTCCAATTATTGACCTTTCTGCATCTTAACTGTCAATTCCTACTAACATTTTTATTTTTTACAGTGAAAGAGGCATTTGGATGGTGAATCCCTGGAGATAATTATACCTGGTTTTTTGAAAACCGGGCTACCAAAAAATGTCAGTCTCTCGCACTGATTGTTAATTTGATGGCCCTTGTTACTTGAAAAGGAAAATCTCACCTCAAAAAGAAATTATTGAATACATGAGCTTCCATTTGATAGAATCGTCTGTCTAGAAAGTAACAAAAGTGAAGTTTTCCTCATTAATCTGGAAAATAAGGAATTTTAAGAAGCAATTTATAGTCTCGGTGTCACCGATTGCAAAGCCAATTCCCCAGTTCACCCCATTTTTAATTGAAGCTGGTCTCCCAAAAACAATCTAAGCCAACACTGCTCAACAAAACCAAGTCCTAAAACCAGCAGTTCAACTGCTTGCTGACTAGGAACATTATCAACAGAGTGGGTCATTGCTTGCATGCAAACACCACAAACAAACTGCATAAGAGTGCAAAACCACATCAAACTTTACAACAACCCCACTCCCCTGGAATTTAACCAGGCTACCCCAAATGCATACCAGACGATAGCCCCGTGTCTGTGCAACAACATGGCACCCAGCCAGACACAACCCCCTCTTAATTTCAGTGAGACATTAAGCTTTGAAAGACAGGGGTAGCCCCGGTACAAAAACTCAGCCAATCCGCACTCTAACACAAAGCATAGTCTTAACAACAACCCCACCCCCCTGCAATTTAACCAGGCTACCCCAAATGTATACCAGATGATAGCCCTGTGTCTGTGCAACAACATGACACCCAGTCAGACACAACCCCCCCTTAATTTGAGGGAGACATTGAGCTTTGAAAGACAGGGGTAAGCCCAGGCACAAAAACCCAGCGAATCTGCACTCTAGCACAAAGCATAGTCTTAACAACAACCCCACCCCCCTGCAATTTAACCAGGCTACCCCAAATGCATACCAGATGATAGCCCTGTGTCTGTGGAACAACATGACACCCAGTCAGACACAACCCCCCCTTAATTTGAGGGAGACATTGAGCTTTCAAAGACAGGGGTAAGCCCAGGCACAAAAACCCAGCGAATCTGCACTCTAGCACAAAGCATAGTCTTAACAACAACCCCACCCCCCTGCAATTTAACCAGGCTACCCCAAATGCATACCAGATGATAGCCCTGTGTCTGTGCAACAACATGACACCCAGTCAGACACAACCCCGCCTTAATTTGAGGGAGACATTGAGCTTTCAAAGACAGGGGTAAGCCCAGGCACAAAAACCCAGCGAATCTGCACTCTAGCACAAAGCATAGTCTTAACAACAACCCCACCCCCCTGCAATTTAACCAGGCTACCCCAAATGCATACCAGATGATAGCCCTGTGTCTGTGCAACAACATGACACCCAGTCAGACACAACCCCCCCTTAATTTGAGGGAGACATTGAGCTTTCAAAGACAGGGGTAAGCCCAGGCACAAAAACCCAGCGAATCTGCACTCTAGCACAAAGCATAGTCTTAACAACAACCCCACCCCCCTGCAATTTAACCAGGCTACCCCAAATGCATACCAGATGATAGCCCTGTGTCTGTGCAACAACATGACACCCAGTCAGACACAACCCCCCCTTAATTTGAGGGAGACATTGAGCTTTGAAAGACAGGGGTAAGCCCAGGCACAAAAACCCAGCGAATCTGCACTCTAGCACAAAGCATAGTCTTAACAACAACCCCACCCCCCTGCAATTTAACCAGGCTACCCCAAATGCATACCAGATGATAGCCCTGTGTCTGTGCAACAACATGACACCCAGTCAGACACAACCCCCCCTTAATTTGAGGGAGACATTGAGCTTTCAAAGACAGGGGTAAGCCCAGGCCCAAAAACCCAGCGAATCTGCACTCTAGCACAAAGCATAGTCTTAACAACAACCCCACCCCCCTGCAATTTAACCAGGCTACCCCAAATGCATACCAGATGATAGCCCTGTGTCTGTGCAACAACATGACACCCAGTCAGACACAACCCCCCCTTAATTTGAGGGAGACATTGAGCTTTGAAAGACAGGGGTAAGCCCAGGCACAAAAACCCAGCGAATCTGCACTCTAGCACAAAGCATAGTCTTAACAACAACCCCACCCCCCTGCAATTTAACCAGGCTACCCCAAATGCATACCAGATGATAGCCCTGTGTCTGTGCAACAACATGACACCCAGTCAGACACAACCCCCCCTTAATTTGAGGGAGACATTGAGCTTTCAAAGACAGGGGTAAGCCCAGGCCCAAAAACCCAGCGAATCTGCACTCTAGCACAAAGCATAGTCTTAACAACAACCCCACCCCCCTGCAATTTAACCAGGCTACCCCAAATGCATACCAGATGATAGCCCTGTGTCTGTGCAACAACATGACACCCAGTCAGACACAACCCCCCCTTAATTTGAGGGAGACATTGAGCTTTCAAAGACAGGGGTAAGCCCAGGCACAAAAACCCAGCGAATCTGCACTCTAGCACAAAGCATAGTCTTTACAACCCTCCGAGCAACAACAAACCAGTGCAAAAGTTAATTGCAAAATACGTAGTCTACTGCTGTGAGAAAAGAAGATCATTAGTTCTGTAGGTTAACATTGATTATAGTTTCACTAGTGTGCAATTTGTGTTATGATTTTAAATTATTTGGATAAAGTCGATGTACATAGGACTGTATGACTCCAAATAAAGCATTGTCTTGTCTTGTCTTACAACAACCCCACTCCCCTGGAATTTAACCAGGCTACCCCAAATGTGTAGTTCTAGAATATATTCATACTTCCTTTTTAGAAGGGTTTGGAAATTGTTGGCGGGTTGGGGTTCTCATTAAGGCCGCAAAATTTAAGTAAATGTATGAAGCTTGACTGTAATTTCCAGAGAGGTTGGGGGGGAGGTCTAAGAAATAATCCTTTTCGTGGGGGAAGTATGGAAAATTTTTGGAACCATACAATGGGTACCAGATGATAGCTCTGTTTTGGCAAAGTTTGATAATGAAAGATTTTTTAAAAGATAACGTCTTTATTATCAAATGCAAAAATATTATTGATCATTATTTTACAGTATGATATGTTTCATTTGTATTTGATAATGGTGAGATGTCTCCGAATTTCACGGTTTAATAGAGTTCTGTAAAGGTTGCTGTAGTTTAATGGACTCATTGTTGGGTTTTGGGCCGTATGAAGGAAAATTATCACTATACACTTATCTAGTGCGCAATAAAGTTACATTACCTTGGCCGATGAATCTTCTTTTTTGAATAACTGGTATATTTACACCTTCTGCATTGTAAAGCTGACTTGATGGTACATGTCAGTTACATAAACAATAAAATATAAAATATGACAGTAAGCGTTTGTGGATTTAAATGTTATTGGACCAATCAATTTCAAGTATTTGGTAAGAAAGACAAGTTGTTTACAAATTTTTTGGATTGGTTTTGTTATCGTACAGCAAGAAAAGTTTGTTTCTATAAAACCTGAAGTCTTAAGGTACGAAGCTCTTTGAAAGGGCTTGAGCTTATGTGTTTTTCTATGCCAGGAGTTTCTTCTTTAAGAGTAATTAAACAGTAATAAGAAAATCTATAACTGTAAGTCCTAAATAATCATGACCTCCTGGCAAAAGAGAATGAAATTGTATTTTCTCTGTATGGTGTTAAAAGCGACACAGTTTGTTTTCTATAAACAAGGTCAGTAAACAAGTGTTATGTTCTTTGAGTAAGCAAGATCACCAAACAGTCCTATTATTGGTTTTAATGCACCTGACATCACGGCGGCCATGTTGGATGATAAAAACAAATGCATTTCTCTTCTCTGGGAACTCAACTGTATTTTCATTTTTATGTATTGAATTGTTTTCAAGCCTGGCCGCCTTGTCACGTGGTTACAATCCAAGAATATAAAAACCTTATTTATGATTATGCTTTCATGTTTCATGATGTTTTGACTCTTCATGCAATACTGAACTTCGTAAAGCAGGAAATTGCTGCATTCACAATAAATGTAAGGTGTTGTCAGAACAGTACGGAAATCTTGCCCCAGTGTCAATATCTTCAAAGTTTATGTTCCCTACCTGAATCCAGAAATCCAGAAAAGAATTAATAGCCTTCTTTTATAAAACACGGACTTAGGTCACATTGATTCCTTTCAATCGATAGCCTGGATTCAACGTTTCAAGTTCATTTGTTTCTGGCTCCTGTGGTCTCGGGTTCTCATCCCGTTATAAAAGAATCAAAGGCTGAGAAGAGATCCCAAGTGTTTTGATACACGGATGGTGTTTGCAGGCAAATTTTCAAAATAGTTGTATATGTTTTTCACACCCGCGGCAAATGTAGCCACCCTGCCTGGAAATGCGGGCTCATATTCCAGTTGCAATGAAGGTCATGTGATATAGTATCAAAATTTATGCATAATCATGGGTAAATCTACGCATAAATTATCATAACATATTTCAAGTCACATGGCGTTTGAAAAGCAAAAGCATATCATCAATACATTGAGCTAAAGGGGTCTATTGAAACGTCTGTATGTCTCATGTATTTTTCTTTTTAATGAAATAATAAAAGTCTGAAAAACAAATACAAATATTTTGAAAACTTGCCTGCAAACACCAGATAGACATTCAGTGAAGTAGCGAGATTGACACATTCCACAAATAGAAGTGCAGCTTTATAAGCATTCCCACACTCTGCCACACTTCTATACTTTCTCTAATTTTACCCCGTGGGAAAATAGCTCTTACATCCTTATCCAGTTGCCACAACGTTATTCAAGATGTCCTACGCGAATGTTAGACGGGTGATGCTGCGGCACAAAAGAGCGGCAAAATGTCCTCTTTTGTCAAAATTTTTAAATCAATGTGTCACTACAGAGGAAGGAAACTTTGTTTCCACATCGGAGCTTTTTTCCGCCTATGAAACGGCAGTTTCAATTTGGACCGACGACGATAGTGTTCACGGCCAAACAAAGTTCCTAATGAAGAGAAGTGCTTTTAATCGAGTAAGTTCAAAAGTTGAAAAAGAAAACATCTCAAGGCATTGAAGGTGAAATGATCTACAAACGTTTATTTTTATGTCAACAGCAACTAAAAAAGGAAATTTCCACCTTTTCATTCTCAAACAATGGACATGTCACCTACGGCGTACAAAACAACACCAGAGGATACTTCAATATTAAACTCCACCGCGCCCGTCGTATGCTTGGCCATGAATTTGGAGGTGAACAGATGTTGAGAAACATCTCCGTATTCATGGCCAGGCATCCTCCACCAGTTCCTCCAATCGAGGTGAGTGTTTACTTGAGGCTCGTTCGTTCCTTTCCTGTTGAATATCTTTTCTTCTGGTTTAATGAAATGTTAATAGTTGATCAGTATTCGCACTTTTGTTACACAGGTGCACGACGTTCCAAGTGACCCGCGAGGCGCGGGAAAATGCGCCTTCGCCAAAAAAGACGTGGAAAGAGGACAGGTGGTGGCAGAGTACACGGGGGAGCTTATATCGATGACTGAGGCAACGAAACGCGAGGCGGAGTACGCGAGAGTAGGAAAGACATGTACCCTCATGGTCATAGATCACCGCGGCCAAAGTATCGCGTAAGTTACTGGCTTAAGCGCATTTTTGCAAATACTTTTACTACCTCCAAGACGACGTTATATAAACACGTGTAACCGTTGTTTTGACTTGACTTGTCGCCTTTGGATTTCTTTTAACTATCTTTCTGTTTCAACTTACTCGCGAGAACCAACAGTTACCCAGTATGTTATGAATATATGTCGGATATTCTTAATGTTTGTGTTAAGTTGTACACACTAAAACGTTATTTATTATTTACTTTCAGAATTGATCCTTACTATGGTGATATTCATGCCGAACTAAACTTGGCGGCAACTATCAACCATTCAAGGCAAAACGCAAATTTAAAGCCCTATGTTGATGATACATCGTCGCGAGCAAGAGTGTTTTTCGTTGCTTTGCATGATATTCCACAATCTGTGGAATTCCTCTGGAATTACGGTGACGCAGATTGGGAATATCATACAAACAGTCAAACTCTTCCCCCCTAGCTTTTACCGTTTCTTTTTGTTCTTTATTGTTTCCCTTTTTTCTTAATCATAACTATAGTAAAATTCTCAAATCTGATTGGCTATCAACTGTGCTGATTTCACCACTTAAAGGCCAATACGCGTTATGCCTACTAGTTGGACAGCACGCACCATTGCAAATGCGCACTCAAATGCTTTTTTTCTCACTGCTAGCAAAAAAATCTCGGAAGTTCTTGCGTTTTAATTTTGAAAAATCCTAAAATATCACACATTTTGTTTTAGTTATGATTAAGTTGTAACAAACGTTCATGCAACCCAATACGGTCTGTAATCATAATCGAGATTTAAGTAATCACTCCCGCTGCACGGTCCTCCGATTTTTTGTTGATCACGCGCATCATTACAGACCGAATTGGATTCCACTTAGTCCATCTATTGCCATTATTACTAAATTTACAATTTATCGTGACGTTATTACAATACATGCGGCACTTGTTTCATCCCCCTTTTTTGTCAATTTGGGCTAACCGGCATTACCAAACAGGCAATAATTGCCTTTACCTTTTTTTGTCTGTCGATGCCAAAAATTGATTTTTATGTTGACATTTGTTATTCAGTAAAATGTTCTCAGAAATATCTGCTTTGCGCTGCGTTTCAGTCATGCATGCAATTTGATTACGGACCAAAAGTAAAGTTTTGTTTTATTGTGCGCGAGTGATTTTACGAGCTAGCTTTGCGCGCTCGAAATGAGTTTTAGCATCGACGACGGCTACAGCAGCGAAAACGTCACTTTTAAAATGAATTTGCGTTTTGCAAATTTTATCGCGTTAATTCCAATTCACTGAAAATGTCTAGTGTAGGCAAATTTCCCTGGAGTTGATTTCTTAAGGACTGCACTCAAGTTTAGAAAGACAAAGAAAATTTCCCTATCGCTTGTTTACGTCCTCCATAAAACGTGAAATTAGGCTCGTAGTCGTGCAGCAATGGCGAAGAAATGTGCAAAAAAGTGATCTGCACGTGTAAAGGTGATGTTTTGTTTAATAAACTTATTGCTGTTTTGACGTTCTCGTTTTGCCGTCGCCGTGGACCTTGCTAAAACTCCCTGCTGACAGAGATTGCGGTAAAAGGTTTATGGCTTAGGATATTTCATTTAGCCTGATAGGTGTTACTTTACTTTGAAGCTAAAGTACACTCTTTTTTTTTTATAAGAATGTTGTTTTTCCGGCCCAGGCTGAATATTCTTATTTTTCTGCCGATTTTAGGCTGAAAATATTCTTGTATTATTCTGAAATTATAGCTTATGACATTTCCGTTTTAGAATTTATTGTACCGTTCATCGAACTGTCATTAGCGCTGAACATTTTTGCTATAGCTAGTGCAGGTTTTTTCGTTTTGTTGGCTAGTTTCGCCGTTCAGAGAAAGGAATAATTTTATACGGTTAAGTTAAAAACATAAAATTGTATTGTATTTACAGATGTTTCAACACACAAAATTATATCTATCCTTTTCAAAATCTCAGCCTCGGCTTTATTCTTAAAATATTCTTAAAATTTCGCAAATTTCAGCCTCGATATTCTTATAAAATATATTCTTATAAAAAAAAGAGTGTATTGTAATTGGTATTATCACTATGTACACAAGTAGTGGGTATTCATTACTAGTCAGCATCATGACTGTCCTGATCAGCAACTGCCAATGCAGTGAAGAACCGTAAAGCCCTTTCAGATAAATATTTCTGGGCGAGTGTTATACAATTTGGTCTCACATTTTCGCGAACAGGTCTGCAATCTTGTCTCACAGGAACTAGATCCGCTGGATTCAATTCCTCACATTGTTTCTTCTTTACAAAAGAGACAATTGTTGGCTTTTCTACTGTATCCATTGTAAACCTGATAAAGGCGGTTTCATTGTGCCTGGTAAGCGTTAAGTTTCCTTCTTGATCTGGTATCTCACCATAGCAAAAATTCATAAACGCGATTTTTCCCACTCCGAATTTTTCTCCGTTAATGTCCTCGCTTCTAGCAATGTATTTCTTCTTTAAGTAAGATTTATAGTTCATTATCTGATGAAGGCTTACCCAGTGGCTTCTGACGTTACGTAAATGGCTATTTCGTAGAGAAATTGCCCATTCTTGAGGAGTTTCGATTTTTTCCTGAGTGTTAAAGAATTGCTGAATACACCCGAATCTTCTGTCACATATTGAAAAGGAATGCCCTTCCAACAGAAATTTCAGATCTACTCGAAGAAACCTCCCATTTTGGACAAGGGTGTCCAAGTAAAAAAATAAAAAGCAGTGTTTGAACTGTGCTGGCGAGTTGTCTGCCCATAGTATTAAATGATGAAATGTCCCGTACCTTTCTATTAGTGTCTCCAATACGTAGTTAAGTAACGATATCACTTCATTAGGACCACTTCCTCCAATGGATTCATCGTAAAAAAAAACAGTTCATAATATCCTCATTGGCTGAATAGATCCCGAAAAGATTGGTCCTTAACTTTCTCAAGTAAAAGGAATCTTGAGAGGAAACTTTCGGCGTCGGAAGACACTTATGATAGTCCATTTGGAGAACCAACACTCTTGGCATCATCGTTAAATGGCACCCCTGGGTCACAATCCGGTCGAAACGGAATAATAGTTCAATGGGCCGAAGGTTTAACAAAGGTTAGTAATCGGATGGGCGCATTATTTATAAGTGTGTTCACTTGCTTGTTTTGTCGCAATATTAAAAAAATGTAAAGGCGCGAAAACTCTAGATTTTTCTCATAAAATGCAGCTATTTTGTAGAACGTGTTTCACAACACGGGGATTACACCTGAACTCTAGACTTTTCGTGAATCACGCAGTTGAATTTCCTTAAGGCCGACTGTTTCAAGGGCGAAGTTGATAAAGTATTATCATTATTATGCAAAAAGTGAGTGCATTTCTTATTTTTGATGGAGTAATATTTGTGTCTTTTAAGAGGAAAAATTACACAAAAATGTATTTTTCTCTTCTCATCCCACACGATTACAGAGGCTATTTTTAAAAAAAACAATACTGATAAGTAGCGAAACTGTCAACACCTGGTAGACTGGTTATAATTGACGTCAGAAAACGTTTTTATAGTTACTTTTTTATCACGATGCTAGAAAATTCTAGTAAGCTCTATCTTCCATGAAGAATATAAAATGAATAAGAATCACACGGGTGAGATTAAACCATTTTCCTTTCTTTCAACAATGGGCTCTTTCGCTCAGCAAGAAACAGAGATGAACTTAAATGGGGTTGATGTTAATCGCCTATTGTACATTTTTGACAGTTCGAATCCGTGGCAATATTTTAGACAAGGTAAACCTCTTGCAAGCTCGGTAGAGAAAGGAAGGAGAACTTTGAGTTCCAGAAGCAAGTTAAAGAAGGTTTACGTGCCAAAGACGAACCGAGTGAACCGGCGCAAAAATGCTGCCTTTGGTTTGCACAAGTTGAACTTGACCTGTTGTGACAATGGATGCCTCCTGAGA
Organism: Porites rus; assembly: GCA_964035705.1. Taxonomy (NCBI): domain Eukaryota; kingdom Metazoa; phylum Cnidaria; class Anthozoa; order Scleractinia; family Poritidae; genus Porites; species Porites rus. The sequence goes on along the minus strand of OZ038000.1, from coordinate 15,444,540 downwards.
CACGGTCTGTGTAATATAAAACGCATCATACGACAGCAAAGGGACCTGCTTTATAAGAAACAATACAATGAACAAAATTATCTTCTGTCAAAACTTGTGGAAGTGAAGATCACGCAAACCGGAAAACGAAAAATAACATACAAGTCCCCATCGCTAGGTGAAGTATGCAAGACTGCATTCCTCAAGGTTTATGGTATCTCAAAGCATAAAATAGAATGTCTGCTAAAAAAAATGAGCCCTGAAGGACCATTTATAGAGCCCGGCCAAAGAGGGCAAACCACTCCTCGAAGACTTTTGCCCGAAACAAAACAGACCGTCATCGACTTTATACTTTCACATGACGCGTCCGAGTCTCATTATAGAAGATCGCGAAGTGGCAGCAAAAGGTATTTTGAATCCAATGAGTCCCTAAGAAAAATGTGGTCGGAATATGTTCGTGAACATCCTGATGTCAAGACGACCAGGTTAAAAAGAAAAAACAAAGGACCTGTTATAAGTTTTTCAACTTTTAGAAATATCTTTAACACCGAGTTGAAAGATGTTCTTAGCTTCAGAAAATCTAGGCTCGATACCTGTCAAGTTTGTGACAAGACTAATAACCGACTTAAGTATCTAAAATCTTTACGAAATCGCAGCGACAATCAAGATCAAGAGATCCGCGATCTGACTCATTTAAAGAACTCTCATCTCAGAGAAAGTGAAGCAAGGTTTGCTTCCTTGAAATATGACGTAACAGTATTGGCTTTAAAAGTGCAGTGAACCGGAGCTGAGACACTTTTTTTAGCTAGTTTAAATAGCAAAAATAAAGAAAAGATAAAAATACGACTGAAATAGATCTTTTTACGGTCTTATTTATTTTTAATTGTGATTATTACAGTTTTCATTTCTGTAACTTTTTTTCTCTCTCTTACCATTGTTGAATGAGCTGATTTTTATATATATTTTTTTCTGTTAATAGAGGGCCACAAGTAAATCAGTTTTTACTGTAAAAAGGTTATCTGCTGTCTAAATAAAGTCTTCACTCCACTTTATCCGACTGCATAATTTGCCAGCCAGATCATAATTACATCATATGGATCATTCCCCTTAACAGGAAGGACGTTTCTATGTTACGCTACGATACATATGCCCCTTACTGATGTACGTTTGTAGTCTACAAAGAGGCAACACTTGTAAATGGTGAGAAACTATCTTCCCGCTCGTTCGAATCTTTTTGCAATACAAAGATTTAAAGATCACTGTCGAAGTCACAAGTTTAATGGGAAGCTTAAAAAAAAACACGGGAGGAGAAAGAAATAACAAGTATCTTTCGTTGCAGCATTTTTATTTATTTTTGTTGCAGTCAAGTAATATTAAGATAATTTTACCTCAACGGTACCGAGACTTTAACAAAAGCAAGGCTCATATCACTTCCTTACATAATTTTTTATAACATAAACTCCTTTGCGCGGGCACCCCCAACGACAATTTCCTCCTAATATATTTTAAACACTTCTTAGGCTATCCAGAGTATTTTTAAATCTCTAGAAATGCATCGTCAGCGTCGCTATAAAATTTTGTGTATCAGTTCGGTCATCCTACGGTATTTTGAGTCTTTTGAAAAATACGAGGGCTTCACCGTTAATTTACTGTAAATATTAGATGCACTTAAAGGTTTTAAAAAAGTTAAAACTGCATAATTGATTCCTGTTAGGAACATCACATTTTAGAGTCCGAAATTTTCCATTTCTCTACCTACGATAAATAGCCTAGACTGGGGGGTAAAATGTGAAGAATTAAACTTAAAATAAAATAATGGAAATTCATTAGCTAAGTTTCAAAATTTGTATATGAATAGATCAACATTCATAAGCAGATTTTCAGCAATCCTCAAGCAGTAGAAAATAAGAGGCCTGTTCTCCCTCTCCGTAGAGAAATTATAAAGTAAACAGTCGCTGGGTGTGCCTGTTTTAAAAAATAAGAAAAAAAGGCTAAAGTTATTTAAGAGTCATCTCCAAAAATTCAATGACTTAAAACCTATCAAAAAACTTATTTAAAAAAACTTAGTCGACTAATAAGCCAAGTAACTCAAAATGCACACCAGATGATAGCCCTGTGTCTGTGCAACAACATGACACCCAGTCAGACACAACCCCCCCTTAATTTGAGGGAGACATTGAGCTTTGAAAGACAGGGGTAAGCCCAGGCACAAAAACCCAGCGAATCTGCACTCTAGCACAAAGCATAGTCTTAACAACAACCCCACCCCCCTGCAATTTAACCAGGCTACCCCAAATGCATACCAGATGATAGCCCTGTGTCTGTGCAACAACATGACACCCAGTCAGACACAACCCCCCCTTAGTTTGAGGGAGACATTGAGCTTTCAAAGACAGGGGTAAGCCCAGGCACAAAAACCCAGCGAATCTGCACTCTAGCACAAAGCATAGTCTTAACAACAACCCCACCCCCCTGCAATTTAACCAGGCTACCCCAAATGCATACCAGATGATAGCCCTGTGTCTGTGCAACAACATGACACCCAGTCAGACACAACCCCCCCTTAATTTGAGGGAGACATTGAGCTTTGAAAGACAGGGGTAAGCCCAGGCACAAAAACCCAGCGAATCTGCACTCTAGCACAAAGCATAGTCTTAACAACAACCCCACCCCCCTGCAATTTAACCAGGCTACCCCAAATGCATACCAGATGATAGCCCTGTGTCTGTGCAACAACATGACACTTAGTTTGACGGAAGCCCCCCTCAAAAAATATTATCTGGGCCAACGGGGGCAACAACCCGTCCCTACGGGACGGGCTGTTGCCCCCCTCGTGCAAATTTTCTGGAATTTGCACTGATTTCTGTCACTTCCAGAAAGTTATTTGGAGCCCATGGTTAAGAGGTGAGGGTGGTTAGTCGTGAAGAGCGAGATTGTTATTTTTACACTAAAAGTATCAGGGCTTTAAGCAAATTAAGTTTTGAAAGATTGCCTGCAATGTGCTGGACTTGACTTAAGATTTCAGGCAACCCTGTTTTCAAAACTCCAGGTAGAATTGTATGTTTACTGTGGCTGTAAGCCCCGTGATAAGCGCGCGCTCTCGCTCTTTTGGGATAAAAGAAAAGAAACAACCAACAAACAAGGAAACTAGAAAATAAGAAAATAAGAAAAGTAGTCCGAACTTAGACGTGGGGCCGCTTAGGTGGGCCACTTCTTGTTGCTCTGCGTACTATGTACATTTAGTTCTTGATAATGAACTAGCAAAGGGCAGTTTCTGAGATTGCAGTGCGGTACCGATTCTTGTCTCGAACATCGCGGAAATCGAGTGTCCATTGTCAACAGAATGTACTTATAGCGCACAGTAGCTACCCTCGGGGACATGGTTTGACATCCACGCTTAGAATTTAAGTTTCTGATATTCAGTATTTTAGAAGTGGACCTTTACTGGGAACTACTGATTTCAGGTCCCGCTTCTTAATACATCGGCCACGTTACTAAATTTATTCTTTCAAAAACTCTTTTTTTAGGATCTGCTGATGATCGTGTATTTATCTGGCCTGTGCAAGACGCAAATTACTCTTGGAGAAAAGCTTGCCACTGTGTTATAGTTAAATAAATTTTAGAGCAACCAATAAATTAAAGAGAACTTCCTTCTGCCTTTGTAGAATTTCATTATACTCAAAATCGCACTCATCAGGAAAAAAATTACGACTGTCGTTAATCTTAGTGAATCTAAGCATCCAATTTACATAGATTCCATGTTGTGAAAAGTTTGAATCCGGGAGTCGCGTCATTTTTAGGTAAAAAATGGGAGGCAAGGGTGGCAAAGAAGTTAGAGCACTCTCCTCCGACAGCCATCCACAAAGCGAACAATGTACAACCTTATGCCTACTTGTACCCAAATAGAGCACATCCTCTCTTGCAAAGAGAGGTTGTCTCTTGGCTTGCTCTCTTGCTTTGCATTTTTTCTTGACTATTTCACTGATCTACGTTATGTATTTTGTTGCGTATTAAAATCGTGTCTTTGTATCAATTGAATACCAAAGATAATATTTTACTTCTAGTGTTCGGGGAAGACACGTGATCAAAACGGAAGCTGGGAATGGTCACACGGTTTTTTTAATTTGTTTTGTTTTTTTAATTTTGATTTTAATTATTATTGTTATTATTATTTAACGCTAACAGGGTTGTGATTTCCGTAGTAAAGGTAAGATGAAACAAACAACAAAAACGTGCAACTTGTTTTACGACATTATTGCAAAGTGAGTTGTTGCGCGTGTTACCACCCAATTATCGAACCTGTCTTGCAACAAATGAGGTTATTTCAAGTTCCGAAAAGTTCTGGCAAAAAGTAGATAGTAGCTCCTTGTTTTGCAACAGTGTGCACATGTTGCGCGTTTTACCGGCCCAACGCAAACTTGCTTTGCAGCAAGTGACGTAACCCCCGTGTATGAGGTGAGTCCCGCCTAATTGTATCCGACCAGAAGTCAGTATTTACGCGACCTGATATGTTGCGAGACAGGTTTGATTCCTGGGTGGTAAAATGTCCAACATCGCTTTTCAACTCGTTTTGTAGCAATGCAAAACAAGTTGCAGGTTTTCGTTGCCCGTTTGACCGTAGCGGCTGTTCACCGCACGCTTTCCCTCTTTCCCCTTCCCAGCCCCTGTGCGATCAAAGCAAACAGTATTGATATGCTACTGTACAACGAATACTCGGCGCACTATTTAACTCTGCTTTACAGCTATCAGACGGCACAATGGAGTTTTGCCAGACTGGAATTTTGGCTGTTGAGAGCTGTTGACATCGTCGTTGGATCCACACAATGCTGAATACCTTTGCAGACGCTCCTCTGTTACAAGTGACAGATCAAACACCCCGTGCGTTGTCGACCAAAGCCAGTTCAGAAGGCTTTCGTCGGTTTCGAAAGCAAGTTCTCCGGTGTAAGACTCGTAACTCTTGATAATTTTGAAGCCTGCGGATAAACAATACTGCTCGATCCTGGATTTCGGTTCGATATGATACATCTGGCAGATGCTCTCTACCTTTTCAAGATTGAGTTCTTTGAACGCATTCATCATAAACGGGGGTATATGGTCATTGTAGTGTAAGGCTATCTTCCCACCAACTTTAAGACTTGAAAACATGTCGTTGAAGACTTGTTGTTTTTCGGGCATCCAGTGAAGAGCAAAATTGCAGAAAACAATGTCGTATGCATTTGAACCCATTCTGAGAAAGTTTGTGGAGCTTCCCTCTGTAAATGATAAATTTTTCATATGACCATGCGATTGCCGGGCCAGCTGAATTCGATCCTTGTCAGGATCGACAGCAATGACCTTTCCTTGGGCTCCTACCACCTCAGCAAGGTATGCAGACAGCTCTCCTATACCGCAGCCTAAATCCAAGATTACATCTCCGACTTGAGGGCAAACATCTGCTTGGATGAATTCCTCACCGACTCTTTTTTGCACGGAAAACGAAGCTTGTTTGTAACCTTCAGCTGCACTGCTACTGAAGGATTCTGCCATTTATACTGTATAATTTGTTTTGCCGTAAGATTTGTTTGAAGTCGTATTTGCTCGAGCCACACCCTGGAAAATAAATTTTAGTGGTTAAAGATCGCGAGATGACTTAGGCCTTGGCTAAACGTCGAACTTTTCATGAGACGAACTAAACTTAGTGAGTGATAAGTCCATGAAAAGTTCTTCGTCTAGCTCAGTGAATGAGTTTGGATCGTCCAACAAGCTCTATCCAGACGGATAGAACGTCTCGGGATCGTCTCCAAGACAAACGCCGATCTTCTTCACATGCCAAAAAATAACCTAATAAATTAAAAATCTGAATGATAATGTATATTTGCCACGTTCGGGATGTTTGGGAGAAAATTTATAAAAATTGCTTTATAATCTGATTCAGTTGATTGGTTCGACGCCTCCTAGGTTCGACGTCTGCCCCAACAGACGCGGATCTTAACTTAATTTAGGTCGACCCAAATTAGAGTCTGGTTCGTCTTAAAAAAGTTCGATGTTTGGCCTAGGCCTTAATTTGCCAAATGTAAGGTAATCCAAGATAGGCTTGAGTTCGAACCCAGAGTCCGGATTCGCTTTCACTTGAACTTGCCTTCCGGATTCCAGTCGTTAGTGGGATTCAGGGTCAATGTGTAGCAGCCGTTAACCTCATGAAATGGGCCCAAATCGACCCAAACCCGATAGAAAAAAAAAAGACCAATTTACCGCATATTATAGAATCGCATATTTTTTCCCAATACAAGATCCCCATACAACTTACAGGGATTACGTTTGATTTGCATTTTTCAAGCCGTTTGTCAATTTTTTTGTGAATATTTAATTATCTTAGCGCAACGCGGCAAAAGTAGATCAGGTGACTAATTATTTAAAAACCTAGAAGTTCGTTACGCAACTTACATTTCAAAAGTGTCACCACAGATCGCACTTCGAAGCTTACTAGCCGCATATGGAACACAAATTGTAAGTATAATATTTTCCCGTCGCTTCAACCGAAATCGACATGTGTAATAACCTTCTTTGTCATATTAATTTAATTTTTCAGTTGACTATACTACTACAAGTGCAAATAAATTCCATGTACGCGAAAATCAGTTAGTGGTGAAATCTTCAACATAAAGTAGCCCTTCAATCACAGAAGCGAATCAGTTAAAATTTGTTGCAGAAGATTACGCCGAGTTACTAACTACCGCCAAGCTTCGCATTTAAATTCCGCTCACAATGCCGCCGAAGGTAGACGTGAAAACTCTCGCGGGAAAACTGGACAATGCCGTCAAACTCTTGTACGAATTAATGGAAGAATTCGAAACAATTTTCCCCGTAAAACCGGAACTAAAAACACTTGAAGCAGCATTCAGTTTAGTAGAAACCAAGTACAGGCTGGTCAAGAAACAGCAGGAAACAATTCTGGATAGACTGGTCGACGAAGGCACTGGCCCAGAAGACGAACTCGTGTTAGCAACAAAGAAAACTGGAGACAAAACCAAAGCTGATTTCCTTCAAATCACTTTAAAGTTTGCTGCATATCAAAAGGAACAAAACTCCTCAGAAAATTCTAACAATGCGACAACTCTGGAAGCGCTAACATTATCAATGTCGTCCATGACGTCGGCGGTGCAGAAAATGGCCGATAACATCGGATCAAAACCGTCAAACTCAAGTTTACAACGATTACCTGTACCAGTATGGGACGGAACTCGCAGAACCTATGCCACGTGGAAAAAGGAGTTCAGCTATTGGATGAAGAAATACGGTCAGGATAAAGATGAACAATTGCAACGTTTTCGAAATGCAATGCCAAAAGGATCGTTCTGGACCGACTAAGTAAAAACTTGTAAAACCATTGACAGCGCGTGGATCATTTTGGATACAGAGTTCGCAGACAGACGAAAACTAATGGACGAACTGCACACCGAGATTAATAATCTTAAAGCAGTCAAACGAGATTCTAAGTCCCTAACGCATTTCGCTACGACAATAGCCTGTTATGTAAGTGACATGGAAGATAATATTGGGTGTCCTGTGCTGGAGTCAGTTGAAGCGCCGTTCCTCATGTCCCAGCTTCTGTCCAAACTCGATCCAAGTGACAATTCAGATTTTGGTAGAGAAATGAAAAGAGAAGGAAAAGAAGAAACCGTGAGCAATCTAATCACCTGGTTACATCAAGAAGCGAGTATTCGTTCCCGAGGGAAAGCGAACAGCAACACAGTGGAAAGAAACGAAATTCGCCGAGACAAAGATCCCAAAAAGACAGAAAATAACGCCGCTAACAGCGAGGATTCTGACGATGAAACATGTCCTCTTGGCTGTAAGACCAAACATCACCTGGCTGCATGTCCTAAGTTTCAGATTCTAACAGTCAATCAAAGGTGGGAGGTTGTAAAGCAACATTGGCGATGTCGCAAGTGTCTGAGAGCGCATCACACAAACGATTGCAAGAAACCAGACGGCTCAACCTGCGACAAATGCAGAAAAAACCATCACCGGTGCCTACATAATGAGAAGACTGGAGAAACTAACACAAGTTTGAATCCCAAAGCACCACCGTTTCAAAGTCAGTTCCAAGGGCCCACACCTACATCGAATGGTAACATCCAGGGGAATGCTGTGTACCAGTAAAGCAAGTTGAAACCTGTTACTGGACTTTGCCCTGTGCAAAAAGTTAAAGTCATGAACAAAAATGGAGATTTTGTCGAAGTTCTCGCCATGTTGGACTCCGGGTCAAACACAAGCCTACTCTCCAAAAGTGCAGCTGGTCGACTTGGCTTAAATGGAGCAGCAACACGTCTCACTATGAATTTAGCGGGTGGAAAGAAGAAAAGCGAACCTTCTGAGATAATCGATGTCACGGTTGCCTCGCCCTCTGACGAAGATATTACGAAGACCCTTCAAATGTACACCGTAACTAGACCTTGCAGTAGTGCCAAAACAATTTCTAAGGAGTCAGTGAGACAATGCAGCCATTTGAAGAACGTTTCCGATAAAATACATCTCTCGGGTGGTGCCATAGATCTCCTTATTGGCGCAGACTTCGTAGAGGTCTTCATTGATATTCACACAGTGTCCGGAGAACCTGGAGAGCCCATCGGGAAAAGAAACTGCTTTGGATGGTACGTTCTGGGACAGTTCGAGTCAAGCGGCTCCACCCTATCTGAAATTCAGTCAATAGAAGTAGGGACAGTGAGTGTCGAAGAAGATATCAAGAAACTTCTGCACCAAGACCTCCTTGGAGTCAAACCAACCAAACTCTGTACTTGCACTGAAAACGTGTTACGTGAGAGCAAGTTCGTGAAGTCCCTCGCAGCTTCAACTACTTTGGTCGACGGGAGAATACAAGTGAAGATGCCCTGGAAAGAAGGAGGGCCTCCAAAACGAAGCAACTACGACATCGCTCTGAAGAGGATGCTCTCCGCTGAAAGGGGGTTTATGAAAAAGGGTTGCTTCGAGGTCGTAAAAGAGGAAGTGCAAAAGTTGTTAGACCAGAACTTTATCACAATGATTCCACCTGAACAAATTGCTCATGATAAACCCGAATGGTACCTCCCATTGCAAGCAGTGTTTACGCCAGAAAGAACCACAAAAGTTCGACTAGTCTTTGATTCATCTTCAAAAGGTCATGATGGATTGTCCCTCAACGATTACCTTGAGAAAGGACCTAACTTCATCAATAGTCTTCTGGATGTACTGGCAGCATGGCGATGGGACGAAGTGGCGTTCACTGGTGACGTTCGTAAAATGTTCAACCAAATCCTGGTACATCCTGAGGATCAGGTGTACCACAGGTTTCTGTGGAGGAGCAACACATGTGACAAACCAACTGTTTACCAGTGGCTAAGACTGAACTTTGGTGATAAACCGGCCCCTGACATCGCAACTAACGCTATCAACACGCTAGCCAAGCGTTCGAACGCAGAATTCCCGGAAGCCGCAGAAGAACTCCGACAGCATGTGTACGTGGATGACATCGGTGGCTCCAGAGAAACAGTAACCAAGGCAAAGCAGATTATCAGCCACATCGACGCTGTCCTCGCAAAAGGCAACTTTCAGATCAAAACTTGGCATTCCAATGAGGCAGAAATCGACCAATCCAACGGTGAACGGTTCACGGATCTTCTCGGCCTAAGCTGGGATAAACAGCTAGACACGTTCACCTTCAAAAAGAATGACCTCGGAGAACTGGATGTCCTGACAAAGAGGCGCTGTTTAGGTCTTGTTGGTCAGTTATGGGACCCCATCGGTCTTGTGCTGCCCGTCGTAATCAAGTTCAGAATTGACCTGCAAGGATTATGGAGTTCAGGTTACAGCTGGGACGACATCCTTCCCGAGAGTATTCAGCAAACATGGTTAGAGAATGTCCAGTCCATAAATGATCTCCTGTCATTTCAGTTTGACCGCAAGCTAAAACCAAACAACGCAGTGGGCGTGCCCCAAACTCACGGATTCTCCGATGGTGGTGAGCAGGCTTATGGTGCAGTCATCTTCCTACGATGGAAACTTGCTGGCGGAGACTATCGTAGTGTTCCAGTCACGATAAAGGCTTTCTTCGCACCTCTGAAGAAGAACAGCATCCCGAGATTAGAACTGTTGGGCTGTTTAGCACTTGCACGCATGTACGTTACATGTGTAAAAGCATTGGAGTTCGCAAAAGCCCAGGACTGGGAAAGATTCTTCTGGATCGATTCATCAACCGTTTTGTCCTGGATCAGAACGCCACCACGGGAATTCAGGCCTTTCGTATCTGCCAGAGTGGCTGAAATTCAAGAGACGATTGGGGCAGACCAAATACGCTACATCAAGTCTAACAACAACCCTGCAGATGCTCTAACGAGAGGAATCCATCTTAATCATCCATGAAGTGGTCAGAGGGACCATCCTTCCTAGAGTTGCCAGAAGAAAAGTGGCCCAGCGCTCAAGACCACACCCGAGTTAACACTCATGTGGACGACCTCGACGCTTTAAGAGAGAAGAAAACGTTTCGGAAAGAGAAGAAAGCCGGTAAACACCACAGTGCCGCCGCGGAAGTATGTCCTGAACTAGATCGACCTGGATCTGAAGAAAATCCTACACTTGCTGAAAACGTGTTCTACGTACTCCAAGATACGGAGAACTCTAGCCTACGTCGGTCGCTTTATTCACAACGCTCGGAAAATGAACCCAGAGTCAGGGCCCATTTCAGTTCAGGAACTGAAGGCTGCCGAGACCCATCTTCTGAAGTGGAGTCAATTTCACGTCAACGAAGACAGCTTGGATAAGAAACTGGTAGCAAAGAAGGATGAAGATGGCCTTTTTCGTGCGCATGGTCGACTTGAAGATGTCAGATGTCTCCCGGAAGAGTTGAGAAAACCTATCATCTTGCCAAAAGACCACCCCTTTGTGATCTTGCTTCTGCATGACCTCCACGAACGACGTGGGCATTGTGGCTATAAGAGTTTAATCCACGAGGCCAGAAAAAGATTCTGGATCATTGGACTCCGCAGAATGGCTAAGACCGTCACCTCAAAGTGTGTCATATGTAGAAAACTACGGAAAAGGCCTCTCAACCAGCTCATGGGACAGATTCCAAACCTAAGAGTAGCAGCTGGCTTCCCGGCATTCTCAAACACTGCTATGGACATGTTTGGGCCAGTACAGATCAAGCTCGGCCGCAAAACTCAGAAAGAGGCACAAGTGATCATCTTCGCTTGCATGACATCACGTGCGATTCATCTTGAGCTGGTCACCGATAAAACTTCAGACGCATTCTTAATGGCCTTTCGACGGTTTGCCTGCCTACGCGGACACCCTAATGTTTGCTGGTCGGACCGTGGTACAAATTTCGTGGGTGCCCAAGGTTACCTAAAGGAAATCACGTAGAACTGGGATATTCCTGGGGTAAAGAGTGTCCTCTCTGATAAATTTAGCTGCGAGCTCAGATGGGAATGGAATACACCACATGCGAGTCACCAAAACGGAGTTGTTGAAACCCTAATTAAGTCAGTCAGACAAGCATTTAACGCCACTTGCAAGAACCAAGCCTACTCCGAGGAACAATGGAGAACAATTTTATCAGAAATCACCTACATGGTCAACGGACGACCGCTGTACCCCAGTTCCGACGATATCTGGGAGGCCCCACCGATCACTCCAAACGACCTACTTCTAGGCCACTACAATCCACCACCACAACCAGAACCAGAGGAAAGAACCAATCCGCGACAATTACTCAGGAGCACCCAAAACAGAGTTGCTGATTTCTGGAGGAGCTGGATGAAGTATTTCGCCCCAAACTTGTTACCAAGGAACAAGTGGTTTCGCGTGCGAGATAACATCCAGATCGGTGATCTTGTATTGGAGCTGGACCCCAAACACAAAAGATGTGAATGGAAAATGGCGCGTATTGTAGAAACATATCCTGGAAACGACGGACTTGTCCGAAAAGTGAGAATCAAGACAAGAGACGGAGAGTATGACAGACCAATTCACAAGTTATGTCTCAAAGCCACTAAAGACGAACTGAATGCGGATCGCTCAAGCTAGTCGATAGTAGAAATGGACTCTAACACCATTTTCTGACACTTCTTTATTGAACATTGAACACTTAAGCCATTATAGTCGTTGCTCAATTAGAACTAATTATTTAGACCTAATTTCCGCACTGGAGCGGAGTGATTTGCATTTTTCAAGCCGTTTGTCAATTTTTTTGTGAATATTTAATTATCTTAGCGCAACGCGGCAAAAATAGATCAGGTGACTAATTATTTAAAAACCTAGAAGTTCGTTACGCAACTTACATTTCAAAAGTGTCACCACAGATCGCACTTCGAAGCTTACTAGCCGCATATGGAACACAAATTGTAAGTATAATATTTTCCCGTCGCTTCAACCGAAATCGACATGTGTAATAACCTTCTTTGTCATATTAATTTAATTTTTCAGTTGACTATACTACTACAAGTGCAAATAAATTCCATGTACGGTCATGTACGCGAAAATCAGTTAGTGGTGAAATCTTCAACATAAAGTAGCCCTTCAATCACAGGAGCGAATCAACGTTACAAAGCTCAATAGATTTATTGACCTTGGCCTACTTGAGGTTTATGTAGCGCTTTCAGTCCGGAAATACTACTGATACTAGACAGGAATGACTAGAATATGTCACCCGATTTTTAGTATGATAAAAATCACTCTGGGTAGTGTTTTGATCTTAAAAGATGGACTCGGAAGCTATCTATAGGATGTCATATTATTACAGAAAAGTGTCGATATGCTTAGATAGCAAGCTATATAAACTTATGAATATGTGCAGTGAAATCGGAACGCACTACATCACTTGAACATGAAAGTATGAATTACATTTCGATACAAGAGCTGGTGCAAGCGCTATCTGATTTTCGTGGCTGTTGTAGGTAGCTGGTTTATAATCAAGCGGAAGACGATTTTGTGTGATGGCAAATTAAAAAAGGGTCTATCTGATGCAAGAAAATACAAGATCATTTCAGATTAGGCAAGAACACGAGAGAACTATTCTCTCCTGCCGACGCTTGAGCGAGAACGAGAAATCATCCATCTATTATTAAGACTTCCACGAAGTCAAGGGTGAGAGGTATGGTGTACTTTTTTTCGTAAAACAAAACTCATTAGTACCTACCACCTATCAAGCAGTACTCACTTAGAAAAATTCCCTGGTGTCTTGGAAATCTCACAGTCCGTCAAAAGCTGCTTGCATCACATGGCACTTAACATTACTTCATAGAGGAGCTCAACGCGCGCGAGCAGGGCCCGTAGCTAAATAAATCTACCCACCCCAGAAAATTTGGTAATCACGTGACCGTACACAGCCCGTTGCCCGCCCGTCCGTTTGCACCACAGGGAAACCAATGTTCAATGTCGCATTTTCTAGCTAGTTTCACGATAGTCGGTTGCTAGGGCTTTTGCTGCCATTAGGTTCTTAAATTCAATTTCTGGCTTACAGAGGGGTAGTTTATATTTCAAATGAAGCAAAACATTAGAACATCTTTATTGGAGAAAAGTTTTCTTTAATTTTTTACAATTGTAAAGGTATTTTTGACTTTTCTTGAAAGTCATAAGTCATAAGTGACACCTATTTTCAGTAACAATGTTAAAAATTTGATAAGCAGTGTTCAAAATGTTACGAACATTTTTGTCACAGAAAAACAATATTTACAGTGAAAACCCCATCTCAATCGGATAAAATGGAGTGAAGTTACAGGTAATTAAAGAAATTCAAATTTCCCGCCTCATGACCATATATGGTCAAACTTTAGGGGTATTTTAACCCGAAAACAATGAATGTATTTACAACGGAAAAAAGACAAAGCTGCATAAAATCAAAATTGTAGTTTTTTGAATTCGGCATATGTGGTGCTATGACGCGTATTTCGTCACAAATTACGTCATTATGACGTCAAAATGACGTAATTCGTAACGAAATACGCGTCATAGACCACACATCCTAAACTCAAAAAACTACAATTTTGTTTTTATGCAAATTTGTCTTTTCTCCTTTGCGACTACCTTCATTGTTTTCGCGTTAAAATACCCCTAAAGTTTAACCATATATGGTCATTTGGCGGGAAATTTGAATTTCTTTAATTAAATGTAACTTTGCGCCTTTTCATCCGATTGAGATGGCGTTTTCACCAGAAATCATAGAATTCTATACAGAAAACTAATGTTAAATTTTTACCATTTCTTTCCTGAATTTTCTTTCTGATGCCAAATTTGGACATCATTTATGACGTCACAATAGAGGTCACATGGGATGAAATAAGCACCAATATATAGGTAATGCATCAACTTACTTGCCAAGTTTTGTTACATTCGATGCATTCTACTTCTCTCTATGGCCTAAAACTCTCAGTTTTGAGAGGTGTGGGAGCAAAAGCCCTAGCAACCGACCACCGTGTTTGGGAGCACATGAAAAGTGATATTGCACACATATTCCACATCAATGTTGTGATCAATTGACAGCTGTCAGAACAGGGTATCCGCTGACCAGTATCACCTGACTGTATCGCGGGCTCAGGTTCTGACCCATCGAGGTTGAGTATTTTTTGAAGTCATCCACTGACAAGTTACTAGCTAGAGTGAAATTTGTATTGTAAAATTCTGAAATACTGCATTCTGTCCGAGGTCTGTATGATAAAAGCAGTGCCTCAAAGTACTGTTTCACCTCAGATGTGATGTATAAAAAGTGTAAAAGGTTGGTTTACATGCCCCCAGATTGTTGGCAAGTAAAATTGTCGAACGCAAAAAATTCGGCCTGATTTGTTTTCCAAGAACTTGTTTTCTAGGCCTAATCTACTGTGATCAAGAGCCATTATGTCTCTTAAATGTGATCGAAGATTATTGCTATTTTTTGTGTGTGCATATAAGGCTATCAACTCGATGTAAGACTTGATTCACTCTTGGACCGTTTGCAAATAGTTTTTCTCTAAAATCACTTAGCCTTTCCCTCAAAAGTCACATGTTGGAATACAAGATTATTGTTTGATTTAAATTTTAAATTTATTAATGGAAGCCTCGCTTTTAGCCCTGGCTAAAGCTATATATTTATCCCAGCTGTTTGGTGGATATGTAAGCCAATAATTCTCTCTTCTTAAACTCGGTAGCGGTAGGATGATACTAGCCTCTGAAGACTGGGTTCAGCTACCTCTTGAAACCACAGGTAGCCCAAGTTCGAAATTCGTTGCCTAACATTCGAAATATAAGGATTCGTATGCGGAAAAACCTATTGTTTTTGTAACCTACGAATATGAAAGGATTTCAATTAAAAACGGCTTTCCTTCCTTAGCTTAAAATTTGTGTGACGCGTCTTTCCTATCACTGGTCCGCTGGTCGATTTATGGCCATTTTAGGGTTGTTAGAGTAACCGGTTTTCTCTGTACTTTTTTTTATCACCGAAAAGTGGGCACAGTTACTTTTCCTGAAGGAGGTTAAGCCTTCTCCTGAGCACAGTGATAAAACTTCCAACATTTGATAATTTGTTTCTGCCACTACGAAATTCTAGCAAAAACCCGTAGTGGGAATTCACTGGCGAAAAATGTCTGATTGGTCGATACCAGACCACGTCACATAGAGTAAATTCAACATGGCTGCGAAGTCGTCCCTCGTGTGTTTATTCCAGGAGAAAGAAGAACGAACTGGAGCCCTCCTAGGCGGCAGTTGTTTGAATAATGGGTCTGGACGTTTTACTATTCTCCTTTTCCTCCTGTTCCTGTGAGATTCGTATACTGCAATGTTTGCCTTTTGGTTTACCAGATGCGACTTTCAACTCACTTACGGGCCATGTTTCTAAGGAAGAAAATGCTATCCCAGTAAAACAGACTAGCAAGACTCGAACGTTCCCAAGGGCGCACTCCATCATAAATGCATAACAGTATTGAACGCTTATTACTTGATAATCAGACCGGTCCATAGTTTTGTAGTTAGTTTTCTTTCCTTAGTATTCTTTAAAACTTATCATGTGCTTGATCCCAATTTTTGGTTTTTACATGACCTCACTGCAATTCAAACTACAAAACTATCGATAGAACCGATATTTTACTTTCACTATGTATTAGAGCAGGTGAAAACTAATTTTCATGCAAATGTTCGCCTCAAAAGGGTTCTTGGTTTTTTGATAGAGTACGCTTGAATTTCTCAGCTTTTGCGTGACGCGGCATTTACTTGACGGCCAAGGGAGCTGTCATGTAGGTTAAAGAAATGACTTATTTCAGGGAATTTTGCTATCTAGGCAGTTCATGAATTACCTTATTCGTACTAATTTTCGCGGGCACTTAATTTCGCGAATTTGGAACACGAATATTTCGCGAGCATTAATTTTCGCGATTTTGCAAAAAATGATAAATTTAGGGCATTTAATTTCGCGAAAATTGACAAAAGACAGACTTAGAAAACCGTTTTTTTATTGATTGATCACTTAAATAACGATTGATTTACAATCATGATTTGCAATTACGTAAAAGAAATAGCGTTGATAATCAGACAAAACAAGCAAATACTGCAAATCACTCAGATGCTACTGCAATATTGTACCACCTTGTAATAAAAGCCAATTGTAAAAGTCAATTGTAAAAATATAATTTCAAATACCTATGCCAACGAGGAGGGGTTGCTGTTCGCTGAAGTCATAAATACAACGCACAGACGATCACCGCTTGTACAAGGAGGACTTAAAATTTCAGTTAAAGTTGCGGTTGAAATCGAAGCCACAGCAAAGAACAGATTGATAATTGACAAATACAAAGAGCTTGTGATGGCTAATTATAAAGAGCCTGACCTAAATAGACATTTTGATGACTGCACGAAAGATGTTTTAAAAGAGCTACATGTACAAGAAGAAGAAATGAGTGATTCGGATGAAGAAAGTGCTGAAGTAGATGATAAATAGACTGATGACAATTACCATGTAGCTGTGAACGCAGTTAATCATTGATTAAAGCAATTATAGAAGTGTATTAAATTTCGCGTGTTTAATTTTCGCATATCCTAATTTTAGCGAGTCTTTAATTTCGCGATTTTTTACAAATAGTGAAAATCGCGAAATTAAAGCCTCGCGAAAATTAATACGAATAAGGTAGAAAAATATTACTTTAATGTTTATGAGTTCCCCGAAGAATAAATTAACCGTTTTGTAGCAAAACTCGGTAACAGATGTTTCTGCTGGTTTCCGTCCACCATGTTGGTGCTCATCCGGATGGGTACCAGCATGACGTCTCCATACAAATCTCTATTAACTTTGTGAAAACATTTCTTCGGATTTCTCGTATACGTAATATTCCTCTAACCTGAATCTTGGCGAGGGTCTTTGCATATTTACCTCCTTTCATTTTCCAGATTCTGGACTTTATCTTTAGAATGGTTTTGATTTTTATTTTGATCTATTTTGGATGTCGTGACACTAAATACCAGCAATAACACTGTATGCCCAGCAACAACCTTAGTAGTATAGTAAACGAAAATGTTGAGGGTAGAAAAATTAAAATATCACCGTACCCTATATGTAGAAGCAGATCAAGAGAACATGGTTGGAATATTTATGACTTTGCTTTGCCGGTTGTTCAAGTAATTAGTGTACATGCATGCTAGACCGCTACAAAGGAGTAAAAAGCCCAGAACTTCCCTTGAATAAGACGGTTCAGATTTTTATTGATTTTATTTCACTTTCACACAGGTACTTGAAATTCACACTATCTTGTTGTGTACACATGTATCATTAGAAAACTTTGCTAAGTTAGCTGCACTTTGTTTGATTCAGGATCTATTTCATCTTCTCTGAAAAAAAAAATGAATAAGTATGTTCAATATTTTATTGCCTTTATATTTTTTACTGATTCAAAAGTAAAAAGAAACTATGCTTCATATACATTGTATGAACATCATTACTCAGCAACAGCCTCTTGAAATATAAGCTGAAGTAAACCCATGCATTTATCAGGACTTGGTAGTAAATTTGGGGTTAGAATAATAAACACAACAAAAACCCCTGACAAAGAACCTTCATTTTTCTTCATTAATGTTAATTAACCCAAATTTAGGCTGCTTAGGTTCTTAAATTGGTTCCTGGAAAAATACATTGTAGCTAAGAGTATTTAGTGGTGTTCAGCTTATTCCTTGATATAAAAAACTCACACCATTGCATTGTAGTTGGAATGATGAGGCACCTATGTCTCCAAAGAGGATTGACTTACTTGTCCAAGTGTACAGAATGTTTTCATGGATTTTCGAAAATAAAAACCTGTCACATATTTTTAGGCTCACAAGTTTCTTGTTTAGATCGAGGGGCCAAGTGTCTTCGCATGAACTGAATATCAAAGATAATGTTTTACTTCTGTTGTTCGGTGAAGACACTGATCAAAACGGGATCTCGAAATGGTCGCTCGAGCTATTTGAAAATTCAAATGCAAACAATCGTTATTTATTTATTTATTTTTATTAATTTTTAAATTTTTATTTTTTTTTATTGCTAACAGGGTTGTGATTTCCGTAGTAAAGGTACGGTGAAACAGGCAACAAAAACGTGCAACTTGTTTTGCTTCATTGTTGCAAAGTGAGGTGAAAAGCGATGTTGCGCATGTTACCACCCAAGAATCAAACCTGTCTTGCAACAAATGAGTTTGTTTCAAGTTCCGAAAAGTTCTGGCAAAAAGTAGATAGTAGCTCCTTGTTTTGCAACAGTGTGCACATTTTGCGCGTTTTACCGGCTCAAGGCAAACTTGTTTTGCAGCAAGTGACGCAACCCCTGTGTATGACGTGAGTCCCGTGTATTTTTATACAACCAGAAGTCAGTATTCATGCAACCTGATATGTAACGAGACAGGTTTGATTCCTGGATGGGAACATGCGCAACATGGCTTTCCAACTCGTTTTGCAGCAATGCAAAGTAAGCCTCACGTTTTTGTTGCCCGTTTGACCGTAGCGGTTGTTCCCCGCACGCTTTCTCCCTCTCCCCTTCCCAGCCCCTGGGCGGTTCTGCGGTTCTGCACCCGCGAAAAAGGAATACAATACAAACAGTATTGATATGCTACTATAATACGAATACTCGGCGCACAATTTAACTCTGCTTTACAGCTATCAGACGGCACAATGGAGTTTTGCCAGACTGGAATTTTGGCTGTTGAGAATTGCTGACATCGTCGTTGGATCCACACAATGCTGAATACCTTTGCAAACGCTCCTCCGTTACAAGCGATAGATCAAACATCCCGTGCGTTGTCGACCAAAGCCAATTCAGAAAGCTTTCGTCGGTTTTGAAGGCAAATTGTCCGCTATAAGACTCGTAACTCTTGATAATTTTGAAACCCGCAGATAAACAATACTGCTCGATCCTGGATTTCGGTTCGATATGATACATCTGGCAGATGCTCTCTACCTTTTCAAGATTGAGTTTTCTGAATGCGTTCATCATAAACGGGGGTATATGGTCATTGTAGTGTAAGGCTATCTTCCCACCAACTTTAAGACTTGAAAACATGTCGTTGAAGACTTGTTGTTTTTCGGGCATCCAGTGAAGAACAAAATTGCAGAAAACAATGTCGTATGCATTTGAACCCATTCTGAGAAAGTTTGTGGAGCTTCCCTCTGCAAATGATAAATTTGTCATACGACCATGCGATTGCCGGGCCAGCTGAATTCGTTCCTTGTCAGGATCGACACCAATGACCTTTCCTTCGGCTCCTACCACCTCAGCCAGGTATGCAGACAGCTCTCCTGTACCGCAGCCTAAATCCAAGATTACATCTCCGACTTGAGGACAAACATCCATTTGGATGAAATCCTCACCGATCCTTTTTTGCGCGGAAAGCGAAGCTTGTTTGTAACCTTCAGCTGCACTGCTACTGAAGGATTCTGCCATTGACACTGTATAATTTGTTTTGCCGTATGATTTGTTTGAAGTCGTAAATTGATCAAGCCATACCCTGGAGAATAAATTTTAGTGGTTAAAGATCGCGAGATGGCTTAGGCCCAGGCCAAACGTCTAACTTTTCATGAGACGAACAAAACTTAGTGAGTTTAGTCGATCCATGAAACGTTCGACGTCTAGCTTATAGCTCAATTAAGTTCGTCTGAATGAGTTTGGATCGTCCAACAAGTTTTATCTGTCTGCTTCGGACGGATATAAGGTCTGACGATCATCTCCGGATACACACGAGTAACACACGGGTTACATGCGGATACGTACATACAAGTAACATACGGATACATACGAATGTCTTTTTCAGTTTTCGAAATTTTGAAAAATGTAACTTAAGCAAACCATTAGAATATTCATTTATAACAGTTTTTAACAATTTCTTAAATTGTAAATTAATATCATTTGCCCACAGCAGGAGCTCACAGGTAGTGCGATTTTTTTGTTTTGTTTTTGTTTTTGTTTTATTTTTTTGTGGCGTGACTGGTTCATGCCAACATGAATAAACAAGAACACGTTCATGATCACTTTTAATACTTGTCGGAGTTGGTGGGAAGGAGGTCAGGTTAACATGGTCCATGATCGAGCCCCAAAGCCAATGCACAATTTCGTAGACTCGTCAAGGTACAAACCCGAGTTATGTACCGGCAGCTATTTACTCACAACAGTATACAGCTTTCAATTTCGAGATCGATGTCGACTACAAATGTTACCCGTATGTTGTCCATATGTTATTCCTAGGTACTCGCATGTAGCCGTATATACCAGTGTGTTACTCGATCGCATGTTGTCCGTATGTTTCTCGTAGGTACTCGGATGTATCCGTGTGTTACTCGTATGTTACCCGTACGTTACCCGCATGTACCCGTGTGGTGTTTTAGCCTTCGGTTCGTCTCATGAAACTGTTCGACGTTTGGCTTAGGCCTTAATTTGCAAAATGTGAGGTCATCTAAGACAGGCTTGAATTCTTACCCGGATTCCGGATTCCTTTTACCCTGGGTGCCAGAGTTTTTTCTCGCGTGCGGCGGGAATTTTAGGGATTGGCCGAAGGCCGACACATCTTCGGCCGAAGCCGCGTAAAAAAAACTTTCACTTTTCGCGCGGGAAACTATATAAAGACAGAAAAGAAAAGCCTCTGGCACCCAGGGTAGATTCCTTTTTTTCTGGAACCTGTCTTCCCGATTCCAATAATATGCATAAGCAGTTTTACAGAACAAACTACGGCTATTATCATTACAATGTAACGGGACGAATTTGTGCAACTTTATACCAGAAGATTTAAAGAACACAAAATCACAATATAGTATAAAATAGAAACTAAAAAAGTATCTTTTTTCGTCTAAAATAATTGCATTTATTTGTATTTAACTCTAGCCGAAGGGGGGGGGAGGACTGGCACTAGTTTATTTCTTTGTCATGCGCTCTACGCAGTTCTTTCGCCATGTGCTTTAACAGACCGTTACTTCACTGCCCTCCCTCCCCTCCCTGACCGTCTCAGTTGGGCAAATGTTATTAAATGGAAGGGTTCACTTCGGAGCCCTTCCCTGTTTACCCCAGACTTGATTGTTGTAGTTTTATCTATTTACATTCGTAGAGAGTTAAACAACAGTGTTTAAAGAATGCTTAGTGGTGTGCAAGTTTATAAATTGAAATTAATTTATAGTTAGATTTATAGTTAGATCATGCTGCATATGGCGTCCAGACCTAATAAAAAAAATTAAAAAATAGTAAACAATAGCGGGATCTTGTAAAAGTCCGTTACGCGAGAAACGAGGGCGGCAGACCGAGAATGTTGTGCCTCTAGCGTCTCGCACCTTCAGTCACGCGCGTGGTCATTTGCGTGTCTCGGGTGTTTTGCTCGACGGATTAAGAGAAAAGAGAGACTGCTCGTAGTCTAGACTTTGAGATGTATCTTCACTAGTTTTCAACAAATCACTTTCAAACTTAGCAATTTTACTAATTTAAACTTTTTTTTAGATTTTCTCGAACTTGTCCATGTTAAAAGTTGAAAGAATTCCTGAGGTCTATTTACAGCATATTATAAAATCCCATATTTTTTCCTATACGAGACCCCCGTCCAACTTACATATTCGTTATGGCGAAATGTCAATAGGAACGAGATTGAAATGTCATCACGATGCTCAGGGATTACGTTACAAAGATCAATAGATTCATTGAGCTTGGCCCACCTGAGGTCAGTCCGGAAATACTACTGATACTGGAATGTCGCCGACTTTTATCTTAAAAGATGGACTCGGAAGCTATCTATAGTCTCTATAGGAGTCATATTATTACAGAAAAGTGTCGATATGCTTAGATAGCAAGCTCAGAATATCAACTTATGGATATCTGCAGTGAAATCGGAACGCACTACATCACTTGAACATGAAGGTATCTCAGAGTTTCTGGTAAGCTGCCCTGAGTTCACCATCTTGAATTGAACTTCGATACAAGAGCTGGTGCGAGCGCTGATCTGCGTAGCTATTATAGCTGGCTGGATTATAATCAAGCGGAAGAAAATTTTGTGTGAGGGCAAATTAAAAAAGCGTCTATCTGATGCAAGAAAATATAAGATCATTTCAGATTAGGCGAGAACAAGAGAGAATTATTCTCTCCTGGCGATGCTTGAGCGAGAACGAGAAATCATCCATCTATTATTAAGACTTCCACGAAGTCAAGGGTGAGGGGTATGGTGTACTTCTCCTAGTAAAACAAAACTCATTACCTACCACCTATTAAGCAGTACTCGCTTAGAAAAATTCCGTGCTGTCTTGGAAATCTCACAGTGCGTCAAAAGCTGCTTGCATCACATGGCACTTAACATTCATTTCATTATCCCAGGTGTTTGGTGGATATGTAAGCCAATAATTACCTCTTCTTAAAATCGGCAGCGGTAGGCTGATACTAGCCTCTGAAGACTGAAGACTGAAGACTCTTGAAACCACAGGTAGCCCAAGGTCGAAATATAATGATTAGTATGAGGAAAAACCTATCGTTTCTGTAACCTACGAATATGGAAAATGTGTGTTACGTCTTTCCTATAGGTCCGCTGGTCGATTTATGGCCATTTTATGGGTTTTAGAGTAACCGGTTTTTTCTGTACTTTTTTTTTTTACCGAAAAGTGGGCACAGTTATTTTTCCTGAAGGAGGTTAAGCCCTCTCCCGAATACAATGATAAAACTTCTAATATTTTATAATGTGTTTCTGCCACTACGACACTCTAACAAAACCCTGTAGTGGGAATGAAGACGGCTATTCACGCACCCGCACTACTTAGTACTGAGTCGAGTAAATCTTGTAGTCGTAGTCGTCCTTGTCTTAAAACCTGAAGGTCTCTAATATAACAGTGCTTGAAAGTGAAATTGTGTTTTTAATAATTAAAACTCACAATGCCTTTACCGTAAATCCTCTATTAATCCCCCCCTCTCAAATAAGCCCCCCCCCCCCTCTGATAATTTCCCCCTTTTCAGAGGAGGAAAGTAAATAAGCCCCCCTCTCTATTAAGCCCCGTCCCCCTCCTCCAATCCTTATTCTTCACAAAAAATTAACGATTAACGTGGACTGATCAGTTATGGTTTATTCATAAAATAACCGAAGAACATGAGGTCGAAAGCACATTTTTGAAGAATAAGAATTTTGTTTTGGTTACTTTTAGGCTCCCACAAGTGAATTAAATACTTTTGACGGTGACTTTAATTGTACAATGCGTAAGTCCACTCTGTCTCATACCACGGTATTTTTGCTACAGGTGATGCGTTTCGCTAAATCAAATAAGCTCCCCCCCTCTCTATTAAGACCCCCCTCAAAAGTGCTTGAAAAAATAAGCCCCCCCCCCCCCCCGGGGGGGCTTAATAGAGGATTTACGGGATAATAAATTACTGAAATGATTGTACCAGCTTAATTTCGTACCTTGGAACGACTTGTCCTTCCGTTGATCATAATAATCATGATAATAATAATAATAATAAAAATAATAATAATAATAATAATAATAATAATAATGATAATAATAACAATAATAATAATAATAACAATATTAACCTTGAAATGAAAAAATTTTAATAATTAATTCGCTTAAAAAAAAAAGAAAAAACTATTCATTCAAAAACACTATTTACAATTCCTTTCGATTTAAAAAGCACTTAATTTAGCTTAAAAAAGTTAATTTAACTAAGAAAAATTTTTTCGAATTACAAACATTTCATTTCAATACAAAAAACTGTCAACCTCTTAAATTCAAAAGTTTCTTTCAACTGCTAAAAACAAAAAAATATTAATAATAATAATGAAATCAAAAGATATATATGAAGTAAGGAAACACATCAATAGTCCGATTTAATGACTCCTTCAACAACTTCGACGTCGATACTGATATCAACATTCTTAATGTCACATGGCACTCTTCTTGTCCTAGAGCCTCGAAGACAAACCAACGCAGATCTCAAGAGTGCGAATGAGGTTCTGGTTCTGATCCATGAGATGGTTTTGGCA
Organism: Porites rus; assembly: GCA_964035705.1. NCBI lineage: Eukaryota > Metazoa > Cnidaria > Anthozoa > Scleractinia > Poritidae > Porites > Porites rus. The sequence goes on along the minus strand of OZ038000.1, from coordinate 15,420,133 downwards.
TACTGTTCCCCTTTTTTGATGGCAATCAGCTGTGCTAAACGGCTATGATACTTCAAGCACTCCTTTCCCATTCCGCCAGTTGTGGTGAAGACCAAAGGTGTAAATGTTCCATGCTCGATGTCCAGGACTCTCTCTGAGTAGAGACGCTTTTTCTCGTTCTCATGGATACGATAGATTTGTTGTGGCTCTGGGTCCCTATACGATACAGCATTAGGGTGACAGACCCTCACATCGAAGAATGCTGATCGATGTCGCTCCCAGAAACCACGCGCGTGGATATCTAACCTCGCATGCTGAGCTTTGTTAGATCCTCTGTTTAAATGTTCGCCGGAGATGTCTTGAAGTACTGGTTCGATCTCGACGTCGCTACACACCATACTCAGAAATTCAGCTTCGAGATCTCTTAGCTCGTTGTGGCGTTGCACGTTGTGGCGTTGCAGAGTAATAAAACCTCCTAGTTTGCAAATCATAGAGTGATGTCCAGGACTCTCTCTGAGTAACAATAATAATAATGAGATAACAATAATAATAATAATAATAATAATAATAATAATAATAATAATAGTAATAATAATAATAATAGTATTTAATATTTATATGGCGCAAATTAACATACAGGAGGATTTGATCAAGTGCGCTTTACATATTAAAATTGAATCCAAAATTACTAGTAAGACTTAATTCGCCCAAAGACTTGTTCTGATTTCGATTTCTCTGAGCTTTTTTAGTGAACATAAAAACCTTACTGCTATCTTAAGAATAAGAAGTGCTATAAAGATTTTGATTGTTTCAGTGATAGATTTTTTGACTGTTGTAATAGCACGACCGCCACGGGGGTCGGCTACATAAGGAAGACACCAGCTCGTTCTCATTTGGATCAATTCAGTAAATTCTGTATTCACCTAACTCCAATGTTAAAAGGACAACTTAATCTCATACTAGCTTGTTCTATCTCTCTATGAACAAAAGCCTGTTGTAGCTCCTTTTATCCTCACTGGACTTGACAGCTGTCAATCTTAATCAGTTGGAATTTAATCTTACACCAGTAAAAATCCGATTGGTTGTAAGGAAAATTATCATATTTTCCTTCATGGTTGTTGCGTAATCAGAAAATCAGCTTTAACTCCAAAATTCACTAAAGTCCAGTTAGTGTCCAAAGATACAAAATAGTAAGGGAGATATAAAATTACAAAGAATCGGTACTTGAAAAAGTAAAACTGGTCAACTGTACATCACACAAGTTGCCATTCAAAGTCTTCATGCAGGAATATTGTGACAATACTTATTTGTTCCGCCTTTTCAAAACATTAACTCAAAGTTGTTTACGAGTTTACAGGAAAAACTAATTAGAGTAGTCACCTTTATGTTAAAGGTGACTAAATTAAAGCGCAAGAAACTATTGAAAACTACAATAAAAGCTATTAAAAACTATTAAAATCTACAATAAAAGCCAACAATTAGATCTGTTTAAAAGCTAAATTAAAAAAACGAGTTTTAACAGCAGTCTTAAAAGTGTCCAATGTCTTTATGTTGCGAATTGCCGAAGGTAATGCTTTCCTCAGATAAAGTGCAGCTGACTGGAAGACTGGAACTCCCGACCTCACCCTGCTGCTTGAAAGCTATTAATCGGCACATATGCAATTCGTCCTCTTTTTCTCTAAAGTCAAGACAAAGTGTCCCGTCATTTCGACGGTATGCAGCAAGATACCTTTGCAAACGATCCTCAGTGACCAAAGAGAGATCAAATAAACCATGAGTGGTTGACCAGTGCCATTTTAAAAGGAGCTCGACGTTTCCAAACACCAGACCTTTGCTGTAATTCTCAAAACTCTTGGTAATTTTAAATCCTGCTGATTTACAATACTTGTCGATCCTACTTTTCGATTCGCACTGAAACTTCTGGCTAATACGCTCCACGTTTTCGGGATTCATCTCCTTGTAGGCGTTAAATACAAATGGGGGCAGGCAAAAGACGTACTGAAAGGCTATTTTACCTCCAGCCTTAAGACTTTCAAACATGTTGTTGAAGACTTGTTGCTTGTTAGTCATCCAGTGGAGGGCGAAATTACTGAAAATAATGTCGTAAGAACCCGAGCCAATACCCGGAAAGCTTGAGGCACTTCCTTCTACAAACGAGAGATTCTCAATTTGACTATGAGTCTCCATGGCCAACTGAATTCTTTCCTTGTCAGGATCGACACCAATAACCTTCCCTTCGGGTCCTACCAACTCAGCTAGGTATGCAGATAGCTCTCCTGTACCGCAGCCTAAATCCAAGATGACGTCTCCAGCTTTGGGGAGGACATCTGTTTGGATGAAGTCCTTACCGTCCACTTTTTGAGCTGTCTTCGAAGCTTTCTTGTAGCCTGCTGCTTCGCTGTTGTTCAAGGAATCGCCCATATTTGTTAGTCTGAAACAGTGATAAGTGATGAAGTTAAAATATATGAATATATCGATTGCATTGAAATTATGGGGCAATCCAACGAGCGGGAGTAAAGATGCTAAGTAGTTTCGATGTAAGGGTCCGTTTTTTCATGCGTGCATTTGTTCGTTTCGTTGGTTATTTTACTGTAAGATAGAAGAAATAAAAAGAAGTTGTGAACGCGTAGGGAACGATGGCGAGAGAGAAGTGCGGGCGCCTCTCTTTCAATCAAGGGAAAAAAAATTTATATTCATTCCCGTCGTTACCCGTACGCCCGTGTTGTTGTTGTTTTTTTTTTTGGAATTTCCTCAACCTCGCGGAGGAGTGATGACGCGACGTACAGTATTTACAAGACAGATTATAACAGTGGAAAGCGTTTTCGCGCGCTCTAATTGGCTGCTTTACCGGTGATATCCAGTGCTATTCACCAACGAGCGACGCCAAAATCGCGTAAGTCACAAGCAAAATGGCTTCCCAGTTTGCTGCCGTAATAAATTTTACAAAATATGAAAGAGGCTGTTCACGAAGAAGGCGACGAAATATGGTGAATTTTTTTTTGTTTACAAACGCAAGTTAAGTCCTGCGTTACTTTATTTAGCTGACATGTTCATAAACAAGCCCAAAAGTAAGTTAAATGGATTTTGTACAGAATTAATGGTTTCAAATACAGGAAAAATTCACAGCTTCTTTTGAAGAAATGTCCCCACAAGGGCCAAGAAAAATGCTTTGAAAAGTTTTATTTGTCGCCAAGACGTGACGGCGGTACAACTTCGGTCATTTGCACGCCAGAATTGTAATCGATGGCAGCAATAAAAGAGTTTAAAATCATCATTTTTGAGCTCAATTATCTCACTGTTATCTCACCGTTATCTATCTCACTCTAGCTCTCCCAGTTACAAATATTTACCACTAGCCACCTCCACTTCGGTGAATAATTGTTATTTAAAGGGTTATACCCTGTCGCCGAGTACTTCTACCTGACCCTACCAGTTTTTCTTTACCTGCCTTGCAAATGCCCTTTACGGAATATCTCGCCTACTCTAGTTTTTGGCTAATTGCTCCGTCTTTGGCTTAAGAATTTGAAAGTTTCCAAATTTTGGAGGGAAATTTTACACATCATCTGCACGATAATTAGAACTTATTTTGTCGTTGATTTGTCACTTTATACGTGTTTCTAGAAAGATCTATAACTGATAACATCTCTGACCGAAACACGCCGTTAGTCAAGCATGGAAAGTTGAATTTACGGGGATGGGGTAAATTTGTAAATTTAACCTGTTTCATTTGACCCTCTTACTTAAGGGTAAACATGCAACTAGGGTTACTGCCCTTCTCGTAAACAGCCCTAAAAACCAAAAATTAACTCATTGTAAAAGATAACTGTTGCATGATTTCTTGTTGTCAGTCCTGGGTGAGTCAAGTTTTTTGACGTATATCTTCTGACATGTTGTGCGGTTTCACTACTGACGACATGACTTGCCACAAATTGCAAACCAATTTAACCTGTTTCATTTGACCCTCTTACTTAAGGGTAAACATGCAACTAGGGTTACTGCCCTTCTCGTAAACAGCCCTAAAAACCAAAAATTAACTCATTGTAAAAGATAACTGTTGCATGATTTCTTGTTGTCAATCCTGGGTGAGTCAAGTTTTATGACGTATATCTTCTGACATGTTGTGCGGTTTCACTACTGACGACATGACTTGCCACAAATTGCAAACCAATTCACGCAAATAGAAAAACTCACCGTACTCGCCTGCCTTCGTGAAAACAAAAGCATTCGTATACCTTGATAAGTTATTTTTAGAATTTCGAAAATTCATCCAAGAAAAGTACCCGATTTTGGAAAAAAAAATTCGTAAGAGTAACCGGAAGCTCGTACGTAGATATGTATTGAATTTAATAGAGACCTTACGTAAGATTCTAAGTTGACCTCGAGGTCAAGATTTTAACTTGAAGGTTTTGCTTGTTCTCAAAAAATAGACACCCCGGAAGCTCCATTCTACTCTTTTTCACCAGAGAGGTGAGCACTGTTATTTTTAAATGATAAAACTTCTAATACCGCAGTATTTGATGACTTGCTTCTGCCACTACAACATTTTCGCTAAAAGCCATGATCACGCCAAAATGACGGTGGTTCAAGCACAAGCACTACACAATAAATACTGAGAAATCTCATCCTTGTTGGTCACAAGCAAGCAAGTCCATTACCAAGGATTAATACATAATGTTTTAAGAATTGTTACTTAAATAGAATAAGGTTTAGCAATTTTACAACAAAGATATCCAATGTTTTATCAGGTTTTATATGATAATTTTTGATCTGCCCGATCTTCATGGTTTGTGTACGTACTTCACTCTCTGTAACGTTTGTTATGTATTTTAACGGGCGAAATAAAGACGTTTTATTTGTTTATTTATTTATTTATTGTCGGTCATCCTCGTCTTAGAATCTAAAGGTCTCTATAATAACTCATATTGGATGCTATTTAATTTAATTTGACTAAATTTAAAGACAACGGATACTCTAATGACAAAACCTGACTTACGGTTTTGAAAATGTCACCCGGCTATCGCAATGTTAATAATCACCAACAAATGTTTACTTGATTCAGGATAAAGATTGGCTTGCGAGCAAGCTCTTTCTCTTGACGCTTTGAAGGTTATGGTTCAGCCAGAACCTTATAACCAGCCAATCATGATCCTTGTTCCCAGGCTGCTGTGTAGCTGCTTTGTGATTAGCTTATTCCTGTGTTGACGGCTAACTAGTCCCTGCTACAAAAATCTGGAATATTATTTTTTTTCGGTATTTTTAGAAAACTACAGGATATTCCAATGATTTGACTTTGATTTTGGTGAATACTCTCAAAATTTGCTGTTTGTTTGTTTGTTTGTTACAAAAAGCTTGCAACTTCGGAAAAAGTTTCGAAAAATTTTATCCTGAACATTTTGTTTTTATTTTGTTTTTTTTCTTTGTTTAATTGTTTGTTGTTTTGATGTCCCCTTCAGTATCGGTCAGCGTCGTGCATACATCATTCCTTGCACGTCTGTCGATGAGTTTAAGACGGCGCGCTCAGCTGAAGGCCTGTCAGAGCGCGAACGAATTTTACACCACACGTTACAAATTTTTATTAAATATCATAGGACTTTTAGATATTTTATGGGAGTTTTAAGTGTCACAGGAGAGTTTTGAAACTAGTTTTGAATATATTCCGGAAAGACTTTGAGGCCATTTCTCCATTTTTTTGTTTTGTTTTGTTTTTGTTGTTGTTGTTTTTTTAGTAGCTTGCTAGGCTAGGCTTAGCTGGTACTTGTAAAAGCGGTAAAAGGTTTTAAAATATCGAAATTGTACGGTGTTTTTGTTTATTTCGGCAACGACAAAATATGATGACATAAATCAACTCGGGGTCTTCCCCTAGAAGTTCCAAATAGCTGGCCATGATAACTTTAAAACTCGGGGAGGTGGAAGCTACTTCCCATACATTTCTCTTAAATGAAATCTGAACGATCTTCTCTTGCAAAGCGATTATCATGGGACTTGCCAGCGGATTTTTGTACTGGTCATGCGCATTACGTCAAAAACCAAAGATCAACGATTTTGACAACCTCGTCCCAGGCTCATCTCGTTTTTTAATATGGCGGAGGCAGGAGAGAAGACCCTGGGACACAGCAACCTAAACGATCGCTGAAATCATTCTTTCAAGGACCGTGATTGGTCGACGGATTTCGTTCAGACAGAAACAAGCAAGAAGGTGTTGCATGGGATTCATCCTGGAAGCCAAACAAATTAAATCCTTCTGCAGAGATTTTCGTCAACACTCACATGCAAAATTAATAGCACGATCGATTTCATTTGGCAACAAGCTCCCCGAGAACAGTGGGAATTTTGAGTTGCCAATCGCTGTACTCAAGGGGTTTAAGGCCTGGGTCAAAAGTGTGTTCAGAAAAAATGGTTGCTTGGCAATAACTCTCGCTAGGATACCGAGAAAAGGATGAAATTTCCCCAAAAATGTAAACCGTGAGGTCTTATAGCGCTTTAACGTATAATTATGGTCACGTGACCAGAAATTGAAAGTAAAGGAAATCGGCGAATTGGTGGCGAATTAACTTTGTATGGTTAAATAAATTGGGTTTTCTGATAGAGCATAATCATATTTTCTTCCTACGTACGCTGGAAATGAATGTACTCGAAAAATGCAGTTAAAGTTTTGAATAATTTAATACCAAATTTTTGCCTTTGAAATGACATTTACTTTCACAATATTTTATCGAAGTGAATTGGACAGTCATTCCAAACGCTAGAAAAATTTAATATGAATCAGAAAAAAGGTTATTAGTTATTTCTTTTTTCTTAAACCCGTCCCCAATTTGTCAATTAATTAAGATTTTCAAAAAAAATGGTCACGTGATATGTCACGTGACTTACTAAAACGATAGTTGTACTTTAAAATGTTATAGCCGATGAGGTCTTTCTGTGCATGTACTAAATTTCGATTCAGTTCCATTGAGTACGCAATATGCCACAATATGCTGCGGAGTACCACATGGTAATCACTGTTATGTCCTGTGATAGCTTAGTCGATTCTTCTTTTTTTAGAACTAAGTTTTTTAATAAGGTTTTATTTGTTTATGTTTATGTTTAAAATATATTGATAAGTTCTCAACAACAAACAACAACAACAACACTTTATTCACATTTCCATTACAGGGTTTGTCAAACTTATTGAATAATTAGTAACTTAACACGTAGAATATTCAATTACAATTTAAACTAAATATTATTACATAGAAGGAAATGCCTAGCGGCTAGATAACCGTAAGGTTTAGGAGCTAGCAACTAGTTCTTTGAAAGTAGTGTCGAATGTACAGGACATCACAATAACTAGACATACAAAACATCTTAAGACACACACCATAAAAAAAAAAAGAAGAAAGCACATAGATGGCAAAAAAAGAAGAGAAAACAGTCATCATAGTACATGACGATATGATTAAAATAAAATAATTTCAGTAGGTTAATTGTTCGGCCAACAAGTATTCTTTTAATGTTTTAGGAAAGTTATAAGTTGAAAGGTCTTTTATATGGGTAGGGAGCTGTTGCCACAATTCGGTCGCCATAGCCGCTGTTGTTTGCTTTCCTATATTGGTCCTGGAACGTGGTTTGTAGAAGTTACTTTTTGAAGCATATCTCGTATTATATGTATGGACTTCACTTGCATAGCGAAAATGCTGATTAAAGATATTTGGTAATTTTTTAGAATGCCACTGATGAGTGAAGTTAAGAAGCTGTAGTTTATAGATATTTGTAACAGTAAGTAAGTCCAATAAATTAAGTAATGGTAATGCACTGTCTGTATCTGGTCCAAACAAGGTGGCAAAGAACATAACGCGGATAACATGATTTTGTTTTGTTTGGATTTTTTTAATTTGACTAGTAAATGCACTGCCCCAGGAGGTTATCGCATAAGATATATAAGGATAGATCAGGTTATAGTATAGTTGTTTAAGTTGTAAAAGGGAGGTGCAGTGTCTGAGTTTGCCAACAATTCCTGTGTTTCTAGAAATTCGAGTACATAAATAAGACACCTGATGTTTCCATGATAGCGTGTCATCTATAAGTACGCCCAAATATTTTATGTAAGTTCTCTTTTCTAAACCGTAGGTGGAGCCATCATTGTTAGTTAATTTTACATCCCATGTTATATTTGTCTTCTTTTTAGGTGATTTAATTATCATATAATTAGTTTTCTTTAAGTTGATGGATAGCTTGTTTAAGTCACACCATTCTTTAACTTTGGATAATTCATGGTTAATTAAGTTTTGTAATTCCACGGCATTTGAGGAAGACACAAAAATATTGGTATCATCTGCAAATATTCTAAAGGACAATTTATCGGAGCAGTTAGGGATATCATTTATGTATAGTAGAAAAAGGAGGGGACCAAGAGAACTGCCTTGCGGGATTCCACACCGTCAATGCTAACATATTGCTGTCTATTGGTAAGATAACTAGTAAACCAACTCAATGGGATTCCCCGAACACCGTATTTCTCTAATTTATTTAACAGTATAGCATGGTTGACAGTATCAAAGGCCTTAGCGAAGTCGAGAAAGCCTCCGCATGTGAGTAAGTTATTATCTATTGCTTGTTTCAAATTGTCAATGATTTCTAGAATGGCTTGTTCAGTCGATCTGCCCTTCCTGAAGCCGAACTGGTATTGACTTAAAATGGCATACTTTTCAACACAGCTTGTTAACTGTTTACATACCAGTTTTTCAAAAATCTGTGCAAATATAGAAAGTACTGAGATAGGGCGAAAGTTAGTCGGGTCAGTGATATCACCACCTTTGTCCACTGGAGTTACTTTGGAAATTTTGAGAATGTCAGGCACAATACCTTGCTCTATGGAAAGATTATAGACTTCAGTCATCGCCTCATAGATGTGATCTCCGGCCACCTTAAAGCACTTTGCAGGGACTCCTATACATGACGTATCAGTTGTTAGGTTCGTAATTAAGTCACGCACTTCATGGGAGTGAATATACCTAAACATAAAACTGTTTGGAAAATTTCTGGTAATATATCTTGTAGGATTAGAGTTAATATGATTTAGTAGTTGCGCTGATAAAGTTGGGCCTACATTAACAAAATATGTATTGAGCTGATTACATATGCTCAATTTAGATGTATAACATTTGTTGTTATAGACTATCTTACTTATTGTAGGGGAGTTTTTTCTCTTTTTATTTATTAATAAGTCAATCATTTTCCATGTTGTTTTCATATTGTCTTTGTTGATTTCAAACTGTTCCTTAAAGTATTTCTGTTTGGCTGAGTCCTTGATTTTAGTAAGCTTATTATTGTAAGCTTTATAATATTTAATTTTAAGGGGGTTGCCAGAAAAAAAATGAGTTTTAAACAAACGCTGCTTTTGTTTAACAGATTGAAATATTCCTTTAGAAATCCAAGGTTTTCTTAATAGTTTTCGTTTTGATCGTGATGCTCTTTCAATGGGTGCATGTTTGTTAGTCATTCCTTCTAATGTAGAAGTAATTTTTGCCATACTGTCATTCACATCATTAGTAACTAAACTACAGAAATCTACCGTGGCTGTGTCAGCTAGGTATCTGGCTTCATTAAATCTTGAATAATTCCTATATAATACCTGTCACCTGCGTAATCTGGACGTTTGGTGGCTATTGAACAAAAAGATGGCAAATGATCTGAGAGATCTGCCAAGCAGATTCCAGACTTTAAAACTTTTTGTGGTGAATTTGAGTAGATGTGGTCAATGAGAGTAGCACTGTGATCGGTTATCCGGGTTGCTTTTGTGATAAGAGGCATATAGCCCAAATCGAATAACATATCAAGATATTCAGAAGTAAACTTATCACTGTGATATTTGTAAAAATCAATGTTAATATCGAGGCGTCTGGAAAAGCCGGTAACCGGAATCCGGAATAGGAACGGGAATGGGAACAGGAAGCGGAACCGGAACTGGAAACGGCAAGAACAGGGACAATAATGTGAAGGGGAACCGATACAAGAACAGGGACATCATTTACCTTATATTATTTTAATTCTGATTCAATTGATACAAAGAAAAAGAAAACTAGTCTGGTATCATGCTCCCCCCTGACTCTCTTTATATTACGGCAACGAGAAGGTAAAAAAAGCAGCAAGTAAAATAAGTAAAGCAACAGCTTTGCGAGTGCATCGTGCTTTCTGTCAATTTCTTCACCATCGATGCACAAGTACGACGTAAATGATCAAATCTTAAGTTTTCTTGAGAATGTGAACGGCAGACGATAAATTTTATTGTGTCTTTCTGAGCTCGGACACAGTCTCCAGCCTCATTTCCCAACGTTTAAAAGACTGGACAATTTGGAATTAATGAGAAATAGTTTGAATTAAGACCCGAATTCAATTTCTCAGTGGTGGAAGTAGATGTTTTCTATCTTTTGGAGCTCTGACTCAACAAATTCGCATAGTGGAAGATAAGAGGAAGAATTCAGACAGAAGCGTTCCATCAAGCGAAACATTAAACTTCCGGTTGCTATTCATGAAGCCCGCGACGGTCAGCGTTCTCGTTCTTTAAGTTCGCTATTATGTTTGACACGAAAACACAATGTGTCACCGGCTGAAGATAAAGAAAGGTTAATTAGATTAACATTTCAAGGGTGTTTTCTTGTTTCTTTTATTATTTCTCTGGCTTTTTATTTTAATCACGATTATACCTTTTTCTTTTCATATTTCTATACACTGTTTATATTCCCCTTCCTTTTCCGGTTCCTATTATATTTTCCCCTTATTTTTCGTATGTAATCTAAATAGGAATTAAATGCAGATTAACTTAAATTAAGGTAAATGCTGTCCCTGTTTTTATATAGGTTTCTCTTCCCATTCCGGTTCCTGTTCCGGTTCCGCTTCCTGTCCCTGTTCCTATTCCCGTTCCTATTCCGGATTCCGGTTTCCCGCTTTTCCAGACAGCCTTAATATCGCCGGCTATGTACACTTCATAACCGCAGTTGTTCAAATGATTTAATTTCTGCCTAAGAAGTTCGCAGAAATTTTCGGCGGTGCCGTGAGGATGTCTATAGATGGAACTAATAATAATACTCTTTTGCCTTTCTCTCGGTAGTTCAACAAAGCACGTTTCAAAACCGTCAGAAGAAAACTCTAGGTCCCGCCTGCGAAAAAAAATTTAGGTTTTGTTTTATGTAAATACCAACTCCCTCAGCATTCGTTCTAGAATTCACACCAACAAAATTGTAACCAGGTATGTTAATATTGTGAAGATGCTGATTATTGTCGTTTAGCTTAGTTTCAGAAATAGTTATAATGCTAGGCATTTCCTTCACGGTTATCAATATATCATTAAGCAGACATAAATTCTTTCCTAAGCTCCGAATATTACAATTGAATATTGAGAAGCAAGACCCAAACAACGGGGAACCACGAGTTTGGAGAAGACTGATGTGTGGACTCATTCTTGAAATAGACATAAAATACACAAAAAAAGCAACAACAACAACGAACAGCAAATAACAAACGATACAACACCTTACCTTACTCAGTGTTGGTAACTGTGCTTTTGTGTCGTTATATTGTTCGATAAAGAATTCCTTCACACTTTGCTTTTTTATTTGGCCTTCGTCAATGTTGTTCCCAGATCCTCTCACGGCTTCTCCTTGGCCGTCATTTTGAATTAATCTCCAACCTAGTTAGAGATTTTGATCACGTGATCTGCTTTGTCCTAGGGTCTTCTTTTCTGACGCCGCCATTTTAGAAAACGAGAAGACCCTGGGGACGAGGTTGCGGTTTTGAAGAAAGAACAAAAACAAGGCGGTCGAAGGCGGAACTGTTTTTCACCAGTATATTTTGGTAATTTGCAAATGTATTGATTTCATGTCGCTTTTCAGACATAGTGTATGCTTTGCTTTTCTTTTAAACAATTTTCCTTCGCATTGCATATGGCTGATAAGAACTGCCAAAGAGTTCAGACAGGATTTGATCCACTTAACCAGTTCATTCATATATATAATATGAATGAATTGGTTAAACGAGAAGGTTTTTGAAAGCTCTAAAAGCTAAAAATGGCTCAACTGTACCTTTGATTAAAAAAAAAATGATAATAAAAAAGAGATTACAAAATTACGCGATTCTTTTACTCTTCAAAAACTAATTAGGGACATGCCACTTGACTTGGGGAAGGATCAAACGTAGCGAATTTCCCTAAAATTTATCTGGGATTATTTTAAAGTAATCCACAGACTCCCTAACCAGTACCACAGCAAAGTACTGCTCACTACAAAGGTAGTTCTCAGTGGAATGGTACCTTCAGGATTTAAAGATCTTTAATCCACACTCTTCTCAAATATCCTATTGGAGGCTTCAAAGCTTTCCTAAAGATCACCAAAGATCACTAACGAATTAAAAAATATGTTTATAATGAACAAACCTCTAAAAATGCCCTGAAACCGGCTCCAGATTCCAATACCGTTCCTTAATCTTTTTTTTTCTTCAAAGTGGTCTTTGTTTGTTGGAAAACTTTTTATACTACCGGGATTGCCATTAGACGTATTTCGTGAGAAGCCGGAATGACTTCATCAAAAAAAAAAAATGAACAGGAGCAGGAGCCCAGACAGGAGAGCATCTTAAACGTGAACCGGGAGCGGGGAGCGAGGAACGTGGAACGGGGAACGGGGAACGGGGACTTGGGAACGAAAGTCTGAGAACGAGTAGTCAGCGGTAACGTCCATAAAAATCCAACATGGCAGAAATGGTAGTTAAGGATCAAGAACCCGGGATCATAGAGAAGCGTCGAAACAACAGGTAACGTCGCTATTTTACTTGAACTATATGCTCATGAAGTGCTTGAAATAATGCGGAGGTAATAACTTCTTGACGTTTTTCACCTTTTTGCGTTTTACGAAACAGTTATCCGTAGGAAACAAAATATGCTCCAACAGCAGTTGAAAGAAGCTAGTGGGGACAAAAACTCTCAAAGCACAGCCATATTTGGAACTCATGCAAATCTATACTGAGTCTAGCTCACAAAGCAATGAACTACTTTTCCTTGATAGTTAACATACATCGAAGCAGCCAGGTAGCTTGCGTGCAGACGTCTCCTATTTCCTTTGATACAGATGACTGCTTTGAAAAATGTAACTGACCATGTTATTACCAAATTTCTACGACTACTTTAATAACCTGGTTCTGCTTTTAATATTGTGAGATCTACTTCACTCCAAGAATTCACGATATTGAAGTGATATAAAATAACATAACATAAAATAAAATAACATCAGTTTATTTTGTGAAACAATTTGTTTGAGGTCAGTTTGCCCAGTATAATGAACCTAAATGGAACCTAATTCACTGATTTTCCTGACCCAGTTAAATCACTAAACTTCAAAGTCATTTGCCGGCCATTTGGCTTTCTGCAAAATACCCTTGATGACCCTTTCCTGCATCAAAACCATTGGATTGTATTGTATAATATTCATCCCTGGGTATTGTTATTCATGACATTACAATAGAGTGGTTTTCGTTTGATTGTCGTAAAACCAAAACCAAAGTAATTACTCTGGCCAATCACATAGGACACAGACAATACATTGAACCAATCAAAACTCGAAGTAATTACATGTGGCTGACGCAAAGCACGGGAAAATGCATGCGAGCGCGTCACAATTGGCTTTGGTTTTACTTCTGATTGGATGAAAAGGTGGCGCGAATCTTTTAAGCCAATCGCATCGTGTAGAAAGTGCAAAACCAATTACTTTTCGACACTCAAATGAAAACCGCTCTAAGGTATGGGGAATCGATCTGACCTGGAACAAGCCCAAGACAGACTGAATTGAATATAGGTAATCTGGAACCCAATTTACTCGCTGGGGAGCGCGGGTGGGTCGCCAATCGCCCTTCGTGTCGGACAAAGTGAAGTGAATGGGACAAAGAGTGCCAGTGTTTCCTATTATATATACTCATTTGCATATCATTAATTAATCCCCAAGGATGATATTTACAATTCAGATGGAACATGAATAGCATGCAAGGTTCTCACTCACTGCAAATCCTTAAATCCCCCACCCCCAAGAATGAGATCCCAAACCCCTCCCCTCCTTTTGAAGAAACGTGAAAATTGCCATAAAATAATCAAATTACCTCTTCTTGTGCACAAAACATTTGGTACAATTCATACCATACAATATCACTGTATCAAGTACTGTTCCCCGGGCAGAAGGAGGGGGTACTATAATGGCCTATACCCCCCCCCCCCCCACTCTGGGTTACTGTTAATCTAGTCTGATTCTTCTCTTTTAATGAATTTCCTGCCTCTTTTTTAAAAAACCCGATATGTTAAAAGAAATTATGCCCCGAGGAGAGGAAATGAAAACAAGGAAAATGGGTAGCAAGATATGTTGTGTTATTTTACATGAAGCATTGAATAAGTGTAATGTAGCCACTATAGAGTGTTTTCACATGACATCACGCCGGCCATATTGGTGTCCCAAAACAATGAAACGGCAGCCATGTTGGTGTCCCAAACCATCCCTCCGGGAGTTGAACTCTTTTCTTATGCAAACGCTTTCTTTTGTTCCAATAAAATTGCATATATGCTGGCCACGTAGGTGAAAACACTCTATACACATACACTTGTATTTACTGAAAAGGAGCAACTACAGAATACAGGGCCACCTTTTTACTGTCGAGGCTGCTTCGATCTAAAAATATCTGCAGCATTAAGCCAAAACCTTACGAAACGCTTCAAGCAAAAGTAGTTCATTGCGTTGTGGGTTAGACTCAGTATAGATTCGCTTGAGTTCCAAATATGGCTGTGCTTTGAGAGTTTTTGCCCCGACTATAGCTTCTTTCAACTGCTGTTGGAGCTGGCTGTTACCCTGCGAACAGCAGGGTAGGGGGCTGTTGGAGCATATTTTGTTTCCTACGGATAATTGTTTCGTAAAACGCAAAGAGGTGAAAAATGTCATGAAGTTATTACCTCCGCATTATTTCAAGCACCTCATGAGCATGTCGGTCAACTAAAATAGCGACATTAAGTGTTGTTTGTTTGTGCCTAAAAGGACAGCCGAGGAGTACCAGGAACGAGTTTCCGATTCAGCCCAACTTCGGAAATTCTCGAAAACATCCAATATGGCGGCTCAAGCATGGTGAAAACTGACAGCCTAAGGAGCCGTTTTATCGACAGAGAAGCGTGATTTACGGTATTGTTGACGAAGTTTGCGTTTATTGTGACCTTCGAAGAGTTCTTGGTCCTGTATAGTAAGCAGTCCTTCTATAAATGTTTATCAATTTGTCTTGTCCCGCTGGCCCGTATTACCAAAGAAAATAGTACCGTCCAACGGGACATTCTGAGTTTTAGCAACATTTGACAGGAGGTATATCATATCTGGGTTTTTTATTGTTAAACGGTGTTGTAGAACTTGATTTCTGTAGGTTTCTACAAGCTTAGGATAACTCTATGGGAACATTTTTATTCATAAAAGTGGCCTTGTCCTTTTGGCCGGTACTACCAAAGAAAATAGTACTGTCCAACGGGACATCCTAAGTTTTAGCAACATTTGTCAGGAGGTATATCATATCTGGGTTTTTTAATAACTGTTAAACGGTGTTGTAGAACTTCATTTCTGTAGGTTTCTACAAGCTTAGGATAACTCTATAGGAATAATTTTATTCATAAAAGAGGACCCGTCGTTTTGGCCGGCATTACCGAAGAAAATAGTACCGTCCAGCGGAACATCCTGAGTTCTACCAACATTTGTTAGGAGGTATATCATATCTGGGTTTTTTATTGTTAAACGGTGATTCTTTAGGCCTCCAAAAGGCGAGGGTAACGAAACAGGAGTGTTTTTTTTTTTCATAAAAAATGTCTTGTCCCTTTGGCCTGTATTATCTAAGGAAATAGCACCGCCTAGCAGGACATCGTAAACTATGTCAGCAGTTGGTTGCATGTATTACTACATATCATGCAGCTTGTTATTGTTACATTGTAATACATACCTTGCTCTCTGAAGGTTTTTTCCTACCAGCTGGGGTCCGCTGAACAAAGATAGTTTTATTCATTCCTTGTTGTTGTAATCACCTAAGAATGTCCACCCAGGGGGACACTCTATAGGGAGTACTCAGGTATAACAGTGATGGGGAAGTGCAAAACCCTTTTTCTGGTTTGACATTTGAAATCCAAGGATAACTGAACCGGAGTGATTTTTATTCTTAAAAATTGTCTTGCCCTTCTGAATGGTATAAGCTAAGAAAATATTACCACCCGGCAGGACATGCTAAATTAGCTCAGCAAACTTGTGTTTAATTTTTCATGGTTTATCTCATTTGACAGTGTTTTGAAAGTTACTTTTTTTATCTCAGGTAATTTTTGTTTTTCTTTTGTTTTGGGGTATGGCAATGTATGCTAATGACGTTGAAACAAAATAATGGAAAACAAAAATTACCTGAGATAAAAAATTAATTTCGTCTTTAGTTTTGTGGTGTTACTTAATTATTAAGGAGCACAATGAGTTTGGAGTTGCTTTCAAGCTTTAATTTCTCCACTCATCAACAATAATTGGTGGTACATGTGTCAGTGTTTACATCCAGGAGGGGTGGATTGAATGGCTAGCCACCCTTCTTTAGAACAGGGCACCAAATAATATAATACTTGGAGAAACCAATGGAAATAAATGGGACGCAAAAACCTTGTGAAGCCAACCAGCCATCGTCCTTCCTAAATTGCCATGCTTTGGGACAAAAGTGCAACAACTTAAAATTAAACGTATAGTTTAGTGGCTGATTGGTATCATTGACCCACCATTCAAAAATCCTGGATCTGCCTCTGGTATTTTAAGTTTGTTACAAAAACGTTTGCAACAGCTGTTGCTTGATCATGTTTTGGAAATCCTGAAAAGATAAAAAAAGTAGAGGCAAAAGAGTATTAGTTAATATCCAAGGTCTTAGAGTAAAAATAGACTTGTATTTCAAAGGGGGTAGAATACAATGAAACTAACTTCTTTTTATCAACAGTGTCTGAACATGTAATACCTTTTTATTCTTGGGCATTATCCTTCTGCTGAGGTACTCTGCAAACTAATCAGTAACAGTAGTGATGTATGAAAATTGTTTTGATGGATAATACTTGAGAGTCTATATTTGTTTTGATGGAATTGCATAATGAATCACTTTCTATTCAATAATGCTCATTGCAAAGGTGACGAAATAGCAAAACCTACCATACAGACAAAGACACCACAATCAGTTGAGTTTTATTGCTATGGTACATTCTGTAATGTAGAAAATGAACAGAACTTGTCACTGATGAGTTTCTGTAATTTCGTCCATGAACGAAGAACAAAGCATATCTTGTTATGAAATTGGTAAACAGTTACAATGTACTGTCTATTTAGCCTAGCTTCCCCTAATGAGCAGCACAAAGCAACATGAGGAACTTTAAATCCGTGAGCCCCAAAATTAAACATTACAAATTTTGTAATGCAGGATTATAGTCGTATCCTGCAGGCATGTTTTGTGGGTTTTTTTCGCTATTCACGCCCTTACAGGAACATGCTTTTGTCTTGATCATTAGGTATAAAGTTAGTTCCTTAGTTCTATCTTGTTATACTCGCAGATGAAGTCTGTGTGATCAGACAAAACAGGTCGGAGAAATAAATTAGGTAAACAAGATCCTTGCGTTCCTTTGTGCTGCTCACTAGTGTACATTTCAAAAAAAAGTGAAAGGCACCTTAATTTGAAGAACCTCAATTTATACAACAACAACTGGGGTTTTTTCTGAATTTTGGAGAGAGCACAACCTAAATCCCAAGCACCCCATTAGCAGCCTTTCAGAGACCTAATTTCTGGACAGAAATAATCCCAGAATCCATATCCGTGAGGATACAGTCACTCTTGTTTACACCTTTCTCATATATGCCGACTGTCCCGGATACAGCAGTGATCTCCTGCTCTCCCACAGGTTACTGAATCTTCTGGATAAAATGGACTTTCCAGCTCTTCTGTGCTTTAGTTTGAAATTTAGCCCATTTGTTTTGTTTTGTTTTGTTTTTTCAAAATTTGATCTTTTTTATTCATTTTTAGTCTCTGGGAAAGAATGAATGTGAACTTTGATAGCATGTACTTCATGTAAGACTTCACATGAGTCCCTTAGGCAGCTGGGTCAATTTGGGTGCAGGTGCAGGGTGGGGGGAGGGTGGAGGGTAGTGGGGCTGTTGACCGTGGGGGGGAGGGGGGCAAATGAAAAATGGAGGGTCTCCAGAATCAACAACCGAGGTTGGCATCTCTGCTTTCCTTCACAGCCAATTTCCCATCCTGCCAAGGTATGTAGGTTTTTGGGAATGGTAATGTGTGATAATGAGTTTGAAACAAAAGAAAATAAAATTTAGACCACAGATAAAATTGAACCACAATTTCGGTATAGAGAGGTGGGGGGTGAGAATGTTGTTGTCGCAAAAAAAAAAATCAAACAGTAAATCCATAAGGGATATTTTAATGAACTTTTTGAAATAATTTTAAACAATTTTTCAAAATAAGATTTAAAAACAATTTTAAAAAATGATAAAATTAAACTGCTGTCATAATCTATTACAACTACATGGTACGATTTGTTTTGATAGTGCCAGCCAAAAAGTACAGCCAACTGTACCAACCTTTTTTTTTTTGCTGAGTTTTACTGACCAGTCAAAAACAGAAATAATGAGGACAGGAAATAACAATGATTCAATAACAATAATAAATAATAATAATAGCAACAATAAGAATGATATTTATGATAATAATACATCTAACTGGCCTTTCCTGGATGTAGTAAGGATGGATAACGTGAATGAAAGGATATCATTTACATAATCGACTCCTGATATATATGCTCAATCAGGAATTTTTCAAAGAACATGAGAATCTCAAACATCCCAAAGAATACCATAAAATCACGCTTCCCTGGCAAGAGAATGGCACCTTTGGCTGTCAGTTTTGAGTACTCCCTATTGAGTGTTCCCTGGGTGGACATTCTTAGGTGATTACAACAAAAAGCAATGAATAAAACCATCTTTGTTCAGCTGTCCCCAGCTGGTAGGAAAAAACCTTCAGAGAGCAAGGTATGTATTATAATGTAACAATAACAAGCTGCATGATATGTAGTAATACATGCAAGCAACTGCTGACATAGTTCACGATGTCCTGCTAGGCGGTGCTATTTCCTTAGATAATACAGGCCAAAAGGACAAGGCATTTTTTATGAAAAAAAAAGACTACTCCTGTTTAGTTACCCTGGCCTTTTGGAGGCCTAAAGAATCACCGTTTAAAAATAAGAAACCCAGATATGATATATCTCCTAACAAATGTTGCTAGAACTCAGGATGGACAGTACTATTTTCTTCGGTGATGCCGGGCAAAAGGACGGCCACTTGTATGAATACAAATATTCCTATAGAGTTATCCTAAGCTTGTACAAACCTACAGAAATCAAGTTCTACAACACCGTTTAACAATAAAAAACCCAGTTATAATATACCTCCTGACAAATGTTGCTAAACAGGGGCGGATCCAGGATTTTTTTTAGGAGGGGGTGCACTCGTCGATCTCTTGCTCTACTTCAACACCAATAAACCACATAGTTTTTTTTTTCTGCAGAATACCGGTTGTATTAAAAAACTGCAGGTCATCTCAAGGGGGGGGGGGGGGGGGGGGTGTGTGCACCCCCTGAACCCTCCCCCTAGATCCGCCACTGTAAAACTCAGAATGTCCCGTTGGACGGTACTATTTTCTTCGGTAATACCGGCCAGCGGGACAAGACAAATTGATAAACATTTATAGAAGGACTGCTTACCATACAGGACCAAGAACTTTTCGAAGGTCACAATAAACGCAAACTTCGTCAACAATACCGTAAATCACGCTTCTCTGTCGATAAAACGGCTCCTTTATAGGCTGTCAGTTTTCACCACGCTTGAGCCGCCATACTGGATGTTTTCGAGAATTTCCGAAGCCGAATCGGAAACTCGTTCCTAGTACTCCTCGGCTGTCCTTTTGGACGGTATGATTTATGCACAACCGTGTTGTTTCGACCAGGGCGGATAAAGGTAGGGCGGTGAAACGAGCGCGTCCGAGCAAAAAAGTGTGATGCAGTGGACTGGCACTATGTTTAGAAATGTTGCTTGTTTTCGACTTCGGTCGGGGCTTGCGATGTGGTTTGTGCATAAGACACTGCCGCTGTCACTGAATTATGGTGCCTTGATAATTTGTTTTCTTGCACTTCTTCCTCGTTCCTTTGTGCTGGTACGCTGTCTCCGAGAGGCAAATGTTGCTATTTTTTGCGGGAGGTTTAGTTGGAGTAGACAAACATTTCTTTCAAAGGGTTTCTTTTATTACTTCCATGAAACTACCACTGAATTATATTTTCATTCTGCTACTCGCCAATGTCGATGTTATTCCAAAACAAAAACAACTAAGTACTGTCTAAAGCACGAAGGAAAATCTCTTTCATGTCATCCATGGCAAAACTAAAAGACAGCAGATCGTGTTTCATAACTAGATGACGTATATTTTATAAATGCTTGCAGCTCATGCAAGGTGAAATTATGCTAATTTCAATCACCATCATCCTTCTTTTTAATTTTGAAAAAACATCTCATACGTCTTTCTGTTTCTTCGAAACTTCAAAATTAGTTTCCCCTCAGTTTTTACTGTTTACCTTGTTTTGTTTTAGAGAGAAAAACGGAGAAAAAACCTTACAACTAACCTCAATAAATTTTGTTTACATGCGGTTGCCGGATTTGCAACGCATTGCGCGAATCGCCATGTCGCGTTGCAAAGAAGTCGAGAAGCAAAGTTTGAAGAAGTACAACGCCACTATATCAATATATATCAATCTAATTTTTTGTTATGTTATATAAAATTTACCCCCCTTTAACATATGTAAAAATTGAGGTTAAGAAGTGTTAAGCTTTTGCAAACGAAACGGTGAAAGACGATTAGGTGATATTTAGTGGAAGGAGGAGGTATGCAACACTTTCAAATTAAACTCAAATTTTGGCATTATACGACCAACAAGTTTGACCTATAGACGTACAGACACAAACATATGAAACTGTTTATTGATATTGTTATGAAACGAATTTATCTATTTAACATTGTAGCCTGAAATTACAGAAAGAAAATAGGATTTCCGGTTTGCAAAAAGAAAAATTTCGCCGGCCTTCAAGCGCACCGGAAGCGCGGAAAGAGCGCTCGTGCCAGTCCTACTCCGCATCACACATTAAATGAAGAGCGGAGCGCAGTAGTACATGTGGCTAGGAATTGGAGTAACCAATCACAGCGCAGCAAAATTTCTCTCGACCAATCAGCATCGAGTATTTAGCCCATGTGACTTTGATGACGTCAAAGCTCCCATATTTGGGCATAAAAATCACGTGACCCCACCCAAGAGATGGAGCCGCATTCTTGGCATAGTTTTATGGACCGCAGTCAGCCCCAGACCCCTCGCATCCCCGGAAGTCAAATAAAACAACGCACACTGTATGGAGAACCAAATCACTGTCTTGGTTTATTGACCGTACCGCGTAAAAGCCTGAGTTACATCCGGGACGTGTGTGACGCCCTAATGACGTCACGCCCATTTTTTACGTCAATACACATATTAAAGATAGAGTGTTTGTCTCCTAGCGGCTGACGTCATAAACCGCATGTGAGGCCAACCAATATACAGACTGAAATTTTGAATTCTTATCATTGACCATGGTTTGATTAATATGGAAAAGATATCTGGAACAAACCGGAAGAAACTTGACATTAATACACAAAGTTAATATAAGGGGTTTGCTTCCTGGCAGCCGTTGTCATAAGTACAGGATGAGGCCAATGAATGTAATGGTTGAATCCTGCGAATGACCAGGGTTTAATCAAATGGAATTTATAGGTAGAGAAAATATCTGAAACGAAATAAAGAAAAGAAATCTGAAAACGAAAAGAGGCTGGTTAGAGCCAAGAAGCAAATTGAATCAGAAACACTCGTCCATTGGCACGTACGAGGCGGTGTCTTACTGTCCAATGAATGACTAGAAAAACGAAAAAAAAATGCCTTCATTACAACATGGGACGTGTGTGACACCCTCGTGGTGTCACGCCCTGGAACGATTGTACACAAAACAATTCTATTAAAATCCAGTCTTGCGTGAAGTCAAAATGTTCTAGGATCCAAAGCGTTTCTGGGAAAAAGGTTCAAACTATTAAAATCCAGCCTTCCGGGAACTCAGAATAGACTAGGATCCGAAGTGTTTCTGGGAAAAAATTAACGTTTTAGTTTGAACAAATAAAGTAAGCTGGACCATCCTTGATGATTGACAATACAAAGTTTGTGAGGGATAGGCCAGCTTCGGTGAATCATAACATCTTGCAAAATCCAAAAAGAATCTAATTAAAAAATAAAATAAGACTGAACATCCAGCAGGGGTGGCGCCACCATGCAGACATCCCCCTGCCGGGTGTTCAGAATTCCCAATCCATACTGTCCATCATCGCGCAGCCCCGACAGGGTTCATGGAGGGTAGTCACGTGCCTTAAATAAATCCAACATCGATTGCACACAAAAAATAATTTCCCCGTCAGATTTCGATGGTTCCTGGAATGTTGGTGTATCACCTGGGCAGTGGCTGAAAAAGGGAAGGGATATAAATGGCTCGTATGACAAAACGAGAATCTGAAAAAATAAAAATAAAAAGGGATTTTTTTAAGGAAGGGGTGGGTACCCCATGCCTTGCAACATCTCGCACCAATGACAGGGCACGTTTAAGACGCGCACAGAACGAAAGTTTAAATAACAACGACAACAGAGTAATTTAAGGGGACCCGGGAATGGAAGAGGGACCCCTGATCCAGTGTACCACTGCACGATACTGCTGAGGGAACACCAGGCAGCGGAAGTCCCATGAACCCTGTGGGTGCTGAGAATGGTATGCGAATCTACGAAAAAAATTAATAATAATGGTGTAAAGCCATAAGTAAATAAACATAATGCTCTTGGATCCAGGGGTTGTCTTTGAGGAGGGCAAGCGACCCTAAAAAATACCATTACAGCATCGAATCAGTGGTTGAACACTATGAATCTTCCATCGATGTTGCAATAGGATGATCCACGCATAGCGTTCAATCACGTCATTTACATCTGAAACGTTTCATGAAGTTGGATGACACATTTCACTGTACTATAATGACAACGCAATTGAATGGGTCTAACCCAACTGCCATATTCTTGTAACGTAAAATGAAAGCCTACAAGGAGGTAGAAAGTCGAATCAAAATGGGAAGGCTGGTACGAAAAAAACCAGATTGCAAAGGGCGGATCCATTGCGTGTGATGACGTAACAGGCAATGCGTGGCTATGAAAAATCAATAAACTAAAATTAATCCTCATCTAAAAAACCTAAAGCAGCCAAATCCACATCACCCGCAGGTCCATGGGCCCGCAGAAACGCATTAATGCGAAAGGTCATCCGCAGCGGAAACTCGTCCCAGTCCCGATGGTTGGGGTCCCCATCCTGTACATACTGGACAATCTCATCTTCGGTGAGGGACCCCTCCCGGTTGCCAGCAATGATATCATCTAAACGTAATCCGTCCATCATGCGTTCACAATGGTTGCACACACCGCCAGGAGTGGGGTGAGCAACCCACTGATAAATGTGGCAGACTGGCTGGTTTTCCAGAAAATCCCAAGAATCTATCAAAAAAAAATTTAACACGAACAGGCTGGCACCCAGAACCGCGCGGCCCAATGGAGTCGAGCACGTCGAGGGCAAAGACATAGGTGGACAGGCCACAGCACCGTGCGTAGAAACGCAAACCCCTTGAACACGTCTAAGGAAATCAAAAAAGGGATAAGGCCAAGGGACCCACACCCGAAAAACATCAAAGCCATAACACTCACCCGCCATTCTGCGGCGATGGACCTCATGATCGAGTTTCCGGGCAACGGGGTGGTCCCACGGCAGCGTTTTCGCCCAATCTCTCAACTCTTCGTGAGTACAACGGCGGAAGAAGGCGCGTAGACAATCCTTGCCCATCGGTAGGTGCCACAGGGTCTTCATCATCTCGAATAACATCGCAATAGGCACGGAATACATCACCAACGATTGTAGTGAGCTCACCATTTTTGATCAGCTTAACGAATCAAACTGGAATGAACTCACACGGGGCGCGCAACGGGCTTTAGAGACTCTTTCCGAGACCGTGATTGGTGGAGAGCCCTCACGTGGGATGCTAGGCACGAGAGGAGACTCTAGGGGGTGCCCCCCATGGGTACACCTTGTCAGCCCCTGGACTAGGGGGTCTAGCGCGAGTCTGTGATTGGTGGACACCCCAGATGAATAAGGGGAACACTATGTGGAGAGGTCAGTCGCCAAGTTGTTTCAGTGTCAAAATGGACTGCCGAGGGTTGGTGGACCCCAACAACAAGCCGTTTGGCCGCGTGCTCCCCTTAGAAGTCCAAGTGAAGATCATGTTCTGGGTAGAGTGTTTCTACACCATGGACCGAAGAAAGAAGGTGGTACGAGAATTCAATAGTCTGCCCAAGTGTGACCTGATGGGGTATCCCAAAGTATTAGGAGAATATTATGCTTGGAACCAGGTGGTGACAAGACTAAACACCCCCCGAAAGATCAGCTGCCACCACTGCCACCGCCTCATTGAACACCGGCTCTCGGTGAGTAAAAATGTGGTTTGAAATCTTCTTCTTCTCATGACCTTGACCTTGATATTTTTTTTTTCAGATTGGCATGATGTCGGAAATGGCGCGGCAACCCACCAACCTCGACCGCCTGATGAATGAAGGGATTGCGCACGTGATCAGCACCCTCAAGCATCAGCTCCCCCACTGTCCCGTGGGTCAATTGCCTGTCATGATTGGACGGAGGAAGCCCTCGTACGATACGCTGGATAAAGTCATGAAGAGAATTGATTTAATCATGGATGTTACAGCCGCCATGAATTTTATTGTCATCGATATTCATTAAGAGTGTGTGATTAAAAACAAATGGTTTACTTTTATAACAGTGTCTTTTTTAATGTTCATGTGCGTTTAAATAAAGCCTCCAGGGTGGGATAAATAGCTTGGTCTTCTTCCCGCGTGCCTATAATGGCGGTCTTGTCTTGGAGGGTGGGGAGAGCGATGAATTCCTCCGTCATGCCTTCGCATTGTTGATAGGCTTGGGAGGTGGGATTCCACCGAAGCCATTCTTCCTGGTCCACATCAAACACATAGAGGGGTTTGCCTAACAGCTGGGCCATGACGACCCCCCAGCCTGTTCCGCCCAATAGATGCTTGCGCAGCTCGTCAAAATGGCCTACGGCCAAGACTAACGACGCGGGCTGGATCACGTGCACATTCCGCTGGATATACTGGAGGCTGATAGGATGATGGACTTGTCGACTCAACCGAAACGCGGCTTGGGTGACAAGGGGGGTAGCGGCGTCCAATTCCTTTTGCGTTAAGGGCGTGAGGGATCTGGCTCGAGGATGGCAGGGTGGGATGACGACCACACACTTATGCCCATACAGCTGACATAAATGTTCCACATGCGTGTCCACGCCTTTAGCGCCTCCTGTGTAAATCGTCAGCGGCATGGTCTGTCAAAAGAGGAAACACATTGTTTAGGGTAAGAGACAGGTGTCCAAGCCCACATGGTGTGGGGTTCATCATCCGTATACAGTAAGGGGCTATCCCATTCCGGTTGGGTGACGGTTTGTTCGAAAATGCGTCGCACTAGACGACAGTCATTGCAATTGTTAGGGATCCAATCCAACCCTTGACCTCGAGCAAAGGCATCATCTTTTTCCTCGCAGCAAAACTCGCATAAGCATTTATCCAATAACCGATCACACCGTTTTTGCCACAGCACGCGTTGGGCATTGACTTGATCGAGGGTAGGCAGGACATGGGTTTGACGACGTAACCACCCACTCATTTGACAAGCCCGGACGTGCGCGCAACGATCGTGCCAGATCCCACTCCCACGGGCTCCGTCCGTATGATCCATGCACCAATTACGGCCATGGTCGTTGATGGCCATGACATTGACGGTGGCGATGGGCAGAGGGGCCAAGTCTCGACACCCCTGCCCTTCCAAGACCACGAGAGGGGTCGACCTCGCTTGGCATAGTCGATACAAGCCATTCAGGGTCAACACCCCCACTCGAGGTCGTTGGGGGGTGAGGTGTTGTTGACACCAACGAGTGAGATCGTCCTGGAGCTGAGAGTAGGGATGGAATTCTTGGCGGTTGTAGGCCGTGAACGGTTCAAATGGCAAGCCATGCACTGTCTTGGTTTGACGATCGACCCGGGCCTGGGCCTCCTCGGATAAGGCATGGTACGACACACCGGGCGGTAACAAGTATTTGAAGAGAGCATGATGGTGCCCCGTCCAATCGCAAAACGCCAGTTCTCGAATAATATACTCGTCTCGGGAAAGGGCAAACCCCTGACTGTAGACCAAGAGACCCACTTCATGGAGCGCCATACTCACTTACCGTGGATGGAAACACACTGTGATGAATGAGAAGGGCCGTCGTGCCACCTCGGGTTTTATAGTGGAAAACGTGGGTTCTGATTGGTGGACCGTCGGATCACACCACCCTCAGGATTGGTGGACCCACGATCGTATGAGGATCACGAGACGCCAGGGGAGGGGCTATAAAAGGCAGGCCGGACGGTCACCCAAGTCATTCCATCCCCAGCCATGGAACGTCAAGCCACTCAACCTGCCGCCGTGCCCTCAGGACGCAAACGACGCCGAGTGAGTTCTAGTAAGAAACCCAAGGGGGACAAAGAAGACATGAAAGCCACCCGTGAACTCGAGATGACTTTGATCGGTTTGCCCCGAGCTGAAGCGGAGGCCTATCAAGCGCAGGCGGTAGAGAGGAAAGTGGAACCGACTCCTACCAGTGAACTCGTATTAGCCCTGAACGCCATCCCCCGAACAGACCCACCACCCACACCTTCCCCCATCATCTCACCCGACCCCTCGGTGATGGAGGACACCCTGAAAGAGTATGAGGAAGAGTGTCTTGACAAAGGGACGGTTCATTCAGATCCCACCAAGGAAGTCGGAGAATGGGAAGAATTTGACCTGGACCAGATGGATACCCAGTTGAACGAGCTCCTGTATGAAACGTGCCCCTTTCATCCATGTGAATACCTCCAGTGTGTCAACCCCCAGACCCAATTTGGTCAGTTGAGGTTCAAGTGCCCCCAAAAAGATTGTCCCGTGTATTTGTTTGAAGATAGCCGGGAAGTGATGATGGAGACATTGAAACAAGACACCCACCCTCAAGTCCGTGCCCGCTTGCAACGAGGGGAGCTCAAGTGTAAATGTGGCTTCGTCCCTAGGATGAAATTGAGCCGGACCCAAAAGAATTTCCAGAAAGTGTTTTTTAGTTGTGGCAGTTTCCTACCAGGCCAAGACCCTTGTGGCTACTTTCAATGGCTGCATGGGCCGCTGTGGTGTCCCCGAGATCCAGCGCAACCTACCCTGAGACGTTGGGTGAGAGACACACCCCCTGTGATTCAATACAAAGAGTATC
This sequence comes from Porites rus, assembly GCA_964035705.1. Classification (NCBI taxonomy): domain Eukaryota; kingdom Metazoa; phylum Cnidaria; class Anthozoa; order Scleractinia; family Poritidae; genus Porites; species Porites rus. The sequence continues at coordinate 15,392,608 of OZ038000.1, read as the reverse complement.
CACCTAAGTTCCAACCCTGGGGGTATCCAGCTGTCCCCCTGTTGAAAGGAAGACACCCAGACAAGGAGTTGGTGGAGCAGCATTGGCCATGGGCTAAGCAGTTTGGGGAAGTGGCCCAAGCCAAGGAGAGGGAGCGAGAGAGGACGCGTCATTTACATAAGAACTTTGGTAGCTCGGTATTGTTTTGACCTGTGTAAAAAACTATTAAAGAGAGATTGGCTATAAATGTGTGTCAGTGTCTTGATGTCGTGGCCACGCGTTTACGAAGATCCCCATGAGCCGGGGGCCTTGGGTGGGGTCCGACCCTTTGCCCAAGCCCATAAATTGAAATCCCCCCAAGCCCAACAGATTCTCCAATCGGTGTTGAGTTATACCCTCCACAAACCCCGACGGACGCGGTTTCCGACCGCACCCACCTTGGTCTTTGACCGAGACGAACAATGGCAGATGGATTTAGTGGATATGCAAAAACTCAGTCGATGGAATCGGGGGAACAAGTATTTGTTGACGGTGATCGATGTCCTGTCCAAGTATGCCTGGGCCGTGCCCATCCAATCCAAAAGCAGCACGAACATGATCCGAGGGTTGGACCAGATTCGCCGACAAGCCTCGCCGCGACGTCCCCTCCGCGTGCAGACGGATCAAGGTCAAGAATTTTTGAATAAAAAAGTGCAAGCCTGGTTCAAGCAACAGGGATGGCATCATTTTTACACGTTTGGGGATAGCAAAGCCTCGGTGGTGGAACGATGGCATCGCACGTTGAAACAACGCATGTACCGGTATTTCACCGCCCACAATACGTTACGGTACGTGGACGTGTTACAACCCTTGATTCATACCTACAATCACACCCGTCATCGCAGCATTGGGCTGGCCCCGCATCAAGTCACCCCCCGCACGGTCCCGGAGGTGTGGGACCAACTCTACGGGTCGCGTTTGGAGCAAACCCCGCCTCCACCCAAATGTCGCGTGGGGGACCGGGTCCGTCTCAATAAGAAACATCGGCCCTTCAAAAAAGGGTATTTGCCCGGGTGGACGGAAGAAGTGTTTATCATCACGCACGTCCGTCGTCATCCCATCGTCACCTATCGACTCAGTGAATGGGACGGTACACCTATAAAAGGCACGTTTTACGAACCCGATGTTCAAAAAGTCCAAGTGTCGGACGATTCGTTATTTCGGGTCGAAAAAGTGTTGAAACGGAAAGGACGCCAAGTGTTGGTGCGGTGGAAAGGGTGGCCGGCCAAGTACGATAGTTGGATTCCCGCACAGCATGGTCCGCGTCAAAATCACCCCTCGAAAAAGAAAAAAAAGGGTGCGGTTTCTCGATGAGGTGCAGGCCGAGGCCCGTCGACCGCGAGCCAGTTACACCCCTTCGCCCACCAGCGACGCCGACATTCTGAAATTCATCCAGAAGAAAGCCGCCGACCAACGGCAAACCCAGCCGTGGTGGGAAAAGTTGGCCAGTCCCACCAAGCAGCAATGGGCGTACGCCAACGCCTACCATCGAGCCGAAGAGTATGCCAAGAAACGAGGGGCGTTACGGTCTTCCCCCAAGAAAAAACAACGCCGGCGTGCGGGGCGTCATCCCCCCATGCGCAAGAAGAAACCCCCCAAAGCCAAGACCTGCATGACCCTGATGGAACTGGCCCGGGCCTTTCCCAACATTGCCCAGCAAGTGTGTTTTCATCCCAAACAATCGACCTTCAATTCGGTGGTGGGACGCGTCCCTCGCAGCAAACAGAAAGTGGCGACCTGGCTATAAAAGGACCCTGACCCCGTGGGGAGGAGACCACTCTTCATCATGAACGAGATCAAACGCCTGACGCTCGTCAGCGATCCGACCAACGAGTTTCCCAACAATGCCAACAACAGTTTCAAGGTCCGCCTGCCCGAACGGCTGTCGTTACCGGGCACGGGGTGGCATGCCGCGTTGATGTCGTTGACGGTCCCGGATCAAGGCCAGAGCAATGCCATCATTGCCGCGGATCCTCATACCAAAGTGGTCCGATTCAAGTACCCACAAATCATCCGCAAATGGACAGACACAGGCAACCCATCCACTTCCGGGTATCTGCGGGTAGAGGCCCCTTTACTCATTGGCCAAATCGAATTGGAAGATATCATGAACCTAAATCAAATCGTAGCCACCGGGACGGATTTTTGGAAACGCGTGAGTCAAGAAGTGCATAACTATACCATGAAAAAACTAGTGGAACAACAAAATAATCTGATGGTCAATGATCGCGATGCCAAACCGATCGTGAGCATCAAAAAACACGCGATGCCCCGACTGACATGGAAAGAAGATGCCCTGGTGATTCATGGGGTGCCCCAAAAAGATTTGACGGATCAACGCCAAGTCAACGTGGTGGAATTCTACATCAACTTGGACATTGCCCTGAAGTTTGGTTTGTTGATCAGAAAGACAGGCAAGACAGCCAATGTCACAAGTTCCTTTAACTTGGGTCCCAATTTGCAATTCACAGCGCCTACAGGCAACTATAATGAGACCACCAGTCCAGTGGGCAGTCAAAACCGGCGGTTTTACAATTGGGAAGGCGAGCAGTACATGGGGGTGAAGCAAACTAGCCGAGCCTTTACGATCATGACCCAGGATAATGTGGTATGGATGAGATTGTACATGGGCTTCGAATGGCAGATTAACAACCTGAATGCCTCGTTTGAAAAGATTGTGGGGACGCGTAAACGCACCGTCATGGTCTATTCGGATCTGGTGGAATCCACCGTGGTGGGCAGTGGCAAGTATCCCTTGCTAAGGGAAGTGCAATTGTTGAGAACCGGGGATGGAGAAAGCACGGCGGAACCCCTGCACCATCAATGGATCAAAGTGCGAGGCCAACAGATGGATATCTTGGAAGTGGAGATTGCCAGTACGAGTGGCCCCCTGGCCATCTTACCCCCAGGCAAAACCCTGGTGACCATCGGTCTCAAACAGCTATAAAAAGCCTAATCCCATCACGGGAGGGACCAAACCAGCACCATGCGTGGAGGGAGTTTAACGCGATACCACACGCCCGTGGTCACCAAACAAGACGGCCGGGGGTTGGCCGAAGATTTGATCAAAATAGCAGGCCCCCTGATCGTGCAGCAAGCGCAAGCGGGATTACGAGATATTCAACGAGGCAAGAGTGCCGCGGATACGTGGGCGGCTCGAAGTGCACAACTGAGCCGTGGGTTGAAACGCAAAGCCCCCGCCATGGTGTGGGCGGGTGGCAAACACAAAGCCAAAAAAACCTATAAAAGAGCCACGCAACGTGTACGGGACATCTTTGGACTGTGAAAAATGGTACGCGTGGGTGGCTTTCTCAAATCGCAAAATCGTATTCGACGACAACGGGCCCGTGGACGGTTCGTCTCGCCGTACCAAGTCGGGGGCACCATCTTTGGCAAGTCGACGACGGCGCGCTATCCGTTGATGCATACGTCCTCTCGCCTGGTGGATCCCATGATCCTCCAACAATTGAAACGACGCCGCCAGATGAAAGGAGGCACGATTTTTGGCACGTCCACTCGCATGCGTAGGAGTCGTCATCCCATGCAGGTCCTCGCGGCCGACCAAGACAAGGCCAGACAGAGACGCTGGCTCCAGCAACGAATGAAAGGGGGGGATCTCAGAAAGGTGTTGTGGGCCAACCAACGAAAAGCGAGGAAACAACGGATGAAAGGAGGCAATATCTTCAGCCAGTTAAAAAAACGCATCCAAATCGATTTTCCTCACCGTCCCTTTCCCTCCGCTTTTCCCATCCAAGATTTCAGCAGACTGCGAAAAAGTATAAAAAGAGGACGACGTTAAAACCCCAGGAACAGATCGCAGCATGTCGCTCCATCTGTTTGACGTGCCCGAGGTGGATTATCGGTACGAAGCCTCGCGGGAGGTGGAGTTTCAACCCGCCTTGACAGGCATCCAGCCCATCACCTTCTCCATCCCGGGCTCCGACGATTATTACGACACCAATTCCCTCCGCTTCAAAGTCAAGGTCCGCCTGACCGATCCAGCCGCTGGGTACACAGGCTTGCATGCAGGGCTGCTCGTCTCGGATGCCAACGAATCGAGACATGTCTACTGCGTCAACAATTTTGGGCACACCATCTTTCGAGATATCACCCTGAGCATGAATGGGGTCCTCATGACAGAACAGAGCAACACTTACCATTACAGAGCCTACCTAGAAACCCTCCTGAATTACAACCGAGAAGAAGGAGCCACCAAGTTAGCCCCCCAAGGATGGGTCAATCAACTGGATGTAGTGGAAGTGATGGGTGCCACCGCCGCCAATTCGGATGTCCCCACCGCCGCAGGATGGAAAGGCAATACAGAATTGCGTGCCTTGACCAGCAAATTGCTGAGTGAACATTGGCACACCTTCCTCATTCGTCCCCACTTGCCACCTCTCCGAACAGGCAAATTGTTGGTCCCCAATGTCCAGATGGATTTTGAACTCTTCCTCAACCCCAACACCGTCTACCTGATGGGTACCCCCAACAAAGGCACCTTGGTTGCCAAGAAATTTCCTGCCATTCACCCAGAAGACATCAAAGTCACCTTGCTGATGAGAAAAGTGACCCTGAATGCCAGCGTCTATGTGAGACTGCAGAAAGAAAGACAGCTGGGCAAACAGATTGCCCGCTACCCCGTGGTGCGAAGCGAAATCCGTACGTTTTCCTTTGATGGACGCACCACCCAGTGGGAACAAGACAATGTGTTTGTAGGTCGATTTCCTGATCGAGTGATGGTCGGGTTATTGCATTCGGATACCTTCAATGGAAACCTACAACGCTACCCCTTTGCCTTTCAAAAGTTTGGCGTCACTCAGATACGTCAGACCTTGAATGGAGAAGAATACCCTTACAGAACCCTGCAACTGACAGGAGATCAAGCCTATGAAGATCTACTGGGGTACGATCGATTTCTGCAAGCCATGGGTGTCTATGATGAAGACAAAGTGCCCATGCTGCTGCCTGGGGATTGGGGACAGGGCAACAACTGCACGTTGTTCCTGTTCAACAATGTACCCAGTGGCAAAGCCGATGACCCTCAGTATCGCAACCCCCGTCAATCGGGCAATACGCGACTGATCATTGATTTTGCTGCTGCAGTGGGTCACAACATCACCGTGTTGATCTGGAGCGAGTATGAAAACATGTACGAGATCAATCATATGGGAGGTATAAAGTACAACATCAACGGCTGAAGTGGAGTCAGAAGACAGAAGACAGCGGTCATGGAGTTTGTGGCGCTCAGCGATAGAGTGTTGCGCACCTTGGCCCTAGAAGATCCCCAATTACGACGCGTGTTTCACGGCGTGTACCCCGCGGACCAGTTACCCCGTGCACCCCCCACGTCGGTCCGTCAAGCCTACATTGTCAACACCGATCCAGCGGGAGAACCGGGACAGCATTGGTTGGGGCTGTGGACGGACCAGAACAAGTGCGAGGTCTTTGACAGTTATGGGTTGCCCCTGCACGTGTACACCAACCCGGACCTGCACCAGTGGTGGAGTCAATGGAAGTACCTGACCCGCAGTGACATGACCCTGCAAGCCCTGGATAGTCAGACCTGTGGCCATTATGCGCTCTTTTTCTTGAAAGCCCGAGCCCAAGGCCAGTCGTATCAAGACTTTTTGGGGCAATGGAGTTGCGATAATTTAGTGATGAATGACCAGAAAGTGGCCCAGCAGTTGAAACGGGTGATTAAACAAGAACTCCAAGATGAAGTGGATGCCCGACCCGAAGGGGGGCAATCCAATGTGAGCCGCCAGGCCTTTATGACGTGTAATCCTTGTGATTTCTTAAAATAAAAACCATCATAAAACGAGAGACACGGTGTACGAGTGGTCATTTCATCATGATTACGCGAAGCGATGTTCAGCGGGTGATTGAGGCCTTCCTCCTAGAAGAAAGCTGGTATTGGTGGATCCACCCCATCGAGCGGGTGAACACGGTCCAAGGGGTGGATGCCTGGGATGGGTATCATTGGCTCGTAGCCCGCCAACTAGCGCAAGATCAGGATTGGGTGGCCCTCAAACAGTACATGGACACCATGGGTGAAACGCATTTAAGGGAGCGCATGGAACAGATGATTCAGATCGAATCGCCACGCCTTTACCGCGAGTATTGGACAACATGCCCAGCCACAGACGACGACGACGCCGCCGCCGACAGCGCGCGTCCACCCGACGACCCTGCTTTCGTCAAAACGGTCGAGGGATCATGAGCGTGTTGGCCAAAGCCTATAAAATCGGGGATAAATTGGGACGGGACAAACGGTATAAACGGATGGGCGCTAAAGGAGCCACGGGTCATTATCGACGTCACCCTCGACCGTGGGAAACATGATCCGACACCCCAGTAGCGTGATCATCGCCGGTCCGTCCGGCAGTGGCAAGACCGAGTTAGCGGAACAATGGTTACGGGACCTCAAGATGTTTCAAGTCAAACCCAAGAAGATTGTGTATGCGTACGACCGATGGCAACCCCGGTTCGAGCGGATGCAAAAGAAGGACGGGATTCAGTTTTATCGCGGGGTCCCGGACCCTAAACATTTGACCCAATGGTTTGGCCGAACGCGTGGCGGGGTATTGGTGTTGGACGATCTGATGGAAGAAGGGGGACAGGACAAGCGCGTGTTGGATTTGTTCACCAAAGATTCCCATCATCGCAACATCACCGTCTTGTATTTGACGCAAGATTTATTCCCGCCGGGCAAATTCTCCAAGACCATCAATCGCAACGCGCATTACATTGTGGCCTTCAAGAATCCTCGGGATCAAACGGGCATACGGACCGTGTTACTGCAAGCCTTTCCCGAACGATGGCGTCAAGTCTTGCGCCTATTTAAACGCGTCACGTCACGTCCCTTTGGCTATTTGATGTTGGATGTGCACCCGGCCTCGGATGATCGGTACCGTTTGTGGAGTCATTTAACGCCCCGCGAAGGCAAGGCGCAAGTCCATACCTTGCGCGCGGATGTCCCTGCCGTTCGACAACGAACTGCAACGAGAACTCGCCAGGGTCCGCCGGCGAAGAGAAGGCGGACAACATACTGAGTTAGCGACCCGCATGGACACGCCGACCCTCTCACCGGCTGGGGTGGGTTCGCCCACCACCCCACCTCTTCCCTTCCCGGATATCAGCCGTATGACGGACATGGTGACTGAATTGAGCCGACCGGTGGATCGAACCCAATTGGATCAAGAGATTGAGGATTTTAACCTGACCTACCCGGTCAATGTGGACGATGCTTTGAATGCCTTTACGTTACCCCCCGTGGCCGGGACAGGTACTACCCCAGCTACTACCACCACGGCACCGCCACCACCACCACCACCACCCTCTGTCACCACCGCTCCCACCACCACCGCCACCCAAACAAGACCCGTGACCTCCACTCGCACCCGCCCCACCACCACCACGACCACCACCAGCTCTAGACAACCCAGACCACGCCCTGTCACGACCGCCACCACCACCACCGCGCCTTCCCGCCCCTCCACCGCCCGTCGCAGGGCTGGCGCCGGGACCAGGACCACCACCTCCACCGTGACGACCCCCACGGGACGTCCCACCGTGGCCGCCAAACAACCGCGACGACGTCCCCGTGTCCCCTCCCCACCGTCCCCAGATTCTTCCCCTCCGTCCGAGGATGAAGACGAGGATGATGATGATCGAGGACGAGGCTTAAGGCGACGGTTGGATTTACTGAATGAAGATGCGCAAGAACGGGCGCGAGGGAGACGTATTCGCAATATCACGCATACCAATACGGTGACCACTGTGTATGAAGAGGGTGGGCGACCGTCGGTGCGCCGCACCTCGACGCGCACCTCGGGTCCACCCCCACCCCGCCGAGGCCGAGGCCGTGGCCGAGCCCGTGGACGGGGCCGACGTCCGTGAAAAAAGCTATAAAACCAGGGAACCTTCCTTCCATCGTCCCCAAAACCATGTGTGGTCGATGTCGAAGCGGGATGGCCCCTCGACGCAAACGCAAACGCACGACGACCCGACGTCGCCGACCCGCCAAACGACGACGGGGTCAAGTGGGGGGTGTTGGGCCTGGCCTGCCTCTCGGGATTCTCAAAGCCGGCTATGGGATCACCAAAGCCATTGGGGATCATCAACAAAAGCGAGCCCAAGCCATTATTGACAAACGCACACGAGAGTGGGAATCTGGTAAACGCAAACGCTATGCGGGGGAATCGTTTAATTGTTCCATTATGTGAAAAAAAAGTATAAAAGACAACAGGCGTGTTCCTCCGTCGGACATCATGCACTGTGGTAGACGAACACGACGCCGACAGCAACGAGGGGGTATTCTCCCGCTCCTCCTGCCTGCCGTGGCGGCCGCCGTCCTCTTGAAAAAAAAGAAAAAGAAAAAAGTGGGCAAGATCAGTTACGCGCAATGGCAGGCCAATAAACGACAGGTCCAGCAGATGAGACATCGATTGGGGTTGCCTCCGTTGCGGTCGTTAAGGATGCTATAAAAAGACACGATGGGGTGGGGACCCAGACAGTAGTGGAGGATGGTCCGTGGACCCAATGGACGCCGACACCGTTATGTCCCCCGAAAACGACGCCGTCGACGTGGTTTGCAACGCGGCGCTAAGTTACCGTTGTTGGCAATGGCTCTCTCGCCTTTGTGGCTCAGGAAATTCAAACCCAGGGTCCGTCTACGTCGACCGGACTAGACCCTCCCGCAAGGCTGTTACGTTGTCATTAGAGTGGACAGAGGAGATGGAGGCCGCGTTGTGTCAGCGATGTCGACGTCATATGCAACAGCATTATCATGGGGAATTGTGTCGCCAGTGTGGGGCCCAATTTACCATAAATAGAGTGGGGTCGTGGCAATTCCTCAACCTTCAGCATGGCGTGGCGCATGGAACGTCAAGCCCCGTTCTTGAAAAGTGTCTTACAAGAAGCCAATCAGCATAAACGACAAGAATTGTTACGGATGGCTAATGCCGATCAGATCAATGCCGTCAGCGAATTGGTGATGAACACGCTTCGTGGCACAGTGCCCCGGTCTCGACACACCATCACGTTGCTCAAACCCCACGCCCAGAGTTTACGCGCCATGGCCAAACCCGCGCATTCGGTGAAACGACGGCGCGCTATCATGATGGCTCAAAAAGGCGGCGCCCTCTGGCCTGAACTCTACCGATGTTATAAACGTTGCATGCGCTAAAGGAGACCCGTCAGTTGCATCATGGAACCCGAGATGGTGAGCACCACGGTGGACAATGCCCCTGCCTTTTTACAGTTAAAAGAAAAGTACAAACAAGAATTGGTGGAAGACACGCGTTTGAGTAAAGCCGCGGATTTGGCGGCCAAACAACATGTGCTGTTGACCAGTGAAGTCCCCGATGCTTGGAAACGACCTCAACTCAAAGCCGTGAGCCGGCAGTTACGCCATTGGACTAAAAAAGTGCGTCAACCGTTTGGAGCCCCGGCGGGGGGTGTGAGTGCAGCCGGAGCGGCGACGCCGGGGGAGGACGATGATTTTGAAGCGGGGCCGATGCAAGCCTGGTTCACGCAATTGGTCAAGGCCACCCAGGGTATAAAACAAGGAGCCACACCGAGTGGACCCAGAAAACCACCTGTCCCGCCTAAACCCAACATCACCCCCAGTGCTAAAAAGAAACTCAAGTTTACGCCTCCACTGAGCAGTGCCGAGTTGGCGCAGGAATTGCCTTTTTCAGACACGACTGGTACAGCCCCCTGGCAATCCCCTAAAGAACGGGCGGACTCGATCACGAAATCGATCAGTCGTGATATTCGCAAACGCACGACTGACTCTGCCAAAAAGAAAGCCACGGCTGTGGCCAAAAAGAAAGCCGCTGGGTGGGCCAAGAAAGCCTTGGATTGGAAAAGTTGGAAAACCCCGTGATGGGACGGAGACGCCGTGTGGCCCGCCCGAAGCGACGACGACCACGACGCTCGCAACGCGGGGGCAAGTTATTTGATGTGCAAAACCTCCTCAACAAGACGGGGATTGAATTTCATTGGCCCGGCTATCAGTACATGGGCCCTGGCACGCATTTGAAAAAACGATTGGCCCGTGGGGATCCCGGCATCAACCGGTTAGACAGGATTGCCAAAGTACATGACATGGACTATGATAAAGCCAAGACCTTGAAAGACAAATGGGTGGCGGATCGCAAGATGATTGCCAAGATTGATCAACTCCCTGGCAGTAAAACCCTGACGGAACGGATTGTCCGACGCATTATGAAAACCAAACTGAGATTGGGCATGTAAACTATTTAACACAGTCATTAAAAAAGACAACATGATTGAATTGTCACAACATGTAGTTTAATAAAAACACATTTCTTGTTCTTACAAATAGTGGTCCATTTGCTGCAACGCCTTGGCACGAACCGTCTGCACAGTGTCCTTTTCAGGCTCGGACTCGGCCCAGTCTAAGGGCAACCACGGGAGGGGAAAGGGACGCGCCAAGTGCTCATCTAACCATCGCCAATGTAATTGTTGTTGCCGCCGCTCGTATTTTCGACTCTGCAAGGCTTTCCATAACTCTGGGCCCATGGCTTGCTTTCTCTCGGCTTGCAATTCCCGCCGCCGTGCATTCAGGCGTTGTTTGTAGGCCTCGTACGTCCCTTCCTCTTTCATGCGCTGCATCCAGTTCTTTTGGCTTTGCGCATTCCTCCGTCGGATATCAACACGTTTTTCCTCCGAGATGTTGTGGTACCGCTTCAAACTCTGTTGGGCTTTTTTGGCGGCAAAGTCTTTGTACTCCCCTGTCGCTTTCATACGCGCCATGCGCTCGTGGTAGCGTCGACGGTGCAGGGACTTGACATTTTCGATGCCGTTCACTTTGGCATATTGCCGTTGCCGGTAGAGTTTCTGTTTTCGTTTATGAGCCTCGGGGTCCCGCCGTTTTCGGCTCGATGGGGGCGTATCCATAATTCAATTCCAGTAACCGGGTAGCACACACGTCCGCCAACGCTCGTAGTTTCCGGAACGGACTCTCTCTGGCCTGTCGCTGCTTGGCACGTCGGTCCCGCTGCAGCTGCGTCAGGTGCTCGCGGTGTCGGCGGTAGTAGTCCCGGTTACACAGGCGCACAAAGGCTGCGTTCTTGGTTCGATACCGTTGGCAAGCTGCTTGGTTGGCCGCTCGGGCTTTTGTCTCCTGTTCGGGGGTCGGTGCTGGTTTGGGCGGTTTGGGCGATTTCAGCTTTTTCTGGGCCGCTCGCTTTGCCCGTTTCTGTTGCAATATTTTCTCTTTGTTTTTCAAATACCACTCACGCTTCAACTCTCTTGTTTTCTCCGGATTTTTGTTAGGCATTCTCGAACGCAACTGACGTCTGTGCTGATGGACTGACTTTATCTAAGGGAGTCTCCGCCAATCACCGCTCTCGGTCCAGGCCTAGCGGAGATGAAAGGAGTCTGTACCCATGGGGGGGACCCCCCTCCATCTTCTTCCTGTCGAGTCACCCCCTCACCTGACTCTCACCTGAGCTGGGTGGACCAATCCCAATGCAGGCGAGATCACGTGAGAGGGTCTATAAAAGTCCACCTCCAGCGCGGGAAAATTTCAAATGAGTGGCCGCTGTCATGGCGGAGGCATATCCTTTCAGTGACGATGACGAAGGGGATGCTCTATTGGACCGCGCCTATGACCGGTGGGAACAGATGGGAGGGGCTGCCGCCCGTGGCCCCCTCTTTCAATTCACCATGCAACCCATCGGTCGACGACGCCGCTGGCGTGATGTGGTGGAGCGGGCGCAATTCAATGCGCAGTTACGGCAATTGCGGGATCCTGGCCCTGGGGATAATATTGGCATGGCCTTGACCGAAGCGCTCCATCAAGCCATTGAAACAGAACTCGGCCGCGAGCAGCGACCTGCCCATCATTTTGTGAATTTTGCCATCACAGCGCATGGGTTCTCTCATGCGTATCAATCCGCCAATTTTACCGTGGGGGAGTTTTTACAACGGACGGCGCGTTTGGATGAGATGTTGGCTACGTTAGCCGGCAAGCTGAATAGCAATGAAGCCTTCAACCCCGATCGCGGGTTCCAAGTGGATGTGGTGTTTGTCTCGATGCCTGGCCCCGGGTCTGGTCGACGTAAAGAACATAATCCTGGTCGACTGTGTCTGGATCGAGAAAACAAGAAAAAACGTTGCATTATTACCATCAAAAACAAAGACGCTTTATGCTGTGCTCGCGCCATTGTCACCATGCGTGCCCATTGCCATAAAGATCAAGGCGTGGACGGATGTCGCGATTGGGACAACCTCAAACGTGGTCTTCCTGTACAGCAACGTCAAGCCCAGGCCCTCCATCAGCAAGCGGGCGTCGCGGAGGGTCCCTGTGGGTTACCCGAGCTTCGCCAGTTTCAACAAGCATTAGGCTCTCAATACCAACTCTTGGTGATGACCCGGATGAAACCGTTTTTTCTGATTTTCAAAGGCCCTGATGCCCCCCATCAAATTCGTTTACTGAAATCGAACGATCATTTTGATGGTTGCACGTCCTTTCCTGCGTTTGTCAACCGTTCGTATTATTGTGTGGACTGTGAACGGGGATTCAACACCAACGATCGGACCCATCACACCTGTCAAGGGAAACGCTGCAAAGCGTGTGGGCGATTTGATTGTCAGGACTATGTGCGTGGCACCCGCCCCACGGACTATTGCCCCTTCTGTCATCGCAAGTTTTACGGTGAGCAATGTAAACGTCATCATATGGAAAGCCGGCAATGTCAGTCCATGAAAGTGTGTCTCAAGTGTCAAGCCCAGTACAACGTCCTCCCTAACCATCGTCACCAGTGCGGGTACGCCAAGTGTCCCGTGTGTCATGAATGGGTGTCCATCCAATACCACAAGTGTTACATTCAGCCCGTGGTAGAGCAAGAGAATGAGGAAGAGACTGAACCCACAGAGGAGGGGGGAGGTAGCATGGTGGCGCCACCCCCTCCCCTGTTTGTTTACGCCGATTTTGAAGCCATGCAGAATGCAGAAGGCGTGTTTGTGGCCAATTTGTTATGTTATTCGTCCAGTGAAGAAACCACTATTCATGTGTTGGACGGGGAGGACTGTGCCCAACAATTTTTGCGTGATTTAGATGATCTCACGGACCTCCCGGACAGCGAGAGTGAGCGGACCATTCTCGTGGTGTTTCATAATTTGAAAGGATTTGACGGTATGTTTATTCTGCATGAGCTGTACCAGCAACAACGCGAAGTGGCGGATCAATTGACGGTGGGCGCCAAAGTGTTGTCTTTCAGGAGTGGAGCGGTCAAATTCATTGACTCGTTGTGTTTCTTGCCCATGCCGCTGGCCTCGTTCCCCAGCACCTTCAATTTGACCGAATTAAAGAAGGGCTTCTTTCCTCACTTGTTCAATACCCCGGATCATCAACAGTACGTGGGTCGGATCCCCGATTTGGAATTTTACGATCCCGAGGGCATGATGGCCAAAAAGAAAGACGAACTGACGCGTTGGCATGCCGACCAAGTCCGTCGCAATGTACGGTTTGATTTCCATCAAGACATGATAGACTATTGTAAATCAGATGTGGCTCTGTTGAAAGCGGGGTGTGAAGCCTTTCAACAAGAATTTGAACGGCAGGCTGGTTTCAATCCCATGGCCAAATGCATCACCATCGCCAGTGCCTGCAATCTCTATTGGCGCAAGCACCATTTGACCCCCGACACCATTGCCGTCGAACCGCTCAGGGGATGGCGAGGCGCCCAAGTCAACCAATCCCTTAAAGCCCTGCAATGGCTGTATTACCAGGAACATCAAATTCCCAAGGAGGGGGCCAGTGCCGACCGTATTCGACACGTCCGGAATGGGGGCGAGCAGTTTGTCCGGACCCTCGTGAACGGTTATTTCGTCGATGGCTACGATCCTCTGACCCGCACCGTCTACGAATTTCATGGGTGTCTCTACCATGGCTGTCCCACTTGTTATCCCGTGAGAAATGCCAAACATTATGCCACACCGGATCGAACCGTCGAGGAACTCTATCAAGCCACGCTCTCCAAACGCATGGCTCTGCTCCGAGCGGGTTACACGGTGATCGAAATGTGGGAGTGTGAGTGGGACCGACTAGTGGAGTACGAGCCTGCTGTCTCTCAGTTTCTGGCTTCGTTTGATCTGGTGGCTCCCCTGGAACCCCGTGAGGCCTTTTTTGGAGGACGTACCGGTGCCGTAGCACTGCATGCCGTGGCTGGGGAGAATGAAGAGATACGCTATGTGGATGTGACCTCTCTGTACCCCTGGGTGAATAAGAACTGTCCTTACCCTATCGGTCATCCCAAGATCATCACGCAACCCGCTGACCAGTCCCTGACGTCTTATTTTGGTGTGGCGACGGTAGACATTCTGCCCCCGGCGGGTCTATTCCACCCAGTCTTGCCTGTACGCTGTGGCCAAAAGCTCACGTTTCCTCTCTGTCGTGCTTGTGTCCAGACAGAGCAAGCCCAACCCATGTTGGCCCGAACCCAGTATTGCCCTCATTCGGATGCGGATCGCATGCTACGTGGAACCTGGTGCACGCCCGAGCTGGTCAAAGCGGTGGAAAAGGGGTACACCCTGGTCAAGATCCACGAAGTCTGGCATTTTCCCCCCGAGCAACGCCAAACAGGTCTTTTCGCCAACTATGTGAACACTTGGTTGAAGTTGAAACAAGAATCCGCGGGTTGGCCCAGTTGGTGTCAGACCCTCGAGCAGAAACGCGACTACATTCTCCGCTACCAGGAACGGGAGGGGATCCGATTGGATATTGCCAGCATTGCCAAAAATCCCGGTCGCAAAGCCACCGCCAAACTCATGCTGAATAGTTTCTGGGGCAAGTTTGGGGAGCGAATCAACAAACCCACCACCGTCACTGTCCACAACCCCGCCCAATTGTTCGGCCTCATCTCGGATGCCGCTCTCGAAATCAGCACGCTCCGTCTCTGCACCGACGACATTTTGGAAGCCGTCTATACCAGTGTCCAAGACAATGCTGTCAAAGGCACCAAGACCAACATCTTTGTGGCAGCGTTCACCACGTGCCATGCTCGGCTCAAGCTCTACGAGTCCCTGGACACCCTCCAGCAGCAAGTGCTTTATTATGATACCGACAGTGTGGTGTACAAGTGGTGTCCAGGTCAACCCAGTATTGCCACTGGGGATTTTCTAGGCGAAATGACGGATGAATTGGATGGGGACGTCATCACCGAGTTCGTTTCGGGGGGCGCCAAGAATTATGGGTACACGACCCGTGGAGGTAAAGTGGTGTGCAAGGTCCGCGGTTTCACCTTGAATGTTCGGGGGTCCGCCATTCTTAATTTTCATACCATGAAAGAGAACATTGTCTCGGAACTAGACTCGCCTCAGGACTCTCGCCGCAACTTGAACATTGTCACGCCTTATCATTTCACACGGGATCTAGAAAAGAAACAAATTCAAGTGGTTCCGCGCGTGAAGCAGTATGGGTTGGTGTTTGACAAGCGTGTCATCGATGTGACCACTCGATCGAGCTATCCCTATGGCTACGAGAGGATTGGGGACGAACTTGATTTGTTATTAGATTTGTAAAACATGGGCGTGACGTCACTAGGGCGTCACACACGTCCCGGATGTAACTTAGGGTTTTACGCGGTACGGTCAATAAACCAAGACAGTGATTTGGTTCTCCATACAGTGTGCGTTGTTTTATTTGACTTCCGGGGATGCGAGGGGTCTGGGGCTGACTGCGGTCCATAAAACTATGCCAAGAATGCGGCTCCATCTCTTGGGTGGGGTCACGTGATTTTTATGCCCAAATATGGGAGCTTTGACGTCATCAAAGTCACATGGGCTAAATACTCGATGCTGATTGGTCGAGAGAAATTTTGCTGCGCTGTGATTGGTTACTCCAATTCCTAGCCACATGTACTACTGAGCGCTCGTTTCACCGCCCAACCTTTATCCGCCCTGGTTTCGACGCTTCTCTATCGTCCCGAGTTCTTTATCCTGCCATCTTGGATATTTTGTGGGGGTTACCGCTGACTACTCGTTCCCAGACTTCTGTTCGCCGTTCCCCGCTCTCCGTTCCCCGTTTTAGTAACGTTTAAAAGCATCGGTTTTGCTTGCTTGTATGTGTCGAGACTTTAAATTTCTTGTACGTGCTTAATTAATGCCCATAGTGTAACCTTTGAAAGAGGCTCGCTCCGCGGCGACATGTGGGGTTTTTGTTGTTTGCACGGATGAATTACGAATCAGATATTGTCACTATAACTGCTATAAGCGTTTCAGTCTGCTGAGTCTGCCGATTAGCTACACCATATCCGGCTATTTGATCTCTAAAAGACGTTTTGTCGACTCGTAAAAGAAATGCAACGAAGTGCAGCTGAAGGTTACCAACAAGACTCGCTTTTCAAGCAAAAAGTGGACGGTGAAGACTTCATCCAAACAGATGTCTGCCCCAAAGCTGGAGACGTCATCTTGGATTTAGGCTGCGGCACAGGAGAGCTGTCAGCATATCTAGCTGAGCTGGTAGGACCCCGAGGAAAGGTTATTGGTGTCGATCCTGATAAGGAACGAATTCGAGTGGCTAAGGAGTCTCACAGTCAAATCGAGAATCTGTCATTTACAGAGGGGAGCGCTCCAAGCTTTTTCAGAATGGATTCAAATTTATACGACATTGTTTTCTGCAATTCTGCTCTCCACTGGATGCCTGAAAAACAGCAAGTCTTCAACGGTATGTTTTCAAGTCTGAAAGCTGGAGGGAAAATAGCAATTAGCTACGTGGACCGTTTGCCTCCGTTTGAGTTCAACGCTTACATGCTGCTGAATCCAGAGAATGAAGAACGTATCCGTAAAGAGATGTTCCAATGTGAGACCAAAACCAAGATCGAACATTATTGTTTATCATCCGGGTTTCAAATTATCAAGCATTACAATTCTTGCAACCCATTTGCTTTTGAATCCATCCAGAGTCTTCTGGAATGGCACTGGTCAACTACACACGGCGTATTTGATCTTTCGCTTGTCACTGAAGAGCGTTTACAGAAATATCTCGCTCCATACGTTGGCGAAAATGGGAAACCTTGCCTGGATTTCCGAGGCATAAAAGAGGAATCCCCTGTGTACAGGTTGATAGCCGTCAAGGAAGCTGCAAACGCCCGTTTAAAAACATTGGAGTAGAAATATCAGCATATATATATATATAGAAGCGTTTCTTTGAAGTTCTGTTAGACTTAGTTTAAACTCAAGCCTTACAGTTACGATATCGTAGACAAACAAGTTCACACAACTTTGCACGTATGAATATTGACGTTGGGTTCCATTTTATGCACTGTGGCCATCCAGTAGGGTGCATCCCGGGCACATACGAGGGTACAGGGAGGGATTTGTCAACCTTTTTTTACCATTTTTTCTTTTGGCATGGGGTTATTTGATTGTTTTCCACTGTAGTAGCAGGATCCTTTCGGAAAGATCCGCGCGATTTGTTGTATGTATTCTTGTCATAAATTTTGTTTGTTTTCAGTTTCTTAAAGTAACGATATCACTGTACTTTGTTGCCTTTACTTTACTATAAGCATGTAATCCAATTGCAAAATGAAAACGATATTGGAGAAAATATTCATTCACTCTTAGCAGGAGCCGATTACTCGGTTCCTGCACCGTAATTATTATTATTTATGGATTAAAAATTTTAGGTACAGGATAACCCCTTTTTTGAGGTTATTTTACTCCTAATTTAACTCCAAATTTGGGGTCATTTTTACTCCTGAAAAAGTGTTCTTTTTACTCCCAGTCTGGAGTTAAAAGAGTTCCGAAATGGGGTTACTTTTACTCCTTACATGGGTTGTTTTTACTCTTTTTGGAGTTAATTTAACTCTGAAAGAGGAGTAAAAATTTTAGGTACAGGATAACTCCTTTTTTGGGGTTATTTTAACTCCTCAATATCTGGGGTCACTTTTACTCCTGAAAAAGAGTTCTTTAAACTCCTTTTTGGAGTTAAAATAACTCTACTGTAAGGAGTTAAATTAGCCCCACTAGAAGAGTTTTTATAACTCCTTGAAAATAACTGTGTGCTCTTAGTTATTGAATAATTAGGACACTACCTAAACATTGTCCTCTCCCATTTGACTCCTTACAAACTTTATCACGTGCAGTGGACAAATGTGCTTTATTCACTAATATATTCTATCAAACCTCTAAAAAAGAAGTACTATTATTATTATTATTATTATTATTATTATTATTATTATTATTATTATTATTATTATTGTATCATTAATATTATCATTATCATTATCTAATTATCATTATTATCGCCTGCATAATTGCAGGACTCCACGCGCGGCGCCCCATAGCTAAGGAAATGTGGTAATCTACCTGTCCGAGAAAATTTGGTAATCACGTGACCGTACATCGACCGCCCGACCGACCGACCGTCCGTCCGCACCACAGGAATACCAATGTAAAATACCTCATTCAACAGGTACAGCAACCCAAATACAACTCGAGGTTTTATTTGGAAGGAAATCACATGGCCGCCTGAAAAAACAACAAAAGAGTCGTGTCTTTTTCGGCGTTATTTTTTATGTTTACACTAACGTGGATAACAGAGAGAGAGCTAGAGCGAGTTATTGAAAACAAAGGAGACGAATTTCGTAGGAAGAAAAACATGGAAATTCAAAGCGGTGGTGTGAAAATGAGCGGCGGTGAAAAATAAAAGCGAACTTGAACACAGGAAACAAAATATTGGGTAAGCACATACGACAATTCCTCCATAAAAATAATGTGTAACTGGGAAGTTGAACGTTTTAGTCGTACAAAACAGCGTTGTAGTCGTGCAAAACAACGGCAAGGGAAAGACAAAAAGGCGAACTGCACGTGCAAATTTGTTTTTTGCTAATTAGAAGTGCTGCACGTGCAATTAGTCTTGAAGCCATTTTCATTGTCGTCCCCGTTTAGCATTACACGATTTAATGTTTTTTTTTTGTTTACACATATTATTAACTAGAGCTTCGCTTTTAGCCCTGGCTAAATCTTTATATTAGGCTTTATTCAGAACGCTCAGGTGGGTTTGGATGACCTTCACGGCGAGGGAAAAAAACAAAGACCGATTTATGTCTTAGTGAGACAATTATGAGAATTATGTGTATGTTGCGTGACATGCAGTATAACACAAGCCAAGTTTACTTCCGTTCATGTGCAATCTGCAGGCTTTAGCCAATCAGGGTGTTTTTTTTATTTCAGTCAATCAAGTCCTAGCCTTTGCTCGAGCAGGCAAAGATTATCTGCTTTGCTTCATTCTTGCTTCTCGTGACGTAGGGAAAAGCTGTATCTCGCTTCTCGCGACGGTACAAGTCATTATGGTCATGCCGCCACGAGCTCAAGGCAGGTCGACCCCCCAAAGTTCGCCGCCATTCATCGATCAAACCGTGCTGGGAGTTCTCTCTCTCTCTCTCTCTCTCGCGGACCTTCGTTCCCTCTGCGTACAACACGGTCTGCCGTCGACTGGGGTTTGGAAAACGCCGGCTTCGAAAGCAAAACATCAACCGCAGTGAACCAGCAGCCCCAAAGAGCCAACACATCAACAGCGACACAGCTGCTCCGCGTGAAGATTTCAGCGCAGATGTTAACTATACGACAGCTGATCCAGGACACAGTGCAACAATCACGCAACAGTGCAACAATCAATCAAACAATCACGGCCGCCTTGCAAGGCGGCCGTGAACGCTTTTCAAGCCTAAGCAGGATCAAACGATCGCCTCCCGGCTCAACGGCCACCTTCGCTGATCGTGCCTGCGCGCCGTGGAAGTCAGCTTCGCCTCGCCTCGCCTTTCCAAGACATCCCGGCGCAGTACATCAAGGAAATACAGAGTGGTGAGTTCTTTGATGTAACAAAGTTACTACAACCCTGGTCAAAACGTCTTGGGACACTTGAGGAAATTAGACACAAAGACGCACTTTGCTGAATTAACTCATATTCTTATACCTCTTAAAAAAAGCTTGGGGATGTTGCCATAAGGGGCTATTTCTGCTGTCCCCCTCTCCCCCAAGCAATGTTGATTGTGTTGAATTAAAACTTGAATACATAACGTCAACACTGCACCGAGGGGGAAAGGAAGATGCCTCAATTTGACGAGCTATTGCGTTAGTGTCCCAAGAGTTTTGACCTGGGTTGTACTTAAGAATCTGTCGCTGTACGACGAAGATGACAACTTAGTCATCGTTCGACAACTCTGTTGTTAAAGTCTTAAAGTTACACTCAATTTTGTGGTTCCAGAAAATATCCATACCAGCCCCACGGAAGGGATTTGCCGTATGACTCCCCCCCCTCCCCTCCGGAATTTCCAAAATTTTTGCACACCCATTGGAAATATGGCTCTCTTATGGAAGTGAACAAATAAATAGTTTTGTTCACAAGGATGCCAAATTTTGGGAGTTTCATGAATTTTCTGGAACAGAGGAACACTTGAAGAAGTATAAAGAAAGAGATCAGGACCTCGTCTCGTGACGAGACAGTTGGAGTATCGAAGTTCGTTCCACCAAATTTGCATATTTGAGTTTGGTAAAATTGCACGTCGTAGTGGGGGTGGTATGGATGTTTTCTGGAACCACACATTATATGCAGTGATAATTTAGTCCCATGATTTTATAGTTTCTTCCATATTTGTTTTGCGTATTGCTAGTATGCCTTCATTCTCAGTTTCACTGGGATCAGTTTGTGTCCCCTGGTATTGTGTCTCTGGTTCTACATACATGTCCCTCTTTCCTTAGTTAGCATACCCTAACAAGGAAGCTCTATAGTTGTTTCTGCTGGTGTAACCATACAGAGCATGCCATGTCACCTTTTTGTCTCACATAAATGGCTTCTGTACCTATTATATTTCCCTAGTGGTATGACTATTTAGCTGTTATCTACATGGCAGTATTGGCACAACCATATTCCTGCTCGCACCCATACAACTTGCATAATAATGTTTACAGCTATAACTGTTGACTTCAATTCCAATAACTAGCACATCTAACTTTACTTCGAGCGCGTACACAAATTTGTAACCCCCAATTAGGTCCCAATCTGTTTTTGGATGGGTTAAAAGTGCAAATACCAATGGAATGCCACAACCAAGGAGCAGCTATCAAGAGAGATGTGGTCTGAATTGTAGGGGTTTTAGTACCCCCATACTTCATATGCATATATAGTGCCAACCTAGTCTGATCCAGCATTGCTGGAAAGTTACCATATCATATATATCCAGTGCCCCTGTTCTCTTCTTTCTGGGGTTTCCCTTCAGCTGTGGGGTGACACATTTAACTAAAGAGACTATTTCTGGGTGGGGTAGTTTCATCTATGGGGAATACACTTTGAGCATACACTTTAGGTTCTGGCTGGTTCTGCGAAGTACAACATTGTTTGGTTGCTCTCGTTGATGAACTCATACATTTCATGGTTCTCATTCATGACTGATGAAAGCTTGTTCTAACTTTTTATATCAAATAAGCTCACATTTTTTCACTAAGAGTTAAGGTCTGTAATTAGAACAAACAAAACCTGATGATAATAGTTATTAATGTCATTTCTGATTTCATCAAATAAGCCTGTCTTTCAAATCCCGGAAAACTTATAACTTAAACTTAAACTTAAGCTTATTGAAATTTAAGCAAACTTAACAAATTAATGTTAAGGAGCACATGTTGTAGTTTGGACTTATCATCTCTTTCACTGCCTTCAAGAAATTCTCAGTGTTTTCAACAGTTGTACTGGCAATAAGAGCTCCAAAATTACCATGCAAGTGGCCGTCAAACATCACAATAAGTTATTGCTCCATGTGCAACAAAGCAAATTGTCATATCGGTGATAATAAGAATTGCAGATAGATTAGCTTCTTGAGTTAAACGTTGAAGGTAAAATGCTGCTGATGACTGGGGTACATTGTATCTTCACTGGTTAATGTGATGTCAAACAAATCTTCAATTTGAATTTGTCCCAAGCTTTGTCTAAGGTGGTGGACTGCATCATCTACAGCAAAATTAATTGCTTATCCCCCAGTTAAAGTGTCATGTATGGAATTTCCCTGAATGATGCAGGACATCACAACAGCAGCCCACAGAGGTGAAATTTGTGTTGGGTGCGGTAGGTTCCTATGTTGCCATGATAACTTTTTGCCAAGTACAATGCAATGAAAGTCCAGGCGTTTGACCCCTTCCTGCCATTCTTTGTAGCCTGCAAAATAGACTGTGAAAAAAAAAAAAGGAATTTGCTGCCTGCACTGTTCACTGATGTTATATATGTTGATGTTTTGATTTACTTGTTGTGCTTGATGATTGACCCCTTGGTCTTGGCAGTGTGGCTGCTGTGGATGTTGCTGTTGACATTCTTGTTGTTGTCCTTGTGTTCTTAATCTTGAAGGTTGTGGGACAGTGACATTAGCTAAAGCATGATCTACAAACTGTTCCCATTCATTGGATTCATAGAAAATAGGTTGTCTTGAATTGTTAGGAGTGAATTCTGTGTCAGGCTCTTCAGAGGCTAAGTTGGATGTTGGTAGTTGATGACGATGATTTAGTAGGCATTAATAAACTGAGATTAAAAGCATCAGCTAGCATGGCTACTTTCTTTAACAGAGGCTCAGTACAGATTGGACAGTTAGAGTTATTTCGAAGGTAACGTTCTTGGTGAAAGGTGTGGCAGCAAGCTAGTCTTACAAATTGGTCAGTGTCTTGAGTTACAGCACAGTTGCTGTAGTCGCATAAAATGGCTAGATTTGGATACTGTTGGTTGCTATCCAGTCATTTGTATGAAAGAGGAAGAGACTTTGTATCAATAATTTCGTTGAATGTTTGAGGATGGAATTTTGGTCTTTTGTTTTGACTAGACTGGAAGGGTTGTCTGTAACCCGTGTAACAAAAATAATGTTTCTGTCAAACACAGAAGATAGTTGTGAGGAATATTAAGAATAAGACAGTGATAGTCGAGCTTTAATGATTCCTTCATTAATCTTCATAGTAGAACGGTATTAATTTTATTTAACTTTGTCACATTTTCATTAGGTTTGCCATGTTTTTTCTTAGCTGAAGGATAAAATATGAACTGTTAATAATAATTTTTTCACTTCTTATATTTTGTAATATTGAGAGTTAGCCTTGTTAGTTTGCTGCTTCTTTAAGCTGAGCTTTCATCATCCATTTTCTTCACCTGCTGTGCGCTTGATAGTGTTGGCTTAGGTGTTGATGAGGTGACATTTATGCGGCTTATCCATTGAACTCTAAATAGCTTCACTTTCATCTATTCAATTCAAACAAGAAGAAGATTTATGTGTAGAGTTACAAGATGATGCAAATACTTACCTTCTTTAGACTTTCCAATATTTTGAGCAACATCCTGGAATAATTTCAAAAGCACCTCAGCAACTTTGCCTGTATAAGTTTTAGAAGTTCACTTTAAGTGAGGTAAATGAAGACAATACGTGTCTATGGCCATGCAAGTTTTTTTTCAGTATAAATTTGTGGCCATGGTCTGGAATGACAGCAACCTGCATATTTTGTGTTTTTGTTTTTGTGGTGTTTAAAAAAGAACTATATGCAGCTCATACACTGTAAAATCTCTGCATGTTACCGTGTCTCTACCAAAATCATTGGTCAAGGGCTTCTAGGAGAGAGTAAGACTATGGGATTTTTTAAATGAAGCTCCATTAATATCTGCAAAATTGGTTTTCAAGAGGCAACACTAGAATATATAAACAGCATAAAATATTTTACGTAATGTTATGGTAAAAACATGAGGAAACAATTTTCATTGTCACTGTCTGCATTAAGATCTAAAACTTCCACTGTCAATGTCATTCTTGAGTTAAAGTTCAAAATTGGGTTAATGGGTGATTGGTTTTTCTTCAACTTAGTTTTAAGGAATGTCTTTCCTGGGATAAATTGGAATTAAGACTAAAGAGAAAGTGGTAGTTGATTAATTTTTTAAAAAATGTATTGCTTTTCTTTTCTAAAGGGAATAATAAAGCTAGATACAGTTGTCCCTTGCAGTTGTGAAACACATTAGCAGCCACAAGTTTCATGTTTTTTTTTTTGATTGACCCCTGGTGTATGGCCTCACAAAGGAAGAATGAAATTTCGTGGCAGTGTCAGAAGCAGCCAGAGAAATTGCTGTGTCATGTATCTCATCACCACTGTAATGTGTTGAAATGTGATTTCGTAACAATGAATGCGATTTGTACCTTCTTTTCTGTTATTATTGATAGCCATCACTCTTTAAAGTTATAGTAGGCAGGAAAGTTGATCTTTCGGTGACACAGGTCACTTAACATGGATAGAGTAGATCTGTCATAATGATGTCACTCTCAGATATTATGAAAATAATGGCTAGACGAATCATGACATTTATGTACAGTTCCAGATTACCAGAGCAAAAGATTATGCTGTCATATTGAAAAAAGACCAGTGGCAAAATTTCTTCAAGTAAATTAACCAGTTACAGAAATTCAGTATCTTTGCAGAACTTGAATTTGGCCAGGACTTTATGTCTGATTAACAACCATCCACACAAGGTTCCTGTAATAATGAGGCTTTTTCGAAAGGGTTTTGGTTTAAGTGGGAAGTCACTGCCAAAAACCTCCTTATAAAGTCTTGCAAAAACTATGTGGTGGCTTCTAATGACATCCTCTTTTATATTTAAGCAGAGATGAAAAGGTCCTTGTTCTGGAATAAGGGACAAATAAGGGTATTCTTGGAAACTTGTTTCTGGTAGTTGAGCAATATTATTATTTTTTTGGTGTAATACCAGGTTGGCCAATCTCCAGGCAGTGGAATAACAAATAATTTACAGAAATCATGAAGGGGAAGAGCAGAATGGAATGTATGGTTAAGTGCAGCCTTGTAACCCTCCATGTGTTTCAAGGCTGCCTCGAATTCAAATGCAAGTGCTCAGGGTTAGAAGTTCATCTTGTGCCATGCCATTGTATACTCTAGAAATGAAAGTAAAAATATTCCTGTTACTTGTGCACCATAATTGCAATTTAAGACTTTATAATTATTATAATGCATACATTACTCAGGTTTATGGTAAAGAAATTAAGTCAGTACCTAGTGGGTTGCTGGAACATACATTGTGCAAGCGCACATGTAGTGTATTTCAAATTGGGTGTTTTGGTGTTTTTTTGTTTTTTAATTTTTTTTCTGTACCAAACAATTCATGCTAGACCCAATCAACTTGGCAAAAGAAGACATATTTTGTTTTCTTCATGGTTCAAATGCTATTACAATTTCTGCATTCACTGCAATTTTACCCCCACAGTTATGAAACCCTGTTAAACTAGACAGTTCCGGGAAAAGAAAAAACATGAAACTCTTAATAAACACCTGAACTGTTTGATCTGTCTTTGTATATCTTTCGCCTTTAGCTGCTGACATTGTTGGGGAAGCTGGAGAGGTTATAAATGAGTGGTCGTGGCTTTTAAGACCTTCTGTGAACAGTTCTCGTATGTATCTTTTTACAATACCACCTCTGCAAACAGTCTCCTGCCCTCTGAGAGTAATTTTCAAAACACTGTGGACACACTGTGCATTGGGTTTTTTTACAGCTGGTATTTCCAAGTGAATATCAAGTAGAACGGAAGCCATGTGTGTTGCCTTAGACAATTTCAGGTTGTCTGGCATTCTGACCGTGTGAATATTATATTAATTCATCCAACAGGATAACCACAGAAGGACCTTCCTAATAAAATACAATCATGAATGAATAGTCGTAATAGTCAGTAGATATATTTTGAACTTAGCAATCAAGTTGTTATTATGTTACATTCTTATTATCCTGTGAACAGGCTCTCTGTTTGGAGAAAGGGTGAAAAAAATCTTGCCCTTCCCCAAACAGAGGGTCTTTTCACAGGCTACCTTGTTACTAACAATTATTCTTCGAGCCCAGATGGGCTCTAAGTCAATAGGGGTATTTACATATTCAGTTGCACCTTAACTGACTGTTCTATTTTTTGCTTTAACAACCTTGGATACTGCTGCCGTAAGTTGATGTTGTGCCTATCAATTGATCTTGGTGCTACTGAAAAGCCAAAGACAGGGCCATTGTTCAAGCCAGATGTTGAAAAGCCATGTTGGTGCATATATTGCGGACCCAGGTCTTTTTACAAGGGACATGACTTTTGGGACCTAGACAAAGAGGAACAGCAAATTAATATATATATATATATATATTTGACCACACGATCTCATTAGACGTCAGCATTGTTTTCTATTTCATTCTTTGCCAGATACCTAAAATATGTCATAATATGGAGAAGAGCATCTGTTCTTTGCTCCTGCAGTGTTTTCCTGTCTTCTGACAGCCTGGAGTCATCTCTAAGAATTGAACTGAGGAGGACATCAAACAAGCCTGGCGCACTAATCTCGGAAGACTTCCTCATATCTTCTGCATTGTATAATGGTTGGCCACTATTTTCATAGTGGTTGCTGAGGGCCTTCTGAAATGTCTCCATCTTTTTCTAAAACGAAGGCTCTTAAAAAATATAAATTTCTTCAATGTTAATTTTATTAGCACTTGATTTAAATCATGTTACATGTATGTGTTGTTGGAAAATCTTTTGAGAGATAAAAACATTGGGCATTGGGCTTAATGAGTAGAAAGAGAGAGGGATGTAAATTTTCTGATTTCTGTACTTCACCTTTTTGGGAACTTGACGTTTGCTGAATGCCCTTGTTTTTCTATGGTGTTGGCTGGTTCTTTACATTTTCCTATAGAAAAATATTTTTGTTTATATTATTTGTCCATATGTTTTAGAATGAATTATTATTATTATTATTATTTTGAAAAGAAGACAGTGAATTAAATTTTGCTTCCCCGGAATGAACATGGGGTGACACGCGAATTCTTTATCTGCGAGGATTCTGCATTTATTACACAAGTTTGACCCAGGTTTATCTTCTGTAAAGCTGTTCCTGCTCACATCGTCAAATACTCTATACAGCCTGTCAGGGATCGGACGTTTTGACAAGACTTTACTGTATCCCTACGAAGATGGGCAGGAGCAACGTTTGTCCACGGCAAGTATCAAATTTCTGTGGCTTAAACAAATCCACGATCCCTCCGGTATATCTCCAGCTCTCGATGACGCTTTATCCACCCTTCTGAGCTGCTGTTGACTACACTTTTTTTCCTGTCCGTGTTCTCTCTTCCTTTACACATCTGCGTCCGGTGGTCACCCTCAGCAACAGCGACAGTAAACAAAATTCGGCGACGACAAGCTTTCGCATGTCGGCTCTTTTACCACGAGGAACTTTTTTAGTGAATGTCGAAAAAAATTTATTGAACTTGGAGAAGAAAGAAAAACAATGGTTTCAATCAAGAGAGGATA
>OZ038000.1:15270261-15362761 GCA_964035705.1 Porites rus | reverse complement strand
AAGAGTCTATTTTAGCATTTTACAAGACTCTCACGTTCTGGAATACGAAAGTAAGCCTAAAATGTCCAAAATATAAAGTTCAACTTAAGAATGAATTGTTCGATCCATCAAAATCGTGTAAAATTTTAATTAGCATCAAAAGTGGGAAAATACGCTTTTAATACAAAACTGCCGCTTCGCGGTGCCACTCGGTACAAGTTAATTTATATGCCACGTGAAAACAAAGTCAAACAATATTGCTTTCCCCGTTGCACCGAGAGGCAGGAAACTTAAACCAAGAGCAAACCTCTGCGATAAACAGTGTAGTGTATGCGAGCTCAGATTTAGCAGTCAGAATATTTTTGTTTTAATCAATGAAAGCAACGTGCAAGCTAAATCAAATTTATCCCTCTGCTTTTTAATTTTCTGTTGTGTAGTGTTATGTTACGTTTAACTTGAACCACGCATAAAAATTCAAAGGTGTCTAAATGTTTACAGTGAGGGCAAACCAAATGACAGGCCAGCTGTAGAACCCAATCGTGTCGATTTACAGCACAAAAAGGGTCTATACGTTTTACAACACTGCGCCGCTTCCGTGCAACTCCACCGTTACCCGCTAATTCATATACCAAAACAAAGCGCGGATGTTTTCTTCCACTGCTATATAATTTCTTGTTGTACCGAGTTACACGAGACTTGCACTAAACACAAAAGAAGAAAATTACCCACCTTTTTTGCATGTCCTCTCCTCGTATCCAGCGATCGCAACGCCGATCTCGGTTAAATGAATCGAGCCTGTGTGTTTGTCCGACAGTTCCAGGATGCATTATCTACTAGACAACACATATCACTAAAAATTTCGACCAAAATAATTTTCAATCTCTCACAGTGGCAACAAAACCACAACACATCCACGTACGAAAAAAGCTGCCATTTCCTCTTTCATCTTGACAACATTTCGCGGGAATTTTGCCTCTAAGCCAATGACTTTGCCGGAAATCGACCACGTTATTTTTGTCGCGGCGCATGCGTAGACATTTTTCGCCATTGAGGTTTTCAAACGTTTTCAGTTTAATAAGGTTTTCAGTTAAAAGTGTGAATGAAGACGGCTATTCACGCACGCGCAATACTTAGTACTGTGGCGTGTAAATCTTGAAGTCGTGATATAGTCATCCTTGTCTTAAAACCCGAAGGTCTCTAATATACAAAGTGCTTGTAATAAAATAAAACTCACAATGCCGTCATAATAAATTACTGAAATAATTGTATCAGCTTAATTTCGTAGCTTGGAACGAACTTGCGTTGTCCTTCCTCAGGCTTTCACTGTCATGATGATGATAATAATAATAATAATAATAATAATAATAATGATAATAATAATAATAATAATAATAATAATAATAATAAAATATTTAATATTTATATGGCGCAAATTAACATACATGAGGATATGATCAAGTGCGCTTTACATATTAAAATTGAATCCAAAATTACTAGTAAGACTTAATTCGCCCAAAGACTTGTTTTGATTTCGATTTCTCTGAGCTTTTTTAGTGAACATAAAAACCTTACTGCTATCTTAAGAACAAGAAGTGCAATAAAGATTTTGATTGTTTCAGTGATAGATCTTTTTACTATGTTGTAATAGCACGACCGCAACGGGGGTCGGCTACATAAGGAAGACACCAGCTCGTTCTCATTTGGATCAATTCAGTAAATACTGTATTCACCAAACTCCAGTGTTAAAAGGACAACTTAATCTCACTCCAGCTTGCTCTATCTCTCTATGAACAAAAGCCTGTTGTAGCTTTTTTTTTATCCTCACTGGACTTGACAGCTGTCAATCTTAATCAGTTGGAATGTAATCTTACACCAGTAAAAATCCGATTGGTTGTAAGGAAAATTATCATATTTTCCTTCGAGGTTGTGGCGTATGCAGAAAGTCAGCTTTAACTCCAAAATTCACTTAAGTCCAGTAAGTGTCTAAAGATACAAAATAGTTAGGGGGATATAAAAATTACAAAGAATCGGTATGTATAACAAGAAATTTCCGATACACACTATCGTTACTTCAAAAAGTAAAACCGTACATTACACAAGTTGTAGTTCAAAGTCTTCATGTAGGAATAGTGTAACAATACTTATTAATTTTGTTCCGCCTTTTCAAAACATTAACTCAAACTTGTTTACGAGCTTACAGGAAAAACTAATTAGAGTAAAACTTGGATTATCCAACAAAAAATTTTACTTGACAACCAGTCTCAAACAATCACAGTCAATAATAATAATAATAATAATAATAATAATAATAATAATTTACATTTATATAGCGCAAACCTCTATATGAATATATTAGGTTGCGCTTTACAATATTGTTATATTAAATTTATGTTAAAGGTGACTAAATTAAAGCGCAAGCATTAAAAAACTATTAAAAACTACAATGAAAGCCAACAATGAGATCTGTTTAAAAGCTAAATTAAAAAAAAAAAAAGTTTTAACAGCAGTCTTTAAAGTGTCCAATGTCTTTATGTTGCGAATTGCCGAAGGTAATGCACTTCCAGAGATAAGGTGCAGCTGACTGGAAGATTGGAACTCCCGACCTCACTCTACTGCTTGAAAGCTATTAATCGGCACATATGCAATTCGTCTTCTTTTTCTCTTAAGTCAAGACAAAGTGTCCCGTCATTTCGACGGTATGCAGCAAGATACCTTTGCAAACGTTCCTCAGTGACCAGAGAGAGATCAAATAAACCATGAGTGGTTGACCAGTGCCATTTTAAAAGGCCCTCGACGTTTCCAAACACCAGACCTTTGCTGTAATTCTCAAAACTCTTGGTAATTCTAAATCCTGCTGATTTACAATACTTGTCGATCTTACTTTTCGATTCGCACTGAAACTTCTGGATAATACGCTCCGCGTTTTCGGGATTCATCTCCTCGTAGGCGTTAAACACAAATGGGGGCAGGCAAAAGACGTACTGAAAGGCTATTTTACCTCCAGCCTTAAGACTTTCAAACACATTGTTGAAGAATTTTTGTTTGTTAGTCATCCAATGAAGGGCGAAATTACTGAAAATAATGTCGTAAGAACCCGAGCCAATCCCCGGAAAGTTTGAGGCACTTCCTTCTACAAACGAGAGATTCTCAATTTGACTATGAGTCTCCATGGCCAACTGAATTCTTTCCTTGTCAGGATCAACACCAATAACCTTCCCTTCGGGTCCTACCAACTCAGCGAGGTATGCAGATAGCTCTCCTGTGCCGCAGCCTAAATCCAAGATGACGTCTCCAGCTTTGGGGCGGACATCTGTTTGGATGAAGTCCTTACCGTCCACTTTTTGAGCGGACCTCGAAGCTTCCTTGTAGCCTACTGCTTCGCTGTTGTTCGAGGAATCGCCCATATTTGTTAGTCTGAAACAGGGATAAGTGATAAAGTCAAAATATTTAACAATTATTCCTCTCGCCCTCATGGGCTCTGAATGGGCTATTGACTCAGAGAGACAAAACAACTTTAGCTAGCAAAACGAGATTCAGCCGCCATTGTTTTGGTTTTCGAAGCCGGCGCTTCTCGCTACTACTGGGCTAGTAGTAGCGAAATTGGAATTGTGGGGCAATCTGATAGTAGTAGTAGTAGTAATAATAATAATAATAATAATAATAATAATAATGATAATGATAGACACAGTCACCACCAACAAATGGTTACCAAGTAATTTGAAAGGAGAAACAGACGGACTACCTGTAGCAGCTCAAGACCAGGCAATAAACACCAAAAACTACCAGAAAGTAATATGTGGCCAGGAAGTGGAGAGCAATATGCAGAATGTGTTCGCAACATAAAGAGACAGTGCACCATATTGCATCTGGATGTGAGGTAGTAGCCAAAACAGAGTATATCTCCAGGCACAATAATGTTGCAGCATATCTCCATTGGAGCATCTGTAAAGATCATGATATAGAGATTACAGACAAATGGTACCAACATGAGCCAGAGACCGTGATGCACAATAAAGATAAGCACATCACCATCATGTGGGACATGCTAGTCAATTCTGATAGAACTATAACAGCGAAAAAAACAGACATCATCGTTAAAGATTCAGTGAATTCCGCCTGCAAAATGATTGATATAACTGTTCCATCAGATAGAAACATCGCACTGAATGAAACTGAAAAAAAAAAGCAAGTACAAAGACCTAGAACTAGAAATACAGAGAATGTGGCATATGAAAACCATAGTGATCCCTGTGGTTGTTGGTGCGCTTGGTACAGTGAAGAAGGGTATGGTAGAAAACATCAAGAAAGTATCATAGAGCTACTATGACAGAGATTCAAAAGTTCTGCATGCTGGGATCTGCGCGTATCCTCAGAAAGGTGCTCAGTGTTTGAACAGCATGATTGACTTGAGTAACTGACGCTCTAGGTGCATGGTTTGCGCCCGGCTGATGCACAAAAAGAACACCAGCAAAGACTGTAAGATTTCGAGAAGACAACGAAGTACAGTCAACTGAGACAAGAGATGAACTGAGACTAAAGATGAACGCTTTACAAAGACAGAATAGCAGACCTCAGCAAACGTTTGAAAGATGAACGCCGAGGACACACGGATCATGTGAGTTAGTGCGTCAAAGTGAGGCAAAACCTAAGCAAGCGCTTCAAAGCGAGTCAAATGTGTGTCAAAACAAATGCAATCTCAACAGGATGCTATGGGAGCGTGCACTTCGGCGTCGTAGTTGTGGAATTAATTGGCAATAAGGAGGAATAGTAAGAAATGATATTTTACCGATACCATTCTGTACAAATACCCTCATTTTTCTCCTTTGAGTAACAGACGTCTTAACTTCTTCACCGGAAGTCTGCTAGGTGCATGACCGCGTTTCGATTATAATTTCTGTCATAAATAAATTGCGCACGACGAAATCTCAGTCCCACTTTCTTTATTTCCTCTACAAAAACACTTTCCTTCTGCACAGTTAACTCCACACCTTCTCTAGCAACGTAATTAACATCAGTACACTCCCTTACAAAACTTGCTGAAAATGCACAATCTCCACAACATCGCAACATAAACTTTATGAAAAGCAATAACACACAATACAAAAACAAGTATAAAACACCTTCTCTTCCAAACAAAACTAAAAGAAGAACAATGATAATGATGCTTATCAGAACGGTTAGGAAACCACGGTAACTGCGTTTTGCTTCTCCTTGTTGATAATCTATCGCTTTCCTAATCGCTTCGTTTAGATGCAACCCAAAGGACTGTACCTTTTCCTCGATCTTCCTCTTTCGAATCAGTCTTGCTGGAATAATCTCCAGTAATCGAAATCTCTTCAATCTCAAACTTTATACACACATCTGTCCCAAAAATGTTTTGCATGAAGGCATGTAACTTGTGTAATTTTGACTTTTCTAAAACTGATTTCGAGATATCTCAAACAACTACCGGCCTCACTTCGGGAGCAAACTGCAAGTTTACGACATTCTTCAGCGTCCCAAATCCTTTAACAGTTCACGCTCCTCCGCCTCAAGTATCACCAGTATTGAAACCGAAAGAAGTTGAGGTGATCTCGCGATATCTCCAACTCATTCCGGTTTCACTACGTCAAATACCCAAAACAAGCCCACTGCCGAATCTTTTCCCGTACCTCGTGCATAAATTATGGCTATTTTTCACATATCAAATTACCTTGCGTCGCAGTGGCGCTATCGGCTGATCCCTCAATATAGAGTCTCATCTGATATGACGGGTCACACGTAAGCCGGTTCAAACCCTGGGCAAGCCAAAATAATAAATTCGTTCCTCCATGAATAAATTAAATGACAAATAAGAGAACTCGAAGTGATCTCGAGATATCTCGAAGTAATAAACTGAAATTCAAAGGACCGCAAACGAATATGCCGCAAAACGTAACCGTGACCAGCAAAAATACACCCTGAGTAGACGAAGTAATTCGGCTCTCACTTCGTCCAATAGCCGATTCAGACCTAAGACCCACGGACTCTGCGTGCCCAATCTTGTCCCCAAAACAGCAACTTTGGGACATTCCTGAGCGTCGCGAATCCTTTACTTCGTGCTCTGCCGAAGTAAAAAACCTCGCTTATTAATTCCACAGGACACCTGATAATGCACAGAACACCTAACAGAGATTAGGGGTTGCGTTCTCGTACCTCGAACACAATAAACTAAGCAAGTTAACATGAAATGCAAAAATAATGAGTTTTTATTTTTTTGTAACATTGTACTGTAATAACTTCAGTCCATCTTCTTGTGTGATTAATATAGATTTATCTTCCTTTTCCTTTCCTCTTCTTAATTTCTTCCTAGTAATAGTTGGCACTACATGTAATAATGATTGTTGCGTCACCTGCATGTGCATTCATGTGATTACTGTGACATTAGACGGACCTTGCACTCAACATCAGGGCCTTCGAGGCCACATATCATTCATACCATGCATATTAGTCGGTACAACACATGAATGTGAACAGATCGAGAAAAAAAATCTCGCCATACAGTTAAAAGGATGCCGCTGACCAAGAATAGGTGGCGGGCTCCTTTTGTCGCCTGCAATAACTAAAATAGTAAGCGCGCTCTGATTGGCCGAGAGGCGTGTTTACATGAGCGTATGTAAACATGGTTGTGACGTCAAGATGTATTGGTTTCCGCGCCCTAATCACTCAAGCACGAATTTTTAAAAGTTTTCGAGTTGAAAACTCGACAAGCTTACCTTATTTACCAATTCCCTCGTCGGCTGAAACTTGGAAAATCTTTTCAATCATGCTGTGTCAACTTTTTTTTTCGCTTAAGCTGACATTTTAAACGGCGAGCCTAAAATACAGTTCACTTTTGCACAGATCAGAGTGCAGGTTACCATGATACAGATAAATGATAGCATTAAAAGTGTATCCTAGCCCTAACCTCTCAACAGAATGCTCTATTAGATCAAGGGGAGTCTGTGTGCTTTGGTAATTTATCGATGGAGCAGTGACCTGTACTCTTTACCTGAGGATTGTGACCTGTACTTTAGACCCGGACCATTTTAAGCGAGAAAAGGCAAAATCCTCCGGGAACTTCCCTTGGTCAAACGAGCAAACAACTTCCGGCAGGCGCAATTAAACTGGAACCAGGATTTTGTGGTTGCGGGTTTTGATTTTTCCAGAGCATCCGCTCTTTTTTTTTTTTTTTTTTTTTCATTTCCTCAACCTCCCGGAGGAGAGATGACGAGACGTATTTACAAGACATACTAAAACAGTGGATATCGTTTTCGCACGCTTTGATTGGCTGCTCAAACTCGGGCTAGCCAGTGCAATTCACCTCCGAGCAACGCCAAACTCGAGTAAGTTACGAGCTTCCCGGTTTGCTGCCGTAATAAACGAAGAAATCTCAGAAAAAAATTAAAGAAGCTGTTCCCGAAAAAACACGAAGAAGACGACGAACTATGGTTTGGAACTTTGTACAGGTGAAGCTTTGTCTGTTTAACTGAAATTTATCGATGGAATCGGTGAAAAAGTGTTTTGTTTACAAACGGAAATAAGTCTTGCGTTACTTTATTTAGCTGACATGTCTAATAAATAAGCCCAAAACTAAGTTAAATGTTATTAACTATGTTATATGTTTTTTTTTACGCCAGCATAACTTTTATGGCGTCTTCCCAGGCCTTCTCGGTCATTGCATTTCGGTGAAGCATCCGAGAAGAACGGCCAGGAGACTCGCTCCGACCACTTGACCCAAGACTCATCGGCCGCGCGCAATAATGAGACCTAGGGACTAGCAATCGCCTACCCTGGTTTTTGGCTGATTGATCCGTCCTTAGCGTAAGAATTTGAAAGTTTCCAAAGTTTGGAGGGAAATTTTACACGTCTGAACAGCAATAGGTTTTTCTCTATTCGATGATTAGAAGTTTATTTAGCCTGCGTGGCTGGCGGTATTGTGTGGGTGCGAGATTAAAGTTTTGGCGGCGGAGCCGTGTTCCAAAAAAAAGGAGTAGGGACGAGGCGGTTGAAATACCGCCTGCCAGAAAACCCCGGTATTTTGAATGGTCCGCACACCAGTGTGCGGGGAAACGGATTGGTCGAGGGCCATACATATGTCAATCATGTTAGATGAGCCTTCGCGTATATTTCCCAATTTAGGGAGCAGATGGCAAACTGGAGAAGACGTACATGTAAAGTGATTGTGATTTCCGCTTTAAAAAGAGCATAATTGATGACCAAATTGCCGAAATGGCGTCTTTTAACTTCACAGCGCTGGAATTGTCTTAATTTAGCCGTAAGAAAAAAGGTCAAAGAAAATTAAAACACTTTACAACTGCATCTGAGATCAAATCCTATCAGGAACACCTAGAGAAGAATAAACCACCGGAAATGGTTGCTCAGTATGCATGTAACAAACCAGCTTCATGACCTTTTAATGTTAAGCCTAGTGTTGCAAAAAAAGATTTACTCAGTCAAAGTTTAGAATGATACATGTACTGTGTAGTGCTAGTAACCTTCGAGCGAGAGCCGAGAAAATAAAAAAGAACCTCTGTTCAAGCAAACTCACAAGGTCACGTTTCACATTGTCACGAGCTTAGGAGTCGTGTTTAGCCTGTCAACGCTTATTTCTAAACTGTCTCGGGCGAAAATAATCGGAAGTTTCAAACTGCAGGTTTCTCTTTGATTGGCTGATTTAATTGGGATCAGCTAACGTGACAAAAAGTGGGCGGCATTCGAAAAATCATGGTTCTCTGGCAGGCGGTATTTCTCGCGGCTTCGCCGCTCGTGACGGCTCCGCCGTCAAATCTCACTCAACTATATTACAACGGCTCCGCCGCCAAATCTCACTCGACTACTACACAATACCGCCAGCTACGCAGGCTAAAGTTTATTCTGAAATTAACTGCTGGTTTGCACGTTACGTCATGGCGGCCGTGGTGGTCAAGAACAAAAAAAATTCTCTCCTCTGGGGACTAAAGTCTGTTTTCATGTAAATTTTCAAAGAAAAAAATCTATTATATTGACCCCCAACATGGCCATTTGTCAAGTGGTTGCAAACCAAGAATTTGTCACTTTGGACGTGCTTCCAGAGAGATCACGTAACACGTAACGTTGCACCACGCAACACGGAGTCATCGAGATTCCTCAGTGCACGTCAGATTGCCCGGAACCAAACCTTTCAAAACATTTTCCCACAAAAAACACATCGCAATACCTATGACGAGAGGAAGAGATAAGAGACTGACCTGGCCTTAAGTGATTTGGCGCTTGCATGGTGTATCGGCGCGCAGTTCTTTGATGCGGGAGAGATTTCAAGTGAGTTGAGACTGCACACAGTCACTCGCATCGCTTCCCTTTATGTAGGAAAATTTACTGGCAGTAATTTATGCACCGAGCTTGGGCTGCCTGTGGTTTTACTAATGATTTTGTACATGTGCAAATATGCTCTTTTGCACGAAATTTGTGTTACCTTAAAATAACCAGATTTTGGAGAGTTTTCTCACATTTGCTTTCGGTATACTGATAGTCATCTTGTCTGTAAAATACCAACATATTTATAATAACTGTTGCATTACAGGTTAATACCATTTTTTGGATCCGCTTAATGGGTTCTTTTGAAATTATCCCGTTACTGTTTCGAGCTAACCCAAAACGGCTGTGTAGATCTGTATTTCGAAGTCAACTTAGGGTTGTTTTGTGAAATTATATGTATCTTGTTACTGGAAATTGGATGGTTTTCATAATAAACGTTTATTACTGTCAGTTTGAAGGCAAACGTTTTCCTTGAAACATTTTATCCCCATTGAGAAAATCGGTTTAAACGGTTATTTCTGCAATTTCTTTGCGACAATAAGGGCAATTAACGTTTTCGTGTACGTCTTTTGTACTGGATGTGTAAAGAAGTAAATTTAGTGTTTTGCTCTCCGTGCAAATTAATGTTGAGCAAGAGTTTTGACTGTGGATCAAACACGACCAAATCGAAGCAAATATCGTATATTTGTCGTCCCTGTAAATTCGTCCTTTCAGGTAGTAAATTTACCCTCTTTCCTAGCTTTTACTGCCCCTACGAATTGTCACATTTGCCACTCGGCGCAAATATACGGTAAACGATATTTTTCACCATCTTTGCTGCAAATGTAATTATTGTGCAAATATAGCATTTGCGTGGTATTTCCTACTTGGTAAATGTAAAGTAATCACTGACTTAATTTGCATTACTTGTAAATGTGATGCAAACATGGGGTTTGAATTACGAGTAAATATAATCAAAACGAAGTGCAGCGGAATGTTTGCTATAATAATTGTAAATTAATGCTTTAGCGCAGCTGTTTTATCTATTGACCATAATTTTACTCCATGTTAAATCTGATGCAAAAGTGCAGTTTTTCTTTACACCACCGAGGATTTGCATGACGACCCGCAATCCTTGGATACGTGTACGACGGTCATCTGAATTGACCGATTGCGCAATATAAAACAAAGGAAGTGTTGACAACATAGTGCAGGACCGAAGGTCGGAAACCATGAAAAATCCCTGGAACTTATTACTCGCACGTCATCTTGCTCATTCATATGACATTTCATTCCGACAGGAGCAATTAACACAATCAAAATATGCTTTTGTCCCCAAACGATAACCGGAACCTCACAGTAAATACATCTTCGATTCTATTTTAAAAATTTTCAAAGAGAGCAACTTCAGAACACTCGGCCACTTTACTTAAATTTGTTTACATTGTGCGGGCCGCGCCGAAACGATTCTTTGTAACTACCACGTAAAACCAAAGTTTCCAGGTGATTAAAAGCAAAAGGACGCGCGCGAGGAGAACGCGAGACCACAAAAATATTGTTTCCGAAATGTAACCGCATTAACAGAGATTCTCCGGGAACGGATCGCAACAGTATTGTTCTAAATAAATATCCAAAAGAAAAAGAAAAGCCTTCTTCCGAATAAACGGTTACCTACTGTGCCTTCCAGTTTCTAGGACGTACTAAAAGTGCCGGAAATGGGAATTTTGCCACGCGTGTTTTACTTGCAACGAGAAAACAAATCTTTTACTAATAAATGCCGAAAAATATAACTGGCGGAGGGTCTCCTACAAGAAAATCTCCTATTAAAAAACACTCTAAGACACACATATAGCTTTTGCAGCTTGTAAACCCCTTAATTTTCCAATTATTGCGCAAGTGATTTCATAACACCTTGGTGTCTAACTCACAGAATCACGGGCGTGCCACCTAGGGTTTCTGTTGCTTTAAAAATCGCACTTAGGAGTTTAGAACACCATGGCATTACAATAAAACTCGCTTACTCAAGCTAAAACATATTAACCTTTTAAATTTTCTCTTGGTACGCAAGTGATTTCATAATGCCGTGGTGTGTAAACTCACAGAATCACGGCGTGCCACCTAGTGTTTCTGTTGCTTTAAAAATTGCACTTAGGAGTTTGGAACACCATGGAATTACAATAAAACTCGCTTACTAAAGTTAAATCGTATTAACCTTAAATTTCCACTTGGAGCGCAAGTGATTTCATAATGCCGTGGTGTCTAAACTCACAGAATCACGGCGCGCCACCTAGTGTTTCTGTTGCTCTAAAATCGCACTTAGGAGTTTAGAGCACCATGGCATTACAATAAAACTCGCTTACTCAAGCTAAATCTTATTAAACTTTAAATTTCCACTTGGTACGCAAGTGATTTCATAATACCGTGGTGTCTAACTCACAGAATCACGGGCGTGCCACCTAGAGTTTCTGTTGCATGAGAAAACTCGCACTTAGGAGTTTAGAACACCATGGCATTACAATAAAACTCGCTTACTCAAGCTTAAACATATTAAACTTTAAATTTCCACTTCGTGCACAAGTGATTTCATAATGCCGTGGTGTCTAAACTCACAGAATCACGGGCGTGCCACCTAGTGTTTCTGTTGCTTTAAAAATCGCACTTAGGAGTTAAGAACACCATGGCATTACAATAAAACTTGCCGCACGCCTTGTCTTTTTTTAAAAAAAAAATAGTCACCCATGAAACATGTTAACAATGATTTCCACTTCCATACCTAGTTTTCTAAAATCCTGCAATACATAGCTTTTTCTTGAATGAATAAAGAGTTAAATAGCGGAAGAGGCGATATTTGGTAATTTTTGGCGGGCTTTGGACACGTTTTGGCGGGATGACGATTTCACTATTCGACCGAATCCATTTGATCGCTTGGTCTCTGTGTTTTCTGCCTCTACTATGACATCTTCATCTACTAACAATAGTATTCCGCAACCCGTTGTCATTAAATAACGGAAATTTTTTATGTAGCCCGTTTGCACACGCTTTACATCATTAGCAGCAGATCATGCATAATAGTCACCAAACAAATGCAGTCGGATTAGAAGATCTAACGTTTTCAACATCAAAATGCCTACCAGACTGCCGATGAATATTACCACTTACACGTTTGTCGTAATATCGTCAGGCTCAGAAACATTTTGAAGGCATAGGAAGACCGTCTTCTTCTCGTAATGTTATAGATCGAAAGACGCACACACCGTCCTTTACGTTCATCTCAAGAATGCAATGCCGGCTTTACATGTATTCCGATCAGAGGTCAAATCATAATGTCACACTACTTCCATATAAAGAAAAAGTCAATTATTATTTCCATTGTTTTGGTTAAATTTTTAACTATAGTGCGTTGAATGTACAAGATTTCATCAGAGAGATGCCATAAAATTACGAACACAACACACCAGCGCGTGCGTGACACGCGATTCACTGCGGAAACTGCAGTTTAGCAAGCTCACGCCAAAGAAATTCGTTGAATCTGCCCACGCAAAGCCTCGGAGATCAATGATTGCAATCTGCTTTGGCATCCATCTTTCCTTTACGATGAGTAGTATGCTGTGTGTTCAAGGAGTGCGGGTTTTACATAATAAAGATTTTGAATCAACGCTTTTATCTACCAACATTCGCCCGATTCTATTTGAGTTCTGCGACCTTCAATACGTACATTCAATAAAATATGGAACTACGCTACATTTTACTGAATACTGGAAAAGATCAGAAAGACAACGCTTGAATCGTTGGCCACGCGCGATTATCCTGGATAACTCGTGAGCTAAGAACGCAAATCTCTGGCTTATGTTAAATTGTAATCTCTTCTCAATTACTCTATCGCCAGATGCCGCCTTAATCTTGTTAAAAAAGTGACGCTATGCACTGATGATTGGCCCAAACGGTAAAGAAACTAATTGCTTTTCGCAGTAGGAAGTTTATTGCTTGTCACTCAAACCCTAGCGTTCTTAACAACCCCAGCGTCCTGTGGTGTACAAAAAAAAGTCGTATGCGGGTCCTCATGGTGACGAAAACCAGTTTGATTCAAATATATATAACGCTAACCCCAACCCTAACCCCAACGCTAACCCTAACCCAAACCCTAACCCTACTTTGTGTACGAATCATTAATGTGTCAACGTCAGTCTGGCGGATGGAATTAAGTGTAGGCCGTTTTTCTTTTCATTTGCTTTTTTTTATGCTTTGGAATGTGGATATTGAGTCAATGCGGTATTTACCACCTTGGCTTCGCGTGCAAATATTTGTTGGTTGACACTAAAGGCGAAGTTAGTTTCAAGCAAGCACTTGATTCAAGTGCACTTGGAAATCTTAAGTCGCTCTGTAGAAAACATGGCTTCACATTCAGTGTTGACAAAGTACATTACTTGAAGTAAAAGCTGTCAATCTCTCCATTCATTATATAGAATCTCAGATCGGGTTGTTTAACTCGGCGTCCGTTGTGCCACATAGTAAATCTACCGAGTTGCGTGGCTCGAAGATTTTAGCTCTATGTTATTTATTCGGAAAAACGTGACCAGCCCACAGTAGCGCCACTCAAGCCACTGAAAGCAATACACTTGACCAAATTACTGGAAATGTTATTGACGCGAGCGGCACACACATTCCACTGAAAGCTTTGATGATTCCCTTGAAACGTGAGAAATTGAGAGGTGTAGTGTAAGTGAACCAGTGTTCAAACACAATCATTGTGCCCCGGCGTTCACCACAAAAAATGTGGTCTTGGGTCGTTCTTTAATATCATCACAAGTTAAGAAGACATGCCAGTAACGGCTTCCGGCATTTTATAGTAAATTTCAGTATTGTCTCCATGTGGAATTCCCAATATCAAATAATATATAGATTTAGCCAGGGCTAAAAGCGAAGCTCCCATTAATAAATCTATAATTTAAATCAAACAATAAACTTGTGATCCACAAATCAGTTAAGTTAAGGGCACATTCATGTGACTTTTGAGGGAAAGGCTAAGTTATTTCTTACATCGAGTTGATAGCCTTATATGTACACCCAAAAAATAGCAAACATCTTCAATCACATTCAAGAGCCATAATGGCTCTTGATCACAGTAGATTAGGCCTCAAAAACAAATTCTTGCCAAAAAAAATCAGGCCGAATTTTTTTGCGTTTGATAGGTTTACTTTACAAATTCTTGCCAACAAATCTGGGGTGCGTAAACCAACCTTTTATGCTCTTTAAACATCACATCTGAGGTGAAACAATACTATTTATCATACAGATCTCGGACAGAATGCGGCATTTCACAATTTTTCAAGACAAATTGCTCTTAGTCAATTTTCAGGACGATCAATCATGGGCTTTTAGCGAAACCGTTCCAAAAAAATTTCCAAAATCACCCAAAAGGCCAGCCGGTTCTCATTTCTAGTGCGAGCTGTCAGTGTGGTCGAGTGTTTGAATGAACTTTAATAGAGTTACGCTTCAACATAATAACGAATTTATTATTTTTTTTTTGTTATTTAATGGTTTCAGTTATAACGATGTGTAATCTTATAAAGCGTTTGATATGCGCGACATTTTTGAGTACTTCTGCAAGCGATGTTCATGAACGATGAAAACAAACGGCACGTACAAGCGATTAAAATTGCAAGAGAGACTACTAACAATCAATAAAATAAATATAATTCGGTGAAACATTTGCAGAGGCAACAATTTTCATTCACGTAGGCAGGTATTAAAGTGTGCCTAAAAATCCTGAGTCTTTAAGCTTAAGTTAATTATGCGTTTTACTTTAAGCCGGCCTCCCGGTGTTTGCTTTTTTCAAAGATGAACTCCTCGAAGCAAGAAAATCGCTCAAAGGTTTCTTTCTACAGCCAAATTTATAACTAAATATTCTTCGGAACGTTGTCTTTCTATTTGCGGTGAGAAAATATATCTGAAGGCCTTTTAAAGTTCTTTAAGCTTATATCAACCATTTCGCATTTTTGAACCAAAAACCGAATAAAAAAACCAGCCATGAATAACAGGAGACTCTTGATAGCAGCTGTATTTCATTTTGTACATCCAGTGGAAAAAGACAGTTAAAAACATCACAAGTTGACACAAAACTCTGTAAGCTTCAGCGCAAGCTGTCAAAGTAAAAAACTTTCAAGATGTTGCATAAATTTTCCGCATGAACTCACCTGTCAAATTTTGACCAATCAGAGTATAAAAATTGGACGCAGAGCGTGACCAACGCGTGTCCATAGTAAGAAAAGGTCTTCTCCGCCTGTATTTTTAAAAAACTGGCTAAATTTTCGCGTCCGAGCTCAGTTTGAAATCAAAATCTTAATAGTGCGGGTCATAGTGACATAAACACAACATATTTCATCAACATATTTCATCAACATCCAACATCCAACATCATTGGAAAAAATAAACCTGAGCCTGCGATCATTTGAAACTGGTTATTTGCCAACGGATAACTTCGAAAAAATACTCAACCTCGATGGATCTATACTTGAGCCCACGGTACGGTCAGGTGATACTTGTCAGTGGATACCCTGTTTTGAAAGCTGTCAGTTGATCACAACATTGATGTGTAATTAGTTTTCTCTTGGGCTCCCAAACTGGCTAGAAAGTGTAAGGGTAAACATTGGTTTCCCTGTGGTGCGGACGGACGGTCG
Source organism: Porites rus (assembly GCA_964035705.1). Lineage (NCBI taxonomy): Eukaryota > Metazoa > Cnidaria > Anthozoa > Scleractinia > Poritidae > Porites > Porites rus. The sequence continues at coordinate 15,346,832 of OZ038000.1, read as the reverse complement.
TTCGTTCGGTGTACGGTCACGTGATTACCAAATTTTTTGGGATGGGTAGATTACCTTAGCTATGGGGCCCCGCCCACGCGCGCGCTTCGCGCGCGTGTGGAGCTCCGCTAAAGTTAATGATTACATCTAAAACTTTATCAAATGTTTGCTTTTTAACAGTACCTGGGCCGGGTTGTTCAAGGCTGGGTTAAGATAACCCAGGCGAGGACGGTTAGTGCGAAATCTAAATACAGATGTGAAAGCTTCATTTTGTCAACAAGTTGATGATTGGATACTCTTAACCCTATTCAGACTCGGCTTTTTTGGTCAATCTGTGACTGGGGGGGGGGCTCCTCAGATCCCCCCTCTGTATCTCTGGAACCAATAATGCTAGGGTCATGAAATTTACACACAATGATTATCTCCGTACAAAGAAGCCCCACACCCAGTTTTGACTTGCCACGGCCAATGGTGACGTCACAGTGACGTCATATTCCGATTTTTCAATGTTTCTTATCATTTTTCCACTTAGATACGTAAAATATCAATAATATTGGTAAAGTCATCTCTTTGTTATCCTTTCTTATGAACTAGTAACAAGGAAACACTTGTACAGCAAGAAAAAGCAATAGGAAGCAATAAAATTTAAAATTTGAAATGGTTGTCCGCCATCTTGGATCCCCCATCTTGGATTTCCGTTTTTTTGTTAAAATTATAATTTAAAGCGACTTTCAAAGGGGAAAAAGCTCAGAATGTATAAAAGAAGTATCAAACTAATGTTTATTACCCAAACAAATGACTTTGGAAGTGTTATTTGGAAAATAGAGCAGCATATTTGTCCAAGCAAAAAAAAAGTAACAAATTTTACCCCACCCCTCCCCCCCAAATATTCGATGTTGAAACATTTTGATGTAATTCAAAAACTAGTCCCAAGCAAAGACCATTTTAACAACAAAAAGCACTATAAGTGTAAAAGCGCGATCTTAAAACAAAAAAATCACCATTTCTTTAATTTTCCAAAACCTATGTGTCAGAAACTGGTTGCCATGGCAACATGATTAATCACACGGACATGGTAATTATACCAAAATGTTCCTAGATAAATTTTAGGAAAAGTCAGAAAATTTGAACGTCATAGCTCTTTCGGTGTAGGAGTTACCACGATTTTGCCGGAGGGGGGGTTCGAAAAGCCCCCCCCCCCCCCCCAGTCTGAATAGGTTTAAAAATAACGGAGAAAATTATCTTAAGAAATTTTTCTGAACAAAAGGAAAAGAAACCCGGGTTAAGCGCTGATCGGCCTCCGAATAACTGCACCCTGTAGAACATCTATTGCACCAGTAAAATAAAAAGTTCTTTTTACACTCCCGGCACACTCTGGCCAGTTTCTCCTCAAATAACATATGATACCACGCTGAACACTAACCTTCAAAACCTTTTCATAATGATACACAGTTTAATAGAGGTTTCGCTGTACGCAATCCTTACGTTCAAAGTATGCCATAATCATAGTTATCAATCCCAAAAACCATCCACCCTTCCCCCTCAAATGCTACCTGTACGCCTAGCAAACATATCGAACGCACTCTCCTAAGCTCCGACTACCCCTAGTTATAAAAGATAACTGTTGTACGATGGTTTGTTGTCAGTCCTGGGAGTCAATTTTATGACGTGTTTGTTTTGACATCTTATGCGGTTTCCATAGGACAACATGAGGCTTGGCATGAATTGCAAACCATCACGTAAATGGAAAAACTCGCAGTTCTCGCCTACCTTCACGAAAACTAAACTATTCGTATTTTCAGTAGGAATTTCGAAAATTCATCCATGAAAAGTACGTACCCAATTTTGGAAAAAACATATTCCTTAAGGGTAACCGAAAGATTATACTTACATATAATTTTAGAGACCTTAAGATTCGAAGACGACTTCGTGGTCGAGATTTAACTTGAAAGGTTTTCTCACAGAAGCTCCATTGTACTCTTTTTCACCAGAAAGGTTAGCACGGTTATTTTATTGAGGAAGGTTAAGTCATCCCAATCACAAAAAGCTAAAACTTCTAGTACCGCAGTATTTGATGACTTGCTAATCTGCCACTACAACATTTTCGCTTAACCTCGTATGTAGTAGAATGGCAAAGGCTATCACGCCAAAATGACGATGGTTCAAGCGCAAGCAGTACACAATAAATACTGAGAAATCTCATCCCTATCGGTCATCTTCGTCTTAGATTCTAAAGGTCTCTAACAGCTCACATAGTTGATACCATATATATTAAGTTGACTAGATTTAAAGACATTCAATGAATACCCTAAAGACAGAAGCTGACTTACCGTTTTGAAAATGTGATCTATCGCAATGTTAATAACCACCAATGGATGTTTTACTTGATTCAGGATCAAGAGTAGCCTGCGTTAACCTGTGTACAGGCTCTCTGTTTGGGAAAGGGTGAAAAATCGCGAGGAGAGGGAAGGGAAAGGGGGAGAGTATATTCGATATTCTGCCCTCTTGTCTTGCAATTGCCAATCATTTGTCAGCAAGATCGTTATCTGTCACTTGGATACATTGGATACATTGGAATGTAATCAATTTCGCGTGTAAATTTTTCAGGTTGCGGAAGTAAAGTCAGTCTGCAATCTGCCGTATGGCATCGTTTCAGCTCGCGCGTGTTATCGGAAATGATGGTTTTCTTTCTCCGCTTGGGCTACCTGTGCTGAGACTTCGCTAGTTTGTTTCGAGTATTCGGATACGTCAGCCTAAACTAGCTAAGTGTGGCCATTCGAATGAAAGCCACTTAGCGAACAAATGACTCATTTATTTAGCTTCAATTAAAGTCGCTCATTGTTATATTTACCACACAACTTACCATTTGACCGAATCAGAGAAGCTAGAGGCTTGTTTTTGCAGTGAATTGACGACCAGACATGAACGTCCTTGGCTTTCAACGGCGCTTTTTTGGAAAATCTAGCGCCCTTCCAGCAGTCAGCGGCGTTTTAAAAGATGGACAAATGAACTAAGGTTAAAACCAGTGTACCCGTTGCCACTACTTCTAAGGTGTGCATGTTGTCCGAGGATAGGGTAAAACTCCTGATGCAGAACTATTGATTAGCAATGGCAAGTTCTGTTAGTACGTCGTTGGGAGAAAACTCTACAGAGATTCCGCTATGAGGAGTACTGAAGTAACTGCCGGACGCTAACGACTTTACAAACACCCTCTATCCTTAACCCCATGGAAGACGAAAAATATGGCAACATGTCAATTCCGTTCGTGAAAAACTCGTATAAAATGATCCCTGAAGCGACGTTCAATTCCGAACAAGCTCGACGACTTGCCGAAGATATTTTGCATTGTAACTTCAAAGGCGGAAAAATGCAAATAGCTTGTGGTAAAAGCCACAGAGGAGTTAAAAAACTGCGTTACGCCGGGTGTGGGATGTGACAGATACAAGTTCGTGTGCGTGGTATATTTAGGCTTGTTAAAGAGTCAGGGAATGACGATTACAAGCCGCTATTTGTTGGATGAAAGATTCGACAGGTATTCTATCGCCTGTTATCGGAATCTGTCGTTGTATGTTGTGGCCTCGATATATGGCGTGTTTTATGAGTAGTTTTAAGTTGGCGCTTTACTGGACAGTTAGAGGCCAGAATGTTCGGTTTTAGGATAATCTGTTTAATTCTGGAATAGGGCTTATCTTTGTTTTTTTTTTCCAAATCAATGGAATATAGTATTTCCTTGTGCAGTTATTTATTATTTAGATTATTGGGCCAGCAATTATTTCACCAACCATTTTCAAAATTTTGACAGGAATTTGATCAGGGCTAGTGGAGGAGTCACTTCGCAGAGATGTTAATACTTGTACTACTCGGCCAGGGGAGACTGTCCTTAGCTTGAAGAGCGGCTGGCCTTCTGGCTCAGGAAAGTTGTCGATGAGCTGCAGAATCGAGGAGATAGGGTCTGCGTGAGACTTGAGGGTTCGTTCTGCAATAGGAGCAAAGAAGGCATTTAGTAACTCTGGATCATGCACCAGTGGTTACAGTTAATTAAGTCAGTAGGACTGAGCAATAAAAAAGCTCACTCTGTTAGTTTAATTCTGCTTCTCGTATTACGATTTTGCTTAGGGTACAGGACAATGGAATACGCCAACTTTCTGACGTTTTGGGTAAGCTACAAACACTTTAGTTAAATATTCAGAATATTTGACCTTTGCGTGATTAGCACTCCAAAATCATTGGAAAGGAAACCATTTGTTTTCGCACAAAAATAAATGCATAATTATGATGAGCCCTCCGGCAATATAACCCTTGACTGCGCTGAGACGACGACATTTGCAGTTTTAAATTTTTGGTTACACGTACCGATGATCGATTCGTATTTTGTCGGTCGACGGACCTGGTCGCGTAGTATGTCGTGAGGCGAAATGACCTCGCCGTGGGAAAAAAATGAATGTTGCAGCTGAAAAAGCCTGATCTCAGTATCCTACAGCAATACTATATATTCTTTGTTCATTAGTCATAACAAATTTGAATAACAAAAACAATGTTTGTTAACAGTGAGTCTCCTAACGTGCTTCAGTTGCTATCTCAAGAGCAACTCCGCCATCCCGTTTAACCGATCGGTGAGACTTTTCCCTTAACTCATGAAAGAAATGCAACACATTGCAGCAGCAGGTTACCAACAAGCCTCGTCGTCCAAGCAAAAAGTGGACGGTGAAGACTTTATCCAAACTGATGTGTGCCCCAAAGCTGGAGACACCATCTTGGATTTAGGCTGCGGTACCGGAGAACTGTCTGCATACCTAGCTGAGTTGGTAGGACCCGAAGGAAAGGTTATTGGTGTCGATCCTGACAAGGAACGGATTCAACTGGCCAAGGAGTCGCACAATCAAATCGAGAATCTCTCATTCGTAGAAGCAAGTGCTATAAACTTCCCAGGAATTGGAGCTGAAGTCTACGACATCATTTTCAGTAGTTATGCTCTTCAATGGATGACTAACAAACAACGAGTCTTCAACAACATGTTTTCAAGTCTGAAAGTTGGAGGTAAAATAGCTATTAGCTACCAGGACCGTTTGCCTCCGTTTGAGTTCAACGCTTACATGCTGCTAAATCCAGAGAACGCAGAACATATTTGCAACGAGATGTACCGATGTGAGTCCAAAACCAATATCAAGCATTACTGTTTATCAGCGGGATTTCAAATTGTCAAACATGACCATTTTTTTATCCCATTTGCTTTTGAATCCATTGAGAGTCTTTTGGAGTGGCACTCGTCAACTACACACGGTGTATTTGATCTTTCGCTTGTCACTGAAGAGCGTTTACAGAAGTATCTCGCTCCATACCTTGGCAAAAATGGGAAGCCTTGCCTGGATTTCCGAGGAATAAAAGAGGAATCCCCTGTGTATAAACTGATAGCCGTTAAGCAAGCTACCAACGCTAAAGAGGAAAACAATGGATAACAAAAACGCTTAACTAATGATTAGCTCTTAAGCATTATTCTGACTTCATATTATGCATAATCGCCTGTAACCCTTAAAGTTTTTACATGGCGACAAACAAACTTGACACTACCGCAAGCATTGGTAGAACCAATGTAGGCACTATACTGAAAGTATATCTACCGGTTAAGTGGCAACAAGCAAATTGTTTTTGCTTTGTGCAGCAATCCAATGATGTTTTCTAAAAATTCGTCATCTTAAAGTTCTGTAGTTTCCTTCTGTTGCTAGGATTCTTGGGGAAAATTTGTTTTCAAACCGGGGGGGGGGGGGAGGGGAACTTTTGCGGCACCCTCTCGCTGAGAAGTTCAAGGAATAACTTAAAGGGACCGTTCAAGTTATGACTGTCAAACTTAGAGACTTTTCCTAAAATCCATCTTAGAAGATTTAAAGTCGACGTGACGTGTACTTTAACATTGATATTACCACAGCAACCGAGTTTTGTCAGCCACCTTTAGCAAATATTGCACTTTTATTAGAACAACTTAAGGTTTTATTTCAGCTTTTCCTTAGTTAATGAATTATTATAGTACACTGAGTATAACATTTTTTTTAAAATCAAAGTTGGTATAACTGTCAATTAAATCCAGGCTTTTTAGTGACTACTTTGAGGAAAAAACAAGAATTTATGTGAGTAAATGACAGATGCTGGGTATATTTTTCAACAGTGTTCATTTCTCTCGGAATTTCATAACTTCCAGATTGTTTTACTTCCTCAGCATCCTTTAACACGCAGATTAAATTTTCCATTATTAAGATTATCTCGGTTTGTTCAAATTTTAAGTAAAATGAATTACGTGTAATAAATTGAAAATGACGGATCCAAGATGTCGAATGATGCCAGTTCCTTTTTAGTCATACATGGCATCATCATGACATGACTGTTGGATTATTTTTTGTGTTAACCAACTTTTTGACTTTATCAGACACCTTATTTTTTAAGTATTTTTTGCGTTTCTTGAGGAAATTTGGATTCTGCCAATAAAAACAACAATATTACGTCATAATGGTGTCAAGCTACGCAGTCGTGTCAATCAAATTATGCCTAGATGTTGAAAATGACGAGTAAAATTGGGCTGCCTGTGGCAGAGCCAATCAAGTTTTCGGTGGAAAGTCGTCTCCGTCCTAAAAGGACAAAATGGCGGACGCATAACCCAACCCAAAACTTTGCATGTCCCATCCACCCCCCCGTACCCCAGCCCCCGATAAGGATGATTATTTGACTTTGGAGTTGAGGGGAAGGGGCTAATCGTTTCAGAAACAAACAAGAAATATGGGTACCATCAATTTTACCACATATGAATAAAATAATATGAAAAAGCAAGTTACCCTTTTGGAAACGAGAAAAGGTAGGCATTAATTTTAACTAGCACCACAATGCACCCCCCCCCCCCAATCCCTCTGCCCCCAAAATATAACGTGACTAAGACTTGATCTAACCTGAAATTAAGGAAAATAATTGTCGTCCTAGAGCTTATTATGTGACAGGGTAAACTTTTTATGTTTTTTCCTTATTTATTTATTTATCGGCTTTCCTGTATACAGGCCTGCCCGGAGGGAATGTGCACGAATTGGAACTCAGGTCCCATGAGAGGTGCCATCCATCCCCTTCCCAATCCCACAACTCCTAAAGGCTGGACACAGCACTGGGGTCTTCGACCCCGACTCTTTTCGAATAGTGATGTGGGTTCCTTTACGTCCCACAAGAACAAATCAGTGAAAGCGCTGTGAGACGGGACCTACCGTTTTTCGTCCTTATCCGAGAAGACTAGAAAGTCTAACCATTTGCAGATGTCGTCACAAAGGCAGCACTTTCTTCTCAGTTATTTAAAGACCCTGAGTTTTGGTCTGGAAGGAGTTTGAACCCGCGACCTACCTCTCGGCAGACCGGAGCTCTCACAGCTGAGCTAGCCAGGCGGGAGTCTTAATGTTGGAAGAACGTTTACCTTTACCGATAACGTAAAATCTAGACGGGAGAACTAGTTCAGCCTGCTAGTTATTCAGGGAAACGATTTTTTTCGAAAAAAAAAAATATTTGCACACGCCACTACGACGCGAGCAGAATATGACAGCGCTCAAGTCATTCCCGTGTTATCTGTGAAGAAAATTAAAAGTTGTCCTCTTTTGATTATGTTATAAACTGATAAACGGCTCAACGTGTACTACTGAGTTGTAGTTCCACTTCGTGCTAAGCCAATCCTACCTTCATTTTTACCTATCTACAACTACAATCATGGACAAAAGTCTTTGGGACAGCAGTTCAATATTCATATTTTTCTGTCATTTCTAGCTTCACTCATGAAACTGCATCCTTGTCGAAATTTTCAAGCAATTTTCCCTCATGGGTGAGACATTTCTTACTATTAATGTGACTGTGTGATACAGTTAAGCCTTAATGTGTTGCTTGTGATGGACTGTGTGACTGCACGATGCGGTTCGCAAGTCAACGAGTCCTCAGTAGCTCTAGAACACGGAGGGTCGTGGGTTCGAATCCCATCTGGAGCTCAGATTTTTTCTGTCCTCTTATGGTTGATTCATTACATCTCCCTTTATTTCTTTTATGATAATAATAATATATAGATTTAGCCAGGGCTAAAAGCGAGGCTCCCATTAATAAATTTATAATTTAATCAAACAATACACTTGTATTCCACAATTCAGTTAACTTTAGAGCACATTCGTGTTACTCTTCAGGGAAAGGCTAAGTGATTTTAGACAAAAATAATTTGCAAACAACCCAAGTGAACCAAATCTCACATCGAATTGATAGCCTCATAAGTACACCCAAAAACTGGCAATCATCTTCGATCACATTTATATTAAGAGCGATAATGGCTCTTTTACAGCCAGAATTATAACTAAATATTCCTTGAAACGTTTTCTTTCTATTTGCGGTGAGAAAATGTCTAAAGGCTTTTTAAAGATCTGTAAGCTTATAACCAACCTGATACTCGGTCAGATCATTGTCTCAAATCTTAAAAACGTGCGTAAACAAAATAGCCGCATAAACTACGCTCGACTTCATTAAATTAGGAATAAAAAACAAACATCAAATACAATAAATACTTAGGCTTACCACGCGAGATGCAGCTCCTGAAAGGTGTCAAGTAAGGCCAGTATCGCTTCAGACTTTGCAACCCTCTTACGCATTAAGCAAGGTGAAAGCGAAAACGATGCCATGCGAAATCGGATTTCCGACTTTGACCCAACCAAAAACCAAATAAACAAACTAGCCATAAATAACAGAAGACTCCTGATAGCAGCTGAATTTCATTTTGTACATCCAGTGGAAAAAGACAGTTAAAAACATCACAAGTTGACACAAAACTCCGTCAGCTTCAGCTGTCAAAGTAAACAAGATTCAAGATGCTGCATAAATTTTCCGTATGAACTCGCAACTGTTTTCCCTGACTGTAGAAGCTGGCTGAATTTTCGCGTCCGAGGTCAGTTTGAAATCAAAATTTTAATTGTGCGGCACATAAACACGACATATTTCGTATGAATTAAAGAAAAAATTAAACTTGAGCCTGCTATCATTTGAAAACCAGTACCTTGTCAGCGGATAACTTCAAAAAAATACTTGACCTCGATGGGTCGACACCTGAGCCCGCCATACAGTCAAGTGATACTGGTCAGCGGATACCTTGTTTTGACAGCTGTCAATTGATCACAACATTGATGTCCAATATGTGTATCAGTTTTCCTTTGCTCCGATCCCAAACTAGCTAGCTAGAAAGTATGAGACTGAACATTGATCGCGATCTAGTAAAATAATTAATTGGTCAGCGGACAGCTTCCAAATAAGACACCCCTCCCTTCCTTTTGATAGTCTCCCCTACCCCACCCGTACAATCCGTAGACGCGTACGTACGTACGTACGTACGCTCGGTCAATCACGTGACAACCAAACGAAAAGAGGTTGACCATAATCTATGAGTATGGTGCTCTGTCCCACGCGCGCTTCGCGCGCGTTGGAGCCCCGCTATCAGTGGCGTACCCTATATAAAGTTGAAACTCAGACCAAATTCTTGATACACGCGTCCAACATTGTTTGTATGGTGAGGGGAGGGGTTAGACCTGTGTGAATTGGAAAACGTCTCAGACATGCAACAGTGTCCTAAGACTTTTGTCAATGATTGTAGCCTTTTAAACAACCCTGGACATTTGAGAACGGGTGAGCCTGTCTTTGCGTGCTTTGAAACGGTGGCTTTCCGCCTTTAATATCTTTGTTGCTACTTATTCCGAAAAACAAGCTACCGACACTGGCCCAGGTTGATGAAGTATGCGCGAAATTGTTCGCGCTATTGCAACCAAACTAGGTTACAGGATTTACTGTGACGAACATTTTCGTTTCATCCGGCAATCAGCCCCTGAACAATATCCCTGGGATGCCATGGATTGGGAGCTTTGGCTTAAAGCAGTAACTAATTTTTCGTTTTCTTCGGACAAAGGACCAATGCGCTCCCGTCTTCAGTCCTTTCCAAAAGGCACTTGTTAGCGTATTTCATCCTGGAAAGTCGTGCACCGGATTCCAGTTTGAACAGTCACATGTGTATCAAGTGTGGTTCAAAACACCCTGCCGCACAGTGTTCTCTCAGTGAACCCAAAGGAAACCTCGTCAAAGCCAACATTTCAAACGTGGCGTCACAAGCACACCCGTAGAGGTGGATCGGCTTAATTTTCTTCTAAATGGCTACAACGCTTCACTTCTCCTATATTTAGTTAATGGCTTTACTTTTGGTTTTGGCGTGGGATTTGTCGGGGAGAGGGGCGCGTCACAGTCTCCTAATCTTAAAAGCGCTTTAGAACAGCCACAAGTCGTACACCCTAAACTACGTAAAGAGTGCGAGGCCGGGAGAATCAATGGTCCTTTCCTAAGCGCCCCTTTTCCCAAATTTGTTTGTTCCCCTTTGGTCATTGTTCCCCAAAAAATCCTTAAGAATTTCGTTTAATGCAACAGTTATCTTACCCCAAGGGCACGTCGGTGAATGATTTCATACCTGACACAAACTCCTTGCTTCGCTACGCTTCAATTTCTAATGTCATTGAGGAAATAATTAGGGGCTGGTTGCTTTATGGCCAAAATGGATCCGGATCCGGAAATCTTTGCTTGTGGAATCCGGAATCATGGGCTTTGGAATCTGGAATCCGGCTATAGGAATCCAGAATCCCGCCAACGAGTCAAATAGGGAATCCAGGTTGCTGAATATCCAATCCAAATCGGGTCAAATTGCCTGCCCTTCACGTGTGTATCTGATACCTTAAGAAACGTTGTCAGTATAACTTTACCGAGAAACTAGCGTCATAACAAAAAATTCGATTTGTTTTTAAATGATTTCACCAAAAATACTCTTTTGGCAAACTATTTTCAAAATTGATATTCAAAAGTTTCAGCGAGAAAAATGTGAAAAATAGAAAAGTTTAATATCGGCGTAAACATGGTCGCCCGATGGAAATTCTGCAAATCAGAGCATTTTCAAAACGCTTGTACGAAAAAAAAAAAAAAAAAAAAGGAAAGAAAGCTTGACTATACTTCATCTTTACACGGTTTGTTACACACTTTTTTCTCAAAGTTATTTTTCAAGTTCATATTTTATCTTTGTCTAAGCTTTCTCTCTAATTTTTTTTCACCCGAGTAAAGAAGGTAAAATAAATCTTTCGTGCTTTGTTGAGAAAGTGAATTTTACCATATTCAGAAGTTGATAACGTATATAAATTTAGTGACTGTGAAAGATTCTTTTGACAGAAATATTCTTTCTATGTTTGTCATACTAAAATCTTGTTTTTGGCCCACCAAAAGCGTGCGCGCTAGACGAAAATGTATCAAGTGCACTTTCACGATTTTTCTCCACTTTCTTTCTTCAACTAACGTTGCTAGTAACACGTTTTTCTCATCAGGATCTTTGCTCTCCTTTGTACAACCACTTTTTGTTCCTTTATTACTGATAGTTTTTACCTAAGGAACCTGACTTTTACAAAGCAGGCCATTTTAATACATCCGGTTTGGTGCTCTGGTGATTTCTAAATAAGGTGTACAAACTAATGTAAACAACGAGTGATCAAAATGTTCAGCCCCTCGATCGCTCTTGGCGTCGCCTAACCTGAAAACTGTCGGTCCTGTTGCCCACATTCTGTTTTATTTGTATTTCCAAAGCATCCAAGTAATCAGGAAGTACTAGGTAGAAATAACAATCTGAAAAACAGGTATCCTATAAACACTTATCAATAGGTTTAAACTTTAAGAAAATTGAACGAAAGCCTCAAAAGGTATTCATCGTAGCAACGTTTGAAGGAGGCATTGCAAAAGTGCAGTGCCCTAGCTTTGAACTCTTCTTCAATTAGTGTCTGCCTTCGGGACACAAATCACTGTGAACGGATCGAGGGAAAAAGTACCCGGGCCCCAAACGTACACGAAACAGATCATCCATCCGTCTCAAATAAAATCCTGGTGGAAGAATCGAGAGATGAACGCATATTTATAGTGCCCAAACCCCGCACGGGAAATCACAAATTGTGCTGCTGCGAGTCAATGCTCCCAGCAATTAACGTCCAAAAGTTTGTCGCAGTGAGTGTATTTAACATTATATTCTTTTCAGGGGCTGTTGCAGTCTAAATTTGAATAAAATGTTATAATAGAAACTTAACAAGAAGTTTTACCAAGTTAAAAGTGTGAATCAGCACGGTAAGAGAGCAGCGAGCAAAAGGAGGTAATGTACCGGTCAATTCTAAAACCGCCCATGCCCCCTCGGGCAGACCCACGGGCATTTGACTTTTTTTTTAAATTTTGGTCAAATTCCCTGGTATTTAGGCAGTTTAGCTGGTCAAATGCCCCACCGGCTAGCGCTTCAAAAAGTGTCAAATCCTCCACCCACAAGCGAGTACCACAAAAATTTTCCCATGCGTCAAAACCGTTCATTCAATTTAAATATCCTACTAAACACAACCGAATTATCTGAAGTCTCTTAAATCTGTCTTACGGAGGTTTTCCATTTTAATAAAATTCTTCACTTCAGAAAGTCCTCATTTAACGGGCTTTTTTAAAGAATTACGAAATCCTTTTGCTTGTGACGCTGACCATCGTTTTGACAATAAAATTAAATGCCCCCACGGGCGGGCCTCATTTTGGGTTGAATTCCCCACTGTACGGAGCAAAACTAGAAAATGCCCGGGACATACACTGGTGAGCGGTTGGGGGTGGGGTGGGGATAGGCAGTTTTGGAATTGACTGGTACATGGAATGGAGAAATGAGTCAAATTGCACGTATATATTTTCGTCTAGCGCGTATCCTTTTAGCGAGCCATAAACACGATTTTCGAATGGCAAACAGGAATAGTAGTTCTGGAAGAGAACCCCTTCACAGCCGCTTAATTTGCCCCTTGATCTTATAACCCTCTGAAACATGGTAAAATTCATGGTGTCAAGAAACTACGAAACATTACCTTCTTTGCTTGGGTGGGAGAAATAGTTAAAGAAAGCCTAGATTAAGATAAAAGTAATATTGCTTGAAAGTAACTTTGAAACATGTGTAACAAACCATACACCAGCTTTGGCTTTTTTTGTACGAACGTTTTAAAAATACCCTAATTTGCATAATTTCCATCGGGCCTTCGACCAGTTTACGCCGATTTTAAACTTGCCTATTTTGCGCAAAAAAAGGAAACCCGCTGAAAATTTTGTATATTATTTTTGAAAACATTTTAAAAGGGAGTTTTGAAAGGAAGCGCGCCGGATTCTTTATAATTACGGCTCTTTCGCTGAAGTAGCGGCATCTTGGATTGAACTTTGGTAAAGGAGCGCTGTCTGCTATGCATTGCTAAGCTGGGTTATAAGCACTGGAAAGCCAATTTTGTGTCAACAGCCCAATAGTGGCAAAAAATCTTATATCTGATGCAAGACAATACAAGATTCAGATTAGGCATAGTTACAGTGGATTGAAGTTAGAACGGGAGAGAATTATTCTCTCTTGGCTACGCTTGAACGAAAAATCAACCAGCCATTATTAAGATCCTCAAGAATTCAAGGGCTTAGAACTTGTGTTTCTCTATCGTGAAACAATAAGTTAGCATTACCTACCACCTAAGCCGCTTAGAAAGTTTCTCTAAAGGCAGTAGTGTCAAAAGCTGCTTTCAATGCATATGGTTTTCGACCATCTTTATAACGTGCATTTATGCAAGACTCTGTTGCTGCTTCCCAATTGTAATTACAGTCGACTCCCGATAACTCGAACCCTCGCTAACTCGAACCTCGCGCTATCTAGAACCAAAATCGATTTGCCCTGGATTTCCGTCATACTTTCACTGTAATTCTACCCTCGCTAACTCGAACCAATTTTCGTTTTCCCTCAGGTAATTTTCCATATAATTTTACCCTCCATAACTCGAATCATGTTTTGAACCCTTAAAAAGTCGGGAAAAAAGTCGTCCACTGGCGTCTGAAACATTGAATTTTGGATTTCCTATTAAAGAGTTGTAGGGGTATAGTTTTCTAATGGAGGCTGATGTTGATTGTCACAGGACCCTCACAGGCTAACGTGAAGCAGCTTTACTTCTCAAAACAGAAAAACGCATGCTCTATTTAGGCTATGTTTTGTTACGTTACATTCTGATTTATAATCTAAAAGTATCTTTTAATTTTCACTTGACATTTCTTCAATTAAATGTGATTAGAATGTTCAATGTTCAGCAAAAAAATGGGGGGAAATTCAAAAATCAAAGCTTAATAATTTCTTAACCAATTAAGCTTTTCCGAAAAAAAAAAAAGGATTGATTTGATTAGAAAATTATTTATGTGCTTCATCATTAGTTAAAATTTTAATTTTGCTGTCAATTTTCCCTCCAAAAACTGTTTATCATCGAAATTAAACAAACAACATTGTTTGGAATACAAAGTTTTACCATCCTGCCAAGTTTGAACTAAAACGGGTAAACACTGTAAAAATACTGAAATGGGATAACTTGCTTACGAAAGGGAAAACTTCCACGCGCTTCTTATTTGCCCCCTAACTTTTTGGTGCTCCCTCCTACACAGGCTATTTTGATTCTATTAAAGATTCTTGATTCTCGACTCTCGATTGTGACTCAAAAGTCAAAACCAGCTTGTATAGCATAACAAAACGTGAGAAAGGATTGAACCTAAGAGTCATTTCATAAGTAGGTTGAGTATAATCGTCCGCGTTAATAGGACTGTTGTTGACAGTGACTGACGTTTCGACAACCTCTTCGGTAGTCATCCTCAGAGTCAAAGGGTGCGTTCCTTTGGGTTGATCCGGATTAGAATCAGTGATCCGAGATCACTCGGATCATGGTAGATCAAATGAACTGATCATTCCTTGCCCAGACTGGATTCATCGGTTCATTTGATCTACCATGATCCGGGTGATCTCGGATCACTGATCCTGATGTGGTTCATCCCAAAGGAACGCACCCAAAGTGAGTTGTATCACTTCAGGTTGATGGTAATAAACTCTGGATATTGAGCTGATTGGTCAATTAAGTCGCGAGGTTATTGGTCGTCTGTCAGTTAAGCCGTGATATTATTGGTGATGTTAAGCCGTTATGTTATTGTAAGTCATTATTACTCGTAATGTCATTGGTGCATTTCTATCCGTTTATTGTCGCTGTTAAACAGTCGTTTATTGTTAGCCAAATAGTCAGTTGTCCAGTCGTTCTCTCGTTTAGTTAGTTTTGCTTGATTCCGTCAATAAGTCGCTTATACAGTGCTGGTAACTGTTGACTACGATTCAGTGGCGTTTTTTCTAAGTTAGTAAGCCAGCTTTTTAGAGTGAGTAGTTGATAGTAGTCTGTAGAATACATAATACATATCGCAAAGTCCCAATGGATTTCATTTGAATTCATGGTCGCACTTAAGGATTTCATTCACAGTCTCAGGCTCGGAGGAAGGTTTAATGTTGCCTAAAAAAAGATAAAAATAGTTTTTCGAGGTATGTCAATGATAACACTTCAATATTAAGTAAGTTTTACGTTGATAAACCCCTATATTAAAAAGATAAATCTTTACAATTTTTTTTTTCTAAGCAAACATTTGGCGTCAAGTTTCGTTTACAACGTATACACAATTTTTTCCAACCGCCTCTTTAATTAACAATAGTGCACTCCCCGAGGACCTTTTGAAAGAAATTACTTGAAATGATAATTAACCTTACAAGTCCCAAATGGCTTGCCTGGAGGTGGATGTGGTAAACAATCCTCGTTGGCTTACTACATAGACACGTGCAGTTAGAAAATCCAATCAGAAATTATTATCAAATCAAAACGATGCTCCGCGCCACATTAAAAAATTGGTAACTTCAATTGTGAGAGCTGGCGAAGGTTCCTTACGAAGGAGAAACAAGACGCTCTCGTTTAAACTGCCTAGCCGTCTTTCGAGCTTCAAAAAGGGAAAGCTATAACTATGAAAGCAGTCTGGGATGTTAAAACAAATGCACAAGGTAAATTATTACTTGTTAAATTTATCGTCTGCACAGTTGCCTTGTGTTCCGACGAGTCCAACTTAAAATTAATTTTATTTATTACTTCGTTGTCGAATATTCTTGTTTTAAACTAATTTGTCTTCAGACAAGAAATAGCAAGTAGAAACGAAGCCAAATGCTCACTCAGTAAAATGTATTAGTTTACATTTTGAAAGCCCTGGTGCAGTTCGTACATGGTCAAACACGTGGCCGTCTAAAATACAAGCGAAGCTCAGTGGAGTCTCAGACAGCGAGATTTTGATGAAGTTTAACAACCCCGCCGGCAAAATAAGACCATAGTCACTGCTTTAGATGATACAGACCAGTAAATAGAAGCACCTGACGACTATTTTCTGTAAAATATCTCAGGGTTCGGAGAAGCAAAAATATTACCTGGAATTCTATTGCTTGAGGACAGCTAACAATTTCTAGATGACCGTTCCATTCATGTACAATTTTCACGGCTTTTCTAATAAATTCTCTACAATTTTCTGAAGATTATATTTTTTTTCACACCTCACACCCCAGGCTAAACTATTTTTTCGTGGGAGAAAAAAACCTACAATTTACGAGTTCAAAAATGTGATGGAGAGAGGAATTAAAAAAAAACTTTCAGTTTCGCAATGCGTAATTTCGTAAAAAATTTCGAGAAAATAATACTGAAGCCCTTGCAATTTCGAAAAGGCTTAAGTTCCCCAAGGATGATCGAACATATACAAATTGTATAGCGCAGCTTAGAGTGCATTTGTGAAGGCCTAAAAGTACTATGGATAGTCTAAAAACGTGTTGTCAATGCATTTGGGTGGAAACTGTCCTTGGGTGCTCCTAAATAAAAGCTGTACCGGAAAGCTTCAAAGTTAACTTTTGCAGAAGGTTTTTTTTTTCCAAGAATTTAAACAAACATTTCTACTTAAAAGAGTGGAGAAAAAGTAAGTAACCTTGCACTTAAACGTAATTCAGTAAGGATGGGAAAATGTGACTTGCATGGTACTTTCGGTTGTTAACGTTTTTAGCTAGGCAATTTCGAGCAACTCTTTCTGTAAACTTGCTACATAACTGGAGTTTTAGCATTGACGTGTGTAACTACTAGAAACAATTTTGATTTTTAAATTGCCATATAAAGTCGTAAGTAGTGATCAGTTTTCGCAAAAGTCACACAGTTTTCATTTTCTTTGACCAGAGTTTGGCTTAATTAACTTGATGAAAATCAACCAACCATTTGCAATCAAACCTTCTCAAATGACCACCTCATATGATGTTACTGCATCACGCGTGATCTCTCTCGCGAACATATTGCGGCCCCTTATGGATTGTTACTATGGTGATGAACGTCGCAATTCTTATTATAAAATGGAAAAGATTCCAAAAGATCGTCAGCACAGGCCCGTATTAGTTTTCAGGGCATAAGAGTTTTCAACTGCAACTGAATTTGAAAAATAAAGTATTTCCGTTTTTTTTCAGTTTCTCTTTGCATAACTAGCTCTTTGAAGCTTTTACAGCCTTTTCACCACTATTACCTCAGCTTTTGATCTTTTTAATTTTCAGCCGTCAGACCAGACTATCTTCCTCAGTCAGACCTCCCGGATTAGCCCATGGAACCAGACCACAACAGCAGCCCACAAGCTCCGTCCCAGATCAGACCACCACACCAGACAATCGGAGCTGTCTCAGATCTGACCACAGATCAGACCATGCACCAACTTCCACACCAGACCATTCTCTGACCAGACAACCAAAATCAGCCCATCAGATCAGACCACCACCGCCACGCCAGACCAGCAGATCAGATCAGCCCAACAGACTACCATCCTTGACTACTCCACTTCAAATCAGCACAGGACACCCAACCTCTTGAAATCGTACAGGTCAGGTGCATTGTTTGTGGGCTGGGTCAAGGGGGTATATAGTGCTCTGGATGAACCTTGCAAAGCATACTTTCCACACACGTTCGGCCTGAAGTTTTCGGACATCTTTTTCGGTTTAACTTAAATGTAGTTAGATCATTTAGCGGGTTTCCCAGGGGCGGTAAGGGCCTCCCCTGCCCTTTTTTTATAAGTTGGGTTCCTTTGCAGGTGTTCGGTCAGCGACATAATTTCGGCCTTAGGATTTGGCTTGGCCTCTAGAAAATGGTTCGGCTTCGTTTTTTTGCACTTTTTTCAGATGGACTCATTGTCGATTGTCGTCGTCGTCGGCGTCGTCGTCGTCTTCGCCGCCGCTGTCTCCAGCTTAGTTGCGCCAAATTCATTTTCACGCTTCACTTGATAGTCATTGCGCTGGACAAGTGAAGCATTCACTCGCAAGGTTCAACCAGACTGTGACTATTTTAAGACGTAACTTAGTAAAATAGAGACGTAAGACCATGCAGCTACAGTGAGAGGACCTCATTTGGCCTCCGCTTACAGGCTCGATGGTCTCTCTGGTTACAGGTCGATAGTCAGGTTAGTCTCGCAATTTCAAGTCTGCTCCTAGTTATACCAATTTGACTTTTTATGTGAAACAGTACAAATGCGAAGCGAAAATTTTTGATGCGAGTTGATTTTCAGACTCTTAACTTGTGAGGGTAGATAAGTTGACAGGACTGGTCTTACAAAAAAGGTAATTTGCGACCAGGCGTTTCTTCCCGCGAAGAGCCAACACCTTGTTGCTGGTTGCCAGGGCAATATGGGACAATCCACACACCACAGGCTAGATCGTTTACAAATCGTAAGCGTAGGAAGTCTTCGAGATTAATCTACGATGCAGTTTCATCGCTGGAAGAGCACGAAAGAGCCGATCGGCCTTTAGGCAACGTTAGTAGCCTGTGAAGTGATTACGAGAATGCAACAAGGCCGAATATTTCGGGGACACACATGTGGAGGTCCACCATACCTTGATATGCGTGCCCCTGGATGGCATTCAGGGGAAAACCTCGCAGGTTGTAGATAGTTTTTCAGAAATAGTTTTTCAGGAATAGCAGGAGAGAATACTCTGGCGTGGCATCGTTGACATTAAGACGATTTAGTTGGTCTTCTTGTTGATTTTGACTTGCTGGAGAGTTTTCTTCTTAGAAAGCCCTGCATTACACAACGTAGTCACAGATCGTCTACAAATGGTAGGCGTCCGTATTCTTCACGTCGACCGTGCGTGGCTATTGGTTTGTTAGCCATCGTCCGAGATTGGCCTGCAGTGTTCTACCCCCGACAGCTTTTGAAGTACTTCATGACTGGGAGTGAATCCTAAACCAGCACTCGGTCTATTTACTTTTCTCCCTGAATCTTTTAACATGAAATGTTTGCTCTTGGATTTTGATTGTGGATCCCAGTCTCCCTGGTCTTTTGGTGGAGGAACATGACAGATTACAGCCGTCCATATAAGGTAGGGCTGATTGATGCTGGTACAAGTTTACGCAAGGCTGACTCGTTCGGTCTGACATAGCAAAATCGGCTCATTGAGTTTCCTCGTAACGCTTTGTTTGTAAGGAGTTAAGGTTCGTACCTTATGTAAACATTACACTACATCAATCAGCCCAAGTAGTAATCCAATGTGGCACAAGGTATGTATATATTTTTTATTTTATTTAGGCGATTAGATTTTCGGCTCGGTCCATTCGTCTTTTCCGGTTTTCGATTCCAATTTTGATCTGATTCCGGATTCGGCTTCAAAAAATGTGAAGGCTTGGTATAGGCAAAGATTCCATAGCAAGCCGCCAAATATCCCTGCGTACCGTCCGGGGGATCCTGGTGTGTTACATTCGAGGCGTCAAGGTTTTATGGACGCATGTCACACTCTTAGGTCTTGCTTGGACTCAAATTCTTAGAAGCGCACCCCATCTATATAGACTACTTTCTTTAAAGAGCCAACTCAATTTAATAAAAACACTTTATCTAATGTGTTTTCTGTGTTTTTTTTCTTTTAAGTTAAAGCTTAATCTTTAGAGTAATTAATTATAAGTACTACTGTTTATTCGATTTGCAGGGATATACTACAAAATACGTATTGTAATAACGGCAAAAAAACAAAACAAAACAAAAATAAAACACTGAGTTGTTAGTGAGATGTCAATAATAAAAACACTAAGCTAATGTGTTGTCTGTGTGTTTTTTTCTTTTTATTTAAAGCTAAATCTTTAGAGTAATTATATAGTACAAAATATATGTTGTAATAACGGCAAAAGAAAATAAAGCAAAAATAAAACACTGAGTTGTGAGTGTGATGTCTTTTAACTACGCACATTGAGTGACATTTGAGTGTCGCATAGGTGTGTTGTTAGCCAATAAAACACAAATAACTAAAACTGATTTTATTTCAGGTGCGTCGGAAATCAATAAGTTTACCTTTTTCGGACTCTTCCGCCATTTTTTTCTCGGGTTGATGGACGCACATTTTTTTGGGCGCGCCCTCTCAAGATGGCTTCTTTTTTACAACTTGGATGCGTTCTTGAAGAAACGCATGGCACTACCTATTTGGAAGTCGCACGTGAGGTGCTGAAGGAAGGGCAGGAACATTAATATCAAGGTTAATGTGATTGAATTGTACGTAATTAAAATTTGATGAAAAATAAAGTTTAACAAACGAAAGGTATATCAATAGCTTGTTTGTTTGTTTGTTTTCTTTTCTCATTCAACAATTAACCCAACACTAAGTGAGAGGATGTTGTAACGGAGTTGCTTCTCAGGAAAAAGAAATAAAGTATGACCAACATAATGCCGCTTCACCATTGTATTCTTTCTTTAAACAGCCGATAATAAATACTTTAAAAAATTCTATTTCAGGAACATCAGACTTCGTCTTTTAAACCTTTTTTTGCTCGAACATCGCCTCCTCGAAGACGTCTTTTTGGGCGCGCCCTCTGAAGACCGACCACAACAAACTGAATGCATTTGACGTATACTTTCTAAAAGTTCATTTGGAACTTTTTTTCTTGCTGCGTTCCCGAAGAAACGCATATCGACGCTGATTACGACTGGAAAACAACACAAAGTTCCAATACGTTCCTGAAGAAAGGAATTTGACGTGTACTCTCTAGAAGCTCATTTGGAAATCTTCAGTTTTCTTGCTGCGTTCCTTAAGAAACGCACATCGACGCTGATTACCACTAGAAAACAACACAAGGTTCTAAAGGTAAGACAGATATCTGTTTATTCTTTAACTGTTAGATTATCTCTTTGGATTTCAGCTTTAGTGCATAAAGTTACCGATCGACAGCAGAGTATAAGAGGCAGGGAAGAATGAAACGGAACGTGAGTACGTTAAATCTGATTGTGCTGATACATGCACTATCCCCAGATGATACTAAATCTTCGTTCACGCCCTAATGGGATTCAAACCTAAGACATTTGTTTAGTTAACGGTGCTCCAAATGTACCAAATAATGCAATTTTCAAGACTTGGGATCTCAAACGATGATGGCTGAATTCAAATCTCTTTGATGATTGCTGACAGTAGTCTAGCAGACAATTCTAAGGCCTTTTGAAGGAAATGGAGTTTACAATTAGTTTCCAAGTGCGCAACAAAGCCAGTGTTTTGATGTTTTTGATTCTGTTTTTAGAAATATTTTATTTTAAAGGTCGAAGACGTTCAGCCGTGATATGGCCCATCAGCTGTGATCTGCAACCTGTGAGTACCAAAATATATGAAAACCTTCAAGAGGATAAACAAGCTTACCCAACGAGTCAATCGTGCCCCTACTACATCAAAAGTCGTAACTTTATAGGTAAATACTATTTTCCAGTGGGATTCCAACCCATGAACATTTCTTCATTAGTAAGCAAATCAGTATGAAAGATCCGAGGTAAGTACCGGAAAGGTAAAGTATGTTTACCCAATTATTTTGAAAATACTTGGAAAAAAGCCTTTGGTTATCATTTTCAAGCCTTGACTTTCACTCTAACAATCATCGTATTCAAAGCTCTACAAAGGTAATTAAATATCACGTTTAAATGAAATGCAAATTCAAGAGGTCATATCTGAAACAGAGGTTTGGCTAAATTGTATGAAAACATGGGAAAACTTTTGCTTTCATTTCTAATCCACGGTCTTGAGAAACCTTGCATTTAAATACCAGGGAAGAAAATGGATGATAAAAGAACTCACGCAGATTGCTCTCGATACGCTTGTCGCCGAGGGAGAGTTTGGATATCCGCTAAACCCGAGTTTAAGTTTATAAGTTGTATTTCGGGGGGTGTTAACTGTTTCAGCCACCTTCCCCCCCCCCCCTTCCTTTTTGGTGCTAACTGTTCAAGTCACCATGTCATTCGTTCATTTTGGTGCTAACTGTTCAAGTCACCATGTCATTCGTTCATTTGGGTGCTAACTGTTCAAGTCACCATGTCATTTGTTTGGGTGTTAACTGTTTTCGCCACCCTGTTTTGTGTGGTGCTAACTGTTCAAGCCACCGTGTGTTTGTCAGTTCGGGTGCTAACTGTTTCAGCCACCTACTATGACTTCTATCGGGGGTGCTCAATGATTGGGGACTATCCAAGACTTGTGTTTCTTGCTAGGTCTTAAGTCCAAGCAAGATTTGTTAAATTTTTTCCACATTTTAAGTCTGACCCAATCATGCCACCAAAGAGACGAAGAGTGGAAAACCGAGCTACTCCGCCTGGTTCAGAAGCACAAGCAGTACCTGGCCTAGCAGTTCCTGGTCCGTCAGGTACCCAGCCTATTCATCCAACCAGGCTACAGCCATCAGCAGCAATGCCCAATCTATCAGCATTGTCTCAAGACCACTTAGCTTCACTGAGTCCCACTATTGCCACTGCAGTAGTCAAGGCCCTACAGGACATTGGCTCTGTGCCTACCAGCAGCTCTTCATCAGAACCCCAAATACAGTTTGTCCCAGACCCCGTGCCAGCTCCTGCCCCTACTTCAAGTTCAAGGCTGGAAATCTCCCGGTCAGTGTCTCGGAGCCAAGTTGAAGAAAATACACATTCCACGGTCACCAGATCAGTAGAGGAGGCAGTTCAGCAGTTGACAGGGACGGTGCCGCCCACGGACACAACCCGTACAAGTAAGCAATCTTCCTTGTCCGCTGCGATACCACTGGGGCAAAGAGTACCCCAAAAAGTCAAAGCCCAAATATGGGCAAACGAATATGTAGATTTCACTGTCCTGCTAAATAACACTGTGAGTAAAGCAGAAGACGAGTTTGTGTTTAAGATAGAAAGAAGCAATGGGGGACAACCCTCCATAGTAATTGCCCCCAACCAAAAGAAACAGTCACTGCAAACCATTGACCAGTGGCAATCAGCATTCCAAGTCTTTGTAACCACATATTCGGAAAAGGTACCTCATGATACGCCAGCCCTGATGGAATATGCATCAGTGGTCAAGGAGTTAGCAACCCAGGGGGCCAATTGGCACTTTTATGATGAACATTTTAGAAGGTTGCGGGAAAACCAAGGTGCCCCCTGGGATCAGATTCATTCCGAATTATGGCTACGTGCCCATTCCTTTCGGGCCAAGACAACAACCGCAGGAAAGCCTAGGGCAACTTTCCCGTTTGTACCCCGGGGCTATTGCTGGAGATTCCACAAGGGTTTCTCGTGCAACGGATGTTCCTACCTGCACCAATGTTTTCGCTGTGGACAACAACACACTATTACCAAGTGCAGGCAACCCTCAAAATCTACAGCGGGGCTAAACCCAACAAAGTTTAGCATTTCCCACCCCAGGAGCATTTCCAACACCAGTCAAAGTCATTAGCTTATTGTTTATCTTGCAAGGTTACCCCTATCCATTTGAACGAGAGCCTGCAAAAAGGCTTTACGGAAGGTTTTCAGTTACATTTTCAAGGGCCTGTTACTGGTCATTTTCCAGGCAATTTAGTTTCAGCAATAAACAACCCAGAAATAGTGGACAATAAATTAGCTAAGGAAATACACGCAGGAAGAATAATAGGGCCTTTTGATCAGCCTCCCTTGGACAACCTGAGAGTTTCTCCTCTAGGGGTTATCCCCAAGAAACAACCAGGCGAATTCCGGATGATTCATCATCTGTCATTTCCACAAGGGGGTTCAGTGAATGATTTTATCCCTCAAGAGTTTTTTTCGGTTAATTATTCCACAGTTGATCGTGCAGTTCAAATTATTAGGCGTTTAGGTAAAGGATGTCCTATGGCTAAGACTGATGTTACAAGTGCTTTTCGGATAATTCCTGTACACCCTGCAGATTATCATTTGTTGGGGTTATACTGGAAAGGGAAATATTATGTAGATTGTTGTTTACCTATGGGGTGTGCAAGTTCATGCAAAACCTTTGAAAGCCTTAGCACAGCAATGGAATGGGTAGTACAAACAAAACTGAAGATTCCAAACATAATCCATATCTTGGATGATTTTCTTATCGTTGAAAAATCTCGTGAAGCCTGCATTGCTAGTCTTCAAAGGTTTTTGGACTTCTGCAATACTATAGGGGTTCCAATGGCTCCTGAAAAAACGGTTGGTCCTTTTGAAGTTTTAACATTTGCTGGAATAGAACTAGATTGTGAGAGATTTGAGGCCAGACTTCCTGCGGACAAAGTAGTCAAAGCAAGGGCGACTATTGGCAACATGAAAGGCAGACAGAAAGTTACCCTGAGAGAGTTACAGTCATTGATAGGCTTGCTCAAGTTTGCATGTTCAGTAGTTGTTCCAGGGAGAGCATTTCTCCGTCGCCTGATTAATTTAACAATCGGTGTTAAACGGCCTCATCATTATGTTCGCCTCACCCGACAAACCAAAAAGGATTTACAAATCTGGGAATGCTTTTTGGAGTCCTTTAATGGTAGGTCCCTTTTTCTACAGGAAGACTGGTCTTCATCTCATAGCTTAAGATTATACACAGATGCTGCTCAGAGCAGTGGCTTCGGTATACTTTTCGGTGATCAATGGGCATATGGCACATAGCCGGAGAAATGGAAGAGATATAACATTCGCTTTCTCGAATTCTTTCCTATTGTAATTGGGCTTAGTATGTGGTGTCAGGAATTACGAAACAAACGGGTTCTTTTCATGACCGATAACGAAAGCTTAGTGCATGTCATCAACAAACAAACGACCAAAGATGCAATGTTGTTGGGTCTTTTACGCAAATTAGTACTGGTGTGTTTGCAAAACAACATTTTATTCAAAGCGCGTCATATTCCCAGAGTTAAGAATGCAATGGCTGACAGCTTGTCTCGTTTGCAGGTGGGCAAATTTAAAACCATATCGAGGGGTACAGGTATGCAAACATCTCCAACACAGATTCCGGCGCATCTGCTTCCAGAGAATTGGGGGCAATTGTTAGAAGCAAGTTTAAGTTGGTCTTCGGTGCGTACATACCAGCGCCCATGGCAGCTCTTATACCATTTTCAGCAAGATAGGTTGGGATATCAAGGCCCAGTTTTTCCTCTCTCGATAAACACTTTAGCACTCTTCATTGCCTTTCTAGCGGAACAGAAATATGCAGCCTCTACTGTCTTGAACTACATCTCGGCCTTGAGCTATCCGCATCGCTTAGCCTCCCTATCAGATCCAACAAAGGCAGACATGATATAAATAGCGCTTAGGGGGTACAGTAAGCTCAACCCATCATTCGATGTGCGTTTACCAATTTCACTGCCAATACTGGAGAACATTATAGCGGCCAGTGATCACACGCAATCTGCATTATATCACAGAAAGATGACTAAAGCAATGTATGCCTTTGCCTTTTTCGCAGCATTGAGGGTTGGGGAATTGATATACAGCACTCATCAGTCCCAGCGCAATTTAATCCTTTTGAATCAAATTACATTCATGGAAACTAGGGAAGGATCAATTAGTGCTATTAAGTTAACCTTGAGAAATTACAAGCACAGCGATACTGCAAAGCCCGTAGATATTTTTCTTTACAGAGAACACCCTGTCTGTCCTGTTTCATTGCTGCTAGCATATTTGAATCTTCGGGGCAATTTCCCTGGCCCTCTTTTTTGCTGGCCTGACGCTTCCCCTATTTCTCGTTCGTTTTTCACATCTGCACTAACTGCAGCCCTTAATTTTTGCAATCTTGATGTCTCCAAATATAAGTCTCATAGTTTCAGAATCGGAGCAGCCTCATGGGCAGCAGCAAAGGGCTTCTCGGATGCCCAGATTAGAAGTTTTGACCGGTGGAATTCTAACGCTTTCTTACGATATATCAGAATACCTTCGCTGTCCACATGACTGTGGAATATGTTGCCATGTGCCCATTGTAGCCAGAGGTTGGAAGGGTTGTGCGAGGGCCTTCCCTTCAACAACATAGCCCAGGGTTCTAACTCTAAATTTTTGTAACCAGTGCTTAGGTGGTGTGAAAGGGTTGTGCAGGGGCCAACCTTTCTACACTGCATTACAAGTACAGTGTATTGTGTAAGACGCCTAAACATTTTCTAAGAGTCAGCACTGAGCAATTGTGCATGGGCCAATTGACCAGTGGCTGACATAGTGCAGATAAGTATAAGTTACTTTTTTACCTACTACCACGTTTGCATGGGCGGCGTGGTAGTACCATGTAGAGTTAATTTGTTTACATCACCCAAACAAGTGTGCAAGGGCCACAGGGGTGTTCTAGTATACTATTAGTTACAGTTTATCTCCTCGTTAATATTACAGGTACGGGCCGAGTACATTTATGTGGCTTCGGGTGGAGCTGCCCTGTCTCTCACGTTCGATCAGGGCTTTGGCGGTTTTTGCCCTCACCTTTGCTGTAATTGGATAATTAGTTTCTGCCTTGTATTTTCTGGAAATCTTGTTAAAGAATAAACGGCCACTCAGGTGGCCAAAATATGACATATTTTAGTGTTGTGTAGTGCATCTCATTACAGCAAACAGAGCTCAGCCACAGCAATGTACTTGGCCTAACTATTAGTTAATGATTGGGAGAACAAGCATGGGGCATAAAAACAGATATTCAGGGTTAATGCATGCGCTTGGCGTAAAGCGCTTTCAGATATCACTGCTTGGGCACTTTGAAACGGCGACAATCGTCACATGATAAGTAGCGCGCGCTATTATGGGGTCAGCCTTACCGACTCCACAACTTAGCGAGCAAACAGTTTTTTCCATTCTTTTAGTCTAGATAAGCTAAGAGGTTATTTCTATTTTTTCCTCGTATTTATATAAGCTAGCAGGCCTTAAAGCCCCAAAGGCAGTTGGTTTTTGGGGGTTTACGTGTCCGGCCGTGGTGTTCTCGTATTTTTATTTAGATTTTTTAAGATAGACGCATTCTTGATGTTTTTCTTACCAACGAAGTGTACTGTCTTAAGCTTCATAAATCGCGTGTTGATTGGTTTCTTTGGTTGTTCATATGAAGAGGACGCCAAATATTTTGTCAGCTAAAACATGGTCACGCTCTTATCGCAAGGTAACGTGATTTAATAAATTCTTGCTTCTTTTTGCTTTACGAAAGGTTCATAAATAATGTTTCAGTGAACAAATTGCTCATTTATTTAGCTGCAGTTAAAGATATCATTGTTGTATGTACCACATAACTGAGCACTTTGTGATCCTGACGACAAGCAAATTCAAACTACCGTTGACATTGCCTGAATGTACGACGTATACTGAAAGCAGCACCGATAACCTTATGCTATGTATTAACCGGAAGTAGAGAGGGTGGAGGAGACAAAGTAGTTGTGTTCTTATTAGAAAAAATATCCTTTTAGTGGAAGGCCTTCGGCCTCGGTGGATAACACCCTCCGAGATCTGCTTAATTCTTTATATCCCACGAAAGTCGAATTCATTGATTGCTGTATTATTCATTCAAAATAATTCCAAGTTTAAAAACATAGCTGAAACATGATTACCTGCATCAATGTTAAATTCATCTTCGACAGTGTACGTTCAGGTTTGTCCAGCTCCGCAAATATTCTCCAAATAGCAGATGTCGCCCTCCGAGTTGTCTTCTTGCTGTTTTTGCCATGTTTTTAGCTATTATCTTGCCTAGTTCTTGCTGTAGTTCTTACTCTTGAAACGAGTGAAACGTCCGCCTTTTTTTTTCTTTCACAAGCAAAACAACTCAACCTCGTCCCCAGGTCTTCGCGGTAACGGTGCCTTAACGTGTAGCGGGCTGCATTTTTGACGTCATTTCCTCGTTAAACACAAAAGTCTTCCAAATTTGGTCATCAGTAGCTGCAAGAGCGAATTATGCGTGTGCTTGTAGCCAATCAGAATTAGGGAAATAGTTTGAATGAATAATAATGATCTTTAACACACTCGCCTCAAATATCATATCCGAAGCTCCAAAGCTATCCTAAAGATCACAAAAGATCACTTACGAGGTAAAAACTACGTTTATAATGAACAAAATCAATTCACTTCCCTCTAAAAATGCCCTAAAACCGGCTCCACTTTCCAATACCGTTCCTTTATCCTTTTTTGTCTTCTAAGTGTTCTTCATTTGTTAGAAAACTGTTTGTAATAAGGATTGCCATTAGACGTGAAGTACTATTTTGTTTCGTGAGAAGCCGGAATGACTATACAAAAAAAAATCGAAAAGGAAAGCATCTTTTTTGCTTGCTTGTATGTGTCGAGATTTTAAATTGCTTGTACGAATTGAACAGGAGGGCATTTTGCATGCGCATGCGTGCATCCCATGAACGACAATGGCGTGGGCGCATCAAATCTGATGGCGGGAAATCGAAAACTCGCGTAAAGGTACGGTCGTTTTAAAAGCCATTTCGTTTGTGCTTTGAGTACCGTACTTTCCTACAAAAAAATTCTCTATGGCAAAAATCGGACGTTTTCTACGAGGGTGTTTCACTTGTAGATTTTTCCGTAGTAGGTTTTCTTGGCCCTTTAAAGACTTTCAAGACTCAACGCCAAAAAGTCATGGTCCTGTATAAGTCGGATTTTCACTGGCAAAGCAATGCATTTCTATGGTTTGATTTCCAAACTCGTGGTTTTACTTATCAAGGAGGAAATGCATCTCAGCTGCTTTTATACTAAAAGCGAAAAAAAAATATATATCACGCGAGGTTTATTTATTAGCGCGATGTCTCATGTTAAACTGATCACGGAGACACGCGTTTATATATGCCACAAAAACATGAAATCTATGGGATTTTTTACAGTTTTTCGAAAGTTTTTAAAGAAAATTTTATAAAAAATATTCTACAGGAAACGAAGAATGGATTGAGTTTGAGACAGCAACAATTACAAGTGATTATGTACTACATAATCACTTGAGCATATCATAAGCTCAGTTGCAGACAAGACGAATGCACATACCACGCAAAAACGAACGATACTTTTCTTTTCTTTAACTCTAAAAGATACAGAGATCTTTCCCAAGCTACTATTTTGAAGTGACTCTTGAGTAACAGCTGATGTGTTCCACAGTCGATTTCTTGTTATTAATTTATATTTGATGACAGTAGTGATCCATTCAAAACAGAGAATGGCCATCACTCCATAAATGTAACTGACGATGTTGTTCACCTTCAAAGCCTGTTTAAACATAAGACAGGAAGTTTGTTAAAGCGGTGCATATAATGCTGTTTCCTCAAAAAATAAATACTACTGCTAGAGGACCCAAATGAGCTGGGATGCGACAACAAACATGGCACAAATGGATGGATGAACTTGTCTGTTATTAACGTTTCTGTTGGGAGCTTTTTACTGTATCCAGATGAACCCCTTATGTAAGTTCAGTTGTACATCATGCAAGAATTATCAAGGAGAAACTGATTCATTAAACAATTATGCAAGAATGTGGTTCAATACAGAGGAGAAGCTGGTCTCATTCAACATCATTTGTGAATGAAATGTCTCACAAATTAGCATGTCAACAAATGTAGTATCCACAAAATGGTATCATTTAGGAATAAATGTCGTTTTTTTCTGCATCAGAAGCCAGGATTTATCTAAAAGGTGTATTGATGACGTTTCATTTGGTGATATTTTGGGGTTGGGGAGTTAGGCGAGATTTTCTTTAAAACGCCAAAATGTTATATTTATTTGCGTAATGAAATGTAAACAAACAGTGTACCATCAAAATAGGTGGAAAAAATCAGAATTCAAACCGATTGCTGTAATTTTTTTCCTTTGCATAACTAAATGATAGAATATTCTTATTTTCAAAACACAATCTTACTGGCATCATTATATTGATTTAAATTTTTAGTTGAAGTGCATGTATTTTATTTCTCAACGAAGACGTACGGGTGAAGAAAGCTGAAATTACTGCAGAAGGCGATTTTTCAAGCCTTCATCAAAGCGCCATTCACTCGCGGAAGTATTCTTAGTTTCATTAATCATTAACTTAATTTGGGGAGAAAGGCAAGATTTCGTGATAAACAAGACAGCGAAAGGGTGAAAAACAGTTTCACGGTAGAATGGGCACTTACGTAACCACTGTATTCCTGAAACGATTAATTTCGATTTTAGAGTTACACTATTGAGAAGAATTAAGTATCTATAAGATAATTGTGTAGAGAAAAATTATCATACTGACCTTTTCCTCCTGCTCAAAAAATGTGCACGAAATGTTAGGTCGCAAGAACATTCAGCCGCCATCTTGTCTTCAATGTACTGTTTCACGAAAGGAAAGACTGTCCTCTCAAGGGCGACAGCGAGGCTACAATAAACTTACTTTAGTCGTAGAAATACAACGATACCTTAAAGAACACGTTTGTGGAACGTAGCATCCAATATGCGTCATTCAGCTCCAGAAAACAGCCTGCAACTGAACGTAACCAATACACAGAAAATGCCTCTGTGGCACTTCAACAGCCCATATTGACGCATGCACATTCAAAATGCCCTCCTGTTGCTTGCATGGCTTTATAACGTAGCGCGGGAATGACGTCAGAGTGCTAATTAATGCCCACAGGGTAACCTTTGAAATAGACTCCCTTTGCGGTGACACGTGGGGTTTTTGTTTGCACGGATGACAAGATTCAGATATTGCTTGTCTAACGACGGACTTAACCACGTATCATATCGAGGGACGGGCGAATATCGCCGTGGGTAAAATGAATGTTCTGCTAAATGCACTTGTCTAGCACCATACTATATAAGCTCGTTTTTCAGTCTGCCTATCAGCTACCTATCCCATTTGATCTCTAAAAGAAGTCTCGTCAACTAGTAAAAGAAATGCAACGAAAAGCAGCCGATGGTTACCAACAAGCCTCGCTTTTGCAGCAAAAGGTAGACGGTGAAGACTTCATTCAAAAAGATGTCTGCCCCAAAGCTGGAGACGTTATCTTGGATTTAGGCTGCGGTACAGGAGAGCTGTCTGCATACCTCGCTGAGTTGGTAGGACCCGAGGGAAAAGTTATCGGTGTCGATCCTGACAAAGAAAGAATTCAGCTGGCGCGAGAGTCTCACAAGCAAGTCAAAAATCTCTCGTTCGTTGAGGGGAGTGCTTCAATCTTGCCACAGACTGGCTTGGGGTCCTTCGATATTATTTTCAGTAGTTATGCCCTTCATTTCATGAAAAACAAGAAGCAAGTCTTCAACAACATGTTTAACAGTCTTAAAGCTGGAGGGAAAATAACGATTAGTTATATGGACTGTTTGCCTCCGTTTGAGTTCAACGCTTACATGCTCCTGAATCCAGAGAATGGAGAACGTATCTGCAAAGAGATGTACCAATGTGAGACCAAAACCAAGATCGAACATTATTGTTCATCAGCGGGATTTCAAATTGTCAAACATGACAAATTTTGCGCCTCATTTGCTTTTGAATCAATCCAGAGTCTTCTGAAGTGGCACTGGTCTGTTACACACGGCGTATTGGATCTTTCGCTTGTCACCGAAGAGCGTTTGCAGAAGTATCTCGCTCCATACGTTGGCGAAAATGGGAAGCCTTCCCTGGATTTTCGAGGAATTAAAGAGGAATCCACTGTGTACCGATTGGTGGGCGTCAAGCAAGGCACAAACGCCAGTGAGGAATACAATGGATAAGAAAAAACACATAATGATAGTGTTCTGCCTTAATTTGTCAGTAGAATTTATTTTAACTGTACACTCACACTCTGTCACTACCGATGACATTGCCTGAACGTACGACGTATACCGAAAGCTGTACCGATAACCTTGTGCTATGTATTAACCGGAAGTAGAGATTGCCGTCAAGCAAGCTGAAAACACCCGTTAAAAAATATTGGAGTAGAAAGATCAGCATAGTAGCTTTTCTTTGAAGGTGCTGTTAGCTTTTAGTTTAAATGCAAGCCTACAGTTAAGATATTGTAGACAAACACGTTCGTACAACTTTGCACGTATTATTAATAAATGCATATCATTATGACGGCCGGCGCGTGTTTTTAGGTCTCTCGTTTTCGATGGTTTTCTTGCTCCAACTGGCATCGAAATCTATTGGCAACTCATCCTGGCATTTATAACGATAAGAGGAACAAAGCACTGCCCTTAGATTGCATCTTCGTGCAGTAATTTGCTTCAATTTTTCACTAATTCTGTATCACAGAGCTGGTCAGCTTCAACAAACCATGACGTACTTGAAATTAGCATACAAGATGGATTATTCCCTAAGGATGTGCTTGGAAAGGTCAGCACTCGTTAACGTCCGTCGAAAGGCCCTCTTATCTTCGGTCGGATTTCGTAAACGTATGACGTCACGCTCGCCTCGAAGTTTTTAATCAGTATTGAACTAGTAATAGTTGACACTACAGCTGCCCCCACTCTGTATATTGTCGGTCAATAGCATTCTAGTTCGTTGTGTAGCTCCTTGAAATATACCGATTCATAAGGAAGATTTTCACACATATTCCATACAATACGTGAGATAAATACAGGAAACGCAAGGTTCCGTGCACAGTTTCAGGTCGATTTACAAAGCTTTGATCAAAACATTTTCAGTTTCGAGAATAGTGTATTCTAACCATAAGAAAAGATTTAATTAGAAGTTAAATTTTTCGCCATTTCTCTTAATTCACTTTTTACATCCAGTTCATTTTATTTGCCGGAAAAGAAGCCTTAGAAATTAAAAGGACGTTTGATCAATTCACACTCGCGCATTCTAGTCTTATTTTAAACTTTACAGCGGAAGGACCTCTGTGAGCAAGGAATTAGTCAGCAGAGAATTTGTTTGTCGGCGAATTTCTGTAATCGTCCATCGTTCTGCTAGTGAGAAGCTAGCCGTTGTTCACTCGTCTTGCTTGTTTGGGGCTGAGTCTTATTCCGGTCAAAGAGAGAGAAAGAGTGTCTGGCAAGGTTTCCAATGAAAGATTTGTGAACTCGTGTCTGGCAAACTCTCCAAGTGTTTATATATACACAGTTATACGCACCTTATAACTTCTTCTGCGTTTAACGAGTGTCGTTAAAATTTTGGTCCATAACTTTCACTGAAACAACTGCTCCACAGAATGTCACTGATAACACGTTAACGCAAAAGTGTGGAATAAATGTCACAAAATTTACCTAAGCGGTCCCTTCGGGATGTTCTTTCTTTACGTCATCCTAACCATTTCGTACTTGCGCGCGCAAACAATAGAAACCTCATCATTACCTACCAATTCCACGCGGCCTCTGTTCAAGCAAATCGAGATTTTTTTCTATATTGACTGTATAACTGTATATTTCAATTGCAAGTACTGTCCTTAATATACGCGCGAGTTACTAGAGTGCCACCTCGGGATTTCGCCTTCTGGGCGAAATCCCTGTGGAGGCAAATATGTGATTCATCTGCACTTTGATCGTCTATATCCGACTTGTTTGATTTTTGGTGAGAGGTTTTGTCCCACTTTTTTCGATCATTCCTCGATTGATTCCAATCAATTCAAATAAGAAGATGCCACTGCTTCCGTTTAAAGGATGTTTTGATGTTTCAAGCCTCTTCTTACTCCGTGGGGAAATGAACTTTCAGTGGATGTTACTAAATAACATCCTTTTAGTGGCCCCAGATCACCAGGCTGTGTATCTAGGTGACAGTTATACATTATCACTTCCTTATTGAATACATGTACAGTGTAAAAATCGCCATATTTATGTTTCACACTTGAGGAGAAGGATCAATATTGTTATTTATTACTCCACTATTATGTCATTTTACCATATAAGGTCAAGAGAAGGCGCAAAATATGAGACCGTAAATAATAATGTTATTTAATAATATTTCTGTCTGATTCGTTAAAAGGTGGCCACTAGGTTTTTGCCTGGCGCCGGGCACAGCCCAGCACCAGGCCAGTCCGGTGTCAAAAAAGTAGGGGGCTTGCCGTCTTGGTCGGTTTAGCTGGATAGCCCAGGGACTGCCCTAACAGTGGGTGGGTGGATCAGGCCCGGAGGCCAAAATTAGTCGGGTAGGGAGGGGGCTATTTTGACACAACCCCTTCAGTAAGCAGCAGTGTTCACTAGAGGCTTTGACTGGCAAGTACCTTGTTTGCCCTAGCCACTGAGCTGAATCAGGCCTCTGCTGAGAATGATAATGTTAATAGCCTTAGTCTCTATTTTGATATTTTGCACGCATTATCCCGCCTCGAATATCCTTGCTAGCTGCGGTAATACTTCTGTAAGTTTATTTGTTCATTAATACAGTTTTGTTGTTGTTGTTGTTGTTGCTGCTGATAATTGCAGGGCTCAGTGGGAGGCACAGACAGTCACCCATTGTCCTGGGTGGGGAGGATCAAAGTCTTGGTACCAAGGACACACTTAGCATAGGACCTGTAGACACTCACTGAAGCCATGTTTACATATATAGTTAGGTTTATTTATTTATTTAGGCTTACTTATTTTATACTTTGTAATTAAGGTTGCTATTGAAAATGTGCTTAAACTGTGCGTTTTGGTTCGAAGCCATTGATACTTATTAATGCAGTCTTCATGTACATGATATCTACAAGTTATTTCTTGGGAAAGGTTGCCTATCAGGTCAATGGATTTGTTCAAGATTTTTTTAATACTTTTCTTTAACAGTACTACATCAAAATGAATGAATGGTGGAATCAATATTTTTAATTCAACTTAAGTAAACCCTCAGAGTTTTGACTGGGCTTCTTGTTGTTTCGTCAAAAGTGTCCCGTAAAAACTGAAAGGGGAGGGTCCAAAGAATTTGGAAATGGTATCTTCCCATCTGCATTAGCCCTTTCCTCTCTGTAAGTAATCCCCACTACCTGATTTCTTTGAGGTTTTGCTTGAGTATTAGTTTATGCACCTTAAAGCTTCTTCTGCTGTAATTGTTCCTTCAACTTCTTTCGCAGCTAAGGCATGTCATTCTAGATAAAAAGAAAATGCTCTGTCATTCGATCAAGTAGAGCAGATGCTAATTTTTAATTTCATAAAGCAAAAACAAACGTGGAAAAGTCATTATTCAACAGTAAGATTGTTTTTCCTTCTTTTGATCATTATTAAACTTCCTTTCAGTTTTCTTGTGCGTTATTGACTGTGTGATTACACTGGTGGATTGATTTTTGGTGCACTGTCGATCCTCCTTTCTCCCTCTATATGTTAATTTGTTTTCTTATTCAGTATCAAAGTGTTGACCAAATTAGTCTGGAATTATGCTGCTTGTGAAAGGCATCTGTTCAACCGAAGTGCCCCATAGAGAGATAGAGGAGTATTTGCTAGCTATGATCTATCATGTAGGCAACTATTCTGGAAAGAATTTTAGGTCTGATTTGACCTCTATATGGATGTTTGTTTCCAAGAAATGATGTCTTTACTTACAATAGTTTGGAAATGCAGATTTTTAACATAGAGATTACTGTGAACCCAGATTAGTGTCTTTTAGTAAGAGGTGCTTGTAAGCTTATAGGAGGTGTCTTTTAACAGAGGTTATGTACAGTACCGGATGGAAATTGGGATTTTTTCCCCTGCTCAGGTTCTGTGCAAACTAAATGTCATACATGTTAATGCTACCATTTACAATAGTAGTTTAAGAACATGAGTGATGTTCAGAATACTGAAAGTTTAAAAATATTACTTTTTCTAACAATGTAAATGATAATAATAATTATTATTATAATCATTACTATTGCATTATTATTGTATCAATTACAATATTATAGTCATTGCTATTACACATTTTGGCAATACTATGCAAAATATGCTTACCATGCGGACAAACTCAGCTGCAGTCACAGATGTTTGCTTGAAAGGGAATTTCCTTTAATGTAAATAGCAGGGGGGGGGGACCCCATCCCCCTTCCCTATCACCACTGCAGCCATGTTTCCCAACCCAAAATTGGTCAAGTGGAAATGTTAAGATTTAAATGAACACCAGTTGTAACATCCAGGGCGTACTTTTTCTACCCTCTGACTACTCAAGAAGCACCATGAAGCAGTATTGTTTTAGCCTTTGTTTGAACGACTGCCTACTTATGCATACCCGGCCAACTGTCGATTGGGGATTCTGTGGACACTGTTAAGATCTCAAAGAGGTTTGCTTGTGCCAGCGAATTAAGGAAATGACATTTTGGGAAACTGGAGTAGGGCTATGGTCAACGGCTCACTTTGTATATAACAGTGGCGGATCTAGGGGAGGGGCCCGGGGGGCCGAAAAAAAAATTTTTTTGGAGACCAGTCCACCCCCCCTCCCTTATGTCAGGGTCTGCTGACTGCCCCCCTCGTATCTGAAAGTCTGGATCCGCCGCTGTATAATAATATAGCTACTACTCACCTGTGCCTCCAAAGCCTTTGCTTGCCTTGTAGTCCTTGTAGCAGGTACATTTTACGGTATTTTGAGTCTCAAAATCTGCGATTTAGCTTGTGGGCTTCTTCAGGGGATGGAACAGAACATTAATTATCAGACAACGTAGTGCAAGCTTTGGCTTTCCGTTGTTTAATACTAGAAACTTAGCTTTCTTTGGTGTCTTTCTTTTTCATTTTTTTTTTGTGAATGTTTTGTGTAGCTGTGTGTGGTGTGCGGTACCTTACCCTTTAATATAATCATTTATTAATAACCTGAGTAAGGCTGCCTTATCGTTTCAGCCCTAAATGGTTATTATGGGTAGCCTGTACTCTCTCTGTATTTTTATCTAACTTTTCTGTATCATGTAAATCAGTGAAGGGTACAAATAAAGTTTTTGTTATTGTTGTTGTTGCAAGCATTCATTATTTAATATTCTACAGAGACAGACATTACAAACATGAATAATTCTCTATTTTTTATATTCCCGCCAATATTTGAAAAAGTTGTTAAATGAGGCAGCGGTTCATTTGAGTTTTATTTGCTAGTCTTCATGGATGCCATTTTATCCTGGGCCATTCAAGGAATGTTACTCAGTAACATCCGGGGAAAGGACCTTCTTAATGCCCTAAGAGGCTTGATCAAGGCGAAACATTTAAAAAAAAAACATCCTTTCCAAACAGATGCAGTGGCATCTTCTTGGTTGAATCAATCGAGGGATGTTCGAAAAAGCAAGACAAGACCTCGAAACAAACATCAGATCATAAGACAAAAATTAATCACATTGGACGATCGAAGCGAAGCTTACATGATTCACAAGGGGAACCACGAGGCGAGGGTGACGTCATACATTTACAAAATCCGACCGAAGATAAGAGGGCCTTTCGACGGATGTTAACGAGTGCTGACCGCTTAGAAAGCAACAGCATCGGGCGTTATTTGCCATGCAACAATGCACTCATATTGGATTGAACTATTCAGCTAAATTTTCCCACTTGATAAAAACAAAAACAAAGAGATGGTTCAAGACCCGCATTGCGTACTATCCAAACTCAGTAGCAACGTTCAATTTCAATACTTTGACGATCTCTCTACGTGGCGATGTTCATCCTTTGCCAGGGCCGATTAGCAGAAGCACTTGTAAGATTCTTGTCAGATGCACTGACCGCAAAAAAAGGACGACCAGCTGCTCTCGCACATGTGATGAATCGAACTGCATAAACATGCATATGAGTGCTCTGCATATGAGTGCTCTGTGCAAGGACTTGAGGGATTCCATTGTCTTGCAAGAAAACATCACTGATCTACCAACGCTAGTCGATAAATACGAAACTGAACTAACAAGAGTACTTGACAACCATGCTCCGGAGAAAAACGAGCGATCACGGTGAGACCCGCTGCTGCCTGGTATAATGGTGACACTGACAGAGAAAAGAGGAAAAGACGGAAGTTAGAAGGCGCTGGGGCAAATCACGCCTGGTTATTGACAAAGAATTATACAAACAACAATGTGAAGTCGTCAGTTCTCTTATCAAGAAAGCAAAGGAAGACTATTACTCCAACATAATACAAGAAAATAAAGGCAATCAAGAGGTGTTGTTTAACACAGTTACCCGGCTCCTCTACCGTAACACCGAGAAGCTAGCAAATAGATTTGTTGATTTCTTTTGCCAAAGATCGAAGTTATAAGAAATGATTTATTTGCTCGATATACACCGGTCGCCAATTCTCTTGTGGATGCTTAGGCCTGCAGTGCTGAACTTACTGAGTTTGAACGCATGACAGAAGACCAGGTGAAGAGTTTAATCAACTCCTGCTGCCTCAAGACCTGTATTTTAGACCTTCTTCCAGCATCAATAATCAAATATTGCACGGACGTTTTGTTGCCTGTTTTAACTAAGATGATCAACATATCAATGGAAACTGCTAATATGGCCGGTGCAACTTAAGGAAGCCATGATAAGGCCTAAACTAAAGAAAGAGTCCCTTGACCGTGAAGTGTATTCCAATGTTAGACCCATCTCTAACTTAAAATTCATCTCCAAGATGATAGAGAAGGCAATCTCGTACCAGCTCACCAACTACTTAAGGGATAATGATTTAGAAGAAAGCTTGCAATCAGCCTATAAAACCTTCCACAGCACTGAAACAGCGCTTGTAAAAGTTCATAATGACATTATTTCTGCGATTGACAATCAGTCCTATATCATTTTACTGCTCCTTCACCTATCTGCAGCTTTTGACACTGTGGATCACAAGATTCTTCTGCAGAGACTCTCTTGTCGCTTTGGTATTAATGGCAAAGCCCTGCAATGGTTTAAACCGCCTACATGTAGTTCAGAATAGAGCAACGCGCATCATAACATTCACAAAGAAATATCAACACATAACACCCAGCTTAATAGACTTACATTGGTTGCCTGTTGAATACCGCATTATTTATAACATTTTATTGTAAGTATATAAGGCTATCAATGGACTTTCACCAAGTTATATATCCAATTTGCTCAGTTTTTGCAGCAGCTCCTACTATTTGCGTTCTTGCTCGAATAAGTTACTTCAAGCCTCGAGGTCTAAGCTTAAGTCTTATGCTGATCAAAGATTTTCTATTGCAGGACCTAAATTATTGAACAGCATACCCGCATCTTTAAGGAATAACGATTCCTTGGATTCTTTCCAAAAAAAACTTAAAGACATATTTATTTCACCAAGCTTTTTCTTCATTTATAAATAGATTTTTATTCACCGATCATTTTTCATACTTACATACGTAGTTGTTAGATTTTTTAGAGTTTTAGTTAATGATATAGACGCTATATAAATAAAGTTTATTATTATTATAATTATAACCTTGAGAATCGTAAACAAGTAGTCAACGTGAAGGGGGCAATATCATGTAGCAAGGACCTGCGGTGTGGCGTGCCCCAAGGATCTGTGCTGGGGCCTATATTGTATGTATTGTATACTTCCCCGCTTGGCGACATTGTCAGAAGTCATGGCCTATCATGTCATTTCTACGCTGATGACACCCAGCTTAACTTCTCATTCAAGCTTCATGATCAAGCGGCTTCAGTGCAAGCAATTGATTCTTGTTTAAATGATATTGATGCATGGATGCTTGCAAACATGTTAAAGCTGAACAGGGATAAAACTGAGCTCCTAGTGACTGGACCAAAGCACAAAGCCAACCCAACTATTAAGGGTATTCATGTGGCTGGTGAATACATTGAATTCTCTAATAATGCTAGAAATATAGGTGTAATTTTTGATTCCCATGCCAACTTCGAGAAACATGTTATGGACATCTGAAAAACGGCCTTCTATCACTTACGAAATATAGCAAAGATAAGAAACTGTGTCTCTCAGGATAATGCTGAGACACTTGTTCGTGCATTTATTTCATCTACGTAGGATTTCTGTGATGCTCTTCTATATGGCTTACCTCAATCGGTTATTGATGGGCTACAGTATGTACAAAACTGCGCAGCTCGACTGGTGACTAGAACTTGAAGCTCAGAACAAATAACACCAGTTCCTCGTAGACTACACTGGCTACCAGTCAGACAAAGAATTACATACAAAATACTTCTTCTTACGAACAAAGCACTGAATGGCATGGCGCCAAAATATATAGCACATCTCCTTAGGCCCTATACTCCGACGAAGCAATTACGATCTTCGTCAAAAAATCTGCTTGTAACACCAAAGTCTAATCTCAAGTTTTACGGTGACAGATCTTTTCAAGTTGCTGCGCCCAGGCTCTGGTCAGGAACTCCCTAACCGGTGACATTACATCAATCCAGAACCTTGATGTTTTTAAGAATAAGATTAAAACACTGATTTTTAGAGAGGCTTTTATTAGTTAGTCGCCACCCTTTTTTCTTTTATTGTATATATTTTCCTTAGTTAATCTTAGCAAGTCGATTGTATCTTATTTTTAAAAAATTTATTTTTACAACTGTTACATATTCTCTATAATAAGTCAAATATTTTTATTCATTTTCTTTTTTCGAATTACGATTATTGTAAAGCGCGATTGAGCTCACGGAAATGGCGCTATATAATTTCTTGAATTATTATTATTATTATTATTATTGTTATTATTATTATTATTATTATTATTATTATTATTATTAATACTAACATTGGGTTCTGTTTTATGTACTTATCATGGGGCCATCTAGTAGGGCGTATCCCAGGGACATACGAGGGTAGGGCGCGGGATTTTTTTACTTTTGTTACCAAATTTTTGGTTCCCGTTGGGTTATTGATTACTTTGCACTTTTAGGAACTTCTTGCGGAAAGACTAGCGCGATTCGTTGTATATATTCTTGTTATGATTTAATTTTGTTTGTTTTCACTTCCTTAAACAATAATCACAGTACTTTTGTTGCCCTTACTTGACGACTATAAACATGTAATCCAATTGCAAAATAAAAAAAATATTGGAGAAAATATTCATTGACCCTTAATTATTGAAATGGCTCTTAGTTGTTGAATGATTAGGACACCTCAACATTGTCCTCTCCCATTTTATTCATTATAAACTTCATCACGTGCAGTGGACAAATGCGCTTTATTCACTAATCATATTCTATCAACCCTCTAAGAAAGAAGTATTATTATTATTATCATCATAATTATCACCATCATGAGCATCATTACTGCGTTCGAGGTACTAGAACGCAACCCTTAATCAGTGTTGGGCGTTCCGTGCAATATTGGGTTCCCTGTGCAATTAATAAGGGAGGTTTTTTCGAGATTGCATTTGTCGTCATCGTCGACACACATTTGCCTCGCTTTGAGGCGCTTTCTTACGTTTTGCCTCATTCTGACGAACTAACTCACGTGCGTCATTCGTGCGTCCTCAAGCTTTTGCTGAGTTCTTTTATTCTGTTTTCGTAAAGCTTTCATCTTTTAAAAGTTTGCGGAATCTTCGTAAAGCGTACATATTTCAAGAGTTTCTGAAGGTCTACTATCGATCTGTGCTTGCTGAATCTTTCAAAACGTTCATCTTTCAAAAGTTTCGGCTGCCGTTGTGCCACAAAGTAAATCTACAGAGTTGTGTAGCTCGGTACACTGCGAGTAGAGGCCCTTCGATCTTCCTAGATAAGTCTGGAAGAGGAAGGGACTAGGAAGATCGAAGGGCCTCTAGTCGCAGGGCAGTAGCTCGGCGGCCGTTGTGCCACAAAGTAAATCTACCGAGATGTGAAGCTTGGCGGCGCCGTTTCATCATGACTTGTGGTATTTTCTGCACCGGACAAATGAACATTTTAGGTCTATGTTATTTGTTCGGAAAAACTTATAAACAGCCCACAGTAGCTCCACTCAAGTCACTGAGATCAACACACTCGACCAAACTAGTGCACTTATTGATACGGACCATACGATATCACTAGCCTTCAAGGCTTTATCATAATGATACACAGTTTATAGAGGTCTCGCTGTAAGCAATCCTTACGTTCAAAATATGCCATGATCAAATTAAAGAGCCTGGTTTCCACATGATCGCTACCATTACAGCTGTGATCGCTGCGATCGCAGAGAAAAAAGCAGCGATCATAGCGATCATATGAGACCACTCTCCTGCGATCGCAGCGACAACAATCACTGAGATATAAATGTTCTATCTTGGCGATCGTTGTCCCTGTGATCGCTAGAGAGTGGTTTCCATATGATCGCTGAACTTTTTTTTTCTCAGCGATCGCAGCGATCACAGCGATCGTAGCGATCATATGGAAACCGGGCTTAATCTATCGTAATAACCATCCACCCTTCCTCCTTAACTGCTAGCTGTACGCCTTACAAACATATCGAACGCACTCTTTGTACTCCTAGTCATAACGAAATTATCATAGTGCCGACATAATAGACTTTATTGGGAGCGCTCAGGCGGGTTTGGGGTGCGAGGGCGAATCGCGAAACCTTTGAGACGAGGAAAAATGTAAAAATAACGTATATGTTGCAGTTATTTTTTTATTTCGATTTTTTTCTCTTTGTTTCAAATTCGTTAGCATGCATTACCATACCCATAAACAAAAGAAAAATATAAATAAACCGACTGAGATATATAACATTTACATATATAAAAGGTGCGCTTCAGTGGAAATTTCAATAATAACAGGTTATCAATTTCTCTCCTCCAAACGATGATCAGTCGAACGCTAGTTTCTGTTGGCTAATGATTTGTACCATATGATGTGTGATGATGTGTGATCAAAGCGTGATGCGAGTTGTTAAAATCAACTCGATCGTGTTAAATTTGCTGCATCTTTCAACTTTCCACATTGATTGAGCTGTTTTTCTCCGCCCATTTCGAATTCTGCCATTCCAAGGCGATTTTGTTCCCATGTAAGACCTCAAATCACACTCAAGAGATTCCGTTTCAATTAAGTTAGAGAGTGCAAACAGCATATTATTGTAGTTTCATTCTGCATGCTGCTCGTATCACGATTTTGCCGCCGGAGGTACTGGAATTCACTATGACCTTCTGGCGTAAGAGGAAGAATTCAGATTCGTTGTGTGAGACGGAAGCGTTCCATCAAGCAACGGTCAGCGTTCTCGTTGCTTCATTTCGCTATTATGTTTGACACGAAAACACAATGTGTCCTAGGCTAAAGATAAAGAAAGGTTAATTAGATTAACCTTTCAAGGGTGTTTTCTTGTTTCCTTAATTATTTCTCTGGCTTTTTATTTATATCACGATTGTATCTTTTTTCTTTCATATTTCTATACACTGTTTATATTCCCCTTCCTATTCCGGTTCCTATTCCATTTTTCCCTTATTTTTCGTATATAATCTGAATAGGAATTAAATTCAGATTAACTTAAACTAAGGTAAATGTTATCCCTATTTATATATAGGTTTAATTTCTCTTCCCATTCCGGTTCCTATTCCGGTTCCGCTTCCTGTTCCTGTTCCTATTCCCGTTCCTATTCCGGATTCGAGTTTCCCGCTTTTCCAGACCCCTGGTCAAAACCCTCTCTAGGGTAACAATCCAGAACTGGTGATCGTTCAGAGCAATGGCATGAAG
This sequence comes from Porites rus, assembly GCA_964035705.1. NCBI lineage: Eukaryota > Metazoa > Cnidaria > Anthozoa > Scleractinia > Poritidae > Porites > Porites rus. The sequence goes on along the minus strand of OZ038000.1, from coordinate 15,303,320 downwards.
TATATTATATAATTAAATTACGGCAACGTTCTGTCAGTTCGCGCCTTAGGAAGACATTTTCTTTTTGTAATTTGCTAATGATATCTGTCGAATCAACCACCGCATATGATACGTTAATCATTATCGACGACTTGAAAACCTCTAAATCGTTTTAGACAGCAGCCATTTGAGCACTGAATTGACTGGCTCAAGAGCATTCAATTGATGAATGATCAAGCAGGTCAATGACTGGAGGCTCTGGTTCTGGTGATACTGGTGGTAACTCGTCGCTTGTAGCGGTACTGTCAAGGTGGGAAACTTCGACGCCATTTTGTTTCTCGTTCAGCAAAGGAACTGCACCAAGGAAATCAAATTTAGCTTTAGTTGCTCTGCATTCTCTTTACCTTGAATTTGGAGAGTTTTTGCCCTTGTATAGAAGTTGCAAGTGATCTGTTCACATTGTGTTCAGCTTTAGAAACATAACATGTCCATTATCATGCATTTGGAATTCGCCCTAGTTATCGATACCTAAAGGCGACGACAAAAAGCACAATAATTCGTCGTTCGTGCCAAGCCATTTAAGCTGGTTCTTTCACTCTATGTAAGATAGACAACTGACTAGAAGCCATAAATACGAATAAGAAAGGTAGTTTCAAAAGGTAGTGACGAAGAGCTTGACGCAGAGTGGAGAAATGAACAAGTCGGAGATAGGTGACCACAAAACCTTTGCCAAGCGACATTCCCAGTCATATTGGAAACCAAGAAGACCCTGGGGGTAGGGTTGCCGACATTGCAGTCTGGATTGACAGGTTTTATGCGTGACAAGTTATATTTTCATTGTATAACAAGTTTTATATATCCAGGAGTTTCATTTCTTGAAAGACAAGTTATATATTTGCAACACGTTTTATATATTACATGACAAGTTTTATGTTTAAAAAAAAGTCGTAAAAAAGATATATTTCGCATTTTTTTGGTCAAACAAAATAAATGTTTGTAACTACTTAGGCTAAGACTTTAATATCCGAGAATATAGGGGAAATTAAGTTCTTGGTCCAAAATCACTGGTCGGTTCCTACGAAGACACGTTGCAAACATGCGAATTCTGAAGCTCAAAAGCCAACTGACGTTGCGTTTTTCGCTGCCGCCAATCATCGTAAAGGACCTCTTAGGAAACAAAACTTTACTTTAAAGGGTTCAAAAGATCATGGTTTTGATTTGTGATTGGTGAATTTCGATCCGCTTTGTGTGTTTCTGTGTTTCAAGGTTCGTTGCTTGTGATCGTTAATTATGATTGACGGCAGCGAAAAACGCAATTGTGAAGGAGGCTTTTGAACTTTAGAGTTCGCATGTTTGTGAAAAGCGCAGTAAGTCTGAAGATCAGTTTTCCGGTTTCACTTTCACTCTTTCATCACAATGCCTTTCATATGTGGCGGAACTCGAAGATCTTGCCTAAATATTTTCTCAACTGGCTTCTTAAAATATAAGCTACGTGAAATCCTTTTTGATACTGCGTGAAGTTGAGCCAAAAATGACCCGATAAAATGATTACTACAGAAACGAAATAAACAACAGAGGCACCCCACGATGGTTTGCTCCTAAATACACTGAAAACATTTAGGCTATCCAGAGTACTTTTAGATCTGTAGAAACGCATTTTAAGCGGCGCTATAAAATTTGTATATGTTCGGTCTAATAGCGACCTTGAGTCTTTTCTAAATTACAACGGCTTCAGTGTGATTTTCCCGAATATTTTAGATCCAATTAAACGTTTTACGAAAGGTAGAATTTTCTTATTCCTCTCTCCATCCCGTTTTTGAATCCGAAAAGTTTAGGTTTCCTTTTTCTACGAAAATTAGTCTAACGTGAGGAGTAAGAGGTGAGAAATTAAACTTCAGAAATCGTCGGAAATTTGTCAGATAAGCCTCGAGAATTGTACCAGAATGGAAAGATCATCTAGAAATTTGTAGCCGTCCTCAGGGAATAGAAAATTATATGTAGGCAATCTTTGCTTCTCCGAACAGAGAATTCACAGAAAACACTGAAGAAACTACTGCAATGTCATATATTTCACTGCGTTTTGCGTCTTTCATTTCTGATCAGTGATGTCCCCAAGGCGAACAAAAATAGGAAAAACAGAAGTATTGCTGCTATTGCACTCATGTCGTCATCGGTCAAACTCTTAGCTTTCTTTAAACCAATTGCCTCCACGTACTTGTCCCAGAAGTTTTGGCAGTTCTTATAAAACTTGAAGTAGTTGCCAAACCGTTTCATCACATCCACAGCCTTTCCCAACAAATCCTGTCCCTTGGCGTCGATTGTATCGAGGTACTCCACTTTCGGCTTATTTGACGGGTGAAGTTCTCTCGTTACCGGGTAGATATGCTTCTTTCCGTAGACAACTGTGAACCCCAGCTCTACTGTGATGTAATGCTTATCATCTGTGGTAAGAACGATCGATTTGTGTGCTCCGAAATCGCGTCCGTGAATTGAGTAGACTTCATTCAGGGATGCGTCAATTTTTTGCAAAGTCTTTTCCTTTCAAGCTCATTTACCTGCTTCTTGAATTTCTCAAATACTCGTCGCTGTCTAGCATGGGTTCAGCAAAAATTTCGGTCGAAGACATAGTGACGAAATTCAGTACTCAACCAAATTCAGCCGCAGTTCCCAGAAAGGGCGTTTCTTTACTATTGAACACTCTCCAGGGCGCTCTGGCGAAGGGGCAAGAAAAGGAAAGCTGGCTTCAAATCCACCTCCAGTTCCAAATCCCCCGTGGCTCCCCGTCGACTGAGCTGTCAGATTTCCGCCAATCAGCGCGACGAGGAAACGAGTATGAATGTAAACAAACATTGACAAATACGTGCCAAGGGTAATGACGTCATTCCTAAGGCCATCTGCGCCAATCAGCATTTCGCATCAACTTTTTATATTCCAGAGACGTTGCTTCCTTTTCCCACCCGGCCGCGGGAGAGGCCCGAAGAGCTTGCTCGCAGGCTACTAATGAACATGCATCAGAATACGGCTCGTAGCACGACATGGTATCCTACTGGATTATCCGTTATGCAAAGGTTTATTGTAAAATAGCATTAATCGGCTCCTGTCGAAATAGACATCCTGTTTATCCTTGAAACTGAAAATTAATCGGCTTTGGCCTCCTGACACTATGGAACTTGTGAGCGACTGTCTGTAAATATCGACGAAAATCGACTTTTTGTGGAACAAGTTCAAAATTCGAATTTTGCTCAGTTTTGGCTCATCGATAACCCTTAATGAGTAATGAATGATGCTGTAGTTAGTTTTCCCAAATAACGGGTTCTTTTGTTAAAATTAGAGAAAACTCATTTTGCCCGTTCGGAGCTCAAAATCCACTTCCGGTAAAACGAAATATTACCCAAATTTCATTGACTCGTACGTCAAACCACAACGATTTGGCAGCCTTTGAAGAACACAGATAGTTTTTATGACCCTTTCTTTCTTACGAGACGATAAATTTGTGAAAGCTTTAATAATTTTGTGACCAAAAAGGTATTGTTAAAAATAGGCCTTATTGAGTTTACCGTTCAAAATTATAGGGATAAAATAATGCAAATTTTTACAATGCGCTAATTAACTTAGCATTTCGCAAATTGACTTTCTAGGCCCTAATCTATCAGAAAATCGAAACAAATCTCTGGCCAAACGATTATAAGTAGCCCGCGCAAGTCCTCGAGTTCAACCCTAATTTTGCGAAAAATCGCGACATTCCAGTGGTTAAAATAGCGTTACGCGGCCGGTCACGCCAGCGGTGTTAAAGACAGATGTACTTAAACATTCTATTCAGCGTTGATCACTTGCCAAATTCTAGCATACAATCTATATTACATCTTTCACTACACTATCTTATTTAGAAGAGTCATTTTGTTTGGATACAATATACAGTGCGGAATTGCCCAGAAGTCGGCTTTTTGAGCGATGCCGGCAAGACGTCGACGACCGAGCCCAACGAAAACAGACTTTAAACAAGTACAGTGGTGTGTTTTATTAATTTAAGCATCCGTCAAAAGGCATAAATACGTTAAATTAAAGACGGGGAAAACCAATATTAACTTATTAGAACACTTTCTTTTTTCTTGCGAGGTTTCTCTTTCAAGTAATTATGTATAAGTATACATGACGATGTACGTTTCGATGTATCATGATCACGCTTAGAAAGATACTTTGTAACGAACGAGAAAACATTTTAACTCGTTTCGATCGACGATGAAACACCATCATCAAAAACAAATCGCCAAAAACTCTCCTCTACAGCAAAACGGAAAATAGAAAAAAAAGTCGCGTTTTAGGCATGCGAAAGTAGGAATAGTTACAGCGTGAGTATGAGCTTTTAAATTTCAAATGCTTCTAAATGGACATCTATAGATCACTTGCATCGGCTTGGAAAACACTCTCTGCTCACTATGAACTAGCCTGTTGCAGGCGTAGTGGGCAGTGGATAGTAGACAGTGGCGCAAAATGGGGAGCGGAGGAAAACAAACGTGGAAGAGAGTAAGAGGGAGAGAGTAGGAGGATCTTTCGCCCTCTCTCCCTAACCCCGCCCCTTCGCCATTTTTTCTAGCTCACTTTTCTTTGCTTTTTCCCAACTATCTGAAGGTCTGTTACAGGTTAAATACGTGCATTCCTTCATTTCCAACTTTTTATGGTATATATTCAACTTGAGCGTCGAGCACTTTTGGCGCTTTGTTATTGATCAGTGGGAACCATTATGGCTCTTGGTGGGAACGGATTTGGTAGTACCAGGAGCTCATTTTTATATTAGTACTAACTTTTCAACTGCTTTTAGACTGCGAACCTGTCATTTTTTTTCTCTCTTTTATTTTTTCTTTGTCAGTTTCTATCGTATTTTTATTTTTTCTTTGTCGGTTTTCATGGTGTTTTTAGGCGTATTTTCGCTTCTCTCCCCAGTCTCACACACTCGCCAACACCCGCACCCCACCCCTCTGCTCCAGACAAGAGGGAACGACCATTCTGTTTTGCCCGAGACCATTCGTTCTACTATTTCGCGTTGTTGGCTTACGCCAACAAAGGCTTACGTTTTTTGTGTCATGGAAACTCTAGCTGTAATACTGAACTGTAGATGACAGGTTAAAAGACTGAAAGTTCCTTCAACAGCGTTTGGAAAGAGAACAAGGTCTTTTCCGCCATAAAAAATAACAATAAAACAGGGAAACAAAATAGAGTATAATACTAAACCTAAGAGAAATCTTGTAACGAAGGAATGGGAGCATCTAAAAAGGAGAGACGACTTGAGGACTTTCCTCATCCTCCGTAGCCTTACTCCATGAAACTTAGACGCCCATGGTTCCCTCTAAAATTCTTTCCCCGTGCTATATATGCTACGGTTAAGGCCCTTGGAAGGCACTTATTGAAAGTTTGGGTAGTGGTTATGCTTCTGAGGCCTTTAAACCCTGACTCTATTTAAGGCAAAAACCAGTCATTTCATTACCCTGTTTTGTGAGTCCATTTTTATTTTTCATACATAATTAAGTAATAAAGGGGACAGAAAAAAAATGAAAAAACGAAAACAAGATTTACTGATTAGAGTTTTTAAAAGTTTGTTGGTACCGCATATGTAGACAGCGCACCACCAACGTCTGCCCCCTGTTCAAGGAATTCGTCTACAAAAATGTTCAAGACGCTTAGAATTGTACAACCTGTTTAAGAATCAAGGCCTCGGAAACCCTCCCTTTTTCTTTGTCACAAAACCGAGTTAGACTGAGAGCCTTAGTCTGCTTTACGTAAGTACCGTGGTAGATCTCCGGAAGAATTGTTTGCAGCCACCCCTCAAAACCCCAAGACACTTCGCCTGCCGCCGGTCAATATGTTCAAGTAACTGCTCCAGAAAAACGTTTTTTCTTAACATTCGTCTGGGGTAGAGGGATGGCGAGTTTTCCGTTGGTGTCTCTTAAAAAGTAATAAGAGATATTGCAACGATCTGCCATTGCTACGAGCTACTATGCACTTTACAAGGCCCCTCAAGGTACTTAAGATATATGACGCATAGTCTGCGATACATCCGCCTCTCACCGCTCTTTGACGAAATGTCCCTAGCGGCAGATAGCAATGAGAAGAACCTGTATCGCAGGCTTTTGGACACAAGGCTTTTCTGCTAGTTATAAGGGTAAACCGGTCGCTTCACAGGTTGGGCAAATGATGAACAGAATTCAGGACTGATGAATTTTGATTTCGTTCGGTAATCGCGTTTACCATTTGCCTAAGTCAGTTTCGTTTGACGAAAAACGGCGCGAAAGCCCAAAACTAATATTCAAAAAGGGTTTGAAGACATGAAATCCGAATTTCCGCCTGAAATTTTCCAACCAGGAAAATAGCCGAATGCGGCGATGCTCGCTTTTCGACGAGCTGAATCAAAACGACGAAAGAATAAGAGGATTTCAAACACGCAAAGGCTTTCCAAAGAGCAAGACAAACGCAAGAGAATAGAGGAAGAGTATGATGACGCTCTTTTCCGATTCGCTGAAAAACTTCCAAGCAATTGAAAAATCTTCAAACATTTGTGAGCTAGAGGGAGGCTGGAGCGATGAAGATACTAGTTCTCTTGTATGGCGGGTCTAGAGCCAATAGAGAAAGTGCAAAAGCCAAAAAGCACAGATTACCCACTGTAATTGGGTGGGAATGGTTGGGTGTGGTATTGTGAGGGTCACAGGTTTAACAGTATCACAAATCAACCGTGTATTGGCACGCTTTATAACCAAAAGGGAAGGTGCAAAAGCCACACAGCACAGATTACCCAGTGTTTGTTGGCAGGAATAGTTAGTTGTGGTAGTGTGGGTCGTAGGTTTACCAGTATCATGAATCTAACGCGTCTTAGCCTTTAAGGGTGATTGCTGACGAGAAGATAACAAGACAAATGCAAACGCTGCAGAGTACCGATCTCATGTTGCAATTGGTTTTTGCTGGCGTCCGGAAGTAATGTAAGGGTTTACCACTCTTTCTTACGCACAGGATCTAGAGACACAAAACTGTCAAAACAGCACAGATTCGATTTCTTGTAAGGGTATTGGCCTTGTCAGGTTGCGGGTGAGACTGGGTACTACGAGACTGTTTGAGGAGGCTGGCGCTTCTTTTATTGGTTAAAAAACGAGTATTAACATCAAAACAATCCCATCGTGCAATTCAACAAATCACCACCCGCGCCCCAGTCCTAAGCACAACCTCACAAATATCCATAGGCAGGTGGCCTGTGGTGATGCGAAGATCACAGGTTTACCAATTGAAGCTCGCTTAACGACGTTCAGCCGGCATCGCTTACTTAGACAACGGGTAGCGTTTTATAAAGGTCAAGAATCTTTAATTGAACAAAGATATGTACATCAAATAGTAATACTAATAGTAATTAAGGATTCTGGACACTCAGTTTGTAAATGAATATAAATAAGAATTGTTAGTTTCTATTTTACATAATATTTTCAAGGCCTTCTAGCATATACGTATATAATTGCTATTTATAAGGGTGTCTAGTATACACGATAAAAAATGTACAGGGAACACTGAGAGAACTGAAATATAAAGTATTTTCAATTTTGGGCAGGTGTGTTTTATCCAGGCCCTTATACTACGTTATTGAAAACCTTTTCAGTTTCCCTGCCGCGTCGTCGGAGGCGGACCTAGGCATAGAGTGTAACAACCAAAAAGGTCAGGGCTAAGAGTAAAATCTCGAATTATTCCTGGAAAATAGACTTTTTTAGCTGAACTTTGGGATTACTTGCCCTTGTCCCTGCCCTATGAGTTTTCTCTACACTACCATGTCTGTCCAGGAGACCCTGAGAAGCAAGCTTCGTTTAATGAACAGGGGACAAATAATTTTAATGGTTAAAAGAAGGCGACGGTTACCACGCCAAAATGGGTCGCACTCTTTTATCCGGAGCAATCGGTTGAATTTTGACAAAATTTGCATATCTCACAAGCATCTCAGGTCCTCACGTGGCGCCGAAAGAAAATTCGTTAAAAAATTTACAGAAGCGAATTTCTCCAATCTAGTTTCATATTTGTTATATACTTATTAAAAGACGTCTACAGAAAAATTATGAGCGAAATCCATTTTGTGGGCAAAACTCGATATGAGGATTACAGAGACTGGCTCTTAAAATAAATGCTACTGACAAATTAAGGCAGAACACTATCATTAAGTGTTTTTTCTCATCCATTGTATCCCTGTCGGGCGTTTTTGACTTGCTTGATGGCCACCAATCGGTACACAGGGGATTCCTCTTTAATTCCGCGGAAATCCAGGGAAGGCTTCCCATTTTCGCCAACGTATGGAGCGAGGTACTTCTGTAAACGCTCTTCAGTGACAAGCGAAAAATCCAATGCGCCGTGTGTAACAGACCAGTGCCACTTCAGAAGACTCTGGATTGATTCGAAAGCAATTGAAGCGCAAAATTTGTCATGTTTGGCAATTTGAAATCCCGCTGATGAACAATAATGTTCTATCTTGGTTTTGGTCTCACATTGGTACATCTCGTTGCAGATACGTTCTCCATTCTCTGGATTCAGCAGCATGTAAGCGTTGAACTCAAACGGAGGCAAACAGTCTTGGTAGCTAATCGTTATTTTCCCTCCAGCTTTAAGACTGTTAATCATTTTGTGGAAGACTTGCTTCTTGTTTTTCATAAAATGAAGGGCATAACTACTGAAAATAATATCGAAGGGCCCCAAGCCAGTCTGTTGCAAGATTGATGCACTCCCCTCTACAAAAGAGAGATTTTTGACTTGCTTGTGAGACTCTCGGGCAAGCAGAATTCTTTCCTTGTCAGGATCGACACCAATAACCTTTCCTTCGGGTCCTACTAATTCAGCAAGGTATGCAGACAGCTCTCCTGTACCGCAGCCTAAATCCAAGATGACGTCTCCAGCTTTGGGGCAGACATCTGTTTGGATGAAATCTTTCCCGTCCACGTTTTGCTCGGAAAGCGAGGCTTTTTGGTAACCTTCAGCTGCACTTCGTTGCATTTTCTTTTACGAGTTGACGAAACGTCTTTGAGAGATCGAATGGGATGGTGAAGTTGTACAAAAGTGTGAAAAGCCTGCTTATATATAGAGTTAGAATCTATCAAAACATGCATATATTTATCTCTCAAGACGCTGCGTGACGTAAAAGTCCTACGTACTTTATTTTATCCGAGTTCTATTTTAGGTGACCATAATTAGTTTAATTTAGAATCAAATGAAAGTTAATAAAGTTCATTCTTCTTCCTCTTCTTCTTCCCGCTTCTTCTTCTTTTTATTCTTATTATTAGTTTACAGTCAAGCCAGGTCAAGCGTACCCCCCAAGATCCTATTAATGACTTTATTATTCGAAAGTTGCATCCTTTGGTAGTTGCAGATTTGAGATTCATCTCTGCATTCATGCGAAGTAAGCCGTGAATTCACACGCAAGGCAGTTACGAAATTTAATTCTACCAGCTCAGTTTCCCTGAATTTGATGTAAATGTCTTCTAAGAAATATAATCCATTCAAAGATTTTCAATCTGACCTAATACAGAGAAGTTCTCGTTAGATATTCACTGCTCATTGCGCAAGCAGAAATGCCGCTTTGAATTTGGGAACGGGAACCACTAACGGATTCATTTTTCAAATAATCAATTCATTAATAGAATCTTAGCTTGGGAGGTGCGCTTGACCTGGTTTGACTATAAAAAACAATATGGATGTAAGGACTACGTAAGCGGGAGAGGGTCTTCCGACTTCTGACTTCCAACTTCCGATTTCCGACTTCCTATTTCCAACTTCCGACTTGACTCCTGTGTCAGGCTTGATTGCTGCTCGATCCGCCATGCGGGTATTAATGCTCGAGGGCAAGGCTCATTAGAAAGAACAGCTGTACCGTTCTAGCCACAAAAGAGAACAAAAAAAGTTGCTCTTGTAAAAGCAACTAAGCAAAAAGCCAATCAGGCAACTGATGAGGTTCGTTTGGGAAACCGAAACCATGGTCCTACCTGATCAGAAAGTGGCAACTGATAACAAAACAGTCCAAACACTGTTAAGCTTATTAAAAAGCTATAACTAAGGAAGGAAATACGCGGTCCAGTCAAAAGACTCACATTTTCTTTAGAAAAACACTAAGCTGGAATCTACTGAGTCACAATGCATTCTCCACAGTTGATGCAGCTTCATTTTGAGCTGTACTTCATTTTTATAACTTTGGATCTGTAAATCATGATGCGTTATAATTTAACATCCTGCAAAGAAAACTAAGGAGCTGGACCCAGCGTGATGCAGCATTGCAAATTCACGGACTAAAAACAATCACATAGTTATTCAGATCCAGAGGGCACTTTGGAGAAAATTAGTTCCCGTACTCGGCCGTAATAAAAAGATTTACTCTTTAACAGAGGTGAAAATATTTTAAAATTTTACCAACAATCAAGGACATTACGGTCATCAAGGGATCATTAACGCCTTGAAGAACCGAATTTTAACATAAAAACATATGGCGAGCGAGCGTTTTCCTTTGCCCCCCCCCCCCCCCCCCCCCTCCCCCCGACTATGGAACAAGCTCCCCTTTGAAATTCGAGCTTGTTCTGATGTTAATGTTTTTAAATCTAAGTTGAGAACGTTTCCTTTTAAAAAGGTATATGACATTTAGTTTCATCATATTTGTTTCTGTTTTCTTTCCTTTTTAAGATCTGTATGCTATAAATTTCCCAATATGTACAGTAGTGTTATACGTAAGCTTGTAATTACAGCTGTTACCACTAACATGCGCCCTTAAGGGTTTTTTTCTCTCTGTTTGAACCTGAGTTTTCGTGGACGTCAATCAACTGTTTCCATGGTTTTGCACGCGCTGGCGGTGACAGAGAAGACAGGGAAGGTTCTCTCATCGCTGAATGAAGGGCGAAGACTTACAAGAATAATTTCGAACGACGGCGGCTTTTTAAATTATTTTTATTAAGATGAAGGATAACATTGTTAAAACAATGAGTTCTCTGCGAGCTGAGTGAAATAGCGGAATTGAACGTTCTCTATAGTTTACGTAACGGTTTTCAGGTTGTTTATTTACTTGACTGTATGAAAACACGGGAGCCGTGGACGAATTGACAAGAAGCTAGTATAAATTCAAAGAAACGAAAGATATCACACCGAAAAGGGAAAAAGTTTCCTCTGAATGGAGACTGTTTTCGAAAATAAATTTTACTATTTATCATTCTTCATGTTATCGAATAGAATCCAGAACTAGCAAGAACTCAGACGAGTTGCGAGCGTGTATTAAGAAAGCTTATGTGGTTGTAAACTACAGTGTGTAAATATGTCGATAATTTGAGTTTCCTCCGAAAACACTCAACAAATTCGTACTCCTCGCGTAATCTTGACATGAAACGGTGTCAGATCCTGTAGCAAAATATTGCTAAAACGGCTGAAACGCCGAGATATTCTTCCGAGTGCCCGAGAAAAGGAGAGGGAATCTTCTCTAGGCCAACGCGTGAAAAACGATGATGACGGTTGATCGACGTCCACCAAAACACACATTTGAACTGAAGAAAAAACTTTTTGAGGGCGCGTGTTAGTGGTAACCGCTGTAATGATATTCTTATGTCCTTTTTTTTTTACATTGTAAAGCGCTTAGAACCGCGATGTATAAGAGTTATATAAATTCCATTATTATTATATTGTTATTATTATTATTATTATTATTATCATTATTACTATTATTATTATTATTATTATTATTATTACTATTACTATTATTATTATTATTATTATTATTATTATTACTGTTATTATTATTTTTTTCAAGCGAATTAATTGTAAATAGGGTTTTAATAGGTAGCATTGTTGTCAATAAAATTTTTTCACTTGAACATGAAAGTATCTCAAAGTATTTGGTAAACTGACTTAGGTCACCATCTTAAATTGAACTTCGATACAAGGGCTGGTGCGAGCGCTGTCTGATCTGCGCAGCTATTGTAACTGGCTGGATTATAATTTGTTTGATGACAAATTAAAAAAAGCGTCTATCTGATGCAAGAAAATACAAGATCATTTCAGATTAGGCGAGAACAAGAGAGAATTATTCTCTCCCGGCGACGCTTGAGCGAGAACGAGAAATCACCCATGTATTATTAAGACTTCCAGGAAGTCAAGGGAGAGGGGTATGGTGTACTTTTCTTAGTAAAACAAAACTCATTAGTACCTACCACCTATTAGGCAGTACTCGCTTCGAAAAATTCCTTGCTGTATTGGAAATCTCACAGTCCGTCAAAAGCTGCTCGCATCACATGGCACTTAACAGTACTTTCATTATCCTAGCTGTTTCGTGGATATTTAAGCCAATAATTCTCTCTTTTTAAACTCGGCAGCGGTAGGCTGATAACCATTTCAAAGATTTGTAAAATTGAACAGTATGTTTTGGTTAAAAGAATTTCTTGTGGGTGCTACCTCTTGAAACCACAGGTAGCCCAAGCTCGAAATATGAGTATCGGCATTGTTGCGTAACATTCGAAATATAAGGATTCGTATGAGGAAAAACCTATCGTTTCTGTAACCTACGAATATGAAAGGATTTCAATTAAAAAAAACGGCTTACTTTCCTTAAAATGTGTGTTACGTCTTTCCTATGTGGTCCGCTGGTCGATTTATGGCCATTTTATGGGTTTTAGAGTAACCGGTTTTCTCTGTACTTTTTTTTCACCGAAAAGTAGGCAGAGTTTTTTTTTTTCTAAGGGAAGTTAAGCCCTCTCCCGAGCACAAGGATAAAACTTCTAACATTTGATAATTTGTTTCTGTCACTCACGACATTCTAGCAAAAACCCGTAGTGAGAATGAAGACGGCTATTCACGCACCCGCACTACTTAGTACTGAGGCGAGTAAATCCTGTAGTCATAGTCGTCCTCGTCTTAAAAATATAAAAGTGCTTGAAACTGAAATTGTGTTTTTAATAAATTAAAACTCACAACGCCGTTATAATAAATTACTGAAATGATCGTATCAGCTTAATTTCGTAGCTTGGAACGAACTTGCGTTGTCCTTCCTCAGGCTTTCACTGTCATGATCATCATCATCAATATTATCATAATAATAATAATAATAATAATAATAATAATAATAATAATAATAATAATAATAATAATAATAAATATTTATATGGGGCAATTTAAGAAACAGGAGGATATGATCAAGTACGCTTTTATGAAAATTGAATCCAAAATTACTAGTAAGACTTAATTCCCCCAAAGACTTGTTTTGATTTCGATTTCTCTGAGCTTTTTTAGTGAACATAAAAACCTTACTACTATCTTAAGAATAAGAAGTGCAATAAAGATTTTGATTGTTTCAGTGATAGATTTTTTGACTAAGTTATAATAGCACGACCGCGACGGGGGTCGGCTACACAAAGAAGACACCAGCTCGTTCTCATTTGGATCAATTCAGTAAATTCTGTATTCACCGAACTCCAATGTTAAAAGGACAACTTAATCTCATACAAGCTTGTTCTATCTCTCTATGAACAAAAGCCTGTTGTAGTTCCTTTTATCCTTACTGGACTTGACAGCTGTCAATCTTAAGTTGAAATTTAATCTTACACCAGTAAAAATCCGATTGGATGTAAGGAAAATTATCATATTTTCCTTCAAGGTTGTGGCGTAATCAGAAAATCAGCTTTAACTCCAAAATTCACTAAAGTCCAGTTAGTGTCCAAAGATACAAAATACTTAGTCAGGGAGATATAAAAATTACAAAGAATCGGTCTGTATAACAAGAAATTTCCGATACACACTATCGTTATTTCAAAAAGTAAAACTGGTCAACAGTACATTTCACAAGTTGTCGTTCAAAATCTTCATATAGGAATATTGTGACAATACTTATTTGCTCCGCCTTTTCAAAACATTAACTCAAAGTTGTTTACGAGTTCACAGGAAAAACTAATTAGAGTAAAATTACTTGGATTATCCAACAAAAACTTTTAATTGACAACCAGTCTCAAGCAATCACAGTCAATACTACTACTACTAATAATAATAATTTACATTTATATAGCGCAAACCTCTACATGAATATATTCGGTTGCGCTTTACAATATTGTTATATTAAATTTATGTTAAAGGTGACTAAATTAAAGCGCAGGAAACTATTAAAAACTACAATAAAAGCTTTTAAAAACTATTAAAATCTGCAATAAAAGCCAACAATGAGATCTGTTTAAAAGCTAAATAAAAAAAATGAGTTTTAACAGCAGTCTTAAAAGTGTTCAATGTCTTTATGTTGCGAATTGCCGAAGGTAATGCATTTCAGAGATAGGGTGCAGCTGACTGGAAGATTGGAACTCCCGACCTCACCCTACTGCTTGAAAGCTATTAATCGGCACATATGCAATTCGTCTTCTTTTTCTCTAAAGTCAAGACAAAGTGTCCCGTCATTTCGACGGTATGCAGCAAGATACCTTTGCAAACGTTCCTCGGTGACCAGAGAGAGATCAAACAAACCATGATTGGTTGACCAGTGCCATTTTAAAAGGCGCTCGACGTTTCCAAACACCAGACCTTTGCTGTGATTCTCAAAACTCTTGGTAATTCTAAATCCTGCTGATTTACAATACTTGTCGATCTTACTTTTCGATTCGCATTGAAACTTCTGGCAAATACGCTCCGCGTTTTCGGGATTCATCTCCTTGCAGGCGTTAAACACAAATGGGGGCAGGCAAAAGACGTACTGAAAGGCTATTTTACCTCCAGCCTCAAGACTTTCAAACATGTTGTTGAAGACTTTTTGTTTGTTAGTCATCCAGTGAAGGGCGAAATTACTGAAAATAATGTCGTAAGAACCCGAGCCAATCCCCGGAAAGCTTGAGGCACTTCCTTCTACAAACGAGAGATTCTCAATTAGACTATGAGTCTCCATGGCCAACTGAATTCTTTCCTTGTCAGGATCGACACCAATAACCTTCCCTTCAGGTCCTACCAACTCAGCGAGGCATGCAGAAAGCTCTCCTGTACCACAGCCTAAATCCAAGATGACGTCTCCAGCTTTGAGGAGGACATCTGTTTGGATGAAGTCCTTACCGTCCACTTTTTGAGCGGACTTTGAAGCTTCCTTGTAGCCTACTGCTTCGCTGTTGTTCCAGGAGTCGCCCATATTCCTTAGTCTGAAACAGTGATAAGTGATAAAGTTAAAATATATAGGAATATACTAATTGCATTGAAATTGTGGGGCAATCCAACGAGCGGGAGTAAAGATGCTAATAAGTCACGATATAAGGGAGGGGGGCCCAGGGCATGGGGTGGGGATTTGATTGTCTTTGTCGGCCCTGGGGTGGAGCATTTGACTGATCTTGTTCTCTCAGGGGAGGGGATATCTGAATATTTCCTCGCCCGACGTGGGGATATTTGACTGCCGACTCATACGAAAGAGACTGTGACCGAACATATGTTTCCCGTTTCCACGCTTCACGCATGCGCCTTAATCCTGGTTCTGATATGCCGCCGAAGTACCTGCGACATAGCCGTCGGTACTGCCGGCGATACTTCTCCGACATATGAGGACATAATTTTGCCGGCAACAAGAAACATCGCAGTCTTTACCGCCGGCGTGCCTGCGAAGTTGAACTCGAGTCAACTCCGCAGGCATGCCGGCGGTGAAGACTGACATGGCTTCTGTTAACGGCAACTTCTGTTCTCATATCGGAACGGTGTCTCAGGCAGCACCGGCAGCTATGTAGGTAGCTCCGTGGCATATGAGAACCAGGCTTTTACGGTCTGGAAAGATCGTGAAATCATGGAGGCCAGTGGAGGTTAATGAGACCAAGCGAAAGGTGAGTGGATTTCACTGTTTTGTTTCCAAATTTCGTTTGCTTTAGCGTGTTTTTGATCAATTAAACCTTTAAAGATACTGTGGTATCAAAGTGAACGGAAGTAAAGAGAAACGAAGTCGATTTTTGCAAGTACAATTGATCAGTGTATGGCTCATTCGCTAAAATCACCGTATAAAATCACGTTATAAAACTCACTTTCTTTGTACCCTTTTACTAAGAACGGCCATAATTAAACTTACAAAATGTGGACTTTCTCGTAAAGGTTTCTGTATTCTACGCAGTGTGACACGGATTGATTGGTTAAACATATAATTACAGATGTAACAGGAACATGTTTATTTGGTGATGCAGCAACGCTTATAAATAAAGACCGCAGAGTTTTATTTGGAGATATTTTTATTGTGCCTTTCTTGGGTCCAACCTTGAGATATTTGACAAGTGCAGTCTGGGGTGGGGGAATTTGGAATGATTTGCCATTGGGCAGGGAATTTGAAGGCAATTTTTTGAAAAATGTCAAATCCCCACCCCACCCCATGCCCTGCCTCCCCCCTCCCCCTTGATAGGTGCATAACAGTGGAAAGCGTCTTCGCGTACTCTAATTAGCTGCTTTACCCATGATATCCAGTTCTATTCACCTCCGAAGGACGCCAAAATCGCGTTAGTTACAAGCTAACTGGCTTCCCGGTTTGGTGCCATAATAAACGAAGAAATTTCACAAAAATAATAAACAGGTTGTTTAAGAAGAAGGGGACGAAATAAGGTGAAGCTTTGTCTTTTTAACTTAAGTTTGCCGATGAAACCGGTGAAAATATGTTTTCTTTACAAACTTTGGTCTTCCGTTACTTTATTTAGCTGACATGTTCACAAACAAGTCCAAAACTAAATTAAATGGATTTTGTCCTTTTGAAGAAATGTTCCCACAAGGAATTAAAAAAATGCTTTCAAAAGTTTTATTTGATCGCAAGTCGAGACGGCAGTTCGGTCATTTGCGCGCCAAAATCGTAATCGATGGCAGAAATACATAATTGAGTTTAAAATCATCATTTTTTATCTCAACTATCTCACTGTTTTAGTATATACTAAAACAATTATAAACATCCACCACTAGCTACCTTCGCTTCGGTGAATAATTGTTATTGGAAGGGTTATACCCTGAAGTCGAGTAATCCTACCTTATCCCTACCAGTTTCTCTCTACCTGCCTGGAAAATGACCTTTAAGGAAAATCTCGCCTACCCTAGTTACTGGCTAATTGCAGTGGCCGATCCAAGCGAGAGGCCCGTGGGACCCGGGCCACCCTCCTTATTTTTAGACCAAACTGAGGCCAAATTTTTATCTCAAGGTCTGCATCCGGCACTGCTGAATTACTCTCTCTTTGGCTTATATAAGAATTTGAAAGTTTCCAAACTTTGGAGGGAAATTTTACTCATCATCCTGTACGGTGATTCGAACTTATTTTGTTGTTGATTTGTCAGTTTAGAAGTGTTTCTAGAAAGGTCTATCTTCATCTCTGACCGACACACGCCGTTAGTCAAGCATTCGTAAACAGCCCTAAAAACCAAAAATTAACTCATTGTAAAAGATAACTGTTGCATGATTGCTTGTTGTCAATCCTGAGGGAGTCAAGTCTCATGACGTATTTGTTCAGACGTGTTATGCGGTTTCACTACTGACAACTTGACTTGCCACGAATTGCAAACCAATACACGCAAATGGTAAAACTGACCACACTCGCCTGCCTTCATGAAAACTAAACCATTCTTATACCTTGATGAGTTATTTTCAGAATTCCGAAAATTCATCCAAAAAAAGTACCCGATTTTAAAAAAAAATAAATTCGTAAGAGTACTCATACGTACATATGAATAAGAGACCTTAAGATTCGAGGTCGACCAATTTGAAGGTTTTTCGCTGGTTTTTCGCTTATTCTCAAAAATAGACACCGCGGAAGCTCCATTACACTCTTTTTCACCAGAGAGGTGAGCCCGGTTATTTTTAAATGATAAAACTTCCAATACCCCAGTATTTGATGACTTGCTTCTACCACTACAACATTTTCGCCGGCGACGGCTACCACGCCAAAATGACGATGGCTCTAGTACAAGCACAACAAAATTAATACTGAGAAATCTCATCCTTGTCGGTCATCCTCGTCTTAATAATAACTCATATTGGATGCTATTTTCAATTTGACTAGATTTAAAGACAATGAATACTCTAATGACAATACGTGACTTACGGTTTTGATAATGTGATCTATCGCAATGTTTGTAGCCGGCAATAGGTTTTTACTTGATTCAGGATCAGGATCAAGATTAGCCTGCAAGTAAGCTCTCACTCTCTTGAGGCCATGAAGGTTATGGTTTAACCAAAACATTATAACCAATTTTATAACCAATCAATCATGACCCTCGTTCCCAGGCTGTTTTGTGATTGGCTTACTTATTCCTGTGTTGATGGCTAACTTGTCCCTGCTACAAGAATCTGGTCGGGAATATTATTTTTTCGGTATTTTTAGAAAACTACAGGATATTCCAGTGATTTGACTTTGGTTTTGGTGAATTCTCTCAAAATTTGCTATTTGTTTGTCTGTTACAAAAAGCTTGGAACTTCGGAAAAGTTTCCAAAAATGTTATTTTTATTTTGCTTTTTTCTTCGTTTAATTGCTTGTTGTTTTGATGTTCCCTTCAGTATCGGTCAGCGTCGTCCATACATCATTCCTTGCATATCTGTCGATGAGTTTAAGATGGCGCTCTCAGCTGAAGGCTTATCAGAGCAAGAACGAATTTTACACCACACGTTACCAATTTTAATAAATATCATAGGATTTTTAGACATTTTATGCCAATTTAGACAATTTTCGTTCGGAGAGCATATGGATTATCGCTAACTTTGGTGGTTATCGTGCTTTGCTTCAAAAACCTTTCTCAAGTCAAGTAGCATGTCCCTAATTAGTTTTTGAAGTAAAAAAATCGCGTAATTTTGTAATCTTTTTTATCAAAGGTACTGTTGAGCCATGCATTTTTAGCTTTTAGAGCCCCCAAAAACTCTATAATAATTATAGGCAGGTTCTATCAAAGCATGCATATAATTGTGTCTCAACGCGCTTCGTGAGTTAAAAGTCCTACGTGCTTTATTGTATCCGAGTTCTATTTTGGGTGACCATAATTAGTTAAGAATCAAATGAAAGTTAATAAAGTTTCTTCTTCTTCTTCTTCTTCTTCTTCTTATCATTATTATTATTATTATTATTATTATTATTATTATTAGTTTACAGTCAAGCCAGGTCAAGCGGTACCCCCCAAGATCTCATTAATAATTTTTTTATTCGAAAGTTGAATCCGTTTCAGATTCATCTCTGCATTATTGCATGCGTAATGAGCCGTGAATTCAAACGCGAGGCAGCTACGAGATTTCTACCAGCTCCGTTTCCCTGAATTTGATGGAAATGTCTTCTACGAAATATAATTCAATAACAGATTTTCAATCTGACCTAATACAGAGAAGTTCTCGTAAAATATCCACTGCTCATTAAGCATGCAAAAATGCCGACTTGAATTTTACACTAGATACAGGAACCACTAACAGATTCATGTTTCAAATAATCAATTCATTAATAGAATCTTGGGAGGTACGCTTGACCTGCTTTGACTGTAAACTATTAAAAAGAAGAAGAAGAAGAAGAAGAAGAAGAAGAAGAAGAAACTTTATTAACTTTCATTTGATTCTAAACTAATTATGGTCACCTAAAATAAAACTCGGATACAATAGCCGCAAATGTCGCCTCCGCGCAGTCGAGGTTTTACACCTTGGCGGCTTGTCAGTGGTATTCATATATTTTAAGGCCTCTTCACATGAACACGGTTGACCAGGCTGGCCCGGTTTCCGAGATCTCGCCTTGTCTCTAAATCCTTTGTCAAAAAAAATCGATGAGTTCATATGAGAGAGCGGGCTAACTCGGTTCCCGAGATCTCGGTTTTTCCAACGGAGATCTCGGTAAATGGGCTGGAAAGTCTGCCATATGAACACTTCAGCACGGTTACAGGGATGAAAGCAGGAAAGCGTGAAATCTAGTTCATAGTAATAAACTGCAATAATAGTACACAACGACAGAGTCCTGTACTACCGAAAGCCGAGGAGGGTCTTCCCACTTCAGACTTCCAACTTTCGTTGCGATAACTTTTACAATAACTTTTTCTTTCCTTCTGCTGGATAGATTATGCTCTGGAAGGTTCTGGTTAAGCCGCGTGTTTCACATTGAGAAGTCAGGGCACACATGTCAATTTACCGTGGTTTTTGTTTCTGGTCGTCAGGATTTGCCCTCTGATGCAAGAGCATATTCTTTGACATCTTTTAAAGAGTTAAAAGCTTTTCATTTAACGGCCGAGTAAGGGCTCTAATTTTCTCCAAAGTGCCCTCTGGATCTGAATAACTATGTGACTGCTTTTAGTCCTTGAATCTGCAAAGCCGTATCACGTTCGGTCCAGCAGGTTAGTTTTCTTTGCAGAATGTTAAATTATAACGGATAGTGATTTACAGATCCAAAGTTATAAGAATGAAGTGCAACTTAAAACGAAGTTGCATCAACTATGGAGAATGCATTGTGACTCAGTAAATTCCAGCTTAATGTTTTTCTTAAGAAAATGTGTCTTTCAATTTTGACTGGACCGCGTATTTCCTTCCTTATTTATAGCTTTTTAATAAGCTTAACAGTGTTTGGACTGTTTTGTTATCAGTTGCCACTTTTTGA
Source organism: Porites rus (assembly GCA_964035705.1). NCBI lineage: Eukaryota > Metazoa > Cnidaria > Anthozoa > Scleractinia > Poritidae > Porites > Porites rus. Next base: position 15,282,786 of record OZ038000.1, on the reverse strand, counting down.
TCAGGTAAGACCATGGCTTCGGTTCCCCAAGCGAACCTCATCAGTTGCCTGATTGGCTTTTTGCTTAGTTGCTTTTACAAGAGCAACTTAAGTTGATTTCTTTTGTGGCTAGAACGGTACAGGTGTTCTTTCTACTGAGCCTTGCCCTCGAGCATTAATACCCGCATGGCGGATCGGGCGGCAATCGAGCCTGACAGAGGAGTCAAGTCGGAAGTTTGAAATAGGAAGTCGGAAATCGGAAGTTGGAAGTCGGAAGTCGGAAGACCCTCCTCCGCTTTCGTAGTCCTTACATCAATGAGTCCAAAGTCGGCTATTAAGGTTAAAGACAGATTTCTCCCATTTCCTATATAGACGTAAATAATTTCCAATTATATTACCTCACGTGTAATTATCACCTAATTTTTTTCCGGGTCAAGTAAGTTTTATTTTTAGTTCGAAAACATAAACTGCGTGGCAGGCGTTCGAAGGGGAATTGAAGGCGGGGAAAGGGCGAGAGTCGGGCGCGAGAGAAACGGGTCACCCAAAATAGAATTCGGATACAATGAAGCATCGTATGACTTAGTCACGTGGGCTAACATGTCTCCAAAATCGGGTATTAAGGTTAAAGACAGATTTCCCCCAAGTCCTGGACGTAAAAAGTTTTCCACAATAATACCTGACGTGTATATCACGTAACTTTGCCCGAGTCTTTAGGAGGTTAGTAATATCAGTCGTCTAGTTTCCCAACACTTTTGACCGCCATTTTAATAACAAAGAAAGTTAAACAGAAAGAGTAATTTAAATAAATTAAATGTCAAAAATCTAAACTCTAAAGAAGAAGAAGATAGAGGAAGAGGACAAAGCGCATAAAGGTAGACTGTGCTGGTCTCATCATGCTGGTTTCACAATAGTCTCATAAGCGTGATTCTTATCGACATAATATCACACTAAGAAGTGACCATTCAAACGGCCTGTTTTGATCTCCTGGTTAACTCGGTAAATGTTTCTACATATAAATCCTATGTACGAAAAAAATGAAAGCAATGAGATTGAGCTATTTGAATTTCACTTCACAACAGAATTATACGCCCTTTATATGTATCTTTATTTCAGTTATCTTAATTTTATAGCTGTTTCGTGCATACATTCTGTATTCAAATCATTAAATTATAATATTGATTTCAAGCGCACCTTTTATAATGTTGTATTTTCATATTGGCCTTTTTTAAATATTTTAATAAAGGGGCCATGAGGGTTATCACGTACTCCTCTCTCAAAATAATGTTTTTTCGTATGTTATTGTATTGTATTTTTTTTTTGTTTCTTCTTTTAAAGATGCATGGCCTTGCCAATTTTTGGGTCGACAAGCCTAATTAAAATGGCCGAGACAGATCACGTCCTCGACTTTTGAAAAGTAAGAGATTTAGAACCATTGTTACAGCAAAGCCAAACGTCAATATGTGCCACTTGACCAAGTTTTCCTTTTAGTTGTTTACTGTTCATAATATATTTACACAAAAGTAAGTAGCTCCAAGCCTGTGTTATCCGTAAGAATTTGAAGAATGAGGTTAATATTATCCGCTTATTTCCTAATTTAACAAATTGCCGCCTTGAATCTCATGTTTGCCTTAAAGGTTATTCTAAATATCGAATATCTATTTACAAATCACTAGTAAAAAAAACCCTCATAGATTGCCAATCGCGCCAAGCTCAAAGCTACTGGGGAATGTTATTAAAACGACAATTTTACACAAACAAAGAAAGGCGAAATGAATAGCTATTTAAGAATCTGTTTTAAGGTTAAAATCCCCCAAGGCAGAGGCTACAGTGTGACCACCACTAAAATCAGGGGCACCCAACGACAATTTTTGGAAAATATCTGTTAGGAAGACGATTTGAGATCTTACTAGAATTTTCGGGACATTTGTTGTTAAATTTCTTGCTTGCCAGCCTCTCCTAGGATTTTCGAACACCCCGAAAATGGTATAATTTCCCATTTTTAACGGATTTTTACCCTAAAAGGTCATCTAGAATTTTCGGAAGCCTTATTTGTGGCTGAAATTTTCCTAAAAGACGAAAAATTTTTAGGGGATGAAAGTATGGCTATATCTACCGTTTAAATACTAAAATACGTTCAACAATGCTATGTTTAAGTGGTTTTGAACTATATTCTCGTTGGATACCCCTGTCAAATGAAAGCATTTCGGAGTAAAACGTTCCTGTGATGATGTTTATCATGCGGTAACATGTTTTAAGTCTGAATGAAATCTCCCATGGTGTGCAACCACTCAAATGAAAGCTACTGAGCTGTACGTTTAATATGCCGTACAATATGAGGTTCTAACTTTTGATTCTGTAGACTGACCCTAAAGTGTGACCATTCATGGAAAAGCTACAGTGAGCAGTACCTTTTACGAAGTACTCTTTACCGTGTGGTGTAGAAAAGATAACCGAGGTAGGGTTTATTTTGCCGGATTTGAATTCATATAAGAAAGTTTAATTAAAAAGAAAATTCAGTCTAATTCGTTTTCTCTATAAAATTCATGATTGGATGCTCTAAAAAAAAAAAGAGAGGCACGTGTTCGAGAAAAAGCTTTTAAACAAAAGACAATGAAGCCCAAATTAAAACTTGCCCCCGGGTTAGCGTTAATCGGCCTTCCAACCGCTGGGCCCAGAAATCCGACAGATTTCTACCCACAATTTTTCTATTTTTATCAACAGTCTCAAACGAGACTTGACAAAAGATGTTTAATATGCGTCAACATTGTTTATGTCTCTTCAAAGTGTTTTTTGGCTTACCCAAATTTCGCCAGAAGGTTAGTGAATTCGGTCAGTGTCCTCGCTTATACCTCCAGCGGTAAAATCGCGGTGAGACGAGCAGCAGAGTGAAACTACAAGGATATGTTGTTTGCTCTCACTAACTTAATTGAAACGGAATCTCTTGTGTGTGATCTGAGGTCTTGCAAACAAAATCACCTTGGTTTGGCAGATATGGGCGGAGGAAAAGAGTTCGATCAATTTGGGGGGTTGAAAGATGCGGCAAATTTAACAGGATCGAATTGATTTTAACAACTTGCATGACGCTTTGATCACACATCATCACACATCATATGGGACGAATCATCAGCCAACAGAAATAAGTGTTCGTCTGATGAACGTTTGGAGGAGAGACATTATAACCCGTCATTTATATTTATATATGTTTAAATATATATATATATATCAGTCGGTTTATTTATATTTTTCTATTGTTTTGGGGTATGGTAATGTATGCTAACGAAATTGAAACAGAGAGAAAAAAAAACTCGAAATAAAAAAATTAACAATTTTACATTTTTCTTTGTCTTGAAGGTTTCGCGATTCGCGCTCGCACCCCAAACCCGCCTGAGCGCCCCCAATAAAGTCTATTATGTAGGCAGCATGATCCTGAATGATAATGATGATCATGATGGTAATAATAATAATAATAATAATAATAATAATAATAATAATAATAATAATAATAATAATAATAAAAAAATAATAATACCTCTATCTTAGAGGGATGATAGAATATATCAGTGAATAAAGTGCATTTGTCCACTGCACGTGATGAAGTTTGTAATGAATGAAACGGGAGAGGGCAATACTGGTGAGGTGTCCTAAACATTCAACAACTAAGGCCCGTTTCAAACGTCGTGCTACTGCCGTGCCGAACTCAATTCATAAATTACAAATTCATTAGAATACATTTGAAAGCTTGCTGAACCGTTTCTTTATTATTGTGTTTTGTTTTCAGCACTCCCCCCCCCCCCCCACCCCCCCAGCCGTTCTAGTCGACTGAATTAAATTCGGCGTCTGAAACCAAGTCGTGCTAGTGCCGTGCTGCATTCGAGCTACAGTCGAGCCAGCTTAGCACGGCAGTAGCACGAAGCAGGCCTAAGAAACAGGGCCTATGAGCCATTTCAGTAATTAAGAGTCAATGAATATTTTTTCCAATATGCTTTTTATTTTGCGATTGGATTACATGTTTATAGCCAAGAAAGGGCAACAAAAAGACAGTGATAGTATTACTTTAGGAAAGTGAAAACAAACAAAATTAAATCATAACAAGAATAATTAGACAACGAATAGCGCTGGTCTTTTCCGCAAGGATCCAGCTCCAAAAAGTGCAAAGAAATCAAATCACCCAACGGGAACCACAAATTGGTAACAAAAGTTAACAAATTCCGCGCCCTACCCTTGTATGTCCCTGGGATACTTCCTACTGGATGGCCCCTATGATAAGTGCATAAAACGTAACCCAATGTCATTATTAATACGTGCAAAGTTGTTCGAACGTGTTTGTCTACAATATCTTAGCTGTAGGCTTGCATTTAAACTAAAAGCTAACAGCACATTCAAAGAAAAGCTATTATGCTGATATTTCTACTCCAATGTTTTTTAACCGGCGTTTTCAGCCTGCTTGACGGCAATCAATCTGTACACAGTAGATTCCTCTTTTATGCCTCGGAAATCCAGGCAAGGTTTCCCATTTTCGCCAACGTAAGGAGAAAGATACTTCTTCAGACGCTCTTCAGTGACGAGTGAAAGATCCAATACACCGTGCGTAACCGACCAGTGCCATTTCAGAAGACTGTCAATGGAATTAAAAACAAACGGGACGCAAAATTCGTAATGCTTGACAATTTGAAACCCAGATGATAAACAATAATGTTCGATCTTAGTTTTGGACTCACATTGATACATTTCGTGGCAAATACGTTCTCCATTCCCTGGGTTCAGCAGCATGTATGCGTTGAACTCAAACGGGGGCAGACGGTCCAGGTAGTTGATAGCTATTTTCCCTCCAGCTTTCAGACTTGAAAACATGCCGTTGAAGACTTGTTGTTTTTCAGGCATCCAGTGGAGAGCAGCATTGCAGAAAACAATGTCGTATGAATTTGAATCCATTCTGAAAAAGCTTGAAGCGCTCCCCTCTGTAAATAACAGATTCTCGATTTGACTGTGAGACTCCTTGGCCACTCGAATTCGTTCCTTATCAGGATCGACACCAATAACCTTTCCTCGGGGTCCTACCAACTCAGCTAGATATGCTGACAGCTCTCCTGTACCGCAGCCTAAATCCAAGATGACGTCTCCAGCTTTGGGGCAGACATCTGTTTGGATGAAGTCTTCACCGTCCACTTTTTGCTCGGAAAGCGAGGCTTGTTGGTAACCTTCAGCAGGACTTCGTTGCATTTTCTTTTACGAGTTGACGAAACGTCTTTGAGAAATCGAATGCGATGGCGAAGTTGCTCAAAAGTGTGAAAAGCCTGCTTGTATTATAGAGTTAGAATCTATCTAAGCATGCATTTATGATTTGTCTCTCAACACGCTACGTGACTTAAAAGTCCTACGTGCTTTATTGTATCCGAGTTCTATTTTAGGTGACCATAATTAGTTTAGAATAAAATGAAAGTTAATAAAGTTTCTTCTTCTTCTTCCTCTTCTTATTCTTATTATTAGTTTACAGTAAAGCCAGGTCAAGCGTACCTCCGAAGATCCCATTAATGAATTTATTATTCGAAAGTTGAATCCGTTGCAGATTTATCTCTGCATTCTTGCATGCGTAATGAGCTGTGAATTCACACGCGAGGCAGTTACAAAATTTAATTCTACCAGCTCAGTTTCCTAGCCTGAATTTCATCCGATTACTTCGTGTCGTTATTACTCCCTCAGTGACTTCTGAATCGACCGGCCATTAATGCCGTCCAGTGACGTCACTACTCCTTGACCTTTGCTTTAATTCATGCAAAAAGTAAAACACGATTTGCAAGTGACAAACCGAGAAATATCGTTTGGAAATGTCTGCATGATACAGAACTGCTCTTCCATTTCAGGTACTTTTTTTATGTCCGCGTCCGCTTAATAGAGGTGTCCGCTTAATAAAGGTTTCATTTAAAGTAAATAAGGGAAATAAATTTGGGGACTTCGGCTACTGTCCGCTTAATAGAGGGTGTCCGCTTAATACAGGTTTCACTGTAATCAATTCATTAATAGAATCTTGGGAGGTACGCTTGACCTGCTTTGACTGTAAAAAACAATATGGATGTAAGGACTACGGAAGCGGAGGAGGGTCTTCCGACTTCTGACTTCCGACTTCCGATTTCCGACTTCCTATTTCCAACTTCCGACTTGACTCCTCTGTCAGGCTTGATTGCCGCTCGATCTGCCATGCGAGTATTAATGCTCACGGGCAAGGCTCAGTAGAAAGAACAGCTGTACCGTTCTAGCTACAAAAGAGACCAACTAACGTTGCTCTTGTAAAAGCAACTAAGCACAAAGCCAATCAGGCAACTGATGAGGTTCGCTTGGGGAACCGAAACCATGGTCTTACCTGATCAGAAAGTGGCAACTGATAACAAAACAGTCCAAACACTGTTAAGCTTATTAAAAAGCTATAACTAAGGAAGGAAATACGCGGTCCAGTCAAAGACTCACATTTTCTTTAGCAAAACACTAAGCTGGAATCTTCTGAGCCACAAAGCATCCTCCACAGTTGATGCAGCTTCATTTTAAGCTGTACTTCATTTTTATAACTTTGGATCTGTAAATCACTATCCGTTATAATTTAACATCCTGCAAAGAAAACTAAGGAGCTGGACCCAGCGTGATACAGCATTGCAGATTCACGGGCTAAAAACAATCACATAGTTATTCAGATCCAGAAGGCACTTTGGAGAAAATTATAGCCCTTACTCGGCCGTAATAAAAAGCTTTACTCTTTAAAATAGGTGAAGATATTTTAAAATTTTACCATCATTTTTTTACCATCAATCAAGAACATTGCGGTCATCAAGGGATCATTAACGCCTTGAAGAACCAAATTTAACACGAAAACTTATGGCCAGCGAGTGTTTTCCGTTGCTGCCCCCCGACTATGGAACAAGCTGCCCTTTGAAATTCGAGCTTGTTCTGATGTTAATCTTTTTTAATCTAAGTTGAAAACGTTTCTTTTCAAAAAGGTATATGACATTTAGTTTCATCATATTTGTTTTTGTTTTCTTTCTTTTTAAGATGTGTATGCTATAAATTTCCCAATATGTACAGTAGTGTTATATGTAAGCTTGTGATTAATGATATTCTTATGTCCTTTTTTCTACATTGTAAAGCGCTTAGAACAGCGATGTATAAGCGCTATATAAATTCCATTATTATTATATTATTATTATTATTATTATTATTATTATTATTACAATTATTAAGGGAATATGCTCTTACATCAGAGGGCAAATCCTGACGACCAGAAACAAAAACCACAGTAAATTGATATGTGCGCCATAACTTCTCAATGTGAAACAGGCAGCTCTGACCAGAACCGTCCAGAGCATAATCTACCCGGCAGAAGGGGAAAAAGTTGTTCGAACAAGCAGCATTTAAGCATAAGGTAAAAGTCGTGTAGGCCTACCACCGCCTTTCATTCCTACGAAAGTTGGAAGTCGAAAGTTGGAAGTCTGAAGTCGGACGACCCTCGTGGGCTTTCGGTAGTACAGGACTCTGTCGTTTTGTACTATTATTGCTGTTTATTACTATGAACTACGTTTCATTTCACGCTTTCCTGCTTTCATCCCTGTAACTGGGCTGAAGTGTTCATATGGCAAAAATTTAAGCCAATTTACCGGGATCTCCGTTGGAAAAACCTAGACTCCCGGGAACCGAGTTAGCCCGCTCTCTCATATGAACACATTGAAATTTTTACAAAGGATTTAGAGGCCCTGCGCGTTCTCGGAAACCGGGCCAGCCTGGTCAACCGTGTTCATGTGAAGAGGCCCTTAAAATATATGAATACTACTGACAAGCCGCCAAGGTGTAAAACCTCGACTGCACTGAGTCGACATGTGCGGCTGTCATTAGAGACCTTTAGCATCAGGCAAACCGCAAACCGCAAACCGCAAACCGCAGTTTGCAGTTACGCGTTTGTAGTTTCGCGTTGCCGAGATTTCAAAATTTAACAAGGCGTTCAGTTCAGTTCATTTTTATTTAGGCAAAATAAAATGCAATGCAAGAATACATATAGGAATTGTAAGGGTGCAAGGGAGCCCAGAAGAAACCAGAAGGCTTATGAAGCCTGGACTCCCCAGTCTCAAAGAAATAATCTCAAATGAGCAAAAAAAAAATTAGCGGAGTGATACGTTAAAAATAGGAACTAAACAGAGACCGAGTTAAGTTATGAATTCAGTAACAAGATACCAAAAAAATTTTAACTCTGGATTGGAACAGAATACTTTCTTTTGTAAGTACGGCGGAAAGGAATATAAAATGGATTTGAACTACGCGCTCATTGCTTAGGGACGCCATGTTGTTTCCATCAAGTCGAAGTGCATCAGTTTAATCGCCCAAAAATCAGCAATAATTCGTTGATTGGAGATCAAAAATCTAACGCACACATCGCAAACGGATGTAAAAAGCTAGTTCATACCTTTAAACGCAAGGCTGTACAATTTTTTGTGACAAAAAACCTTGCCGTAAATGACTTACCGCTGAAAACCTTTCCCGCGGTTCAAACGTGAACTGCAAACTGCAGACGTGACCGCAAGGCCGTGGTCACGTGACATTTTGCGGTTTGCAGTTTGCCGTTTCCCATGAAAACCTGATGCTAAAGGTCTCTATTGTTTTTTAAACTAATAATAATAGTAAGAATAATAATAGTAAGAATAATGATAATAAACTGGTCTAAACTTTATTAAGTTTCATTTTATTCTAAACTTATTCTGGTCACCTAAAATAGAACTCGGATACAATAAAGCACGTAGGACTTTTAAGTCACGTAGCGTGTTGAGAGACAAACTATATGCATGCTTTGATAGATTCTAACTCTATGTATAAGCAGGCTTTTCACAATTTTGTGCAACTTCACCTTCCTATTCGATCTCTTAAAGACGTTTCGTCAACTCGTAAAAGAAAATGCAACGAAGTGCAGCTGAAGGTTACCAACAAAACTCGCTTTCCGAGCAAAAAGTGGACGGTGAAGACTTTATCCAAACAGATGTCTGCCCCAAAAATGGAGATGTCATCTTGGATTAAGGCTGCGGTACAGGAGAACTGTCTTCATACCTAGCTGAGCTGGTAGGACCCGAAGGAAAAGTTATTGGTGTCGATCCTGATAAGGAGCGAATTCAGCTGGCCAAAGAGACTCACAATCAAATCTAGAATCTCTCATTCGCAGAAGGCAGTGCTATAAACTTCCGAGGAATTGGCGCTGAAGTCTACGACATCGTTTTCAGTATACGTAACTATGCTCTTCATTGGATGGGTAACAAGCAACAAGTCTTCAACAACATGTTTGACAGTCTTAAGGCTGGTGGAAAAGTAGCAGTTCAATACATGTCCTTTCTGCCCCTGTTTGATTACAACGCTTACGTGCTACTGAACCCGGAGAACGCAGAGCGTATTTTTCGTTTGTTTCATTTTGAGTCAAAGACGAAGATTGATCGGTATTGTTTATCGGCGGGATTTGAAATCATTCGGATTTTTGACATCCACTGCAAGGGGCCTGTCTTCGAAACTGTCAGGAGTTCCTCGAGTGGCAATGGTCGACTACATGCGGCCTGTTTAATCCTTCACTTGTCAGTGAAGAGGGACTGCAAAAGTATCTAGCTCCATACACTGATAAAGACGGAGAGCTCTCTCTTGACTTTCGAGGAACGAAACATGAAAAGGTTACTGCTTGCCGACTGACAGCCGTTAAGAAAGACAAAGGATATTCATAAAGAAAATTACACTCTTTACAGTGTATAACTCTGTTATGTTTCTTCGTGGTTCACCTAAACAATTCGCGAGTGCAGTGTATAAACCTTTTTTGAACAATAGTCTCACCGCAGCATGGACCGGTTGACTTTTACTTTCTCGTGCGTGAAATTTTTTTCAACAGAGTCTTACCGAATTACAGACTCTGACTTTTAGTTGAAAAACTCGAAGTTTATGCCCATGGGCATTTAATACTGTAATTCATTGAATGAATGTAAATTAAACTTAAACAACAAGTATTTTTTTACTAACAAGAAATACAGTACATCTTTTATTGGAACTTAGCCTTAGCCACCACTAGTTTCCCCCCAAAATGAAGACCAGTGGTGGAGTCGCGAAGTGACTAAACGCTTCAAAATTTGCAATGAACAGTGAAATTTGCTACGCAACCTAAAAGAATTTCGGGTGAATTTTGTCGATGTATCTATCCATTACGGGAAAAACTGTCACTACCATTGTTCAGTAATTTGTGCGGTCGTTTAAGGAAAAAGTGAAATTAAAAATATTCACTTCCGTACATCAAATGCAACAACAGGGTGGTATTGCGTTACAAAGGGTAGTATTTTCTTACGTGCATTTTTGTTTCCCTGTTCTAGTTCTTTCTTTCTGTCTGCGGAAATGACCTCTGAGAGATGTTTTTCTACATTTTTAGCTGGGTAATCTCTATTCTCGAGGCGTGTTGAAAAATTCTTCATGTTCTCTTCAAAAGTGATTTCAGAGGAATAACCTCATATATGCTATACGAAAATTACCATCCATCAAGGCTACCCTAGAGTTATCGAATCAACGCACTTCAGAAATTTTGACCGAACTAAGTTTAGAGAAGATCGAATACTAAACCCTTGGGAAACTATTGGAAATTACAACGATCCAAATTCTGCCTGGCAAACATGAAAGAATCCTCTCTTTCAGTCTGTAACATTCACGCTCCTTTGGAACTTGAAAGGGCGTGAGACAGGCAAGCACCTTGAATTACATCTGAGTTAAACAAACTTATTTTTGAAAGAGACAAGCTTAAAAAGATACTGAAGAGAACTGGCTTGATACAAAAGTATTAGAAATAAAATTAATTACGAAGTTAAAACTGCCAAAGAAGAATATTATAGAAATTACTTTGGAGAAAAATCAAAGAACCTAAATCAGACATGAAAGAAATTAAGAATTTACTGCGTAATAATCTGAGTACAATGTCGATTAAAAAGATAGAATATAACAACACAAATTATACTACCCCAGATGATATTGGGAATGCTTTAAATTCCCATTTTACTGAATTGGACAGAAACAAGCTTCCCAGCTGCCACCCTCCTCAAGGCAGCTATCAGACTCCCTTGCTCAGCACTCCTTCGCTGTTACAGGAGGCAAACAATAATAGGTCCATCCCTCACCAATCTTTTCAACCTTCTATTAGAACTGGAATTTTCCCAAAGGGACTGGAAATTAGCAAAAGTGACACCTATATACAAAAATGACAAGAAAAGCATTCCTGGAAATTACAGACCAATTTCTGTATTACCAGCCGTTACTAAGCTGATAGAAAAAACAAATTTTTTGTAACTTTACGGTTATCGCAGAGAACATGGTTTACTTTCTGACTCTCAATCAAGCTTCAGACCCCTACATTCCTTTTTGACAGCTTTATTAGACGTTACTAATGATTGGTTTCTAAATATGGATAAAGGCGTATTAAATGGTGCCATATTCTTAGATCTTAAAAAGGCTTTCGACATCATGGATCGCAGAATTCTGTTGGAAAAACTGAAACCAAATGGTGTATGCGTAGCAAGACTAAATTGGAGTTGCTTCATACCTTACAAAAAGAACACACAAAAAAACTTTTATTGATGGTGTGCTGCCAGATAGCTGCACCATTAAAGCGGAATACCATAGGGTTCTATTCTAGGTCTGCTACTATTTATTGTTTAATGGAGCGCTTACAATTTGTAGGGAAACTGCGGTGAAACATTTCCGTCAAATGGTACTGGTAATTTTTTTGGCACCGAAAACATGAACGGGATTGAGTTTTACAATTTACAATATACCGGTAAATTTTTTGCTTTCTCTCGACTTTGAGCCTGGCACTGGTAATCCAAACCAAAGGTACAGAAAATTTCGGTCGTTTCGGTAAAAACGGGAAAAAGGTAATACCTCGAATGGTATTACCTTTCTTTCGGAAAATTTCCACCGGGATGAACTGTTCCATTTGAATTCTCCCCGGAATTTCCGGGTTTTCTATACAAATGGTAAACGCTCGTGGTCTTCGATCTTGTAACCTCTACTCTCAAATGTCGATGTATGCAGATGATACTTCTAAGTTTAACTGTTGCACATTCTGATGAGCACATCCTAGAACAACAAATGAATCATAAAATCTACATGAAATACATACATAGCTAATAGCGAATAAACTTAGCCTAAATGTGATAAAGACAAAATATATCATTGTGGCACGTCAATGCAGGATAAAATACCCTAAGCACCAGCTTAATATTCATGTCTATCACAAACCCCTTATCAGACACTAGACGTATAAACATCTTGGTGTTGAAATAGATCAATCATTATCTCGGAGAGATCATGTAGACAAAATTGCTAAGAAGGTTTCTGGAGGGATTGGGGTTCTGAGACGTGTAAGGAATCTCATAACTTATCCTACATTAACTACGATGTACAAATTAACTGCATTGTACTACCGTATTTTTATTATTGTAGTATAATGTGGGGGAGCTGTGGGAAAAACAGAGCTGCCAGGGTGATAACCTTCTCCAGTTGCGATAG
>OZ038000.1:15222761-15265261 GCA_964035705.1 Porites rus | reverse complement strand
TTTCATTTCCTTTCAGGTCTGTCATTTCATAACAAAAAACAGAAATTTACATCTTAAGGCAATCCGTAGTTAAGAGATAAGGAAGTGAATTTGCACGGTATGACCAAAGAGGCATAAGCTACCTATAGTTACACTAAATTACAGGTACAAAATTAGGTACAATCAGAAACCCATAAGGGGTTGAAACGTGTAACTCGCGTTCAATGCTCGTGAATATTCACTTTGACCATATTTGGAAACCTTAGTAACGGATATCCCTTTTCAACAAAATGGCAGTTGCGCGATCACCATGCAGATGTTTTAAGACAAGAGTTCTGCATTTCACGGTTAAAAAAATACACCGTTAAAAGACGAAAAATGGAAAGAGAAAGTTCGAAAGAATGCTCAGCTTTCTTTTTGTGGAGAAAGGGAAGCTTTTCATCAAGAAATCGTCCTTCGAGGAATTCAATCTTGTTTTCTTCAGGGCGGAGCCCCTGGTCTGTTGTGAAATGCAACCAAGTCAGCGAAGTTTTTGCTGAATTTTCAGGTACATTTTGCACTCTATGGCCAAGACAATTACGTTTTTGAAAGGGAATTTATGTATTATTAAATGTTTCATAGACGTTTTATAAATTTTTTCTCTTCGGCGCTAAAGAAAAATTACAAAATGTGCCCTGATTTGAGATGGATTTTGTGTTGAATTTTGCCATGTGCTTAGCCGATGTCACTTGCGTAAACGGATCCACGATCCAGATAATGTTTTCCGAATTGCTTTAGCGGATTAACTTTTCGTTGAATAAAAATTTTCAAGAAACGGCTTCTCTGTCTATTGTTTTGAGTTTGTTTATTTATAAAATTAGCTCAAAACGCGATCGTGATTACAACATCTAAGTTTAATTTAAGCTTTTAAAATGCTTCTCGCATTCATTACAAGCATCACTTTTTGCGAAGATGTCAGGTTCAGGTTCAGGTTTTGGACACTTTTCGATGCGCAGCTAATGAATTTTATTCGAAAATATTTTTCACTGTTTATTCTAGACTTTTAACATAAGAATTTTAAAAGCCTATTTGCAGTATAAGTTTACTGTGCAAAGGGTCAACGAGGCATCGTTTTTTGAAGTGACAACTTCAAGAAATTGCGATTCCGTCAGTGGGTTTCATAATGTTATGTTTGGCTCGGGTGGTAAGGCAATAATATCCTGCTCAGTGTTTCGGTAATATTCCTGGTTTCAACCTTTGAAAGCTTTCTCGGCTTTCGGGAGTTTTTCCCCCGTTTGTCGGCCATTTTTGTAAGTGGGCACGGGAACCTGAAGGAAAATATGCACGTTGTTTACGAAATTTGATTGGTCAGTTATCTCTTCTCGTTCCAAATATGGTACTTTCGAAAATGAATAATCACGAGCATCGGACAAAGCAAACATATGAGAGTTACACGTTTCAACCCCTTATGAGTTTCTGGTACAATATGACAAGTCGTTGAAATGCGGTGGGGGGGGGGGGGGGGGGAGGGGTGAAATGAAACGTACTTCATAATAATAAACTGCAATAGTAGTAGACAACGACTGAGTGTTTATAGTCATGATTCCAAAGTCGGGTATTAAGGTTAAAGACAGATTTCTGCCCTGTCGACCCAGACGTAAAAAGTTTCCGGTTTTATAATACGTCGCGTGTAATTATCACGTAACTTTTTCTGGGTCAAATAAGTTGTATTTTTAGTTCGAAAACATCACCTATGTGGCAGGCGTTTGAAGGGGAATGGGATATTTTGGGCGCGATCGAGAAAAACGGGTCACCTAAAATAGAATTTGGATACAATGAAGTACGCAGAACCTAGTCACGTGGTATATGCTCTGCTAGATTTTACTCACTAATATAAGCAGGCTTTTCAAACTTTTGTGCAACTTCATCGACCCATTTTATCTCTAAACGACGTTTCTTCGCTCGTAAAAGAAATGCAACGAAGTGAAGCTGAAGGTTACCAACAAGCCTCGCTTTCCGAGCAAAAAGTGGACGGCGAAGACTTCATCCAAACAGATGTCTGCCCCAAAGCTGGAGACTTCATCTTGGATTTAGGCTGCGGCACAGGAGAACTGTCTGCATACCTCGCTGAGTTGGTAGGACCCGAAGGAAAGATTATTGGTGTCGATCCTGACAAGGAACGAATTCAACTGGCCAAAGAGTCGCACAGTCAAATCGAAAACTCTCGTTTGTAGAAGAGAGTGCCATAAACTTCCCAGGAATTGGTGCTGAAGTCTACGACATCATCTTCAGTAATCACGCTCTTCATTGGATGACTAACAAACAACAAGTCTTCAACAATATGTTTGAAAGTCTTAAGGTTGGAGGAAAAGTAGCAGTTCAATACATGTCCTATCTGCCCTTGTTTGATTACAACGCTTACGTGCTACTGAATCCCGAAAACGCAGAGCGTATTTTTCGTTTGTTTCATCTTGAGTCGAAGACGAAGATCGAGCAGTACTGTTTATCCGCAGGATTTGAAATCATTCGGAGTTTTGACACCCACTGTAAGGGGCTTGTGTTTGAAACCGTTCAGGAGCTCCTGGAGTGGCAATGGTCGGTGACATATGGCGTGTTTGATCCTTCCCTTGTCCCTGAAGAGCGTTTGCAAAAGTATCTAGCTCCCTACACCGATGAAGACGGTGAGCTATCTCTGGACTTTCGAGGAACGAAACATGAAAAGGTTACTGCTTGCCGACTGAAAGCCGTTAAGAAAGACAAAGAATATCCATAATGAACCCTCTCTTACCTTTAGATGTAAAAGAATAGCGATACAATAATATTTTAACCCGACTGGAACAGTCTGCTCTTAGCCGAGGCAAGCAACATCTCTAACTAATTTTCAACGATTATTATAATTAACTCAGACACGGAGTTCATGAAAAACAGGTTTTAATTTAGCTCTCTTAACTTAGTTAGTAACATGTTTGTATTAGCGATGCTGAATCTCAGCCTTCGCTGATACGTTGTATTTTTCCTTATATTACATTGATGGAAATATTTATTTATTTTTTGATAATGCCTGATGTTTGTAACCATGTGTGAATGCAGATGATGATGATGATTATTCAGAATGGGCCCGCCTTTTTTTGGCTTCCTGTGACCACGGGGGCGGGGGGAGGGCTTCCTAGCCCCCCCCCCCCCCCCCATTTTTCAGGCGAGAATAGAATAGAAAAATTCTTTATTTAAACTCCGTAAAATCTATCAGGAGTATAAAAAAAGTTTCATAAATAAACCGAACTGCCCTAAACAATAGGCAAGACTACCTACAACTAACCTAACTAAGACCTGTTTTTCATGAATGCTGTGCACACATCACAAAAAAAATCAGTAATTCAGATAAGCTAGTCGTTTAAATTGACTGAAAGATTTGGCCTTTCTCATATCACAGAGTCGGCTGTGCCAGAGAACTGCTCCGCTATAACTGAAGCTGTTCTTCATGAAGTTAGTTCGCGGGAATGGGATAATTAGTTTGTTAAGAGAGTCGCTTAGGGAGTAGTGCGTTCCATATTGTTTAACAAATTTAGAGGATAAATATCCTGGAACAAGATCATTTAAAGACTTGTAAACCATTATTGCTTTTTGCATTTGAAACTGAGTGCTCAAATCTTTCCAATTAAGTTATCTAAATAAGCGGTTGGCATCAGCATCATATCTAGAGATGGTTAGAACACAAGCAGCACGGTTCTGAAGCTTTTGTAGCCTGTCAAACAGAGTTTTTCCACAATTACCCCAGACAATATTACAATAATCGAATTGAGATAGAATGAGAGCGTTGTATATACAATGGAGAGTAGGCGTTGGAACAAAATCTCTAATTCTTTCAATTGCTCCAGAAGGGAAAGTCTTAGATAATTTACCGATGTGCGTTTGCCACCGTATATTTTCATCAATAAGTATTCCAACCGATTTTACAGAGGTAACTTTTTCTGACGGAACATTATCAATCGAGAGCTCAGGTTGGCTCGACAAAATACTCAATTTTTCTCTTGATCCAATTAGCATAAATTCAGTTTTAGAAGTGTTTAAAGTAGGTTTGTTGGAAATAAGCCATTTCTTTATAGATTACCTAAATCGTGATTCAAATTTAAGTGCATTTGTCACAGTGAGCCGACCAGAGGCATGAAAATGAAAATAACCGATTTCGACGAAAACTGGTGTGGTTAAACTACTTCTTATAGTCGTTAATATGACACAGTTTTAGATTCATCAAACCTTTCCTTGACAAAAAAAGGTAAGGTCAAAGGTCAAGCTTAAATTGCCGGCAATTTATCGTTACAGAAAAGCAAATATTGACATTTTTTAAACATGTATTTCACAACTCCAAGACGTAGCGAATCAAAATAAAGTTAGTACCAGTGAAGAACTATACAAACTCTTTAAGGTTGTTGAATTTCATTTTAATAGTCTTCGAGAATAACCTACCCTAGTTCGTAGGAGTGTTTTGCCATAAAAGTGGTGTTTTTAAAAATCTTTGAATTAAGCATTCCAGCATTCTATTGATAAAACGTTTGCTCCGTGACAAAGGTAATGAGCTATATATTGAAATAGGAAAGGAAAATGTTTGGGCAATTTTGTTTTCTAGGATCTTTTTGTGAGTACGTTTAGTCTATTTAGCCAGGTTCAAGTTGCGTGACACAAAGTAAAACGATGTTTACTTCATTGCTGTAGAGTATTATTATTTCGCTGTAACGGGTAGCTAGACTTAAAGGTGAGTGACATTCTTAGTCATCTTAGGTACTTAACGACCCTTTCGTTAATAAGTGTGCCAAAAAGGTACGGCGTACTTTTAAGGATGTCCTTCAAAAAATTTTCAAACAACGAAATCAGAAGGTGAGTATTGTTCGATTCAACAGACACCGCATCTTCACGAAACTTATGGCTGGGGCTTTTAATTAATCCTTTGAAATTTTCAGTCCTTTCTCGATATTTTGTGCATATTTACTAAGGATGGATCCAGGAATGGTATGAATCCTCCTTGTAACCGGCTAACATTGCAGACTTACCGCGCGTGAGCCGCGGTTATAAAGCGTGGGAACAGAGATCACTAATTGGCTACGGCTGAATGGCACATTTGATAAAAGGGAGATGTTACTTGAAGCCATTTGTAAGATATTTTCTAACGGAGCAGTAGCATATGGACGAGAAATTATTTAGATCTATATATTTGTCAACGATACCTCGGCGAATGCAGGGAAGATATGTTTTGTTTATTTGCGCGAGCGGCAAGCTCAATTCCTTGTGGCAATCGACAAGTGAGAGAAGAAAACAGCAAACTTCTGCTGACTTCGCTGGAGACTTTAACCCCTCAACATGAAACATGGAAAATTCAGGAAAAAGATTTACTTCTAAACAGAGCAGGTAACTGTTTAAACATAACACGCCTAATGAATTGCATTATATGCGAAATAAGCATCACTATTAACACATAATTTTAGGCATTCAAGATGTATATGGTGAACAAAAAAATGTCATGACAATATGTCCGGCACACCGCTTCGAGCTTGCCCAACACTGGAGACCATCCACCGCTTGCTGTCATCCCGAACACACTCAAAGTACTCAGAAGCGAAAGGTTTCAATTCCTGATAGATACATCACACCAGATATGGCAAAAGAAATCATGTTAATGTATGGTCTACACCGTATTATTGGATCTCATAAGTGTTTCAAGAAATATCTTGTAATTAATCTGTTTATATTTGTTCGGCGCTGATACACTTGCCAATGTTTCGTGTAACGTGTCCCGCATTCTTGTTGCGCCGTTGCGACAAGTTACAGGAGGCGTTACTTAGTGTAACATCCCTGGACAACACGTAAAATATTGTTACAGCGTTGCCATTTGTTGCAAAAAAGAGGCCTTGATTCTGCTTCGTGCAAGGCTTGCTATAAGACCGAGAAATGTTCCAGTCGTCAGGTTCACTTCAGTGCGAGTCAAGTTGCAAGAAAAAATTGCCTCGTGCTATAGTGCCTAAAAGTTGCACACGATAAACCAGCACCCAGGGGGAAACAGATCAAAAACTTCCCTTTGCCCTCACACTGATTACTGTCAGTACACTCACAACACGACGTCTCCCCCTAACTTACTTTCTTTCTTCAGCTACATTCTTCACACACATAATGGGTGGGGGGAGGGCACTACTTTTTATAAATTTATGCTATAAGGGTGTTTTCCACTGGATGTTGTCGTGGTCTGTAAGGGGAATAGGGTAGTGGCTGGGTATAAACACTTCTGCCTTTATCAATTTCAAGTCGTGTTGGGTTATCTTTTAAGGGACTGGGGTCAAACATCAGACCACATGGTCTAGCCGTCACAATCTGACAGTCTGCCTTTTTCAGTGTTTGTTTGGCATTTTGCCTCTTATCTCCTATGGAAGCAAGGAGATGTTATGCGGTTTCTGATCTCCAGTTAGGGCAGTGTAGAAATATAACAAGTCGTATCTCATCTGGTATTGCATTCCTGGCTACTAGACCCCCAGCAAAGCACCCCAACCCAAATCTTTTACAATTCCTCCGTGGGTTTTACCTACGTGAGTACTGACATTATTTATAAACATATTTACATGTTATTACAGGATGTGCAATATTTAGTATGAATAGGTATGGAAGGGAGAAGGAGAGGGATATGATGCTCTTTCTTATTTGTCAAAATTTTAGCTGTTAAAAGAGGTTTTCATTCCTTCCCCCACTTTCTTGGCAATTTTGAGCAATTGGTTTTGTTCGTGCGTTCGGTTTGTTTAGAATTTTAGGGGTTTGCCTGTGTTCATCAAAATGAGTGGGAAAGGGTCATCTGAACTCATTACTGAGCTGTTTATTTGTTCGTTTGTTCGCCCGGTCATGCAAACAGTACAGATCGCGCCAGGAGCTGACATTACTGAAAATAAGGTTTCTCATGAAAGTGTGCTATTATTCACTGAATAAAAGGTAGCGTCAACGAAGCATGTACCGCTACCCTTATAGCTTTTTGGTCTGTTAATATGAAGTATGAATCTTTTACACGTACTTTGTATGCATATTAGGTGTGTGCCGTCAGTGTCGGGAAAAGCACGCTTGCCATCTGAAACAATTTCAGTCTTTATAGCAGCCAACTTCAGAGAATATTGCAGCCAAGAGCAACCCACCCCGTAAAAGGTTCCCTATTCCACCTGAGATGTTTAGCAGCCCTTCTGGTATGAACAATTCCTTAATTAGTGATGAAGATTACAGACAACCACTTACACCAGCGAGTGCAAAAACTGCCTACAACCAGTATGTGTACAAATTGCATGAAGCGACTGGGATAAGTGAGCCATTTAGACATCTAGATGCTGTTCTGATGAAAGAGTGGAAAGACTTGCATCCTCGTACTAAACATTATTATGCGTCGTTCGCTAAACAAGGAGTTAGACCAGTGTTGGAATCAATTGCCCCTGGCCAAGGTGAAGAGCTTTGGAATTACTTGAAAAACAGTTCAATAACGGGTCTTGGCAACAGCGATAACGACTGTGATGAAGATGAAGAAATTTCCCCTAACACCTTCTCGGACAACACTTTACGAAATCTTATTGATGCCTATAATAATGCACAGTCTTCAAAATCGAGAAAAGAAATTTTGTCAATATTTGCTCGAAATTTTAAGAGAAAGCAATTGAAAGACCTAATTCCTGGTCTGACAGATTTTCGTATAAAGGAGGCTAGGAAGCATTGTAAAGATCATGGACCAGCCACTGCAGTGCCTACAGCTCCAGTTCACAGGTTCTTTCTCAGTGAAGACAAAGTGGACCACTTTTTAAGGTTCATAACAAGCGACATGATTTCACAAGACACAGCATACGGTACTTCCAAAATGAAACTCGAAAGTGGAGTGGAACTAGTGATTCCAAAGCCAATACGAAAATTGATCCCAGCTCGAATCATCGCACAGTACTTGACGATTTGTGACGAAAGTGGTTTTAAAACGGCCAGCACAAGAACTTTGTTCAGAATTCTTGAAGTCTGCCCAGCTTCGACAAGAAAATCTCTTCAAGGTCTGGACAACTACACGGCGGACGGATCAGAGGCATTCGAAAATTTAGAAGAAATTATCAGCAAGCTCTATGACGGAGGGATACCCGATAGTAAGGCTGACAGGCTGCGTTCAATGGCCTTGTCCTGCAAACGTTACCTAAAGCGGGACTACAGCACACATGTCGTGAACGATTCAACGAGTGACATTTCCTCTGCGTCTCCTGACCATTGTCGATTCTTTGCACTAAGTGACCCCAAGGAAGAACAACTTATGCAGAGCTGTTTACATAGCCCCTTAATCGAGTGTGATAGATGCCAGAAAACTACGTGATCTATTTCTCTCTTTAGAGGAGGAAATAGGAAAGATTTCTGAGCGGTGCCCCATGGCTAGTGACGACATATGTGATCTTCGTTTCCTGCTGGATGACAGTAAAGACAAGATAGAACAATGGAAAGCTCACAGTTTGAGAAGTGTGAATCAAGAAGAGGGAAAGAAGGAAGTCCTCGATAAGTTAGAACCTACTGAAGCCCTTTTGGTGGACGATTGGGCGATGAAATTTTTGCCACTGCACATCAGGGAAAAATCAGCCGAGTTTTATGGAAAGCGTGGACCAATTCGCAGTGGCTTCAATTACCCAGAACACACTGTCCACACTTAGAAAACTGTACCCAGAGCTAACAGGAGTTTATTTTAGATCAGACAATGCCGGATGTTATCACGGAGGATATCTTTTGACTAGTCTCCCCAGTATTGGTCATGAAACTGGGATCAGAGTCATTGGCTATGACTTCAGCGAAGCTCAACTTGGCAAAGACATATGCGATCGAAAGACAGCAACAATGAAGCAAAATGTAAGGCGCTTTGTGGCAGAGACGAAGACCGACATTCTGACTGCGTGTGATCTAAAAAAGGCCCTGGAAAGTAATGGTGGAGTAAAGGGATGCCGAGTGAGCGTTGTAGAAATGTCACAGAGATCCAGCCAAATTGACACAAACGTGAAAATAAAAGGAATTAGTCAGATTCACAACATTCGTTACGAAGAAGGTGGCATACGCTTTTGGAAAGCATTTGACATTGGAAAAGGAAAACGCGTGGTACAAGACAATATGCCGTCAGCTGAAATTCCAAAGGTTAAGGTAGTACAGGCCTTTCCGGGAGCATGCCTTTCCAGCGGAACAATGGCAAGGAGTTCCAAACACACTGAAGAGGAAAAGGCCACACCTACAGATACTGAAAACGTTATAAGTAATGCATTATTTGAGTGCCCTACTGACGGGTGCACTTGCTTTTTTGATTCTGAAACAGAGCTCCAGAGGCACCTGGATGTCGGAAATCATGTCCGTCGCTTACACAGAGAGTCTCAGTTTGACTACATAAGGCGTCGCTATGCTGATGTGGTAAATGACGAACTATCGAAGCCACTTTTCGGGGCTAATTATCCAAGTGAGTCTGAGCAGAGTGGAAAGAGGGTTAGCAATATCACCATGGGATGGGCATTAAAAAAAACACAAGTCTACACGTTTTTCTACAGCTGTTAAAGCGTATCTAAATGACAAATTCCTTATTGAAGAGGAAATGGGAAATAAGGCATCGCCAACTCAAGTTGCTCGGGAAATGCACAGAGAACGAGATGATAAGGGTAATCGTCTATTTGTTGGAGGTGACTGTCTCAGTTCTCAACAGATTGCAGCATACTTTTCTCGTCTTGCAGCAACAAAACAGAAACACGGTTCTTTAAACGCAGCTGCCAGTTCGGAGGAGGTAGAAGAATTTTTGGCTGAATAACAAATGCAGGAACACGAAGAGGACATTTCACTTAGAAAGAAGGTGGTATTCGGCAATCTGCAGTTGGAGCATCCCATCACCTACAAGTCCTACAACCTGTGCAAGTTAGCTGCAGACGGGAAATTAACAAAAAAATTTAGCATTGCTGATCTAAAAGACATCTATGACTCACTTGATATTGAAACTGAGGACTTTAAGCGCCGTAAAGCTCCGTATAAAGATGTTTTAACAAATGTGTTAAGCAGTTGTACTTGCAATAAGAAGTAGCCGATAGGGCACTGAAATATGTAACATGATACTGGACTATTTTGGCCACATTCTATCTAAACAGCTTAAAGTTAAGTTCAACTAGTTAAGTATCATTTAAGACGCGTACGATGGCAACATCAAAATTGCATTTCTCAACTATTTAAGACTTATTCTTAATTTTTAATCCTTTTTTGCCAGTTGGAAATTTTGTCACAATCTAAAATTTCGAAAGGGCGGATTTTGAAGTTGATGACGTCATGTGACGTAATATGACGTCACGGCTAAAACGTTGCTACAATGAACTTAAGAGGTTCAGGGCACTTAAAAAAAGGTTGCTACTCGATAGTATATGTACTTTTGGAGGTAAAGAGACACTTTCTGCCTACCCCCCACCCCACTTCCCCTCGTCTAATAAATTCCAAAAACTCAGTTTTATTATATTATCTGCAAGAAAAAGTAAAAGAAACAACAACAAAAAAATGTAATTGTGACAGGAAATGTCTTCTCAAACGTTTAGGATGTTTTAAATCTCTTAAAACTTCTCAAGGACGACAAGTTGTTAAGACATTAAAATACACCTTTTTTCCTTTAGTTTACAAAATAGAGGTAGAAGACGCAGCTCATGAGACACATAATATACTATTGCCCATTAAGTTCTTGGTAGCTTTCGGAAGCTGGGGCCATCTACTTTAAACCCATATATAAATAAAACCTCTGAATTACTGGAACATACAGTTGTGGCATTTTAAAAAAAAAGTGGAAAATGTTGGTATCTGAAAATTAACATAGATATTCACTTTTGATCACCTCTGAATTTTTTACCTTTATATGGTAGGTGATTTTAATGATATTGCCTTGGAGCATATACGACGCCATTTCATTATATTGCCAAGGAAGGATGTCATCTTCTCTTAACTATGTAGAAAAAAAGAATGAAATGTGCCCCATTTTTGCTATTTTTGATGATAAAATTTAGTCCTCGGATTACGGAAAAAAGGCTGCCCAATTTCTTGGCTTATTAAGAGCAGCTTGCCAAACTTTTATGTTCTGTGTAATCAGTACATGTAATGCTATCATTCCACAAAAAATCGTGAGAATGAAGGATTTCGAATTT
Organism: Porites rus; assembly: GCA_964035705.1. NCBI lineage: Eukaryota > Metazoa > Cnidaria > Anthozoa > Scleractinia > Poritidae > Porites > Porites rus. The sequence goes on along the minus strand of OZ038000.1, from coordinate 15,254,129 downwards.
CATGGCCCCCATACATAAGTGGTCGGTTTTTTGTGACAGATGCACTTAACTGTATTGAATTCACATCAACATCTGCATAAGTGATGTAGCTTGATGTGTGTGTCATCAACATACATCCTAGGTAGGCATGAAGTTAGGCAGTTTGGCAAATCGTTGATGTAAATAAGAAATAAAAGGATAGCAAGAATTGTTCCCTGAGGTACCGCGCATTTATGCGAACAGTTTCTAGAAAGGGAACCATTAACGAGACATCGTACAGAAGTCTTGATGTAATTGTTTATTGTATTTCGCAACTTTTTGTACTTTGCTCAGTCGCGTGGATCGTTCGATGCCATAGCTTTTCTTTTGGCAGCATCACGATCGCGCATGCCTTTCTTTAATTCTGAATTGATCCAGGGTGCTTTTTTCGTTCTAGCGCGTCTAGTTCAGAGTGGAGCATGAAAGTTAACAACATCAAGTGCGAAGTCAAGAGCGAAGTGAGCGTGGAGCGCCAGACACGGGCAACGGGGGAAGGCGCACCGAGAAAATTTCTCTCAAAAAAGCGACACGAAAGCGAAAAGTTCTCAGACAGTAAGGTTTGTGATACAATCAAGAGGTTGGCTAACTGAACACATTGATAATCTTTAACAATAGCAGTGATGTCATGATGACGTCCTTACTGTTGAAGAAGGAACTGGAACCATCCACTATCTTGGATCCGCCATTTTGAATTGATTAAAAGTGAATTCGATTTTAGATTTTACTTAAAACCCATATAAATCGAGGCAATCGAGAGAGAAAATTTGAACTGTAACAATAAAGCAATAATAAATTAGAAAAAGAAATAGACAGAAAATAAAAATGTGAAAAAAAAGAATGGAACTACTCCTTACACAGTATTAATTTATTTGCTGAAACGAAATTTGACGCACTCTGTCTCAAGTCCTCAGTGAGTCCAGACAGTCCATTTCAGATAGCTGCTGATGCAGAATTAGTCTAAACCATGAGTTGTTGTGTTAAAGTATTCGAAAACAAGTGTTTGATCGCTGCAGATTGTGTGCAGCATTCCTCATGACATCGTGTCAACATGGATTGTCTAAAAGACCATATTAAGTGAAAATAGAATACCATAAATTAAATTGTTTTTTTGACGTTCTAGTTGTCGTCTGCGTCGTTGGATATTAAACTCCCTAAATTGTACAAACGACCGGTTTCAATAGACCGGCGAAATTTCTCATTTTATTAAAGCACTGAGGTTACGACAACTTCGAGTTAAACTGATTTCAAGGGTTGTCAAAGAGCCCAGCGAATCCTTTTTCCCAGGTGAGCGCCGACTCATTTCGCTTCAATATTCAGGAATGCTCTCGATCTTTTTACGCTTTCATTGCCTCTCGCCCGACATGTTTTGCACGGCGTTTGGTCATGCGAACCTCCACGAAACATCCACGCCTCGCCGGAGGTAACTTTATCCCGATTCTAAAAATAACTCGAGACGAATTACCTATGGGATAGGGTGTATATGGAGGATGCCCTCTCTGTCCCCTTTATAGTGTCTTGAAAAAAGGTATTCCTGATGAATTTCAAAGTTTCCCAAAGAAAAGAAAGCTCCCTTAAGTTTACAATTTCATCCATTTATTCACAGGTGTTTATTATTTGTATTTTTTCGGTGGACGTATTCTGTTTATGGTCATAAAGCGATTACCGATGACTAGTCAAAATATAATCTGACCAGAACTCCCAGTGAATCCAAAGTTCATTTCATTATATTTGTGAATCTTGTGGTGGTCACTGTATGAATGTCTCAGGGTTAATCTACCAGGTTATTGGTGAGTTTATAGACCTCATTTATTTTATTTCAGTAGTTTTCCGGCCTATATAACTCCGTGCAGTCAACAAAGGATTCCTCATCGGTGGAATATGATTTTTTTTTTCTATTGAACTCAAAACCCGAGTAATCTGTTATTAAAAGGGAGCGAAAAACAGTTCGAATCTTTTTAAAACTCCTGTATAAAAACTATGGTAAAACTATTTTATAATTACAAGTGATTATTGCCGTTCACTACAGTTTGAATGACTAATATCACTTAGAAGCCAAATGTAGAAGTATGCTCAAATTGTTGGTCGTCCGTCGTTCTCAACGATGCCAACTAAGAGCATGATCGTGCATCGAGGAAATCGGATTTGTTCAGGAGCACCCAACGACTGCGGTTTCCTCCTAAATACATTTAAGAGCGACGGTCAGGAAAAATCGACCAAAATCTTAATTTCGTGGCAAGAGTTGAAAAATCAATTTCTTTCATTTTTTGTTCATAGATAGCTTTTAGGTTGATAAGAAACCTAAACTAGATTGTTCCTGCCAAAAGCCTTTGATATGTGAGAAAAATTAGAAGATCGGTTTTCGATGTCGGAGTGTCAGACTGCCCTAGTTTTTAACCTGAAATTCGCTAACATTAACTGTCCTCGCGTTCGCAAACGAAGCCGTATGGAGGAATTTGGACCCTTTCCATGAACAGAAAAATTCTTTTTCCTCCGCTAGGAGACACTTTCAGGGCAATAGCGAAGCTCGTCGTACTGAAATAATTGAAAAATGAGGGATAGGTTTTCAGGATAACAAAAACTTAAGTTCGTTAATCATTTTCGACGGAAATATTTAACATGTGGTATAACTCCAAATTCTCTTCATGCTATTTAAATCACACATTTAGACATTCATTTAAAACATACCTGGGAATTGGCTTGGGTTATTGAAGGAACTCTCTGTAAGACACCATCGAAGTTCAGGAATTTTCATGGCAGGCCGGCGGTAATTGTGTAAACACTTCCAATTTCGAAACGCACAAAAGCAGATATTTACAGCCTAAAGGCTCGATTTTCGTACTTCTTGTAGGTTTTCCCATTGCAAAGTTCCTTTTTTGAATCAAAGAGTGGGGTAAAAAGGTGAAACTGGGTCAATTTTAGCCATTTTGAAACAGTGTACTCCACCAGCCGGAGGCTCTGCGTGACAATCTGTTCCGTGACTGCACGTGACATAACGTACGTTTGAAGAGACGGAGCCGTCAAAATGAAAGTCACGCATCGCGGCGTAGTAACACAACGCAATTCTTGAAGGAGCAACATTTTCGATTCCGACAGTACGACCGGTATTTTGAAGAAGAAAAAATCAAACGCGCTAGCATTCTGGTACTCACTTTTTATGAAAAGATAAGGACCTTAACAATGGTAATTCGCTAAGGATGACGGAACAGGAAGATATTTCGTCTTGTTACTTTATGATCGAGGAAACTTGGAGCCGTTAAATAAGTTATTTTGGGCACGATTTACTATGTTTACCGGACTTCGCTGCTTTCGTTTGGAGGCTGCCTTCAAGAACCCAAGCCAATTCTCAGGTATGCTTTAGTTGAATGTCTAAATGTGTGAATAAACGAGGATTGGGAAAATTTGGAGCTATACCACATAAAGAATAATGCCGCAGAAAACAACTACTAAATTAAAGTTTTTGTCACCGTAAAAACCTGTTCTTCGTTTTTCAATTATGTTAGTTCAATGAGTCTTGATATTGCTTTAAAAGTATCTTCTAGTGAAAGAAGAAGAGTTGTTCTATTGATGGGAAGTGTCCACATTTCTCCTTGCGCCTTTATTTGCGAACGCGAGGAGAGTTGATGTTAGCAAATTTCGGGTTGAAAATCCGGCCATTTTGAGACTCCGACCACGAAAACTGATATTCTTACTTTTCTCGGAAATAAAAGACTTTTTGCGAGAACAACTTACATCAGATTACTTATCTACCTAAAAGCTGTTTATGGGCAAAAAATGAAGGGAATCGATTTTTCAACTCTTGCCACTCGATGGTCGATAATTTCTGACCGTCGCTCTTAAAACACTTTTTAGGCTATCCAGAGTAATTTTAGATTTCTAGAAATGCATTCTAAGCGGCGCTATAGAGTGTTTTCACTCACTTGGCCAGCATCTATGCAAATTTATTGGAACAAAAGAAAGCGTTTGCATAAGAAAAGAGTTCAACTCCCACAGGACTGGTTTGGGACACCAACATGGCCGCCGTTTCATTGTTTTGGGACACCAATATGGCCGCCGTGACGTCATGTGAAAACACTCTATAAAAATTGTATGTGTTCGGTCAGTCCAGGAAAACTTGAGTCTTTACGAAATAACAGGAGATTTCGTATTATTTACCCGAAAAGTTTAGATGCAATTTAACGTACTACAAAAGTGAGAATTTTTCTGATTTCTCTCTCCATCACTTTTTTGATAGCCTAACCTGGGGAATGGAATGTGAACAATTTAACTTCACAAAATCGGAGGGAATAGGCCATTGCACGCTGGCGTCATTTTACTACTACGACAAGAATTCTTTTCGTTTTTCCTTTCGTATTTAAATTTTGTAATCCCAGTAAGGTTTAAATAACAAAAGCCCTAATTTGCACAAGAAAGCAAAACCCTGAACAACATTGCGACGACATTGTTTTGAATGCTTGCAACATTGTTCCAACAACCTTGAAGGCGATGTTACACGAGACGATTCGCAACGATAATTTTAAACTCAACACAGCATTGCAACATTGTTGCGGCATTGTTTTGAATGGTTACAACATTGTTCCCACATTGCAACGCTGTGTTGCGCTAAAAATCGTCGTTGCGAATCGTCTCGTGTAACATCAGATTACCTTTAGCATAGCACGATTTTATATTTTGTTTGAGCAAACTATAAATATTATCGAGAGCTTCACTTCTAGCCCAGGCTAAATCTAAATATTAGCTAAGAATGTCCTTGAGGTTATTACACACCGTAACATGAACGAAAAGATTTTTCTCATTTCATCGCAGAAAAAAAATGACCCATTATTGACTCGGCGCGATAATGGGTTTTATGATGAGGCGGGGCATTATCTTATCTTTAAGTGCAAGCTGCAGAGGTGGATAGTCAAGATAACGATAGTTGGCTAGGCACCACACACAGAGCGGGCTATAAATTCGTGAGCTTCGCTATCGCTCGCCCCTTTTTCTGCCAACGCCGATCGTGAGCTGTTTAGCTTTTCAATAGTGAACTTATTTCTTTCTCCGAAGGAACAAGCCAACAAACAATCAGGCAAGTGCAATTTTTCCCCCACCCCTGTTTGTTTTTTGTATTCAGGTAGCTTTTCATTTTATTTTCTTTTTCTTTTTTCCTTTTTCTTGTTGGGGTGCCCTAGCTGAGGACTCTGTTTGTTTTTCCTTAGCGCCCGCTAATTTTCCAAAAATTTTCTTTAACCTCATGGCTAAACAGCGCGTATTAATAATAGGGCACTCCTTTAATCATTGTCTTAAGGCGTTTGTGCAGAAAAAGAGGCACATGCAGGCTTTTAGCAGCCTTAACGGTATGGCAGATATTTATTTTCATGGAGTTGGCGGCCGCACGATAGCAAAATTTCGTAAATTCGACTTTAATGTGTTGCGCCAACTGGTCCCAGATGTGATTATTTTGGAGCTCGGCTCCAACGATCTGGTGAAGCTCTCGCCGCAGACAGTGGGTTCAGAACTGGAAAGTTTAGTTCTAGAACTGTACGAGATTGACTCTGTTCAATTTGTTGTCGTGGGGCAAGTTCTCCGTAGGCATACACCGAACTCGGTCGAGTATAATTGTAAGGTAGGCAAGCTTCACCAATATCTTAAGGTTGTCCTAGAGCCGTTGCCTTTTTGTTATTACTGGCGGCATAGAGGTTTCTGGAAATCCAAAAGCGAACTCTTCTTACCCGATGGAGTCCATCTTAACAATTTAGGTAACTATAAATTTATGCGCAGCATTCGAGGGGCGGTTTTGCAGGCCTTAAAGTTAGTGGGTGCGTCCACAGTTTAGTCAATGCTGTGCCCTGTAGTGGCCAGTTCGATATTTAAATGGCGATGTTATAATACATTTATGAGATGCTGCGTCACATGTACATTTACAACTTTGCAGGCTATATCATATGTCATCAGGCATTTTAAATGCATTCTTGAGTAATATAGTGTACATTTTTCATAAGAATGCCTCCTAAACGAGCCTCAAAGCGCCAGGCAGCAAAAAGACCAGCCCCTGCAGTCGCACCAAAACAACGCAGGGCAGAAAGTCGCCCTAATTCCACGGCCCTGCCGGAGAGCTCAGCACAGCCACCGGAGTCCTCCTCGCAATTAAGCCCCACCGAGCTTGGGGCAATAATTTCACAAGCTATCTCGGGCGCGTTGCAGTCAGTCGGCATCGTCCAAACAAACCTTGCTCCCGCGGAAAGGAATTCAAGAACGAACACCCAGCCCACGCCCCAGCGCACCGTGGTTGAGGACGCCACATCAAAGGAAATCGAGGCATTGACGAACACCGTGGCTGCTGGTAGGCTAACTTTTCCGACTGAGAAACCAGAAGAAACGTTTTCGAGCGTCACTTTCGACCTCGAATCTCGGGTCTCAGATCGTGTCAAGGCAAAGATTTGGGCGAACGAATATGTACATTTTGGGTCACTCCTCACGGTGTCCCCGGACGAGTCAGAGTATCGTCTATCTGTCACGGATGATCACGATCACCTTAGTCTTTGCCTTGAGCATGTTAAAACAAAGCGGCGTAGCTTAACTATCGACCAATGGCTGACCGCGTTTAATGTATTCGTAGCTGTTTATACAATTAAGACTCCTAGTGCGATAAGCTCCCTAATGAAGTATTGTGAGGTGGTTCGGGACATCGCAGCAAAGCAAGGTAATTGGCGTTATTATGACGAACAATTCCGATTTCTTCGTCAATCAAAACCCGACAGATACCATTGGGACAACGTAGCTTGGGAATTGTGGCATCAGGCCTTACATAGCTCCCTTACCACCTCTCGGCCAAACTCTAACAATGATTTTCGAACCCGTCGGCCCAACCAGCGTCCCTTTCAGTCTTTTCCCAAGGGAGTGTGTTGGCGGTTTCATGCTGGATAATTCTGCAGGGGATGCAATTTCAAACACTCCTGCTTCAAATGCGGATCTGTCCACCCAGCGTCCCAATGTACCGCTGCCAGATCTAACACAAACAACCGTCCAGCACCAAACCTGCCCTCCGGGAGTGACAGTCAGGGACGAGCTTCTGTTGAGCCGCGGGCCAACCCCGGTAAAGCCCGTCCAATTCGCGTTTTACCTTAGGGGTTATAATAACTCCATTCCCGACTATCTTATACAAGGCTTTGTTCACGGTTTTTCCATACGATATTTAGGTTCTTTAATTGCAATGCGATCCCAAAATCTTAAAAGTGCCAAGGACAATCCGACTAGCGTGACTGAGAAGTTGTCTAAGGAGCTCACAGCAGGCAGAATTGTAGGTCCATTCGACGTACCACCTTTCGACCCCTTTAGGGTATCTCCCCTGGGCATTATTCCCAAAAAGTCTCCGGGCGAATTCAGGTTAATTCACCATCTCTCCTACCCGGCGGGGTCATCGGTTAATGATGGTATCCCTAAAGAGCTAGCCACCGTGAGATATGCAACCATTGATGATGCCATTCGTCTTATTAAATCGTTAGGGAAGGGCTGTTTTCTGGCGAAAAGTTCGTTTTCCTCTGAATTTTGCGATTCTCGCCGCTCGTTGCTTCCAGTCTCCGTCAACAATTTAGCGTTGTTTATATCTTATCTTTCAGCGAAGAAGTTTGCATCCTTCACAATCTCGACATACGTCTCCGCGTTAAGTTACGTCCACAAACTTGGTAATTTCCCGGATCCCACCAAAAATTTTTTAGTGCAGAAGCTTTTAACGGCTCACAGTAAGCTTCACTCCTCACCGGATGTTCGGCTTCCCATCACACGCAGCGTGTTGCAGCACTTAGTGCTCGCCTTAAATCACACCAATTCATCGGCATTTCAAAGATTGTTATATTAAACCATGTTTTTAGTAGCCTTCTACGGCTTTTTTCGTGTGGGTGAACTCACGGTCAAGGGCGCGAATTTGAAATCCCTAGTACACGTGCAAGACCTCCACTTTCAATTTTCGAACAATGTCGTGACCTCGGCGACCATTCTCATAAAAAACTTTAAACACAACAACACCAGGCGCCCCTTTTCAGTGTTTTTGGAACGCGCTGAGGGATCTACGCTTTGCCCAGTGGCTTATTTACAACGCTATTTCTCTACAAGGGGTGCAACCCCGGGTCCCTTGTTTTGCTTTGCTGACGGATCTCCAGTTAAAACTAGCCAGTTTACGCAGCAGCTGCGAAAAGCCTTGAATTTTTGTGGCCTTGATTCAACTAAATACAAATCTCACTCTTTCCGGATCGGCGCCGCCTCTCTAGCAGCTGAAAAAGGCTTATCGGATGCTCAAATTCGTCACCTTGGCCGTTGGAAATCTATACATTCGTCAACCTACAGGAGTATCTAAGGATTAGGCTCGCCTTTCAGTCATGGGCTGGGGCAACGCATATTTCTAGATTTTGCCTATTTTTTATTTTTTATTTATTTATTTATTTTTTATTTTATTTTAATTTTTAGTTTGTCTTAGTGACTCTGACACAGCTCAGACATGGGCTGGTTGTGTCTTACTGCACGTAAGCTCGCCTTACAGTCAGGGGCTGGGGCAGCAATGACTTATAGATTAATCATGTTTATTTCCGGTTTTTTCTGTTACATTCCAACTTTGACATATTATTATAACTAGCTTGGGGGCTTCGAAGCTCGCCTGTCAGACTTGGGCTGGGGCGGCAATTCTCCGATTTCAAACAGAGCAGTTGTTTAGGTACCTCTTATTTTAACTCGTAAGGTCTCCAGGAACATGTCAGAAATCGGCCTGGTGTTCCCCTCTTTGCCTTTTCGTGTTGGGATCTTGTCTTGCGTGCGTGCCCGCGGCTTTGGTTGGGGCTCGCCACAGAATGTGGCTTGTGGCTAATTTTCGCCCCAACTTAATTCACTGAATCAAATAACTGTCATGTTACACTAAGCGATGATTCTCGGTTAACGTGACACTTAAGCACTTGTAATTGGTTTTTAATAAACGCCACTTGAGTGGCCAAATTATTCCAAATACGTGTCTCCTTCATTCATTGAATCCTGGCTGCGTGCACGAACGCAATTATAAATATTTCAGTCTATTGTCTATATAGTTGGTATAACTGAGCCGCTCTCGGCATTAATGACCCATTATTGACTCGGCGCGATAATGGGTTTTATGATGAGGCGGGACATTATCTTATCTTTAAGTGCAAGCTGCAGAGGTGGATAGTCAAGATAACGATAGTTGGCTAGGCACCACACACAGAGCGGGCTATAAATTCGTGAGCTTCGCTATCGCTCGCCCCTTTTTCTGCCAGCGCCGATCGTGAGCTGTTTAGCTTTTCAATAGTGAACTTATTTCTTTCTCCGACCCTCCTCCATCCCCTTGGCTCCTCCTCTGCTCTTGGTCTTGGTTCTTTTTCACAGGGGCTAATTTTCGCCCCAACTTAATTCACTGAATCAAATAACTGTCATGTTACACTAAGCGATGATTCTCGGTTAACGTGACACTTAAGCACTTGTAATTGGTTTGTAATAAACGCTACTTGAGTGGCCAAATTATTCCAAATACGTGTCTCCTTCATTCCGTGAATCCTGGCTGCGTGCACGAACGCAATTATAAATATTTCAGTCTATTGTCTATATAGTTGGTATAACTGAGCCGCTCTCGGCATAAATATATTTTACATAATAATATAGTGCAACAACATTTTTGACACAGATATTCTTTCCAGCGGTTACCCAACCAAGTCCAGGGGTGGGTTGGGGGCATGACAAGCATGACAAGCATAACAAGGGCGGGGTTCTAAAGCAAAAAAGCCCTCCGTGGGTGGGGGGGGGGGGAGTATGGATATTTCCTGGATCTACACATTATAGGCAGCCCGTTTTCAGTTCGGGGGGTTTCCATCGTATGCAGGGGACATTATCTTATATAAGTGGAGCTGAGTGCTGAGGCTCGTGGTGAATTCGTAGATGGCCTCTAAATATTTGGTGTTCCTGTGGCTTCTTACCTGCCTCTAGCTCTCGGTGCAACTCCTTCAATAAAGACCTGTGGCTCCTAGTCTCTCCCCTTGATTTCCCTGCTCACAATCAGACGTATTTCTTGGCGTATCTTATTTATTAGGACTGACGACCGACAGTATAGATTACCATAACACTCAGACGAGGCTCCAAGTACCTTTAATACTCTCACATGTGCTTCCACTAGATCAAAGATTTTTCTCAGACCCTTCAAATCATTTTTAGAAGTGACAGGTGCATTGTTAAGAAGACCTTTCGTATGTTTGTTGATAATCATTTGTTTATTTCCAAATGTGTCCTTCAAAAAAGCGATAGCCTCCTCATAATTTGATCCAGTTATGGATAGGATAAACCAGGAATGGCTTCTCACTGGCTGTTTTCTCCAAAATAGAGTTCAAATAACTGAACTTGTCAATGGTAGTGTTTTTGTGAATAAAGGCCTCGTTAGCGTCTCAGAATGTACTCCACTTTGTAACAAACACCCCCATCAAACTGTTTAAACTCAAACTTAAAAAGTTTAACTCGAGAGACCGTTTCATGTGTAGTTGGACTTGCGGGGGAATTAACAGATTCAACAGAGTCATTTGAGGGTTCAACATTTCCAGGAACAACTTCAGGAGATACAGAAGGGCTTATTGGTGTCTTGTGTTTTGGCGCGTCCACGCTGTACGCAAGGGGTCTCGATGTTTCCAGAAAATAATCAATTCTTGCAACGGCAAGTTATATCAGTTCATTAACAAGATGTGCTTCGCAGATTTCATTTTCGGTGTCCTCTTCCTCACAGAATATATAATTTCCTCGTCTAGAACTTTCAGAGCTTGTAATCTAACGCGTAGAGATTCCTTTTGCTGGGGGAGCTTCGACACGTGTTGTGCTAACGCTTACTTGTTCTCGTTCAAGTTAAAAATCGCTTTTTGAAGTATTAATTGCTCGTCAACGGCATAGGCGATACGTTTAACGGTGGTTCTATGTTCTTCACGCGTGGCCTTTATCCTTGACAGGCTTTTCCCTTTCGGTGGCGTCACCACTTCCACTTTTAGACAGTTGATTCGAGAAGGTTCCACAGCACGGGCGCGTAAACAAGATTCGAGAATCATAACCACAAGAACTATCTCCTCAAGAAATGTCCGGCTCGAAGTGACTCCATGTAAAGAATGAGTAGAAGGCGTTAGGTCGCTTTAGTGATAATCATGATTTAATCCACGGAACCTAAGCGAAATCAAGCGAAGCAAATGGTTTTTCTCAATCCTGTCAATTACGATGAACGTCACACAGGCAGGCAAGGAGTGTACACTAAAATAACTAAAAATAATCCTACCACGGCTAGTATAATTTCGACTAGTTTGAAACGGCGCAAAAATTCACCCCGATGAAATATCCAGCAGTGGCTGGCTTAATATTGTTTGAAGTAAGCTTGCCTTGCTATTAACTTTTGTTTTCTTTCACGGTTGAGTAAGAGTGTGTTTAAAACATAGCGAAATGACATCAATCATGATAGAATCGCCACAATGGTTCCATAATGGCATTAACAAAAAGAAACTAACATTGTTTGAAGTAGCATGACATGAACCCTTTTATTTATGGTTGACGACTGACGTTTATGGTCACAAAGCCAATTATCGAGATAATAACTTGACCACGCAGCACACCGAGTGAATCGGAAGTTCATTTCATGTGTGAATCTTGCATTGATCCGACTGCATGAACCTTTAGGCCGAATCTACAAAGTTACTGGTGAGTTAACAGCCCTTAGTATTTTGTGTCTATAGTTCTCCTAATATTACGTTTAATCAATTGAAACAGGATTTCTTAGCAGCTCGTGATTGCGCTTGATTGTTCTAGTTAACTCGGAGGAATCGAAAAATAGCTCGGATTGTGTGAAATAAAGTGTTGCACTTTTGTAACTAAGTAAAGATTAGTTTACTATGGCCGATTGCAAAATACCTTTACTACATTTCAAATTGCTTAGAAGCTTTTAAATCTACCGAAGGTAACTATGCTTATAAAGTTTCTGCACGTCACTTAACTTATCGCTAGGGTTAAGTTCCTGTTTACTCTACTGCATCTCCATACTTATATAATGTTGGTCAGTGTATCAAATGGAATGTGATGTTAATCGAACGTTTGATGGTTATTCGAACGTTTCTTTTTGTTCGTTTCGTTCCAGCAGCCGAACACAATATCAAAATCAAAGAAAGCATTCTTGACTAGTAAATCGAACACTATCGAACGTTTGATTACCTACAAACGATATTAGTCGAAGTCACACTGTCAGTGTTTATTGAAAGTTAATGAAATATGACTCAAGGTCATCATCGACATCCAGTGATGAGTTGAGCACAGAATTGACCTAATATAGCAATATCCTTTGACATATTCCCGCTAAGTAGAGAGAGGTATAAACTCAAAATTAAAATGTAGAGAGGGCGCGTTTAGAGAAGAGACGTTTACTCGAGAGAGGGCGTCTGATCTGCTAGATCAGTTATGGCATGCGAAATCTACAAACGTCCACAACGGCTACCAGGGTACCGCACATTAACCTCCAATGACCAACAAAAACGTAGCTATAAGTACTTGAATCGTTTTGGTTTTGATTTAATCAAATGCATCTTTTTACGAGCATGTCAGAAAGTTCGTTCACAAAAGATCGCTTTTTTGAATTTTGTCAATTATGCCCACTAAACGTGGATATGCGTTACTGTAAGCTAATCATTGCAGTTTTCGAGTTGGAATGAACCCCATCAGGAAAATTAATAGTATTCGTCGATCGATTTAGAGCCTTTAAGCTCTAAAAGGGTTTTAAAGTATTTACTCCGGCTGACAAGTGAGAGCGTGGTTTGCATCTTTCCTGTTTATACTAAAATTAAGGAAATGTAAACAGTACGATAAACAGTCCTGGTTTCCTAACATGGCGGCGGTGTTTCGTGTGCTTGGACAAAAGTCGACTCTATATCTATTTCTGGCAATTATTCTTGCGAGGTTCATCTTAAGGAGGGATAACAATCATTCTGGTTCAGTGTCTTCGAATGTTTCCCAACTACACCTCGCGAATTCTGTTCCATTTGACTCAATTCTTGTTTCGATCCATCTTTGGACCAAGCGCTCGAGTTACAAGACGAACAGTTCGTCTTGTTGTAATACTCAGTTACTTCATCTAGCTAAGGATGTGCTTTTTGTGAATTTAGTACTTCTCTATGGGGATGTATTACAGAACCCTGGGCCTGCGACTTTGAAGTGCTTCAAATGCAGTAAGACCATCAGAAAGAACCTAGGAAGAGCGACTACACTCAGCCGTATCATCTTAAATGTTTAAGTGCAGAATTTGAATACTCTTCAAAGTGCGACATGTGTTTCAACAACGCTCCCATGCAACATGAAGATCTAATCGAAACAGCGATACATGGTTTTGCAGAATTATCTGAAGCTGTAAATAAACGTGGCCTTTAGTTTTTACTTCAGAATACAGCTATTTCGAGAAAGGTTGTCGAAAAAAATGTGCACGCGACAACCCCGAAAGGTAATATAGGATATGATAAAAAATGCACTCTTCCTAACGACTGTAGCTGTCGAACCTAGTTTTGTTGCTTTCCATTAGCACTCGCGAACATATGTCCGTGGCCTCTCGTGCCATTCTTTCAAATTTCTTTGGAGAACAGGGCAGACAAAACCACCCACAATACCCTTCGGGATTTTCGCGTGCACTTTTCCCGACAACCTTTCTCGAAACTACTGTATACGAAGTCTTCGTGGGAAGATGGATGAATTAAATATTCTTGTTTCACATTGTCCTAAGTTGCATATCCTTGCCTTTACTGAAACTTGGCTAGATAACAGCATATCTGATGGTCAAGTGTCACTGCCTGGCTATTCGATCTTCAGAAGTGACCGGACTAACGGGCGTGGTGGTGGGATAGCCGTCTATGTTAAGGAAACTCTGTCCGTCATTAGGAGATCAGAGCTGATTTGGAAAAGGACTTTGTTGGCGAATGTATGTGGCTGCAGTTAATTTTACCCAAGGCAGAAGGGATTTTATTTGGTACTTTTTATGAACCTCCGTTACAATGTGATTTCCTGAATCCTTTTCAAGAGGTTCTTGGGCTTGCAAATGCTGAGAATAAGGAAAGATTGATAACAGGAGACTTTAATTCCGATTTTCTGGATGCATCCTCTTCCAATTCAACAAAAGACATGAAAAGAATTCTCTCCAGTTTCAATTTGAGACAACTGATTGATAAAGCGACACGAATCACTAAGGAAAGCTCTACCCTACTTGATTTGTTTGCTACTAATAGTCCTAAAAATGTTACTGTTGCTCAAGTTATTCCATCCACTTTAAGTGATCATGATTTGCTTGTTGTAGTCAGGAAAATTAATGCTGGTAAACTTCCTCAACGCTCCATTGAATGCAGAAGTTTTTCAAATTATGACTAAATGACTTTCATTGAAGATCTGAAGAAATGTTCCTGGGATGATGTGTACAGTGAAAGGGATGTAAACTCCGCTTGGTCGAAATGGAAGGAGTTAGTTCTATCAGTCTAATAAACATGCTCCTATTCGCCTTAAAGTGTTCAGAGGAATTATATGTCCATGGTTAACATCTGCAACAAAAAAGCTTATGAATGAACTTGATTATTTTCTAAGGAAAGCGAAGAAAAACTGGATCTGAGGTTGACTGGAGTACATATAATTATAATAATGATAGTCTTTATTCAATCAAAGGATAAAAATACATATCCCAAGTTACAGTGAAAAAGTATTGAAAGATACGCGATAAAATACAATAGTAATATGAGATAGAATAATACTATACTAAATTATATTTAAAAATAAGTCTATTTACAAAAGTTTTCTTGTATGTCTCCGTTTTTATCTGAGGAAGGTGACACCTCCTACGCAAATTATATTCTAATTCTTTATCTTTGGGAATTATCGCACCTAGCATTTGATTATTAATAGCTCTTTTGAAAGCGGATTTAAAAGATTAAAGATGCTAACTGTTTGAGAGGTAAAATGACACTTATGGCACCTGTCTAAAAAACGCTGTATAACATTTAAATCAGAATCAGAAGCGCCATACACAGAGAGACAATATGTGAGAATGGGAAGAACTAAGGTTTTAAACAAGTGATCTATTTCCTTCTGGCTAAAGAATTCCTTTCGTAGAGTTCTGAGAATGTGAAGACACTTGTTAGCTTTTGTAAGCTTGAGTCTGACGTGCTCGCTAAATTTACAATTAGGCTGAAAAGTCAGTCCGAGTAATACAAGGCTATCACATTGAGGCGATTACGAAATCAAGTTTCCAACAGGATCAAAATTGAGAAGCGTCGTTATCACAGAAACGAAATTCAGGATAATTTGGCCAACCCGAAATCATTTTGGAGAACTATGAAGAGCATTTTCCAAAACATAGAGAGAAAATCTTCGACCGTTCAATCTATAATAACGGACGAGGTTGAAACCATCACCAGCAAATCAACTATTGTCGAGAAATTTAACATCTTTTTCACGAACACTGTGTCCAAGCTCCTGGAATCCGTTCAATCAACTACCATTCTTGGTCTCTCTGATGAAAAGTTTACTAATGAACGTTTTGTGCTTCAACCAGTTTCCCAAAACTTTATTTTTAAGCAACTAAAGGACTTAAAAGTGAAAAAGGGCACTGGTTTGGATGGGATTTCGGCTCGGTTTTTGAAGGACGGCGCTTCGGTTATCGATCCCACTGTGACATTTCTTGTAAACATATCGCTCAGTACTGTTCGATGTGATTAGAAGATGGCCCGCGTCGTTCCTTTATATAAGTCTGGTGGACAAGAAAGTATGGACAACTACAGACCAATCTCCATAGTGCCGGTTATGTCGAAAATTATGGAGAAAGCTGTCAACTTTCAATTACAACGGTTACCTACAGAGGTTTGACCTTTTGAGTCCATTTCAGACAGGGTTTAGACAACACCATTCAACGGAGAGTGCTGTGATCTATTTCACCGATGAGATAAGAAGAAGTGCAGAGTCGGGAAAGTTAACAGGTGCTTTGTTTATTGATCTAAGGAAGGCCTTTGATTCTGTGCCGCAAAGGAACTCTTATCCAAATTGAAAAGATTTGGCTTTGGGGAAAATTCGATTAATTGGCTTACAAGCTATCTATCCGACAGATTTCAAGCTGTTTCCCTGGATAACGAGTTGTCGAGTCCCTTAGCTGCCCTAAGTGAAGGGCCTCAATGGAGTATCCTTGCTCCGGTTTTATGTACGTTGTATATTAATGATCTACCTTCCTGTGTTGATGTCTGTAAAGTTATGATGTATGCTGATGACACAGTTATCTTTTTCTTAGCTCCACTAATATCGGAAATTGAGTTACAGTTAAATTTGGAGCTGATTAATCTGTCTGAGTGGCTGTCTACAAATTAACTGATTCTGAATTTAAAGAAGACTGAGTTCATGGTTTTTGGCACCCACCAGAGACTATGTCGCCAAGATATCAATGGGGCTCATATAACGTTGGGAGAGGAATCTGTGAAACACTGTGATGCCTTTAAGTACCCAGGCGCAGTTTTGGACAACAGTCTTTCCTTTAATTTGCAAATTGACCATGTGAAGAAGAAAGTTTCTAAAATACTGGGGATGTTCTCAAGAATTAGATCATCATTAACTACTGAAGCATCCAACCGCTTGTATAAATGGATGATACTACCAAATTTGGAATACTGTTGTGCTGTTTTTCATGGCTGTGGTAAAGAAAATGAAGAAGAATTGGAACGCCTGCAGAGACGTGCTGCTAGGATAATGTTAAAGACGGTGCATTTGTCCACTCAAGATATGGCTTCCGGCCTTGGCTGGGACCCTCTTAAGACGAGAAGAGAGAAACATATCGTCAAAATTGTCAAGAATTGTGTTGATGGACAAGCTCCAAGTTATTTCTCGGATTATTTTCGACGGCGAACTTATGATATTCATGACTATGACACTAGGTCTAAGGATAGGTTATCTATTGGTAAAGTCAATCTCGAGTTGACTAAGAGGGCTTTTTTTTATAAGGGGGCTACCCTATTTAATGATTGTATGTAGTTTTGTTCATAAGGAGGCTACCTCTTTCTATTGATTATAATTATGTAATGTATCCCAGTTTCGTATATAATTAAGTTTTTATCTATTTATTCATTTATTTTTTATGCAGGACCCATATTGATAGCAGTTTTAATAACTGAAATGGTCATCCTGTTTAAACATGTTATTATTATTATTATTTTTTTTTTTTTTTAATTAATTCATAAAAAAACTATCTACAATTCCATCCATTACAAAAGAAACCCCTCGGCCTTCATTAGAGAACAAAAACAATCCTATATATAATAAGTGAAAAAAAAGAAACTATTCGTTTACAAATTCTAAAAAATAGAAGTAACTTAACCTTACATAAAAGAAGAGGAAATAGATATAATTAATAATAAAAGTTCAAAATTCTATAAAATAAAGAATTCCATTATGCAGAAATATTAAGATCATACAATCGAATTATACTAATGACGGCTAAACCAGTGTCCATAAAAAGCCCTAAGTAAAAGCATATAGACACGTATTTCAGATATCCGCACTAGCGACATTTATTTTACAGTCTAATGATTGCTCTATCTTGCTACGAAACGGCGTTCGCGAACCTCTGACGCATGCATGTACCAATCTTAAGAGTTCAAACGAGATCTTTGTCCTGAGCCAAGTGATTACAACATGATAAGGCTCGGTGTCTTTCTGAGCTATCTTGTCTGCGAGATACTTTAAGAACAGCTGACACTCGTTTCCCATTTCGCCATTGGTTCCAAACACTAAAGGCGTAAACGAACCCATTTCTACATCTAACACCCGCTGCTGGTACTTGCGCTTCTTCTCTTCTTCTTGCTCTTTGAACACTTCCGATGTTGGCTTGCTCTGGTAACACTTGGAGTTGACGTGCGTAACTCTAACATCAAAAAATGCCGTAACTCCTCTTGCCCAGAAACCTCCCGCTTTGATGTCCAACCTTGCCTCAGAACTTGTAACAGCGCTCCTCAAATGAAATCGCTCGTTGTCCAGGGGTTGAAGGCGTGGTTCGATTTCGACATTATTGCAGATCTTGTCGATGAATGTCGTTAACAAGTTCCGTACACCGTCATGTCTCTGCGCTACAAACCCCCTCTCGGTCAAGCGGTTGGATGTTTGTTATTTGCCAGGTTTGTGTCCACATCAAGTATGTAAGTACTGTTAAAGCATACTGATTGGACGCCACTACCTTTGCATGATCTGACAATGGCCTGGACCAGATGATTGATAGCCTCTGTAAGTATGTCTTTGCTTCGGCTTCCAGTACTTGCTTATCCTCTTGCCTGGTGTTTTCGAAGACGCCTAGGAACTTATAGGTGCTATGGTGGTCCAGGCTCTTGATAGGTTTAAGATCAGCTATCTTCATATCTCCACTTCCTTGCTCGACTTGTCCCCTCTTCACGTGTATCACTGCAAACTTCTTCCATTCCACTTCAAACCGCTGCTTACCATTCCATTCTTTGCGACTGTTATGACTCGTTTCAGCTTGTTCTCAGAAGCAGCAGACAGCTTCATGTTGTCGATGTATAGTAGGTGAGTGATCTTAGTTGATATAGCCTGTATCCCTCAGTCGCCCGTACCTTCCATGCAATTGGATTCAAGCACAATATGAACAGCATAGGACACAGCGCATCATTTTGCAGCATTCCTTTCTTAAAACGTATTGTAGGACAGATCTCTTTGCCTTGGGTCGTTTGGGCAACAATTCTAGTGTTCCAGCTGTTAGCAAGCTTCTCCATCACCTTAGCAAACCATATGGGTAATCTGTGTAGGGTGAACATTTCAGATAACCAACCATGATCAACAGAATCATACGCCTTAGCCACATCAATCCATGTCATGCTGAGATTTCGCTTCCCTCTCTGAGCATCCTCACAAACCATCCGATCGATAAGTAAATTGTCAACCGTTCCACTGCAGTTGCCCCTTGGACCACGCTGCTCGCGTTGTATTAATCCATAAGTTTCGATGTGATGGTTAGCCTGGGCTAACAGGCATGAGGTGTACCACTTATATAGGTTATTCAGGAAGGTGATAGGGCGTTGGTTGTCACTTCTGAACTCATCAGGCTTAAGAATCAGAGTTGTTTTGCCTTCCGAAAACCATAAGGGAAACTGAAGATCTTCAAGTTGAGCAGTGGCCTGGAAACAAAAGGCTATTTCTTTACGTAAGATAGTTGCCTTTTTCCACCGGCAATTATCAATCAGTCGGGGCCAGGTGCGCTCCAGGTTTTCTTTCTCTTGATGATCTTAGTAACTTATTCAGCATTCAAATTCCAGCCATTAGTCGGTACTTCCAGTACCCCGTCTTCCATTGCCTCTCTAACTTCCTCAATCCATTCTGCTTGCGTCTACGCTCCCCTCTTCTTCCCATAGACTTTTCAAGAAACTACACTCTTCACCAATGTTGGTGAACGTATGGTTATTGACCTGTGTCCCTTGCGTTACTCTGTCGTACTTTGGTTTGTCAATATCCGCCTGGCTTTCTAACATTTTCCCAAAAGTGGCGTTTATACTTCCAGGATCTGCATAAAATTTCCGGTTAAGCTTCCTAGCTTCTTCTTCCCTCTTTACACGCAAAAATTTTTTCTTTAGTTTACGCAACTTTGATTTTTCCTTCTCCATGTAGACGATTAAATCAGCTACCGAAAGCGACTTGCAATTTTTCGGGAGTTTAGCTCTGTTGTTCTTGCCTTTACCAGTGAGTTTTCGATTAGCTCTTAGTCTTTCTATTTCGACCGCGGCGATTGAAATATTCTTCCTTATTTCACCTGCCTGTGCTTCGTATATTTCCTTCATTCTTTTATCAGGGCTCTTCGTTATTTCTTTTTTTTTCCCAGCCTTTCATCACTAAAAATGCAACCACAACGGAGTAGATGACGCAGTTAGCTAGCCAAAGAAATACGAAAGGGTTTTGCGCAGGATCTGGTGCGTTGTTTACATCGTTTTGCTTCATCAGCTGTTCAATAGCCGCATTGATGTTGATGATATCTTGATTTGTTGGTCTTTTCTTTGTTCTACTGTCAATACGTCGATTAATGAAATCCCCTGGGTCCGCCGCCACGGAACCAAAATCCAATTTTGCCGCTTGGAAGATGTTTTTCACTTCAGCAGGCGTTTCATTTTAATATGGGACTTGCGACTTCGTAGAATTATCATCATCATTTTTATTATTATTATTATTATTATTATTATTATTATTATTATTATTATTATTATTACTATTATTATTATTACTATAATTATTATTATAATTAAGTAAAAGCGCATGTGTCAGGTATACATTTGGGAATTTCATTTCCACTTTCTGACCATCAAGTATTTTTTTTTTTTTTTGAATAGGTCGTTGTAGCAGAGTAAAACAAAATGGCAAATTCCTTCAACTCGGAAGCAGCTAAGGGATACAGAGAGGCCGCGATTTCCGTGCAAAAGTTGGATGGTGAAACTTTTATTCAAACAGATGTCTGTCCCAAAGCTGGAGACACCATCTTGGATTTAGGCTGCGGTACAGGAGAGCTGTCTGCATACCTCGCTGAGTTGGTAGGAGCCGAAGGAAAGGTTGTTGGTGTCGATCCTGATAAGGAAAGAATTCAGCTGGCCAGGCAGTCTCACCATAAAGTCAAGAATCTCTCGTTTCTTGAGGGAGATGCTTTAACCTTTCCACAGATTGGCTTGGAGCCCTGCGATATTATTTTCAGTAATTATGCCCTTCATTTTATGAAAAACAAGCAGCAAGTCTTCAACAACTTGTTCACAAGTCTTAAAGCTGGAGGGAAAATAGCCTTTCAATACATCTCCCACCTGCCTCCCTTTGAGCGAAATGCGTATGTGCTTCTGAATCCAGAGAATGCTGATCGTATTTTGGGTATGTATCAATGTGAGGGGAAGACAAAGATCGAGCAGTATTGTTTATCGGCAGGATTTGAAATAACCGGGAGTGTTCAGACTCAAAGCGTAAAACTGATATTTGAATACACTGAGGAGCTTCTCAAATGGCATTGGTCGACTACACATGGTGTGTTTGATCCTTCCCTTGTTACTGAAGAGCGACTACAAAAGTATCTAGCTCCCTACGCTGATGAAGACGGAAAGCCTTGTCTTGACTTTCGAGGACTGAAACATGAAATGGCTGTTTGTCATCTAATAGCCATCAAGAAAACAACCGAGCGCTATTAAAAGTGATGTTCTTTTTGACATAAGGAACAGCCGGCAAACTGGCTTCTCACGAATGAACATACCAGCAATCTGGTTTCTAAGACAAGACATTTTTTATCTTAATGTTGCCTACAATTTCTTGGCATGCAGTTAGCCAAAACGCTAGTCGTAGCGTGCAAAGTAATTCTATTCTGAAAAATCACAATAAAACAAAGAGAAAAGAAAAGAAAGAATATTTGTAAATAACTTCAAAAGCAAGAAAGACAATAATAATATGGCAACTGTTGAACATTACCTTTTCGAGTTAGATTTACTAGCGTCTAGATTTCGGCATCAATATTTTAGATAAGTTTGTTGAGGGCCTTTCAGTTCAAGAAAGTGAGTTAGCGTTCCTACTCGCAATCGTGGGATAAGCGATGATTTGTCCGTGGAGGACTCAAATGCTGTTTCCCAGCGAGAAAGCCGTGAGAAGAAGTCCGCTCATGAAAAAAAAAACAGACGATAGTCAAAGAATTAACTAAAATTCTTAAAATGATGCTACTTGTTCCATTAAGTTTTTTCCTTCTGACGGGTAGATTATGCTCTGGAGGGTTTTAAGTTTCGACTTAACAAATGAGATTTTTGCCGCTTTTTTCACACTGAGAGGTCATGACTGACGCATATTGATTTTCTGTGTTTTTTTGTTTCTGGTCGGCAGGATTGGCCCTCTGATGTAAACTTAACGCTCTTTTTTGAGGCTAAGGGTTTTAGGGTGTTTAATTTTCTCCAAAGTTCCTCCTGGATCTGAAAAACTAAAAGCGATTTTCTTTTGTCCGCGAATATGATAGATTCCTGCAATGTTTTGACACCCTGGGTCCACAACATCCGTCGAATGTCAAATGAACTTGACGGGTTTTGTTTGTGTCCTTTTCAACTGAAGAAAAAAGTTCCAGATACAATGTTTCTCAGCGTCGAGTATTTTTTCGATTAGCCACTCGCTTTTTATTGGTTTCCAAATTTTTCATGGCTTATTGCTAGAGCTGGTCTGACACATGGGACGAAGTTTACTTTCTAGTCCTTTTTTTGTTAGCACCTCCGCTACTTTCTTGTTTTGATTTCTGCTGTGATTTGCTTGCATTTTTGCGTTTTCGTTCGAACTGCGCGTAAACGTCGCTTCACTGGAATTGACGTTTGGCCGCTTTGATTGCTTTGTATGACTATTATTCCCACTCCTCCGTTTGTCTTTTGCTGCAGTTTTTTCTTCCTACCGAGGTTCCAATACCGAAACTGAAATTTCATGATTAGGATCGCTGTCCGCGTACTTCAATTCCTCCTAAAAAAACTGATATATCATCTAGCAAATCAGTCAACTCCAACGAAATCGTGGAATCTAGCTCCCAATCGCGACAATCTTTCAAGATAAAACCATTTCCTTTGTTTAAAAAATCACTTTGGTCGATGAAACGCACTTCCACGCGGGAGGCCATTATTTCTTGACAGCGCTGAATAAAAGTTTGCCGACCTCTAGGGAAACCAATTTCCGATTGATTCAAGCATTTTATAGGTCTAAAAATAACTTTGTTGAAATTCACATATCCCAAGGGCTAGACTGGGTGTTTCAGCCTCTGTCCCATTATGGCTCTTGAGAACAGAGATGGGATTTTCCACAGCCATTTTCAGATATGCTTTTCAAGGAGCATGGAGGGAGGAAGATCTTACAAGGCGGACCATCCTAGCGCCATATGTTTTCTGTATTTAGTTTACATGCCCGATCTTCCTAGTACTAGGATTTTCCTAGCTGAGAGTAAGGAAGATCCTCTCACGGAGAAGATCCTAGCACCATGAAAACTGCTTTCGCTTGGATTAGATCCTAGTACTAGGGACAAACCAGACAAAAATAGCGACGGGACATTCAGTGGTAATCAAGGTAATGAAGGCCGATGTTATGTATTCGCTATTTATCTGTTAGCAGTTGTTGTTTAACGCATGCGCATAAAAGCAGGGGAGCTCGTGAGTAGACCGCTATGCAGGAAACTTTTATGCTTATGTTGTGTGTTTCATCTAGTTAAATCTGAGCCTGTTTGGAACCATCGACTGGTTTCTCCCTATTTAACACTGAAGACGAGGATGGCATTAACTGAAAAAGACTGAAACAGCGAATAATGGCGGCAGTTAATATCGAAATGCAAGGGATAAGTCCTTTCGAGTGCAAAGGGAATTCGTCAGCGTTGGCACCACGTTGGAAGAAATGGTTTCAAGCGTTTCAATACTTTCTCGTGGCCAAAGTAGTGGTGAATGACGCGCAAAAGAAAGCTTTGCTACCACACACAGCAGGATTAGAGGCTAACGAGTTGTACGAAACGCTAATGGCCCAGGCAAAGATACGTTTGAGGAGGATACCGCAACGGAATACGAGAAAACTGTTCGCACTCTGAAAGGGACTGGTTCACGATAATGCGAATGTGTGAGTTCTGACAGTAGCTGATTGTTTTTAAACCAATCGGAAGCGAGTTAGATGCACGCAAGTAAATTTACGAAATTCAAATTCGTTGTTCGCGACGCGACAGTATTTCCGGGATTTGGTTTGATTTTATATATCCCCATAATTCAAGTTTATTCCTTGCTACTCCTAAGATATATGTTCCAGCCGATAAGAATAAGATTTACAGCCCTCTCCTGCTTTGAAACAAACATTTACCAACGTGTATTTTACGAGGTCGTACCCACGCTAACAAGGCAGTCACCTATCGGCAAACAAAATTTGTAAACAAACATTTTATTACTGTTCTCTCAGTTCGCCTTATATAAAGCCAGAAATACCTACATATAGCGCCTGACCAGTGACAAAAAACACAACGTATGAGTGTAAAGATTATCCTTCATTCAGCATAAATTTCAATTGCTTATCAGCAAATGGACAAATTCATTCGCGTGGCATCGGGTCAGTGTTTATGTTATCGAGTAGAACACATAAACAAACTAGGTTATAAACAGAATATTCAGGCAATAATTTATTTTAAAAACATCAATTCTTAAACATATACGGTCGTAAAGCAACGATACAAGGAACAGTTCAAGTGTACCAGATCGGTGAAGATCGCGCGGCCTGTTGCGGTATAACTACAGGTCGGAGTCAAAAATCAAATCAAAGTTGAAGGAACTCATGCCTTTAACCACTTTCCAAGTGTCGTGTATTCTTTTCGTGAGCCACACACTACTCCTAGAACCATACCAGATCGATCGGCTAAGCTTCTCTATCTCCAAGGACTCTTGAGAACGTCCTGCTGCCGGACGGACATGATGCTCTTCTGAACCTCCATTATCAAAACATTATTTTTTGTCTCTTCTTGAAACGTAACCAGTCAAACAACACAGCCACACGTTAATCACCACTACCGAAGTATAACTAGGCCAGCCAAAGCGACGGATGTCGGAATAAAACGAAGGATTTTCAATGATTGTACCAGTAATGACGATTTCGAATTTAGTGTTAACCCAACAAATTTATTCTGAAGAGACAAACGGCGCGCATGCGCATAACCGTGATCGCGTCCCTTGAACGCGTATTTTGTAACCAAACTGAACGAACTGTATGAGAGACATGTATTCAGAAGCATGACTCAACAGGATGGAGAGACAGTTGATCGGTTCATCGCTAGACTCAGGAAACGAGCAGAGACTTGTAATTTCAATGACCCTGATGTTGACATCAGAGATCAAGTCATCGATAAATGTCGAACTCAGTTTTTAAGACGAAAACTACTGGGAAAAGAAAACGTGACTCTGACAAAAGTACAAGAGGTTGCTCGAGCTATGGACGCTGTAGACTTACAGGCTAAACAAATGGGGGAGAAGAGAGAAGAGCCATTGACTGTGCATAAAGTTGTCCAGAAATATCCTTCTAAATCTTCTAAGCAGCCAAACAAGAAGTCTGGTAAAGGGCGGTGCTACCGATGTGGTCAAGAGGGGGCATTATGGCCGAGATAAACGCTGCCCAGCTCACCAAGCAGAGTGTTCAAAGTGTAAAATGGTGGGTCATTATGCAGCTGTGTGCAAGACCAAGACAAGAGGTGGCGCAGCAAACTCGTTAAGTGGCCAGGAGCGAGAGACAGAAGTAAACAAGTATTTGGAAGAACTAATGGTTGACGACACAAATGATGATGATGATGATGATGATGAAGCACTAGGCCTGTTTACAGCTGAGGATTCCGAAAAAAGGGGCATGCACCAATTCAAGTGTCAGTGATGTTAGACCAGAATAGCTGTGAAATGCAGTTGGATACAGGAGCAACAATGTCTATCTTGCCTAAGACCCTGTATGACCAGCGGTTTAATCAGTGGCCATTGCGGAGTGCTAAGGTTAAGTTAAAGGCTTACAATGGTGTACAAATTCCAGTCTATTGAGAGGCTTGGTTACCGGTGGTATATGATCAGCAGAAAAGGGTGTTGCCGTTGATTGTAGTTGATGGAGATGGTCCCCCGCTACTGGGCAGGAATTGGCTGAAAGAACTCCAGCTGAACTGGCAAAACATCTTTCTTGTGAGCAAGACTGAAACGCTCTCAGATATATTAAAGCGGCATGACAAGGTGTTCAACAAAGGACTGGGTACCATCAAAGGCTTCAAGGCGGATATTAAATTGCAAGATGATGCTTAGAACCCTACGCCCTACACCAAAAAGTTGAAGAAGAGTTAGACCGTCTGGAAAGTCAAGGAGTAGTTAAGAAGGTGGAATGGAGTGACTGGGCTTCGCCTCTTGTTTGTGGGCCAAAGAAAGACCGAAGTATTCTTATCTGTGGGGATTTCAAGGTGTCCATTAACAGGGTTCTTCTAGACAACCCATATCCGTTGCCAAACACAGAGGATGTATTCGCCACTTTGGGCAGTGGAACTGTGTTCAGCAAGATTGACTTGTCAAATGCATATCAGCAGATGGAATTGACGGCTGACAACCAGCAGCATCTCACGGTGAACACTCATAAGGGGTTGTATGCATATCAGCGTCTCACCTATAGGCTTAGCCACAAGTTGCTCGGCAACTTTTCGGCAACTTTTGAGATTTTCGGCAACTTTTTAGAATTTTGGCAACTTTTAGAATTTTCGGCACCTTTGGGCTTTTTGAGGTTCTTTGAAGTCACTTTCTTCACGTTTTGAGCCACATTGGTCAGTTTTCGATAGACATTTATTCAGTTTATTCTAAAATACAATAATTAGGGCCTAAGGCCCCCCCGGCCCATGGGTTGATTTTTGTGATGCCTTATCACGAGGTCAGCGGTATCACGTTGTACGTTTTTCAAGATGGCGGACAATTACCATGTTTTGTTCATGTCATTCTGATAGACTATTTGTTGGTCAAGTGAAATGGAAAGAGCCAGAAACATTTTGGCAACTTTTCGGCAACTTTTCGGCAACTTTTTGGCAACTTTTAGAAACTTTTATCGGCAACTTTTTTGGGGTTCATCGGCAACTTGTGGCTAAGCCTACTCACCTATGGTATAGCCTCTGCTCTTGCCATTTTTCAGTCAACGAAGGGATCAGACACTGCAAGGGACGGATAAAGTGCGTTGTCGTATAGATGATATTCTGATCAGAACAGAGCCCCATGAACACTTGCGAGTATTGGATGAGGTATTGACCAGGTTGGAGAAGCATGGCATATTAGCTAAGAGGTCAAAATGTGTGTTCATGGTGCCAGGTTTGGAGTTCCTGGGGTACCGCGTTGACGGAGAAGGACGGCATCCTACAGATGAGAAGACTGCAGCCATTAAAGGGGCCCCGAGCGCGATGAATGTGGCAGAGCTTCGTTCCCATTTGGGACTGCTCAATTACTGTGGAAATTTCATACCCAATCTATCCACGTTGCAGCAGCCGCCGCATGAACTGCCCCGGAAAGGCGTGAAATGGGCTTGGACAGAAGAGTGTGAGAAGGCATTTGTGCGCAGCAAACCGGAGCTTGTGGCTGACAAGGTGCTTGTGCCATATGATGAAAAGAGAAAGCTGATTCTGGAGTGTGACGCCTCTCCCTCTCCTCTTCCTCGAAAGGAAGTACTGGCAAATAGAGGAGGAAGCCCTGGGAGTTGTATAAGGTGTCCGGAAGTTTCACAAGTATCTATACGGTCGAACGTTTCACCTGTTAATAAATCACAAGCCATTAGCGACCATCTTGGGTCCCAAAACAGCAGTACCTACTTTAGCAGCAGCAAGAATGCAGCGCTGGGCCGTTATTCTGCAGGCGTACAATTATCAGGTGGAGTATCGCTCATCGGCAGACCATGCTAATGCAGATGCCTTATCACGTTTACCCTGTGACATCAGTCCCATGAAGGAAGAGGCAGAAATCTTCTTCTTCTCAGGTCTTGATGAATTGCCAGTTGACTCTAAGGACATCAGCAGGCACACACGGAGAGATCCTATGTTAGCGAGAGTTTTGGAGTACATTCTCGTTGGATGGCCTAATCATGTAACTGAAAAGGAACTGAAACCGTACTTTATACGCCGAAATGAGCTAACAGCAGATCAAGGATGTGTCTTATGGGGAATGCGCGTGATCATTCCGCCATTTTTAAGGAACCGATTATTGCGAGGGTTACATGAAGAGCATCCTGGTATTGTTGCCGCGAAAGCCATTGCCCGGAGTTACCTATGGTTGGCCTAATTTGGATGCTGAGATTGAGTTGATGGTGAAGAATTGTGAGGTTTGCTAGTCAGTGCGGAAAGCGCCTCCAAGAGCACCCCTGTACCCGTGGAGATGGCCTACTCGTGTGTGGCAGAGAGTACACATTGATTTTGCTAAGAAGGATGGCAATAGTTTTCTTGGTCTAGTTGACAGCCAATCCAAGTGGATTGAGGTAGCACACATGACATTAAAATTAATTTAAAATTAAATTAATTTTATTTAAGCTCGATAGCGTGAGGAGTGGTTGCCCAATCTCCCGGGGCTCATGTATTAAACGCTCGAGCATTCCGGATCGAATTGGAATTTAGAGTACTATTGACCAGCTAAGAGAGTACTATTGACTAGCTAAGCTAAGCTAATTTAGAGTACTATTGACCAGCTAAGAATACTATTGACCAGTTAAGAGTGTGGTTTGCAGCATACGAACTCCCCGAGGAAGTTGTGTCCGATAATGGTCCCCAGTTTATTGTCAGTGAGTTTGTGGATTTCCTAAAGCAGAATGGAGTTAAACAGACGCTAGTTCCCCCGTATCACCCATCGTCTAATGTTGTAGCACAACGTACGGTACAAATCCTCAAGCAAGCATTAGAGAAGGAGGCCGAAAGAGTAAGAAGGGGTGCACCGAAGCGGTCTTTGAAGCACCAACTGGCAAACTGTCTGTTCCAACACAGAGACACTCCTCATTCTGTTACAGGAGTGACACCAGCAGAACTGTTCTTAAAGCGCAAAACCTCGCACCAAGTTCAGTGTTCTAAAGCCTAACATGGAAATGCACATCCAAAAGCAGCAAGGCAAGCTACAGCAGCAGCACGAAAAGAGCCGTGTTAAGATGCGTGAACTATCTTCGCGTGATTCTGTGAATGTGCGAAATACCCGGGGAGGGGTAGAGAAGTGGGTTCCTGGTAAAGTGATTAGAAGGTTGGGGCCATTAACCTATCTGGTGAAAGTAGGGCGGCAACTGCGTTATGTACATGTTGATCATCTGCTGTGAACTGAGCGTGAGAATTCAAAAGAGGTTTTAGATGAAGAGGGGTTTGTTGATGTGTTTCCCGAGGAGCGAGCTGTTCCAATGTTGTCTCCAAAGATAACATCTGGTACGTCAACATCTCCAAGTGCTGCTACCAGTGTGCCGAAGCCAGAAACAGAGTCACCCTGTAAGGTACCTATACAGAAACCGAAACCAGTTGCAGTACAAGCCTCAGTGCTCAAGGACAAGACCCCGAATTGTGTCTTAGCACAGCCGTCAACTCCAAAGATCCAGACTCAGACCCCCGTTGCAGCAAGGAAGTCAGCTTGTAAGCTTCAGTCGCACTTGAGTTGGATTCTCCGTCTCAAGCACAAAGTCCCAATATGTCAACTTCAAGAGATTTGCCAAATAGGACTGAGCGCAGACATCCAGTCAGGCAGAAAAAAGCACCTGTTAAGCTAAACCTGCGACATTGATAGTAGTAAGGAACATGTTTACCCTTTTTGTTGATGTTACAAGTTTCAAGTGACTTATTAGCCTTTTTTTAGATTTTGTTAACTTGGCAAAGCAGTGTCTTCAGTGATTTTAGTACTTTCACATATTAGAAAGGGAGGAAGTGTTATGTATTCGCTATTTATCTGTCAGCGGTTGTTGTTTAACGCATGCGCATTAAAGCATAGGAGCTCGTGAGTAGAGCGCCATGTTGGAAACTTGTATGCTTATGTTGTGTGTTTCATCTAGTTAAATCTGACCGTGTTTGGAACCATCGACTGGTTTCTCCATATTTAACAGCCGACAATTTCATTTGGCGTTACCACGAACTGATTATTGTGATGATTCTGACCTCGAGACCAGTTCTGTTCCCAAGATACAGAATCAAACCACAAGATAGAGTACAAAGTGCCGAGAAAAAGAAGCCAGCAATCGACACTCAATTGCTCAGGTGTCGAAAGCGAGTCAAATATATCTGGATGACGGAAGACCACTATCGCGACGCCAAGAGGAGGTTTAGTTTCCTTTCAGCCTCCCACGAAGAAGAGAACCGGTACTTTCATTTAGGCCTTTCCAGATTCTGCTCGGAAAAAGCAAGAAACCTGGTAAGAAATATGCCAAAAAGTTGCTTAAAAGTTGCTCAAAATTGAAAAAGTTGCTCTAAAATTTTGTTAAGTTGCTCGAACATTTTTTAGGCAGCATGTCTAATTTTAATAACAATTGCTTTGTAATCAACATTAAGGTACAACTAAGCAACTAGTTACAACAAATTAGGCAACCTTTAGTCGAATCTAAGTGGACAGTTAAAAAAAGTTACACAGTAACCGAACAAAGCTCCCCTGCTAACTGCAGTTTCAATGGGGTTTTCCATTTCTTCGTCTTCGGAAGACAACGTGGCGTCCGCCATTTTGTTTACACACAGTCCTCAGGCTACCCCAACCTCGTTCCCTCGGCTTTTCCCTTCTCGTGGGGGGGGGGGGGGGGGGGGGCTCACGAGAAGGCTACCAAAACCCAATTTTTGTAATTAATTACCACATCCACATGATACCCATTCAAAGGGTAAAAATATGAGTTTTACTAAAAAGATGTTTAGAACTTTAAAAAAGAGAATTTTAACTTGTTTATTTAAAAAAGGGGAGGTTATTCAACATTTGGTGGTGTTTGTTATGCTGTATCAGGTGCATGGCTTCTAAACTATCTCGGAATCTTGATATCTGAGACGAAGGAGAGAGACTCAGTCCATTTGCACCACTGCGTAAGTAAAGGCTCTGGAATGCTTTTATCCCACTGGAGTCCTATTCTCCAAAGTTCCCGGAGAAGAACTTCCATGGGTAAAATGAATGGACTCAAAAATCCACGTGGATCGAAGAGAGAGCTAACAGTGGAAAGGATACCGCGTTTGGTCGGTGGCTTGTCGGTTGGTATCACTTTAAACTGGAAGGTGTCCGAATTTGCGTCCCAATGAAGTCCGAGCGCACGTCCAATAGGAAGATCGTCCAGTTCTAGATTCAACTCAGGATTCGCTCGCTCCTTTTCGGGAAGCATGGCCAGAAACTTGCAGCTGTTACTGGTGGAATCCGCCCTTCTTCATCAGCTCAATCAAATGTCGCCTAGCCAGATTGCACGTCCCTCGTTTGGAACGGACTTTAAAACATCGTCGACGTAAAAGTTTCTACACACTGTGCGAGTCGCCTCTGGATCAAATTGTTCCCCATTGTCATCTGCGGTTTGATGCACTGCCTTGTTTGCGCAGCAAGGTGACGACGTGGCGCCAAAGATGTGGACGAGCATCTGGTACTCATCAGGGGGGTCGTTTAAACTTCCACTCCACCAAAGGAATCTCAATGCATCGGCGTCCTTGGGGAGAACCTTGACCTGATGGAACATGGCTTCTAAGTCGGCAGTAAAGGCAATAGGGAGTTTAAGATGCGGAGACTACGGACTACGAACTACGGCTGGACGAGCGTTGTCCTTTGTTCGTAGCACTGGGTTGAGTCGTGCAAATATAGAACGTTAAGATTGCACTACAGACAGTAGACTACGACAGAAGAG
>OZ038000.1:15212761-15217761 GCA_964035705.1 Porites rus | reverse complement strand
GACATATTCGTTTTAACTTCTTGTATAATTTTTATGCTATTTTTGGTTCATCAATAGTAGTAGTAGTAACTTTTTTAGTAACTTTTCCACTTCAATTAAATAATCTTTTTAGAATTGACAAAGTTCAACCTTTTTTAGCTTTATTTTTCCTTGAAATGATTAGATTAACATAGTAATTATATAATAATTAATTAAATAACATTATCATAGCACATCTTTCAAAACTAATAACGTGCATTTCCATTCCAAAATAACTCTAAGAAGTAGTTTACAGCAAAATTATTAAATAATTCAATAAGAATAATATTACAAACAATAAAGGTCTTACTTAACACTGAATGAAATCCAGGGCGTAAGAAGCTAGGGCGTTGAAACGAGCGGGGTCGAGCGATCTAGCCGTGATGCAAGGATTTGGGTACTACCAAAGAGACAAAACAAGATGACGGACATTCAGCGGTTTTCTTTAAAAGGGCTCGGAGCCATTCACGTAATTAACGTTTTTTATACTGGACTGTCAGGGAGATTATCTAGCGAACGTTATTTTTTCTCACGTTCGTTTTCTGTTTTGTTCAATTTTTCGCCCGCGAACAAATGTCTGTATTGAATATAGTTCCACATCGGTGACCTGTATTAAAATTTCGTGTCTTGGTAAGAATGGCATCACAACTCAGATGATAGCACTGACATCATTTTTAAACTAATATTATCGGTTCTCTACTTCAGTTCAATATCAAGTTGTGTAATTCATCATCTGCTATTGTATTGATTTTTTGCTGCCCAGTTTCAAGGCCAGATGATCTGTTTTCACTATTAAAGTTTGGATTTGTTGGTGTACATCAGCATTCTTCTCTTAACACCTTATTGAGCTATCTCCAATATTGAGCATTACGGTTGGACAGATTGTGAAAACTAAAGTCCGGGTAAATTTAAAATATAATAAAATCATCATTATTTTTTATCTTGTACACTAATACTACCGTGCAATGAAGAATAAGTATGTGAAAAAATATAACTCAGTGCCCTTGAAAAAATAACAAAGAGGCCACAAGAACAGATACAACATAAAACATTTATAAAACATACAAGTTCAAAGTGAGTATATTTCAAACCAGAAAATTATACAGAATGTTGCACAAATGAAATACAAATGGCCTGTAACAGCTATTACATAATTGAAAACCAAACTTTTTAGTGTGACCAGCAACCCTAGCACACTTGTATACTTCATGTCCAGTACGATTCAGTTTCATTGTTGGTTAAATTTTATTAACTGCAGCCAGGCTTAATCAAACTTGATTCAAAAAATACTTTCCTGTTTCCTTGTAACTACAATATATAATATTAAGAGAGAGGATATAATGCTAGAAATATATATTATACAGTAGTACAATCAAAAGATAAGGCACCTCCAGGAAATCGAGTTGGTCCCTACTATTCTTTAGTCATTTTCTTTTACTCTCTATGAGAGTTACACCTGTAAGGTGACTCGACCCAGTTTTTTTTTTTTATTGGGGGGGGGGGGGTACCATCCTACTTTGAAGCAGTAGTATTAAAAAAATATCATTGTTTCATAGGTTTAATGCAAGCCAATAATTAAACCAACTCGCGACGGGAATCCCTTCTATTTTCTCATACTAAATTATCATATCTCGATGAGCATTCGGAAGTCAGCCAAGCATGGTCATTGCACGCGTGCTTAACAAGAATACTGTATAATGATAGACTAGAGACAATAGACAACTCCCAAAGTACAAACTCAGCCAAAACGCTAAAAATCTTCAATGTTTACTCAAGTTTGGGCTTATAGAAGATAATGTCACAGTTTTTCAATGACCATGAAATTCAGAATCCGGGTAGTTACTTAATCAATTGTGGCCCTAAAAAAATTGGAAGGAAAAAAAAATACGAATTTTTAAGAAAATGCTTTTTTCGTGAGAAAGACTCTTAAAAGCTGACAAACGTCAACAAATAGCTAAAACTATAATTTCTATATGTTTGCTTTGCTCGAAATCGCGCGCATTTACAGGGACCTAAAGCGTTTTGCTGACTTGCAAGGACCCATCTATTATAACGATCCCCAAAGTAAAGGAATCAGTGTCATAGTTTATTAGATATAATCGTGTAAAGTTTGCTTATCATTTTCGCATAAATTATGACCTAAATTTGGAAACCACTGAATTTCTCGCATTGGGTCTTTGCGATTTTGGTGAAACTCTGTTCAGCGCAAGGCACTAATGCGCACTATGTGTAGCCGAGAGATTTTCACGAAAAAATGCGGGCAACAGTAGATTTTCGACTCAGACCTCCAAGAGGCGTGGCATTATAACCACGTGACATTTACTCCGATCGCCAAAAATTTTATGTTATATTGTAGATTGATTTATATGTTATCCATTCTATGTGTTAGACTTACGATAAAAGTAAAGGTGGGAATACCAGAGAGCTTCAAAGTAGGATGGTACCCCCCCCCCCCCCCCTAAAAAAAAAATGGGTCGAGTCACCTTAATACAGACACTTTGTACCAGTCGCAATAGTTTCCATCTGAGAGCTGACTGTAGTTTGTGCAACACCACACTTAAGCCTCTGATAACAAAAATACAATGCTACAGAGTCTTAATTTATTCTACTTGCAATCCAATTAAGACCTCTTCACGTTCTTCTTCATATTCACGGTATTATGAACTCGTTTATTTTTCAGTGTGTGTTCTAGTAGTCTTTTCAGGCCGGGCACTCACTGTTGTCCTGCAAAAAATCATAATAACAAACACATTCTATGATTTAATTTTATTTTGTAATCTTTGTGGGGATTTGAAAGCAAATTTCTCCATGGGTTTCATTCTGTTTCTGTGAAATGTAGCCTTTACTGAGATTTATACCGCAGTAAAGCAGAATTTGTTGTTGTTTAATATGTAACGACTGTCACACGAGATCATTCGAATGTAATTTTCTGGGAGAACTTTCAAAATAGTCAGAACCTTCTTGGATCGCGGTTCTGTAACTAAAAAAAATATTGACCATCTTAGTGTATATTAAAAAAAAGAAAAATCGCTAAATTCGGCGAGCGAAATCTTTTACTTTATTAACAAGTTAAACGCCAACGTGTAAAACAAACAACCTTGCTATCGCCATTATGAAGTCGTCACTTCAGAAGTAAAAAAACCTTAAAGGTTCATGAAAGTTCACTCTAAAACTCTGCATGCACAAACAAAATTTATAAAACCATTACATATTTTTTTATAGCCGTTTATTATCATTTTGTTTTGACTTGCAAGATAAAACGCGACCTTCAACATGTAATATTCGATAGGCCATTTTGACACCACATAAACATAAAAGGCGAAAAAACAGCTTAACTTATAAGACTAACTATAAAATATAACCTAAATATTTTCTGTATATCGCACAGAAATACGCCAAATATCAAATCTGATTATAGATTGCAGCGATTTAAAGATATAAAGCAATAAATCCGGACCTACCTTCAGCTAGACGGCGCCATTTTTCTTGCCCTGACAGCGGTCGAGAGCGGAAAGCGAACTACTAGTTCCAGTCCTACTCCGCATCACAACTGAACCAGAGAGCGCGTATGAGCGTTTCAACGCCCTAACTTCTTACGCCCTGATAAAATCTCATTGGGAAAACTAGTGCTAATTTGTATCAAACTGATGTCTTAATACTTATGCCATATTATCATACCATAGCAAGTACCAGTACTTGGTGGATCATCCCCCCCAAATTATTGTTAAAGCCCATACAAACTGCCGAGAGGCCTTCATTAGGGAGTATCGGACTGATGCTACAATGTCGATAGTGATACAAACTACAAAATTAGCCATAGGCTTAATTTACAAATGTACATGCCAACATCTCTACACATGTATCTCACTTTTCTCAGTTGTAACTTCATGGCTACAACTTGGACTTGGCTGTGGCATACAAAGTATGCAATTTACCTACATTTGGGTTTATAATGACAAAGTGTGCACTTTTTACAAGCGACTCATTTTCACATTGCATTTATCGTACACTCCCTGTTTTATAGTTTTAGGATAACCCATTGACTGTCTTGTACATTTCAGCAATTTTGAGGAACACAGTAGAGAAAAGATTGTCTTTATGAATAAAACTCTTACCACCTTTCCAACCAGATTGTGCAATTTTAGTTAGAGTTGATCATCACAGGGTTATCCTGACTAAAGAAGGAACATTGATACATTAGGGACTTTACGCAAATTGCTACAGTGACCTCTACGACGGTGGTCATGGATGAATGGATGCATGGAGTCCTTAAGAGAGTTAGTGTGTCACTGTGGCCCGTCAAATTTCAACTTCATGCAAGTGGCACCCAAAAAGGGACTACAGGGTTTCTCGTTCATTTGGTTTCGCTGTTAGTTAAAACGCAGGGAAGACTGAATTACTGGTCAAAGGATTTCATTCACAGACTCCATAAACCAGTCCACAGCAAAGTACTGCTCAGTAGCTTTCATATAGGAATGGTCTTCAGTTCCATTTGGTGTCTATTTTGTTTATTAGAAAATAGATCCTTGTAGTCGAAGACCTAATGACCAATAAATATTTCTCAAACTAACTGAGACATACTGACTCTTTACATACTTTAAATATTGAAACTTATTTTCTGTTTACGTGTTTTCCGCCTCAAAAATCCTTGAAAACATTGCAGCTTGCAAACAAAATTAAAACGTGGAATGTAATTAACCATAATTACCATAACTACAATTTATCTTGCTTGGAACTCGTCCTTAAGTCAGGATACCTTCGGGAGTCTTAAAATTTGACTTTTCCGACAATTTTTTGTCCAAGAATTCGGCGCACAACACTTCTCGAGCTAGTACTGCGGAGGGGTAAACTTGGTAGACTGTAGTGTTTTATGTATTGAGCGGAATTCTAATAGAGCGCTTTTATAAAAAGAAGAAGAATAATAAGAAGACAGATTTTGCTCACTTAAACAATTCAGCATATCGCTGGCAAATTTTAAATTG
>OZ038000.1:15167761-15207761 GCA_964035705.1 Porites rus | reverse complement strand
ATAGATCAATGATATATTGTTCCTGTTAAGTTTCGCTTTGGGCAAAATCTGGATTTTTTGGCGTTACTTTTATTGCCGTTGGCCGGAGGACCAAAAGACTGGAAGCACTTTAATGCCGATTGAAGGCTTATTTCTTCTGCTAGCTTCCATACAAGCTCAGATAATTGTGAAAGGAATACTCAGAAATGAAACAGCAACAATAAAGACTGTAAGAAAGAAACCGTTGAGACATTGATGTGACTGAAGAGATCTTGTGGAGGGGAGCTTCGTGAAGCAGAATGTTTTGCAACGACGCGTTAGTAAACTTTTAAATGAATCTCACTACGGCCGACAAAATCATACAAACAGGCGCTACATGTTTTGAAAAACTATTGACATGAAATCATAACATCATTTTTGACTAACCTTTGTGATGATTCATAGCGTTGAGATTGCATTTTTATTTATGTCTTTCAAACGTTTGAGGCTAGAACGCGAGCAAATCAGGCAGATATTACTGGACTTGGAGCGATTGACCTCTGACACGAGTTTCAAATTAGAAAATATGTTTTTAAAGCGAGCGGAACGAGATTTTCGGGTCGCGAGGCGGCCCAGCTAGCGATAAAATCGCGATGAGTCTTCGAACCGCGAGCCAAATTTTTATATAAGACGAAAGACTTCTTCGAAAGTCTAAAATATTACCTGAGAATATAAACAACAAATCTCTGTCGGCGGTGCGGTCCGGAAGGAAATCTTGTCGAGTCAATTTGACAGTTCTATTGTCTTTTGAAGAAAAAACAGATGACGCTCGCGCGTGCGCATAATCGGGACACTGTCCCTTTAACATTCGCTCATTTCTCGAGCGAACTGTTGTTGAAAGAGCAAATGAT
Organism: Porites rus; assembly: GCA_964035705.1. NCBI lineage: Eukaryota > Metazoa > Cnidaria > Anthozoa > Scleractinia > Poritidae > Porites > Porites rus. The sequence continues at coordinate 15,206,892 of OZ038000.1, read as the reverse complement.
TATCCCTGTTAAAAAATAAAAACGTTCACCAACGCTGGTCATATGGACGCAAAATTGATCGATTTTAGCGAAATTTGCCAAAAAAAAAAACACACCGAAATCGGCTGTTTTTTACTGATTTTTTCTTGGCGAAGTTTCCCCCCGAAATTTCCCGTGAAATCGGCCGATTTTCCTAAAAATTTGCCCCTGAAAATCCTTCGAAAATTGACTTTTTTCCGCTAAAATCCCGCGAAATGGGCCAATTTTTCTGCGAATTTTGACTTTTCTCCCGCGAAAGTCGCCCGAAATCGGCCGATTGTTCCGCGAATTTTGATTTTTTTCCCGCGAAAATCCCGCGAAATCGGCCGATTTTTCCGTGAATTTGCCCCTGAAAATCCCGCGAAATTTTGCTTTTTTTTCCGCGAAATATCAGAAGCCCTGAGCTATGGTTAAAAAAACCATAGCTGTACCTTTAAAATAACAACAGAACCTTTCCATGGCATGTGAGAATAATTCTGATAAAATATCCCACACTTCCCTGAAGCATTACGAATAAACTTGTAGCACTTTGGCTGCGTGTGATCATGCAGCTGCTCTACATAACGAACCAGCCACTCTATTATTTTATATACAGCATCCAGCACAAAGAAAATGACTCTTTACTTATATTTTGAATGCAATTTTGCATTCCCTCTTGCATTTCTGTTTAGGAAAAAGAATAAAAACAAAAACAAATGTCAATAAAACCCAGTAACAAAAACAACACGTACAGTAAAAATCAAATGACATAACATAATAATATTTATTCAATAAATGTCAAATGCATGTTAATTTTTTTCAATATCTTTGCATACAGTATATTTACCAGCAACAAAAAAAAGACACATTTAACACAATTAAACTAAAAATAGGTCTCAGGTACCCTTTAAGAAACACACTTGTAGTTAAGGAGAAAAATTTAAAGGAACAAACCAAAAAAACCTGAGTATTCTGGGTACAATGTATTTTGAGATGATGCAATTATAAATATTAGAAAGAATTACCAAAGAGAGTATGCTAGTTCATAAACATGGAAAAAAGAGCTGATACTTATGAAAGACAAACATAGAGACAGTGAAAGTGCTAGAGATTAAGAGTGATGGAATTCTTCACAAGGTCACGTATCACATTCTTTATAGTTTAAGAGCTCAGGTAGCGAAGTTTGCAGTGCACCTAGTTTTCGTCGATTCGTGCTCAGTTTTTATAGATGTGTTTATCAAAGTAACCTGACGTTTTCAGTAGCTGCGTATTTGTATTTATTTTGCCTCCTGGCTTGAATGACCTTGAATCAAGGAATGTTACGTGAAGCGTGCCATTATTATTAGTGGGTTGTATTTATTTATTTATTTATTTATTTATTTATTTTTATTTATTACAATCTAAGGATTAAAAACCAAAGGATGAACTGTAAAGGAGTCCTAGACCCTATATAAAAACAGATCACCTAAAAATATATAGAAACACAATAAAATAATAGTTTCAGAAAATACAGAAATATAAAAGCTACTTAAAAATCACTGAAAATTTTCCTAACCCTAGACTTATTTAGAAAAGACATACTTGTTACAATAATTAATTCTCTCGTGTTTAGTAAGTTGTATTACTGCTCGTCCGTCTGGTCGAATACTTCTGCCAGCAATATACGCAAACTACAAGGAGTACAGAATTTCGCTGCTCGCATAGTTTCTGGGACAAGGAAGTTTGATCATGTATCTCCAGCCCTGAAAGCCCTGAGATGGATACCGGTTAAGTCCCACCTGTATCTAAGAGACGTCATGTTGGCCTTTAAATCTATGACAGGTCAGGTACCAAACTACCTCAGTTCAAACTTCATCTCCAGAGGGAATATCAGTGGTCGGACGACCAGATCATCTTCCCAGCTTAATATACCGCTTTTTAAAACCAAGTCGGGACAGAGATCTTTTAATTACAGAACTGTAACATTGTGGAATGCGTTAAAACCCCGTTTTAAATTAAGTGAACCTCTTATCATTTTCAAAAGTAAAATGAAAGCCTTCCTTTTAAATCAATTTTATATGTAAATAGCTTCTTAATAGTTTATTGATAATCAATTAGTGATACTTTTTTTTGTTTTTTTTGATTACCTGTACTATTAATACTTGTCTCTGAAAAGCCCCCATGGGGAGTTGATAATAAAATTTGTATTGTATTGTACTTAAAAATATTTACATTATCAGAAACACGAATGTCTAACGGTAGTTGATTCCGCTGGTCAGTAATTCTATGAAAAAAACTATACTTCAAGACATTAGTTCTTGCATATTTCTTTTTTAAAGTTAAAGAGTCCTTAGCCCTAAGTGAGAAGCGGTCAGCTTCTGAGTGGAAATCTATAATTTTACTGATGTCAATATCAATGTTGCCATTAAGTACTTTATATAAGAAAGTCACGTCAGCTAGTGATCTTCTCTTCTCCAGTAACATGAGGTTTAACTTCTTTAAACGAATGTCATAGGGATCATCACTTTTTAAGATAAGTTTAGTCGCTCGTCTCTGTACTCTTTCCAGCTTATCAGTATTTCTCTTTGTATATGGGGACCAGACCACCGAACAATATTCCAAATTTGAGCGGACCAATGAGCAGTAAAGAGTATGCAAGGTCTTAGGGTCATCCAGACCTTTACAAGTTCTCTTAATCAGACCGAGCATTCTGTTAGCCTTGGATACTACGTAATCTATATGTGGGTTCCATGATAAGTGATGATTTGTAATAATCCCCAAGTCTTTAAACTCTTTAACCTCTCCCATTTCAGAGTTTTCCAGGAAAAAACTAGAAGTGAGTGGTTGAATCTTCTTAGTAATTTTCATAATTTTATAATAACACTCCGCTGATGCAGACTATCCAGGTCCTGTTGAAACAATTCAAGATCACCAGCCGTGTCAATTATTCTAGAACATTTACAGTCATCAGCATAAAGAGCAATAGTACTGCCAGGAATTACTACTTCGGGAAGGTCACTAATAAATATAACAAAAAATAAAGGCCCTGACAAAGCCCTGAGGAACTCCAGATGAGACATCGGACCAGGAAGAGGATATACCATCCAGCACTACTCTCTGTCGGCGATTGCTTAAATAACTTTCACACCATTGTAATAATGAGCCAGTGATCCCAAAGTTGCACAACTTTTGCAACAAAACTGCATGGTTCACTTTGTCAAAGGCTTTGGAAAATTCTAAAAAGACTACGTCAACTTGTCTGCCTTTATCAAGGGCAGTAGCCCATTGATGATGGGTTAAAATCAGTTGAGTCTCACATGATCTACCTTTAATGAAACCATGTTGCCACTCGGTTAAAAATGGTGAGACATGATCATAGATAGCAGAATGAACAATACGTTCTAAGCACTTGGCCGGGATTGCAATAACGAGATAGATCTGTGGTTGGTTACGAGCTCCCTGCTATCTCCCTTATGAATTGGTGTAATATTGGCTGATTTCCATAAAGTGGGCATTTTCCCGGTTCTCAGGGATAAATTAAACAAATGGGCAAGTGGAATAGAAAGCTCTTTGCACAAGTACGTAAAATACGGGCTAGTAAGTTGTCCACACCAGGTGCCTTGTTTACGTTGATCTTGCTTAGAATTCCTTCAAGCTCTGGAGCTGTTGTTGTAACTTCAAATAACAAGTTCGGATTAACAACATCTGTGGCCAACAGTTTAACATCAGTAGTGGATTTAGAGTAGACTGAATGAAAAAACACATTAAATAACTTCACTTTCGAATTCAGGTCTCTAGACCTGGTGTCTCCATAGATAACAGTTTCAGGAATTCGTTTTGTCTTAGATTTGATAGAATAGAATGCCCAAAAATGCTTGGGATTTTCCTAGAGTTTTCCAGACAGAGACTGAAGATACTGTTGATAGCTTGAATTAATAAGCTTCTTGGTCTTCCTCCTAAGATCCTTAAATTTCAGAAATAAATCAGCAGATCCATTAGTCCTCAACGTTTCCAAAGTTTCTTCTTCTTTCTAATTAATTTCATGATTTCGTTATCAATCCAAGGAGGCCTAGAACGCCGTTTCAGAGTTCTTTGTGGTATGTGATGGTCAATTGCACGAAATAACATATCCTGAAATTTATCTAAACTTGTATCAATACTAGTATCTGATGTTACCAGGTCCCAGGGTAAGGTTCTTAATGTCTCTCGTAAACCATTAAAATCCCCTGATCTGTAACAATAAACTTGACGTTGAGCATTTCTTGGCCTTGTTTTCTTAACATGTAACTTGAATGTTAGAGGGTGATGATCAGAGTCAAAGGCATTTGGATGCACCAAGACGTCATCGACAAGAAACTCATCGTTGGTGAGCACAAGATCAAGGATATTTCCATGGGAGCCAGGATTACTAGTATCACGAGTCACATTAAGATTCTTCTGCAGAAGAAAGAAATCATCCAGAACATTACAGAACTCCACAGTTTCAGGGTCAGACCCAGTGGGGCATCCAAGGTTCCAATCGATGTTAGGAAAGTTGAAGTCTCCTACAACTACTAAGTTTGTTAAACCATTACCTGAATATTTATCCAGGAAATAAATAAAATCAGCCAAGAATGATTCATCTGCATTCGGATGTCTGTAAAACACTGCGAGAAGAATAAGTATTATTTTCAATCTGTTGTGTTTGAATCGACTGGACGGCTACGAAGCGACCGTAATGTGTGTACGAATTGATGAGGTACGAATCGACTGGAGAGCAGAACTCTAGTCATTCGAAGTCAAGTAACTCTTACAGTGTCAATAGTCTAAGTGTTTGCGACACAGGTGGTTAGTTGTAAGAACCGGATTCAAGTGACCACGGTAAATTTTAAATAGCGGAACAAAATCTAGTTTAGCCTAGCCTGCTAAAACGGCCGTCTTCTCTCCCTCCTCGCCGCTTTTGACGTTTTTCCATTTTCTGTAGCTAACTCCTGGCGATATGTTCTTAGACGAGGACACTAGTAGAGACGGCTGTTTTCGCACGCTAAAGTTTACAGCGGCGAATTCGAGTTTAACCCTCGGGCGTATAAGAGCGGGGGGGGCGGCTAGTTTCCCCCCTTCTAAGGTTTTTGGAGTTTTTTCCTGGACGAAAAAACATCAAAACCTGACGTTTTCAGTAGCTGTTCGTTTCTCCCTACCGCGCATTTTGAGACAAGTTTAGTGATGTTGTTTTTATAATGAATTTGGCAAAATGAAGCTCTGCAGAATTTTTGCATCCAGATTTTGTATTTCTCAAAGTTGAAATGCAGAATTTCTGCATGATCCATTTGTTGTTGATTTTTTAATGAATTTAGCGGGAAAATGGCTCTGCAGAATTTTTGCATCCAGATTTTGTAAGAGTCAAACTTGAAATGCAGAATTTCTGCATTATCCATTTGTTGTTGATGTTTTAATGAATTTAGCGGAAAAATGGCTCTGCAGAATATTTGCATCCAGATTTTGCAAGTGTCAAAGTTGAAATGCAGAATTTCTGCATTATCTATTTGTTGTTGATTTTTTAATGAATTTAGCGCAAATATGGCTATGCAAAACTTTTGCATCTAGATTTCTAAGTTGAAATGCAGAATTTCTGCATGATCCATTTTTTGTTGTTGATTTTGTAATGAATTTAGCGGGAAAATGGCTATGCACTGAATTTTTGCATCTAGTCTCTAGGTTAAAATGCAGAATTTCTGCATCATTCATGTTTGTTACAATTACTTTCTTTGATTTTTTTTTTGCAGTAATTAGTCCTTAATAAGACAACACTGTTTTCGCACTGCAATATTTTGGGCCTTTTTTTGACTTCGCAACCTTCACGCTCCTTTAAAACGTGAAAGTTTTTGAGCCAGGCAAGCACCTTGGATAACATCTGACTTAAAGAAACTAATTTTTGAAAGAGAAAAACTTAAAAAGATACTGAAAAGAACTGGCTTGACTACAAAAGTATTAGACATAAAATTAATTACGAAATTAAAACTGCCAAAGAAGAATACTATAGAAATTACTTTGGAGAAAACTCAAAGAACCTAAATCAGACATGAAAAAAATTAACAATTTACTGCATAATAATCTGAGTACAACGTCGATTAAAAAGATAGAATATAACAACACAAATTATACTACCCCAGATGATATTGGGAATGCTTTAAATTCCCATTTTACTGAATTGGACAGAAACAAGCTTCCCAGCTGCCATCCTCCTCAAGGCAGCTATCAGACTCCCTTGTTCAGCACTCCTTCGCCGTTACAGGAGGCAAACAATAATAGGTCCATCCCTCACCAATCTTTTCAACCTTCTATTAGAACTGGAATTTTCCCAAAGGGACTGGAAATTAGCAAAAGTGACAGCTATATACAAAAATGACAAGAAATGCATTTCTGGTAATTACACACCAATTTCTGTATCACCAGCCGTTACTAAGCTGATAGAAAAACTATTTTTTTCTAACTTTACGGTTATCTCCTAGAACATGGTTTTTACTTTTTGACTCTCAATCAAGCTTCAGGCCGCTACATTCCTTTTTGACAGCTTTATTAGATGTTACTAATGATTGGTTTCTAAATATATATAAAGGCGTATTAAATGGCGCCATATTCTTAGATCTTAAAAAGGCTTTCGACATCATGGATCGCAGAATTCTGTTGGAAAAACTGAAACTATATGGTGTATGCGTAGCAAGACTAAATTGGAGTTGCTTCATACCTTACAAAAACAACACAAAAAAACTTTTATTGATGGTGTGCTGTCAGATAGCTGCACAATTAAAGCGGAATACCATAGGGTTCTATTCTAGGTCTGCTACTATTTATTGTTTAATAGAGCGCTTACAATTTGTAGGTAAATTGCGGTGAAACATTTCCGTCAAATGGTACTGGTAACTTTTTTCGCACCGAAAACATGAACGGGATTGAGTTTTACCATTTACAATATACCGGTAAATTTTTCGCTTTCTCTCGACTTTGAGCCTGGCACTGGTAATCCAAACAAATGCTACAGAAAATTTCGGTCGTTTCGGTAAAAACGGGAAAAAGGTAATACCTTGAATGGTATTACCTTTCTTTCGGAAAATTTCCACCGGGATGAACTGTTCCATTTGAATTCTCCCCGGAATTTCCGGGTTTTCTATACAAATGGTAAACGCTCGTGGTCTTCGATCTTGTAACCTCTACTCTAAAGTGTCCATGTATGCAGATGATACTTCTACGTTTAACTGTTGCACATTCTGATGAGCACATCCTAGAACAACAAAAGAATCACATAATCTACATGAAATACATACATAGCTAATAGCGAATAAACTTAGCCTAAATGTGATAAAGACAAAATATATCATTGTGGCACGTCAATGCAGGATAAAATACCCTCAGCACCAGCTTAATATTCATGTCTATCACAAACCCCTTATCAGGCATTAGACGTATAAACATCTTGGTGTTGAAATAGATCAATAATTAACTCGGAGAGATCATGTAGACAAAATTGCTAAGAAGGTTTCTGGAGGGATTGGGGTTCTGAGACGTGTAAGGAATCTCATAACTTATACTACATTAACTACGATGTACAAATTAACTCCATTGTATTACCGTATTTTGATTATTGTAGTATAATGTGGGGGAGCTGTGGGAAAAATAGAGCTGCCAGGGTGATAAACTTCTCTAGTTGCGATAGACGGTCAGTTGAGATACTGGATGAAATTGGGTGGGATAATCTTGAGACACGAAGGACAAGGCAATTAGCCACAATAATGTATACATTGAAAAATCACATTGTACCAGATCATTTGTCTCAAATTTTTAATAGTACAAACCGGCTATGTATTCCTATAATCTAAGAAACTCAACACATAATTTGTTTTAACCAAGACCGTAAGTGACATACTTTCCGTAGTGAAAAAAACTTGTTGTTTAATTTTAATTTTACATTCATTCAATGTATTACGGCATAAAGTTCGTGTTTTTCAACTAAACGTCAGAGTCTATGCTGCGGTGAGACCCTTTGTTCAAAAAAAAAAGCTTTACACCGCACCTACGAATGAATTAGGTGAAACAAAAAGAAATATAACAGTCATACGCTGTAAATTTATGTAAAAGAGGGTTCTTTATGATATAAATGTTCTTTGTCTTTCTTAACGGCTGTCAGTCGGCAAACAGTAACCTTTTCATGTTTCGTTCCTCGAAAGTCGAGATAAAGTTTTCCGTCTTCATCAGTGTAGGGAGCCAGATACTTCTTCAATCGCTCTTCAGTGACAGGGGAAAGATCAAACAGGCCACATGTAGTCGACCATTGCCATTCGAGAAACTCCTGAACGGTTTCAAACACAAGCCCCTTGTAGTGGGTGTCAAAACTCCGAAAGATTTCATCAAATCCCGCCGATAAACAATAGCGTTCCATCTTCGTCTTTGACTCAAAATGAAACAAACGTAAAATACGCTCTGCGTTTTCGGGATTCAGTAGCACGTAAGCGTTGTAATCAAACAAGGGTAGATAGGACATGTATTGAACTGCTACTTTTCCACTAACCTTAAGACTGGCAAACATGTTGTTGAAGACTTGCTGCCTGTTAGTCATCCAATGAAGAGCGTGATTACTGAAAATAATGTCGTAGACTTCAGCACCAATTCCTGGGAAGTTTATGGCACTCCCTTCTACAAACGAGAGATTCTCGATTTGACTGTGCGCTTCTTTGGCCAGTTGAATTCGTTCCTTGTCAGGATCGACACCAGTAACCATTCCTTCGGGTCCTACCAACTCAGCTAGGTATGCAGACAGTTCTCCTGTACCGCAGCCTAAATCCAAGATAACATCTCCAGCTTTGGGGTAGACATCGACATCTGTCTGGATGAAGTCTTCACCGTCCACTTTTTGCCCGGAAAGCGAGGCTTGTTGGTAACCTTCAGCAGGACTTCGTTGCATTTCTTTTAAGAGTCGACGAGACGTCTTTTAGAGATAGACTCCATGAAGTTGCACAGAAGTTTGAAAACCCTTCTTATTTTAGTGAGTAAAATCTAGCAGAGCATATGCCACGTGACTAAGTCCTATGTGCATCATTGTAATCAAATTCTATTTTAGGTGACTCGTTTTTCTCGATCGCGCCCAAAATATCCTCTTCCCCTCCGATCACCTGCCACGTAGGTTAAGTTTTCGAACTAAAAATACAACTTACTTGACCCAGAAAAAAGTTACGTGATAATTACACGTGAGATATTGTAACCGGAAACTGTTTACGTCTAGGTCGACAGGGAAGAAATCTGTCTTTAACCTTAATACACGACTTTGGAATCATGAATATAAACACTCTGTTGTTGTGTACTATTATTGCAGTTTCTTATTATGAACTACGTTTCATTTCACCCCCCCCCCCCCTCCCTCAACGTTGTCATATTGTGCCTAATTTTGTACCTGTAATTTAGTGTAACTATAGGTAGCTTATGCCTCTTTGGTCATACCGTGCAAATACACTTCCAAATCCCTTAACTAAGGATTGCCTTAAGATTCAAATTTCTGTTTTTTTGAAATGACAGACCTGAAAGGCAATGAAAAAAGGAGAACATTATATTGTTTTGGCATTTACTCAATGTGCAAGACAAAATAAATGTGTACTTATAATACGTCCAAAATATAACACTACCCTACGGACTGAGTCACGTAGAACGCACGTCAACTGATACTCTGATAGCTTAATTTAGTACCTTTTGTGCATTTGATCTCTAAAAGATTAGTGAACTCGTAAAAGAAGTACAAGGAAGTGCAGCTGATGGTTCAGCAAGTCTCGTAATTTAATTACCGTAAAATTCCGAAAATAAGCCCCGGGGCTTATATTTTTCAAAGACCCTTTTTGAGGGGCTTATTTTTTGAGGGCCATATTGGAAGGGACTTATCTACGGAGGGAAATTTGCGTTTAGAAATCGATTGGGCTAGCCTCACAGTTGGAAGTAAATTTACCGTTTTTGCTTTGTTTTACTTTCCAGTTGAGGGCAATTTGGCAAGTACAAGTCCCCGGGGGCTTATATTTTGGAGGGGCGATTTAACGGAGGGTTTTTTGCGTTAGCGATTTGGGGGGCTTATATTTGGAGGATATATATAGACGGGCTTATTTTCGGAATTTTACGGTATTGTAGTATAATGTGGGGGAGCTGTGGGGAAAACAGAGCTGCCAGGCTGATAATAACCTTCTCTAGTTGCGATAGACGATCAGTTGAGATACTGGATGAAATTGGGTGGGATAATCTTGAGACACGAAGGACAAGGCAATTAGCCACAATAATGTATACATTGAAAAATCACATTGTACCAGATCATTTGTCTCAAATTTTTAATAGTACAAACCGGCTATGTATTCCTATAATCTAAGAAACTCAACACATAATTTGTTTTGACCAAGACCGTAAGAGATGTACTTTCTTGTTAGTGAAAGATACTTGTTCTTTAATTTTAATTCACATTCATTCAATGTATTACGGCATAAAGTTTGTGTTTTTCAACTAAAAGTCAGAGTCTACGCTGCAGTGAGACACTTTGTTCAAAAAGATAGCCTTACACCGCACCTACAATGAATTAGGTGAAACAAAAAGAAATGTAACAGTCATACACTGTAAGTTTATGTAAAAGAGGGTTCTTAAGAAATGTTCTTTGTCCTTCTTAACGGCTGTCAGTCGGCAAGCAGTAACCTTTTCATGTTTCGTTCCTCGAAAGTCGAGAGAGAGCTTTCCGTCCTCATCAGTGTAGGGAGCCAGATACTTCTTCAATCGCTCTTCCGTGACAAGGGAAGGATCAAACAGGCCACATGTAGTCGACCATTGCCATTCGAGAAACTCCTGAACGGTTTCAAACACAAGCCCCTTGCAGTGGGTGTCAAAACTCCAAAAGATTTCATCAAATCCCGCCGATAAACAATAGCGTTCCATCTTCGTCTTTGACTCAAAATGAAACAAACGAAAAATACGCTCTGCGTTTTCGGGATTCAGTAACACGTAAGAGTTGTAATCAAACAAGGGTAGATAGGACATGTATTGAACTGCTACTTTTCCACTAACCTTAAGACTTTCAAACATGTTGTTAAAGACTTGTTGTTTGTCAGTCATCCAATGAAGAGCGTGATTACTGAAAATGATGTCGTAGACTTCGGCACCAATTCCTGGGAAGTTTATGGCACTCCCTTCTACAAACGAGAGATTCTCGATTTGACTGTGCGCTTCTTTGGCCAGTTGAATTCGTTCCTTGTCAGGATCTACACCAGTAACCATTCCTTCGGGTCCTACCAACTCAGCTAGGTATGCAGACAGTTCTCCTGTACCGCAGCCTAAATCCAAGATAACATCTCCAGCTTTGGGGCAGACATCTGTTTGGATGAAGTCTTCACCGTCCACTTTTTGCTCGGAAAGCGAGGCTTGTTGGTAACCTTCAGTAGGACTTCGTTGCATTTTTTTTTTTCGAGTCAACGAGACGTCTTTGAGAGATGAAATGGGTCGATGAAGTTGCACAAAAGTTTGAAAAGCCTGCTTATATTAGTGAGTAAAATCTAGCGGAGCCTATGCCACGTGACTAAGCCCTACGTGCATCATTGTATCCAAATTCTATTTTAGGTGACCTGTTTTTCTTGATCGCGCCCCAAATATCCCCTTCCCCTCTGAATGCCTGCCAGGTAGGTTAAGTTTTCGAACTATAAATACAACTTACTTGACCCAGGAAAAGTTACGTGATAATTACACTTGAGGTATTATAATCGGAAACTGTTTACGTCTGGGTCGACATGGGAGAAATCTGTCTTTAACCTTAATACCCGACTTTGGAATCATGAATATAAACACTCTGTCGTTGTGTACTATTACTGCAGTTTATTATTATGAACTACGTCAGTTTCATTTCACTCCCCCCTCAACGTTGTCATATTGTGCCTAATTTTAATTTGTACCTTTAATTTAGTGTAACCATAGGTAGCTCATGCCTCTTTGGTCATTCAGTGCAAATACACTTCCTAATCCCTTAACTACAGATTGCCTTAAGACGGAAATTTCTTTTTTGTTGTTATAAAATGACAGACCTGAAAGGAAATGAAAAAAGGAGAACATTACATTTTTTTTTTCGCATTTACTCAATGTGCAAGACTTAAAATAAATGTTTACTTATGATACGCCCAAAATATAACACAACCCTAGATTGAGTCACGTAGAACGCACGTCAACTGATACTCTGATAGTAGCTTTTGTGCATTTGATCTCTAAAAGATTAGTCAACTCATAACAGAAGTACAAGGAAGTGCAGCTGATGGTTCAGCAAGTCTTGTAATTAACTAAACAGACTAGGGACACTCGGGTTCATTTTGCATATGACTTTTTGTTCGAGCAAAAAACATTCTCTTCCGGTTTTTTAAATGCGCCTAGAATTAAATAACTGAATACTACCGACAAGCCTAAGGTGTAAAACCTCGACTGTACTGTGGCGACCTGTGCGGCTGTTATTTTTTCTTATACTACAACTAATAATAATAATAACTATAATAATAATAATAATAATAATAATAATGTGGGGAATGATACGGAATAAGAGGGAATGGACCAGAATATAGGAAAGATCCATGGAGCCAGTAACAATAATGAGCTGCAAAAGATCATCCTCCTAGGAACGGTGCATATACTGAGAAGGTTTCTGTACATCAAATATAAAAACTCCCCTAGTATCGGAGGACCAAGGATTAGCCCCGGCTCTAGCAGAGTGTAGGGAGCAATTAATAGCACTGAAAACGTTTATAATAATAATGATAATTAATGATAATAATAATTTGATAATGATAATAATAATAAACTTTAATAACTTTGATTATGTTCAAAACTAAGTGGGGTCACCTAAAATAGAATTCGACACAAGAATGAAGCACGTAGGACTTAGTCACGTATATGCATGTTGTGAGACAAATAAATGCTCTGCTAGATTATACTTTATTATTATATAAACAGGCTTTTCAAACTTTTGAGCAACCTCACCGTCTCATTTTATCGCTAAAATACGTTTCGTCAGCTCGTAAAAGAAATGCAACGAAGTGAAGCTGAAGGTTACCAACAAGCCTCGCTTTCCGAGCAAAAGGTGGACGGTGAAGACTTCATCCAAACAGATGTCTGCCCCAAAGCTGGAGACTTCATCTTGGATTTAGGCTGCGGTACAGGAGAACTGTCTGCATACCTAGCTGAGTTGGTAGGACCCGAAGGAAAGGTCATTGGTGTCGATCCTGACAAGGAACGAATTCAACTGGCCAAAGAGTCGCACAGTCGAGTCGAAAATCTCTCGTTTGTAGAAGGGAGTGCCATAAACTTCCCAGGAATTGGTGCCGAAGTCTACGACATCATTTTCAGTAATCACGCTCTTCATTGGATGACTGACAAACAACAAGTCTTTAACAACATGTTTGAAAGTCTTAAGGTTGGTGGAAAAGTAGCAGTTCAATACATGTCCTATCTACCCTTGTTTGATTACAACTCTTACGTGTTACTGAATCCCGAAAACGCAGAGCGTATTTTTCGTTTGTTTCATCTTGAGTCAAAGACGAAGATCGAGCGGTATTGTTTATCGGCGGGATTTCAAATCATTCGGAGTTTTGACACCCACTGCAAGGGGCTTGTGTTTGAAACCGTTCAGGAGCTCCTCGAGTGGCAATGGTCGGGTACATATGGCGTGTTTGATCCTTCACTTGTCACTGAAGAGCGTTTGCAAAAGTATCTAGCTCCCTACACTGATGAAGACGGAAAGCTCTCTCTTGACTTTCGAGGAATGAAGCATGAAAAGGTTACTGCTTCCCGACTGAAAGCCGTCAAGAAAGAAAAAGAACATTCATAACGAAGTCTCCCTCACCTTTTAGCTGTAAAAGGCTAGCGATACGATAATATGAACAGTCTGTCCTCAGCTGTCAGGCAAGCAACTTCTCTAGCTAATTTTCGACGATTATTAATTAATTCCGACACGGAGTTCATGAAAATTACAACAGGCTATAATTAAGCTCCCTTTTCTTAGTTAGTAACATGTTTGTATTATCCATGCTGAATCTGTCAGTACAAAGTCTGCACTGATACGTTTTATTTTTTTCCGTATATTACATTGATGGAAATATTTACTTATTTTTGGATAATTCCTGATGTTTGTAACCGTGTGTAAAAAAAAATGATGATGATGATTCAGAATGGGCCGCCTTCTTTGTGGCTTCCTGTGACCACGGGGGGGCTTCCTAGCCCAACAAGCCTGGATTACATTAGCATATAGCTGTTATAAGAAATTTGATAAAATAATGCTAAATTAAATGTAATATAGTTATTCAATAAGCAAAAATAGAAATAAAACCAATTTTAAGGAAAAATGCAATTTTTTTAAAAACATGGCTGTCAAAACCGGTTGCTATGATCACGTCAATGTTGACGTAGTCACGTCGCGACGGCTTTAAAAATGGTCCCAGTTAAATTTTAGGTAAGCTCGTTTCACTTTTTTAAAAGCTTCAATTGATTTGCTTTCTCAAATGTCAGTTAACGTTAATAGAAAGAAATTGACTGTTAATCTGTTAGCCGTGGAAACTCGTCAAAGTATTTAGCAATTATTGGATCAGGGTAAGTATAGTCGGAAGAATTAAGGATAACACCCTTCGAGATCTGCATAATTCTTCAAATAACATTAATAGTCTGTTGTCTCATATTGACGAACTTAGAGTTTTTATGTCCTCTTCAAAAGTTGATATTTTACATATCAACGAGTCAAAATTAGACTCTACAGTACGTGACGACGAAGTTTACATACCTGGCTTTGAAATAGTCAGAAAAGATCGTAAAATTAACGGAAGGAATGGAGGTGGAGTATGTACATACGTACGCACTAATCTGAACTATCGAATACGTAATGATTTAAATAGTGATCTTTTAGAGTGTCTTTTTATTGAAATCAGTAAGCCACGAGGTACACCATTTCTGGTCGGTACTTGGTATCGACCCCCAAGTTCTCCACCCAATTTATTTAGCGAATTTGAGAATGTTAAAATTATTGCTAAAATTGACGCGGAAAATAAGGAATTATATTTACTCGGTGATATCAACTGCAATTTGTTACCTGAAGCAATTACAGTCAATTCTTCCCATCTGATAAACATTTTCGATATATATGGTCTTAGTCAGTTAATCAATGAACCAACACGTGTCACCCAGAACTCAAAAACATTAATTGATTTATGTATAACGAGCTCCCCAGAGAAGATTACAAATTCCGGTGTCATTCACCTTGGCATAAGTGATCATTCTCTTGTTTTTTTGTCACGTAAGACTCAATACTGCCGTATTGGCCCTCGCGTGATTGAAACACGGCAATTTAAACACTTTAACGGAGGAAAATTCTTAAGTGACCTCAATCAACTACCTTGGGCCAATGTTGATTTGTATTCTGATCCCAATGAAATGTGGCATGTATGGAAAGAAATGTTTCTTGGCTGCGTCGATAAACACGCACCACTTAAATCCAAAAGAATTCGGAAAAAACGATCTCCATGGATTACTAGAGAGTTACTGAGCAAAATCCGAAAACGAGATTTCCTTAAAAAGAAGGCAATCTCCTCCAATAACCCGGCTATATGGGATCAATTTAGGTGTGCAAGAAATCAGGCAAATAACGCAATTAAACTCGCAAAAAAACTCTATGTTTCTGACAACCTGGAAGCCAACAAAGGTAATTTGCGCAAAACATGGAATGTTATCAACGAGCTAACTTCACGTAACAGTGGTAAGTCAACGAATATTTTGGAGATCAAGGTAGGTGATAAAATAGCAAGTAACCCTTTGGACATTGCGGAAACTATTAACGATCACTTTACAAACGTTGCGCAAGTATTAGCACAAGATATTCCTGTTGTCGATGTTAATCCTGAGTCTTATTTAAAGCCCACTGATCATTCGTTTTCTCTTCAAATTCCGAGTGTTGATATTGTTTCTAACGTTTTGTCGAAAATTGATGAAAAGAAAGCCACCGGTCTTGATATGATTCCGAGTAAATTGTTGAAAATGGCTGCTAATATCGTCGCACCCTCTCTTACCTCAGCATTCTCAAAGTTTATTCTCACTGGGATATATCCAAACGATTGGAAAACAGCCAAAGTGACTCCACTTTTTAAAAAGGGCATTAAATCGGACCCTAACAACTACAGGCCAATATCTGTAATCCCTATAATTTCGAAAGTTTTTGAAAGAATTGTTTATAATCAACTTTTCCATTATCTAGATGATAATAAATTGCTACTAGGTTGCCAATCAGGGTTCCGTTCTCTACATAGTACGCTCACGGCTTTGCTTGAGGCAACAAATGCTTGGTCAGTAAACATCGACAATGGCCTTCTAAATGGCGTTGTCTTTATTGACCTTACTAAGGCATTCGACACCATTGATCATGAGATCATCTTGCGTAAGATGTCATACTTGGGTGTCGATCAGGCAGCTATAAAATGGTTCTCGTCGTACTTAAGTGGCCGAACCCAAAGATGTAATGTCAGTGGCGAACTATCATCTGCTCGTACCCTCAGTTGCGGTGTGCCGCAGGGTAGCATATTGGGTCCTTTGCTATTTTTAATTTACATTAATGATCTTCCCAACTCCCTGCGGGGCGCCGTACCAAGAATTTTGCCGATGACACCAACCTTACGTTATCTGCTAAGACGTTAACAGAGCTTAAGCTAGCTCTAACCCCTGAATTAAATAACCTTAGCTGTCGGCTGAAAGCTAACAAGCTCAGTCTAAATGTTGCTAAAACAGAGCTAATGATTATTGGATCAAGACAAAGACTATCTGCCCAATGTGACGATGTAGAAATCAGAATTGATGACCAAATTATCAAGAGAGTCGATCATACCAAATCCTTGGGTCTTACCATAGACGCTCAACTCTCTTGGAGTAAACACGTTGAAGAGATTTGCAAGAAAGTTTCTTCAGCTATAGGCGCCCTAAAATGTATGCGGCCCTTTATATCCAAAGAAACTGCAATTCAAATTTATAACGCTTTAATTATACCTCATTTTGATTACTGCAGCCCCGTCTGGGACTGTTTGAGTGGTTACTTGAGTGATAAGCTTCAAAAATTACAGAATCGTGCAGCCAGAGTTATTACTAAATCACCCTTTGATGCGAGCTCAAACCACCTTCTCTCCACCCTCAGCTGGGAGAGGCTATCTCTTCGACGAAAGAAACAAAAAGCCTTAATGATGTATAAAACCATGAATGACCTTGCTCCAGAATATCTACAAAATCTTTTCTCTCAGCGTCACTCTGCTTACAACTTAAGAAACTCTGAGGGAAGGCTGACCCTGTCCAAACCAAGCACCAATTATTTGAAACGAAGCTTCTCTTACAGCGGGGCCATGTTATGGAAAAACTTGCCCAAAAACTTAAAAAACGCTGCATCCGTTGAGCATTTTAAGCGAAATATCAAGAAGGTAGCTGATATATCGGATTCCCACACGGCAATCATGTAAAGCAGTTGTAATTAGTTTTAGTTTTTAACTTAAGCTTAACTGATGATTTCCCGTGTTTAAATAAAGATTTACATACATACATACATACAATCATACGGAAGACGAATCCAATTAGAGATAATTATTTTGTTATTCATTCAAAATAATTGTTAGTTTAAAATCAAGCTAAAACAATATGCTTACATCGATCGATGTTTGGTTCTAGTCGTGCCTGTTTCTTAGCCTCCCACGCAAACGTTCTTAGGGGTTCGTAACGCCACAGTGGGGCAGGAACGCGTGACGACCCCGAAGAACGTCTAAGAACCGTAAGGGCGTTTGAGTGGGAGGCTACCTGTTTCTCGGCAAGTTCAGAATATGAAGGAATGTTTAGTCTAGCATATATTATTTAAAAAGAAGATATTATCTGTCAACTGTGTTCTTTCTGTTCTTGCTATTTTTTTAGGCAGTAGTTCGCTTAATTCTCCTTTGTGAGACGTGCGAAATGTTCCGCCAATTTTACTGCTCTACCAAAACAACACAACCTCGTCCCCAGGAATTCTCCGTTGGCGTTGCTTTTTCTAGCTTTTATGCTGGACTATTGACGTCATTTTCCACATATCGCAAACGTCTTTTAAATTTGGCCAACGCTAGCTAGCTGGTTATGAAGAATTAGGCGTGGGATTTTAGCCAGACTGTTCACAGTCCTCTATTTCCCGTAAGATTATCGAGACCGAGCGCTTTGCGTTACGGGCTTGCCATCTTGCATGAGTGTCAAAACTACTTAGGGGGCGGGGGCGATTCGGGAGGAAGCGCAAAAAATAGATCAAAGTATTTTTCTCAATAAACAATTATTGGACTGAGATTATTGTAATGTCAGCAATAATCTTTGAGATACCGAAAAAACCGAATCTAACACTTGTTTTATTACACATTGTTTTGGAAGAAAATAAAACAATATTTTCAAAGACAACTTGCCAAAAAACACAGTTTGACATTGCTGCTTGGCAATCATATTTTTGGCGCAACCTGGCTACAGATAAGTTAGTAGCTGTTAGCAGATAACTGACTATTCGTAAAAAGTTGCGCTGATTTTCAACATTAACTACAGGCTCTCAGCCAATAAGAAGAAAGATAGTGAGACTAATGTATGAATAACAATAAAAAATGGTAGCTGTTGTCAGAAATGCTTTGCAAGGAGTTCTCGCCCCATGTAGGGAAATCCAAGATAGATTTGGATTCTGGATTCCACGCCGAGGATTTCGGATTACAGGTACTGAATTCCGGATTCTTTTTTGAGTGGAATTTGGATTCCGGATTTCAATCATTAATGGGATTCCAGATTCCTTGGGCTGTATTTCCTGTGTATTGCAGATTCCAAAGCCCAGGATTCCAGATTTCGCAAGCAAAATTTCCCGCATTCCGGAATCTCAATTCCCTTACACGGGGAGTAGGGGGCATGGGGGTAGGGGTGGGGAGCGAATAGGAGAGGACCCTGGGAACGAGGTCGAAGCAGAGACAAATGAACACCGTTGAAAACTTAACCCGGCATCTGCCTTTTGGTCATATGACATTTCTCAAATTAGTCACTAAAATGTCTGAAATTCATTAACAGTAGTCAAATTCAATAACACAATATTAAGAGTAATATGACAATTCAATAACTAAAAATAGGAAACAAATGGATATTTTCATTGGCAAAGTGTAGATTTTGAACAAAATGGCTGTCAAAACTAGGTTGCCATGGTAACGTCGATGTTGAAGTATGCGTCACGACGACTTGAAAATGGTTCCAAAAATTTTTCTTAGGAAAAGTTGCTAAATTTGGCGGTCATAGCTTGAACAAGAGGAAATAATCTATCTTGGCTTGAACGATTTTCAAGTTTTTTCAACTTTGTCATGAGGGGGGTCCTCAACCCCCCCCCCCCCTCCACCCCCCCGATATAATCATTAAAAAAAGACGGTACATGGCTCTGTTCATTAGATCTTTTAAAATTGTACGAGCAAGTAAGAGGTTTATGAACTAGGTAAAGAAGCTAGTTGCCCTTCCCGAAATATGAGTAAGAAAGCCTTGGACGATCAGCCTTCCGCTCTGTACGTTGCTGCCCTGCCGCTGCAGTGGAACTTTCTGTCACATGACATTAAAAAGGCCAAGTCCTTGGGCCTTTTTAAGACCATTTAAATTTTCTTTCAAGAAAAGTACCAAGTTTTCTGAAAATCCACTTTTGAGCATAAAACAGCTAAAACTGACCATCATTTGCCAAATGGAATGAAACAAATGGCAAAAGACGATTTTTAGGTTTTTGATTGAAAACACACCTTGTTAGCACACTTTTTATGCGTGAATACGTTTTTGTTCATTCATCTCTTGTCCATTTTGTTGTCTTTTTCCCTAATTTCTTCTTTGACTGTATATTTAGCTGTTTTGGAAAGCACCATTATTTGTTCGGTCATCATTTTTTTTATATTAGGGAATTAAGTGATTAATTAGCGTTAATCCTGAATTAAACATTTAATCCATAATTCTGTATATATCTTCCTAGCTATTTACTGTCTGAGACATTTTCTAAACATGAATTCTAATCCCCAGTCAAAACATCAGTGCTCTCCAACAAGAGAAACCTTCGCTCCAAATTTGGCTTAACCCTCTGCTAAACTTGGCCGTCTTTGAAGAGCTGCGGCCAAGGTGAATAGTTTCGAATAGCTTCGGCCAACTTCAAAACCAACAGTAATCAGAGTATAATCTTTATCAAAAACAGAATACTGTACTTCCCGTTAATGCCAACCTATTTCCAGTTTATACGCAGTCTTAAAGATCTTACAGTAGTATGTATGAACAATTCAAGCTCTCGTATCACTGTATTTTATCAAACCGATCTTTCATTTCGCCTATCTTTAAAAAAACTGTACAAAGAAGCGTCTTTATCCTCTTTAATGTGCTAATTGCAAACTCATGCATCAGTTTTATTTAAACGTCAGCGTTTCAGATAAGCTGTTGAGGTTTCCGAAAAAGAAAAAAAACATTAATAAAATAGAAAAAATTAGGAGGAAATACAAAAATGTGAAAAAAAAAAAAAAGAAATGAACTACTTATTACACAGTATTAATTTATTTGCTGCATAAAACGAAATTTGACGCTCTTTGTCTCAGGTGCTCAGTGAGTCCAGAAAGTCCATTGCCATAGCTGCTGATGTTGAAGTAAACCATGAGTTGTTGTGTTAACGTATAGAAAATAAGTATTTGATCCCCGAAGATTGTGTGTAGCATTCCTCGTGACATCGTGTCAACATGGATTGTCTAAGAGACCATATTACGTGAAAATAGAATTACCATAAATTAAACATTTTTGCGGCCAGATGTTGTGTGAAAACAATTACTTTCAAACGGCGTATTTCGAAAAATCTCCAGAAGCATTTGGATTGATATCATCGGTTCGAGTTGTGCTTGAATGAGAATTTACTTGAAATATAGCGGACTGGCAATATAGCATAAAATTTTTGACGATCAGAGTAAATGTCACGTGGTTATAGTGCCACGCCTCTTTGGGGTCTGAGTCGAGATTCTGCTGTTGCCGGCATTTTTTCATGAAAATCTCTCAGCTACATATAATGCGTATTAATGCCTTGACCCAAAGACCCAATGCGAGAATTCGGCGGTTTCCAAATCTAGGTCATAATTTATGCCGAAATGATAAATCTCATAGTTTATTAGATATAATCGTGTAAAGTTTGCTTATCATTTTCGCATGAATTATGACCTAAATTTGGAAACCGCTGAATTTCTCGCATTGGGTCTTTGCGATTTTGGTGAAACTCTGTTCAACGCAAGGCACTAATACGCATTATATGTAGCCGAGAGATTTTCACGAAAAAATGCCGGCAACAGCCAGGAGCCGAGTAATCGGCTCCCGCAACAGCAGAATTTCGACTCAGACCCCAAAGAGGCGTGGCACTATAACCACGTGACATTTACTCCGATCGCCAAAAATTTTATGCTATATTGTAAATTGATCTATATGTTATCCATGTTATATGTTAGACTTACGATCAAAGTAAAGGTGGGGATACCAGAGAGCTTCAAAGTAGGATAGTACTCTCACAAAATAACTGGGTCGAGTCACCTTAAACTGAAACTTGGGAAGTTTAACTTGAGAGACCGTTTCATGTGCAGCTGCACTTGCGGGGGAATAAAGAGATCAAGAGAGTCATTTGAGGGTTCAACATTTCCAGGTTAAACTTCAGGAGAGACAGAAGGGCTCACTGGTGTCTTGTGTTTTGCCGCGTCCACGG
The DNA here is from genome assembly GCA_964035705.1 of Porites rus. NCBI lineage: Eukaryota > Metazoa > Cnidaria > Anthozoa > Scleractinia > Poritidae > Porites > Porites rus. Next base: position 15,185,150 of record OZ038000.1, on the reverse strand, counting down.
GTCTCGATGTTTCCAGGAAGTAATAAATTCTTGCAGCGGCAAGGTGAATCAGTTCATTAACAAGATCTGCTTCGCGGATTTTATTTTCAGTGTCCTCTTCTTCACGGAATTTCCTCGTCTAGAACTTTCCGAGCTTCTAGTTTAACTCACAGAGATTCCTTTTGCTGGGGGGAGCTTCGACACGTGTTGTGCTAATCAGCTTGCAGCTGCTCGTTAACGGCATAGGCGATACGTTTAACGGTGGTTCTATGTCCTTCACGCGTGGCCCTTTTACCTTTGACAGGCTTTTCCCTTTGTGTGGCGTCACCACTTCCACTTTTAGACAGTTGATTCGACAAGGTTCCACAGCACCTGCGCGTAAGCAAGATTTATCCGATTCGATAACCCACAACCACAAGAGTTACAATGTATCTTACAACCACAAGAATTATCTCCTCAAGAAATGTCCGGCTCGAAGTGACTCCATGAAAAGAATGAATAGAAGGCTTTAGGTCGCTTTAGCCGATAATCATGATTTAGTCCACGGAACCTACAGCGAAATCAGGCGAAGCCGACACGCTTTTTCTCAATCCCATGATTTACTATTGGCACAAAAAATGACAGGCAAGCAAGGAGTGCACACTAAAATAACTAATATCCCCTAATAATCCCCTAACACGACGGCTAGTATAGTTTCGACTAGTTTCAAACGAAGCAAAAATTCATTCCGATGAAATCTCCAGCAATGACTGACTTAATATTGTTTGAAGTAAGCTTGCCTTGCCATTAACTTTTGTTTTCTTTCACGGTTGAGTAACAATGTGTTTAACACGTAGCGAACTGACGTCAATCATGATAGAATCGCCAAAACGGTTCCATAATGGCATTAACAAAAAGAGGCTAATATTGTTTGAAGTAGCTTGACATGAACGCTTTTTTATGGTTGACGAATATCGTTTATAGTCATAAAGCCAATGGTCGAGATAACACGTCATAACTTGACCAGCACACCGAATGAATCTGAAGTTTATTTCATTTGTGAATCTTGCATTTAGTGATCCAACTGCGTGAACCTTTAGGACGAATCTACAAAGTTACTGGTGAGTTGAAAGCCTGTAGTATTTTGTGTCTATAGTTCTCCTAATATTCCGTGTAATCAATTGAAACATGATTTCTTAGCGGTTCGTGATTGCGCTCGATGTTTCTAGAGGAATCGAAAAATAGCTCGGATTGTGTGAAATAAAGTGTTGCACTTTTGTGACTAAATAACTATTAGTCTACTATGGCCGATTGCAAAGTCGATCCGTTTACTACATTTCAATTTGCTTAGAAGCTTTTAAATCTACTGAAGGTAACAATGCTTATAAAGTTTCTGCACGTCACTTAACTTATCGCTAGGGTTAAGTTCCTGTTTACTCTACTGTACCTCCATACATATATGATGTTGGTCAGTGTATCAAATCGAATATGCAAGTGATGTTAATCGAACGTTTGAAGGTTACTCGGACGTTTCTTCTGTTCGTTTCGCTACAGCAGCCGAACACAACATCAAAATTAAAGAAAGCTTGCATAATGAATTTAGCCACGCATTAGTGATTGGAATTTGAATGATGAATTTAAATAAAAAGGCACGATATTTTGAACGATAGGACGTCTATTTGACAGCGGTCTATAAAGAGGCTATGTCACGCTGCTAAAACTGCTTCTTCGCGTCAATTGAATTCAAAAAATTATGGTCCAGTTTTTTATATAAGAATAACTGAATCGTTATATTCCTAGACTTTCACTCAACTAGACAGGTACAGCCATCGGTTTATTCTTGTTCACGTGGCCTTGACCAAAATCAACCGATCCCGATCGTGATACATTAAGCAATGTACCCCGCTGGGGCTACATTACAGCACATGACCAAAGCATGGTAAGGGGGTGTGACAGAAGGCGGGAAAAACACTGCCACTTTTCTCTTTCGTGAATGAACACAACAACACAAACATGAAGCCTCAAGCTAAAAAGCAACGATTTTAAAGGTTATCCGAGAAGAGGAACAGCAGCTAGTGGAGGAAAAAATGCAGATAATATGAGGAAAGTACCTTGTAAATCATTCATTCAGTGGTTTTGAGAATTAAATTTGTGTCCTTATAAGTACCGAGTCGTACTGCTTTGATTCGCTCAGCTTAAGCGTGTTCTTTTGTTGCTGTTGAAGTACGTTGAAGTGAAAGTCTAGAAATATAACAAAACACTTAATGTCAGGTCCCTCGGGAAACCAGTTAGATTTGTTTTCCCTCGAGTCCTGATGTTTCCCTCGACTTCGTCTCGGGAAACTTCAGGACATCGAGGGAAAACAAAACAAACTGTTTCCCTCGGGATCTGACATTAAAGTGTATACTGTTTCCTTTCGTCTTTCGCTACGGATGGCAAGGATGGACATGGATTGAAACTAAAGAAGTCGGCCAACCTTTTCAAGTTTTTTTTTTTTTAAACGCCATTCTACAGAAACATTTTCTGTAAGCTTGAAGGCACTTACATAAAAAAATGAGTTGAGCACAGAATTGACCTAAAACAGCAATATCCTTGGACAAATTCCTTCTAAGTAGAAAGGGGTGTAAACTCAAAATTAAAATGAAGAGAGGGCGCGTTTAGACAAGAGACGTATACTCGAGAGAGGGCTGATCTGCTAGATCGTCTACGGTATGCGAAATGTACGATGAACCACGTCCACAACGGCTACCAGGGTACCATACATTAAGAAAACCTCCAAAGATCAACAAAAACGTAGCTATAAGTACTTGAATTGTTTTGGTTTTGAGGCCGCCTGTTTGAATCATGTCAATTATACCCACTAAACATGGATGTACGGTAATGTAAGCCAATCATTGGAGTAATCGAGTTTGAATGTACCCCATCAAGAAAATTAATAGTAACCGTCGATTGATTTAGTGCCTTTAAGCTATAAAAGGGTTTTCAAGTATTTAGCCGGCTGATAAGTGAGAGCGCGGTTTGCATCTTTCTTTTTTAGTGATTCCAAAATTAAGGAAAGGTATACATAAAAGCGCAAGTTTCTAGCATGTATTTGGTAATTTCATTTCCACATTCTGGCCATTACGTTTTTTTTTTCAGTAGATCGTTGTAGCAGAGTGAAGCAAAATGATAAACTCCTTCAACACGGAAGCAGCTAAGGGATACAGACAGGCCGCGATTTCCGTGCAAAAGTTGGACGGTGAAACTTTTATTCAAACAAATGTCTGTCCCAAAGCTGGAGATGCCATCTTGGATTTAGGCTGCGGTACAGGAGAGCTGTCTGCATACCTAGCTGAGTTGGTAGGAGCCGAAGGAAAGGTTGTTGGTGTCGATCCGGACAAGGAAAGAATTCAGCTGGCCCGAGAGACTCACCATCAAGTCAACAATCTCTCGTTTCTTGAGGGAGATGCTTTAACCTTTCCACAGCTAGGCTTGGAGCCCTGCGATATTATTTTCAGTAATTATGCCCTTCATTTTATGAAAAACAAGCAGCTAGTCTTCAAAAACTTGTTTACAATTCTGAAACCTGGAGGGAAAATAGCCTTTCAATACATCTCCCACCTGCCTCCCTTTGAGCGAAACGCGTATGTGCTTCTGAATCCAGAGAATGCTGATCGCATTTTGGGTATGTATCAGTGTGAGGGGAAGACAAAGATCGACCAGTATTGTTTATCGGCAGGATTTGAAATAACCCGGAGTGTTCAGACTGAATGCGTAGCACTGGTATTTGAATACGTTGATGAGCTTCTCAAATGGCATTGGTCGACTACACATGGTGTGTTTGATCTTTCCCGTGTTACTGAAGAGCGATTAAAAAAGTATCTTGCTCCTTACACTGGTGAAAACGGAAAACCTTGTCTTGACTTTCGAGGACTGAAACATGAAATGCCTATTTGTCATTTAATAGCCATCAAGAAAACAACCGAGCGTCATTAAAGGTGATGTTCTTTTTGACATAAGGAACAGCCGGCAAACTGGCTTCCCGCAAATGAACATACCACATGAATCTGTTTTCTAAGACAAGACATTCATTATCTTAATGTCGCCTACAATTTCTTGGCACGCAGTTTAATAGCCAACATGCTAGTCGTAGCGTGGCAAATTAATTCTATTTTAACACGATATCACAGAGAAGCAAACGGAAAAGAAAAGAAAGAATATTTGTAAATATCTTCAAAGGCAAGAAAGGCAGATCTGTTTAATGCAAGTTGCGAAGAAGATTTCGCGATATTATTTCTCGCGTTATCATGGTTGCATCAAGGTAATCATCTTTCTCTTTTAATATTTCAGATAGGACACAGATATTCGTTTGAACGATTTTTTTAGACATCTCTCATCATACCTGGTTTCTCATTCCGTTATTTAGAGCCAAAAATCGGATGGCTTGTCTTAGTTTTTCAAGATTAAATTTTTTGATGTACATATTATTTTTGGAGGATGATCTAGTGTTATAAGTATGAATAGATGATGTCTGCTGAAACAAATTCAAGATTTTTGAGGGCGCGGTATTAGTATGAATATCATGCATTACGTAAGATAAGGACTTAAAAGAGAGAAAGCTAATTGGCAGGATATTTGCATCACTAAAAAGAGGAATGGCATGATCATTCCCGTTGGCAAAGTACAAGAGTTGGAGCACATTTTTCTGAAGCAATAAGATTTTTGTTTCTAAATGTCCCTGATGCCTATGCCCATACTATCACTGAACCATAGGATAAATAAGGTCAGATTAACGTGGGGTAAATATTTAGCAAGGTATGTTGAGAAACAAAGTGCCTCAATTTAGCGATTAAACCAACCGTTCTACTTATTTTAGTAGTTATGTTGTCAATGTGTATTTTCCAGTAGAGAATAGGACAATTGCAAGATGACGTCATTTTACTACAACTACCAGAATCCTTGAGTTTGTTGTTTTCTTGTGCAAATTAAGGCTATTGTTCTTTAATCCTCAGCGGGATTGACAAATTTAAATAACAAAGCAAAAGCGAAATGAATTCTGGTAGTTGTGGTCAAATATCGTCATCGTGCAATTGTCCTATTCCGTCCTGCTGAATCTGTAACGTTAAGCACCCACATCATTTCCGATAAGATATACCGTTTTTAATGCTTATATAGTCGAACTGCACAGACCAACATAAACTTATAGTCAAAAGACTTTGTACCAAATTGCAAAGATAGCAAATATGAATATTTAGAGAAAAGCTGGCTGGCTGATCGTGACAAAACAACCGGCAGAACAGAAATATTGAACACAGAGGTAGAAAACTAAATTAACTTACTAAACAAGAAGCTACAGGTGGTTTTTAACAGTGGGGGAATCTCCTCGAAAATGCTGATGGGGGTGCCACTGATTCAGTTCTTCAAATCTTGACACCATTTCAGAACAGACATGCCGTTTTCTCCAGCCGGGAGCGATCACCCAGAAATTTTTAGCTGTCCTCAAGTATTAGAAAATTCTAGGCAACATTTGGTTTTCCGAAAAGATATTTTACAGAAAACAATCGTTGGGTGCCCCTGAACCTAGTACTAGGGACAACCAGAAAAAAATAGCGACGGGCCATTCAGTGGTAATCAAGACAATAAAGGCCGACAATTTCGTTTGGCGTTACCATGAGGTGATAATTGTGATGATGCTGACCTCGAGACCAGTTCTGTTCCCAACATACAGTGTCAAACCACAAGATAGAGTTCAAAGTGCCCAGAAAAGAAGCGAGTAATCGACACTCAGTTGCTCAGGTGTCGGAAGCGAGTCAAATACATCCGGACGACACGACCATGATCGCGAGACAGAGGAGGTGAAATTTCTTTTCAGCATCCAACGAAGAAGAGAACCAGCAGTTTCTACAGTTTCTGCGGAAAGGTAGTTATTAGCACTAGTTAAGAGAGCAGGTCGAAGAGCCCAAATTGTACATTTGCTATTGTCAACCACCATCTTTTCTTCCCTCTCTATTTGGTGCTGTTTATTATGCTGTACATGGTGGTCCTACTTTTCCGCCTATCTGCGAAGTCTTAAGTCAAACCAAAGCCACCAAGGAGTAGTTTACTAAGGTAATCTTTATTATGCTGTACAAGTTGGTTCTAACTCTGCAGTCTTTGGATGAAATTCTAAAGAGACCGTTCCAATGAAAGCTACCGAGCAGCACTTTCATGCGGCGACGTTTATTGCGCTGTACGAGCATGACCTAACTTTTAAGTAATCAGCTCTTACAATGTCTTCCTCACAACTTGTCGAAAAGCAAGCCACTGACACCTCGATAATCTTCGCCTCGTGCGCAGACTTTCTTTTGGTTCGTCACTCAGTCCTCTCTGATTGTGTGACGAGCCAAAGAAAAGTCTGCACACGAGGCTATAGCAGTCGTACTTACTACTACATTCAACCACGTGATCGTAATCAACATCTTTCTGACATGATTACTGGGTTTAAAAACTTAACAATATTAAGCTCGTGTATAAATTTTAAAAAAAGTTAAGCCATTTCGTTGCTGGCTTAGTACATGTTTTCAAACACTGCACAGAACAGAATTTAGAGCTGTCTGTGTTTATGTTTTTCAAATTAGCTCTTAAATAAAGAAACTAGGAGTTAAAGGAGTGAAAGACAATGATTTCCGAATTAATTTTTAAAATTCCTAATCCCAAGAGTTTTCTGGATTGCTATCTCCTTCGTGTTGGTTGAGATTTCTTCTTGTTTCTTAGAGGGTCCTTAAGTTGAGCCTGCATTTGATCAGCAGAAACTCCTTGTATCATCTGGGGTACTTGCTGAATGACCTGAAATAACTGGAATGACCTGAAATAACATTGATACAATCACGTGATATGCGGTATTACAGATATCAAGTTATATGCAGGATATCTTCTGATGTTTGACTTCCAATTTGGTACCAAGTTCGGTAAGCTTGGTATCAACTAAATTAAATTACTTCCTAGTACGGTTACGGACCAAACTAAACCTCTTTAGGCCGTATTACCATTATTAACTGCCTATCGACATCTTGATGCAAAGAGAATGCAGGACTATCAATCCATCATGAACCTAGTTTTTCATGATTGCCCCCACTAATTTCTATTAATGTGGTGGTTCGCGCATCCGAACCTTTCATCTCAAGTCATCGCCGGCTTCGAGTTCTGTTTGGCGAACTTGATCTCTTTAAATGATATAAAATAACTAAGATAGCACACGCGCTCTGATTGGCCGAGAGGAGTGTTTGCATGAGAGTATGTAAACATGATTGTGGCGTCAAGATGTTTTGCTTTTAGCGCGCTAATCACACAAGCACGAATTTGAAAAAGTTTTCGAGCTCAAAACTCGACAAGTTTACTTTATTCACCCATTCCTTCGTCGGCTGAATTTTGGAAAATCAGTACAAAGAAGGTGTGTCGATTTTTTTTCGCTTAAGCTGACATTAAGCGAGAAAAGTCCGTATTTTGGAAAGCATCTTTTTGCAAAACAAGAACTGATTACGCGTGCAGGACTTCGTGGACAAGACTTTGCGACTGGTAAGAATTTTTTTTAATCAGTGCCATGCAAAGAGTTTTGCGTTTTTTTTTGTTCGATAAAGTTATTTGCTAAAAGCAATAGAAAACTTTTTTCCTGTGTTTGCATAGCCTGACATAACCACTTGAGGCGTTGGGAGAATTCGGCTCGACAGTTATGCAAACCCTCGACTTCGTCACTATCTCGAATTCTCCCAACCCCTCTCGTGTTTATGTCAGGCTATGCAAACACGGAAAACGTTTTCTATTAATGGATCAATACAAAATTCTGGGAAGGTGTCCACCAGCCCCTCCACTAAGCAACATTTTTCCGTAAGTGAGAAGTAAGTGATAATATTGGTTTAGGGGAGGAGTAGGTACGGTGGGGAGTTTCCCAGAATCTTATAGTCCATCCACAGCAGTGATGTTTTGCATTAAACAGCTAGGTTTTTTTTAAATAAGGTTATGTATAGATCAATTTTACTCGTTACTATCCCCCCTAGGGTAACCCCAGAACAACGTGCTGCCACTGTGACAGGGGGGAATCGAATTGCTTCACGTGTTCTTGTCTTGGGGGTAGGGGAATGGGGGAATCAAAAACATAACTGTTCAGTGTGCAGTGTTCTAACGTAAAATCACTTCTAAACACATGGCGCCTGACTGCGTGGACAAGGCTCCGAATTTTTATGGATGTCTCGAAATCTAAAACAGATGCGTTTGAATCAGCGATAGACCCCTAAGTGAGAAAAAAACATAAATATAATAATAATAATAAAAAGGAAGAACGCGAAATCTTTGTTAGTGTGACCGGGGTATGGTAAAAAATAGAATCGGAGCATACGTCAATAATGTCATACCTTATTATGATTCACCACTAGTAAAATGAGAACGACAAGCAGGGGTAAGGTGAGGAAAGATCCTCGGGAGGGTTTCGGTTCAGCTTTACGTGGCTGAGGAAAAAAAAGGATCAAATTTAGAAACATTTTTTAATTCCCAAAACCTAACTTAACTATGTCACTGGTAACAGCAGTCAAAGAGAAAACTATCAATAAAGGCAAGCTGCCTACGTGTACCCCAAAGGATCATCAGAGCCGTTAAAAGTCAAGTGCGAAGTCAAGAGCGAAGCGAGCGTGGAGCACCAGACACGCGCAACGGGGGAAGGCGCACTAAAAAAATTTCTCTCTCTCTTTAAAAAAAAAAAAAAATTTCTCTCAAAAAAGCGAAAAGTTCTCAGACAGTAAGGTTTGTGATAAAATCAAGAGGTTGGCTAACTGGACACATTGATAATCTTTAACAATGGTAGTGATGTCGTGATAACGTCGTTATTGTTGAAGAAGGAACTGGAACCATCCACTATCTTGGATCCGCCATTTTGAATTGATTAAAAGTTAATTCGATTTTAGATTTTACTTAAAACCCATATAAATCGAGGCAATCGAGAGAGAAAATTTGATCTGTAACAAAAAAGCAATAATAGATTAGAAAAAAAAAAATGACGGAAATATAAAAATGTGAAAAAAAAGAAAGGAACTACTCCTTACACAGTATTAATTTATTTGCTGAAACGAAATTTGACTCACTCTGTCTCAGGTCCTCAGTGAGTCCAGACAGTCCATTTCAGATGACTGCTGATGCAGAATTAGTCTAAACCATGAGTTGTTGTGTTTACGTATTCGAAAACAAGTGTTTGATCCCTGCAGATTGTGTGCAGCATTCCTCATGACATCGTGTCAACATGGATTGCCTAAAAGACCATATTAAGTGAAGATAGAATACCATGAATTAAATTGAGACTACGAGTAGTCCCCCATTTTTCCTCAGGGATAGTAGAACGAGTGAAACGCGAGCGCTCGTGAAAATCATCCCACGCGAGAAAACGCGACACGCGGCGTGTCGCGTTTTCTCGCGTGGGGTGATTTTCACGCGCGCTCGCGTTTCGCTCGCTCTACCTATCCCTGAGGAAAAACAGTGGGTGACTACTCGTAGTCTATAAATCAAACATTTTTTTGGCCAGATGTTGTGTGAAAACAATTAGTTTCAAACGGCGCATTTCGAAAAAATCTCCAGAAGGATTTGGATTGATATCATCGGTGTTTGAGTTGTGCTTGAGTGAGAATGTAGTTAAAATATAGTGGACTAGCGTTACCGCAACCTGCGTATTCAGCATTTGGCCCACGCACCGTGTTTAGAGTGTCTGCGACGCAAGGCTATGAGTCGTTGCTGGTATCGGGCGCAATTTTTCATCAGCGGCCTTTGGAAAAGGGCGTGTTTTAACAATATTACAGTTGTTCTGTCCGAAAAAAGGTATTCCTAATGAATTTCAAAGTTTCCCAAAGAAAAGAAAGCTCCCTTAAGGTTATAATTTCATCCATTTATTCACAGTTGTTTTATTATTTGTATTTTTTCGGTGGACGTATTCTGTTTATGGTCATAAAGCGATTACTGATGACTAGTCAAAATATAATCTGACCAGCACTCCCAGTGAATCCGAAGTTCATTTCATTTGTGAATCTTGTGGCAGTCACTGTATGAATGTATCAGGGCTAATCTACTAGGCTATTGGTGAGTTAGTAGACCTCATTTATTTTATTAGTTTAGTAGTTTTTCGGCTTATAGCGGAGCTCGACGCGCGCGCTTCGCGCGCGCGTGGGCGGAGCCCCATTGCTAAGTAAATCTACCCATCCCAGAAAATTTGGTAATCACGTGACCGTACACCGACCGCCGGTCCGTCCGCACCACAGGAAAACCAATGTTTACTCTCACACTTTTAGCTAGTTTGGGAGCCCAAGAGAAAACTAATTGCACAGGCTGCACATCAATGTTGTGATCAATTGACAGCTATCAAAACAGGGCATCCGCTGACAAGTATCACCTGACCGTACCGCGGGCTCAAGTGTCGACCCATCGAGGTCGAGTATTTTTTTAAAATTATCCGCTGACAAATTACCAATTTCAAATGATCGCAGGCTCAAGTTTATTTTTTCCAAGGATTCATATCATATGTGTTGTGTTTATGTCACTATGGCCCCGCACTATTAGGATTTTGATTTCAAACTGACCTCGGAAGCGAAAATTCATCCAGTTTTTTTAAAAGTACAGGCGTGGAAGACCTTATCTTACCATGGTCACGCGTTAGTCACGCTCTACGTCCAATTTTTATACTCTGATTGGTCAAAATTTGACAGGTGAGTTTATGCGGAAAAATTATGCAGCATCTTGCAAGTAGTTTACTTTGACAGCTGAAGCTGACAGAGTTTTGTGTCAACTTGTCATGTTTTTAACTGTCTTCTTCCTCTGGAGGTACAAAATGAAATACAGCTGCTATCAAGAGTCTTCTGTTATTCATGGCTGGTTTGTTTACTGGGTTTTGGTTGAGAAAATTCGCTTATCAAAATTCGGTAATTCGATTTCGGATGGCATCGTTTTCGTAAGAGGGTTTAAAAGTCTCAAGCAACTGTGGCCTCCCTTGAGAGCTTTCAGGAACTGAATCTCGAATCGTAAGCCTAAGTAATTATTGTATTTGATGTTTGTGTTTCATGAAGTCTTGCACAGTTCACGCTGACAGTTTATGCGGCAAGTTTATGCACGTTTGCAGGATTTGAGTCAATGATCCGACCTAATATCAGGTTTGATATAAGCTTACAGAACTTTAAAAAGCCTTCAGATATATTTGCTCACCACAAATAGAAAGAAAACGTTCCGAAGGATATTTAGTTATAAATTTGGCTGTAGAAAGAAAACTTTGAGCGATTTTCTTGCTTCGAGGAGTTCACCTTCGAAAACAGTAAACGCCGCGCTGGGAAGCCGGCTAAAACATAAACTTAAGCTTTACGCTTAAAGACTCAGGATTTTTAGAGACACTTTAATACTTGTCTTCGTGAATGAAAATCGTCTCTGTAAATGTTTCACGGAATTATATCTCTTTTTTTGATTGTTAGTGGTCTCTCTTGCAATTTTAATCGCTTGTCCGTGCCGTTTGTTTTCATCGTTCATGACCATCGCTTGCAGGAGTTCTCAAAAGTGTCGCGCGTATCAAACGCCTTATAAGATTACACATCGTTATAACTGAAACCATTAAATAACAAAACAAATAATAATAAATTCGCTATTATGTTGAAGCGTAACTCTGTTAAAGTTCATTCAAACACTCGACCACACTGACAGCTCGCACTAGTAGAAACGAGAACCAGCTGGCCGTATGGGTGATTTCCATCACTCTTTTGATAGCCTAACCTGGGGAATGAAATGTGACCAATTTAACTTCAGAAAATCCGAGGGAATAGGCCATTGCACGCTGGCGTCATTTTACTAGTACGACAAGAATTCTTTTCGTTTTTCCTTTCATATTTAAATTTTGTAATCCCAGTGAGGTTTAAATAACAAAAGCCCTAATTTGCACAAGAAAGCAAAACCCTGAACACAATTACGACGACATTGTTTTGAATGCTTACAACATTTTTCCAACAACCTTTAAGGCGATGTTACACGAGACGATTCGCAACGATAATTTTAAACTCAACACAGCATTGCAACATTGTTACGGCATTGTTTTGAATGGTTACAACATTGTTCCGACATTGCGACGCTGTGTTGCGCTAAAAATCGTCATTGTGAATCGTCCCGTGCGACATCAGATTACCTTTAGCATAACACGATTTTATATTTTGTTTGAGCAAACTATAAATATTATCGAGAGCTTCACTTTTAGCCCAGGCTAAATCTAAATATTATCTAAGAACGTCCTTGAGGTTATTACACACCGTAACATGAATGAAAAGATTTTTCTCATTTTATCGCAGAAAAAAAAATTTTACATAATAATATAGTGCAACAACATTTTTGACACAGATATTCTTTCCAGCGGTTACCCAACCAAGTTAAAAGATTACGGAAATTCCAGGGGTGGGTAGGGGGCATGACAAGCATGACAAGCATCACAAGGGTAGGAGTCTCAAGTCTACACATTATAGGCAGCCCGTTTTCAGTTCAGAGCTTTCCATCGTATGCAGGAGACATTATCTTATATAAGTGGGGCTGAGTGCTGAGGCTCTTGGTGAATTCGTAGATGGCCTCTAAATATTTGGTGTTCCTGTGGCTTCTTACCTGCCTCTAGCTCTCGGTGCAGCTCCTTCAATAAAGGACTCTGGTTCCTAGTCTCCCCCCTTGATTTCCCTGCTCACAATCAGACGTATTTCTTGGCGTATCTTATTTATTAGGACTGACGACCGACAGTATAGACTACCATAAGACTCAGACGAGGCTCCAAGTACCTTTAATACTCTCACATGTGCTTCCACTATATCAAAGATTTTTCTCAGACCCTTCAAATCATTTTTAGAAGTGACAGGTGCCTAATTAAGAGGACCTTTCGTATGTTTGTTGATAATCATTTGTTTATTTCCAAATCTGTCCTTCAAAAAAGCGATAGCCTCCTCATAATTTGATGCAGTTATGAATAGGATAAACCTGAAATGGCTTCTCGCTGGCTCTTTTCTCCAAAATAGAGTTCAAATAACTGAACTTGTCAATGGAATTGTTTTTGTGAATAAAGGCCTCGTAAGCGTCCCAGAATGTACTCCACTTTGTAACAGACATCCTCATCAAACTGTTTAAACTCAAACTTAGGAAGTTTAACTCGAGAGACCGTTTCATGTGTAGTTGGACTTGCGGGGGAATTAAGAGATTCACTGAACAGAGTCATTTGAGGGTTCAACATTTCCAGGAACAACTTCAGGAGATACAGAAGGGCTCACTGGTGCCTTGTGTTTTGGCGCGTCCACGCTGCACGCAGGGGGTCTTGATGTTTCCAGAAAGTAATCAATTCTTGCAAAGGCAAGGCATACCAGTTTATTAATAGCCTGCGTAGCATGGTGGTTTTGGTTGAGCGCGCCAAGTAATAAAGGCGGGCGAGGGCAGAGAAACCGCGAGGAGATTGGTTTTTACTTTTTTTTTATTTTTCTCGCGGCTTTGCCGCTCGTGCGCCCGGCTCTACAAAACCGCCATGCTACGCAGGCTAGTTCATAAACAAGATGTGCTTCGCAGATTTCATTTTCAGTGTCCTCTTTTTCACAGGATTTCCTCGTCTAGAACTTTCAGAGCTTCTAATTTAACGCGCAGAGTTTTCTTTCGCTGGCGGAGCTTCGACACGTGTTGTGCTAACGTTTGCTTGTTCTCGTTCAAGTTAAAATCGCTGTTTGAAGTATTTAATTGCTCGTCAACGGCATAGGCAATACGTTTAACGGTGGATCTATGTCCTTCACGCGTGGCCTTTATCCTTGACAGGCTTTTCCCTTTCGGTGGCGTCACCTCTTCCACTTTTAGACAGTTGATTCGAGAAGGTTCCACAGCACCGGCGCGTAAACAAGATTTATCCGATTCGAGAATCACAACCACACGAGTTACAATGTACCTTACAACCACAAGAATTATCTCTTCAAGAAATGTCCGGCTCGAAGTGACTCCATGCAAAGAATAAGTAGAAGGCGTTAGGTCGCTTTAGTGATAATCATGATTTAATCCATGGAACCTAAGCGAAATCAAGCGCAGCAAATGGTTTTTCTCAATCCTATGATTTACTATGGAAACAAAAAAATGACAGGTAAGCAAGGAGTGCACACTAAAATAGCTAAAAATAATCCTAACACGGCTAGTGTAGTTTCGACTAGTTTCAAACGGCGCAAAAATTCACCCTGATAAAATATCCAGCAGTGATTGGCTTAATATTGTTTGAAGTAAGCTTGCCTTGCTATTAACTTTTGGTTTCTTTCACGGTTGAGTAAGAACGTGTTTAAAACATAGCGAACTCACATCATTCATGATGGAATCGACACAGTGATTCCATAATAGCATTAACAAAAAGAAACCAATATTGTTTGAATTAGGATGACATGAACCCTTTTCATAATTAACGGCTATCATTTATGGTCAAACAGCCAATGATCGAGATAAGACGTCATAACTTGACCACGCAGCACACCGAGTGAATCTGACGTTCATTTCATTTGTTGCGTAAAGTAAGTATGAAAGCAAACAGGCCGTATGGTATTATTGGAATATTTCATGAAATTTATAACCATTTCTTTAGGTTTTAACTTCATCTTATGCTCAACAAAAAAAATGCGTCTGTCTCTAACAGGCAAAATTCAAATCGCTAATGAAAACTGAAGTACGTATCCTGTATTGAGTCGACTTATCTAAATTGAGAACACGCCCATCTTAGTTCCTTGGGGTATGTCTCTATGGGTGTGTTTCCACTCAGACAAGGTATTACCTATTCACACAGCTTAGGTTCTATTGGTGAGGAAAGACTGACTTAATCCAATCAGATAGCACGGGTTCCAAACCTAAGAAGTGGAGTTCGTCTAAAAGTATATGGTATGTGGTGGTCCTAACAAGAATTGTCCGCTAATATACAGAATGACTTTGGTAAACATGGGTAAACAGAATAAACAAGGGTATACAGGGTATACAGAGACACTAGAGTTAACATGGGTACACAGGATATATAGGGGTATAAAGAGTATACAGTATTACTAGGGTAAACGTGTACACAAGATATATAGGGGTATACAGGGTAAACAGTATAACTAGGATAAACATGGGTACACAGGATATAAAGGGGTAATGTTGATAATAAAGCACTTATCCTATAGGGGTATACAGGGTATACAGTATGGCTAGGGTAAACATGGGTACACAGGATATGAAGGGGTATACAAGGTATACAGTATGACATGGGTAAACATGGATACACAGGATATATAGGGGTATACAGGGTATACAGTATGGCTAGGGTAAACATGGGTACACAGGAAATATAGGGGTATACAGGGTATACAGTATGGCTAGGATAAACATGGGTACACAGGATATATAGGGGTATACAGGGTATACCGTATGGCTAGGGTAAACATGGGTACACAGGATATATAGGGGTATACAAAGTATACAGTATGACTAGGGTAAACATGGGTACACAGGATATATAGGGGTATACAAGGTATACAGTATGACAAGGGTAAACATGGTTAAACATGATATTACCAAGGTACACAAGATATGCAGTATGACTAGGATAAAAATGGGTACACAGGATATATAGGGGTATACAGGGTATACAGTATGACTAGGGTGAACATGGGTACACAGGATATATATGGGTATACAAGGTATACAGTATGACAAGGGTAAACATGGGTAAACATGATATTACCAAGGTATACAAGGTATGCAGTATGACTAAGGTAAAAATGGGTACACAGGATATATAGGGGTATACAGGGTATACAGTGTTACTAGGGTAAACGTGTACACAAGAAACATAGGGGTATACAGGGTATACAGTATGACTAGGGTAAACATGGGTACACAGGATATATAGGGGTATACAGGGTATACAGTATGACCAGGGTAAACATGGGTACACAGGATATATAGGGGTATACAGGGTATACAGTATTACTAGGGCAAACATGGGTGAACATGATATATAGGGGTATACAGGGTATACAGTATGACTAGGGTAAACATAGGTACACAGGATATATAGGGGTATACAAGGTATACAGTATGACAAGGGTAAACATGGGTAAACATGATATTACCAAGGTATACAAGGTATGCAGTATGACTAGGGTAAAAATGGGTACACAGGATATATAGGGGTATACAGGGTATACAGTGTTACTAGGGTAAACGTGTACACAAGAAACATAGGGGTATACAGGGTATACAGTATGACTAGGGTAAACATGGGTACACAGGATATATAGGGGTATACAGGGTATACAGTATGACTAGGGTAAACATGGGTACACAGGATATATAGGGGTATACAGGGTATACAGTAGTACTAGGGCAAACATGGGTGAACATGATATATAGGGGTATACAGGGTATACAGTATGACTAGGGTAGACATGGGTAAACAGGATACACAAGGGTATACAAGGTACACAGTATTACTAGGGTAAACATGGGTACATAGGATATATAGGGGTATACAGCGTATACAGTTTTACTATGGTATATCATGTTTACCCATGTTTACCCTAGTAATACTGTATACCCTGTATACCCCTATGTATCCTGTGTACCCATGTTTACCTTAGTAATACTGTATACCCTGTATACCCTTATATATCCTGTGTACTCATGTTTACCTTAGTAATACTGCATACCCTGTATACCCCTATTTATCCTGTCTACCCATGTTTACCCTATTAATACTGTATACCTTGTATGCCTGGTATATCATGTTAACCCATGTTTACCCTAGTAATACTGTATACCCTGTATACCCCTATATATCCTGTGTACCTATGTTTACCTTAGTAATACTGTATACCCTGTATACCCTTGTATATCCTGTGTACCCATGTTAGTATACCCCTATATATCCTGTGTACTCATGTTTACCTTAGTAATACTGTATACCCTGTATACCCCTATTTACCCTGTCTACCCATGTTTACCATATTAATACTGTATATCTTGTATGCCCTGGTCAGGGGGGGGGGGCCACGACTCCAGTAGCACCTGGTACTTGTTTCGTGTACCTATGATCCACCGATTTATGACATCACATCCGGTTGCAAAGTTGCTGCTCTGTTTTGGCGCCAAGCACCAAGATGGACGCCCGATGCTATTTGGTTTCTTCGTTATTTTAACCAACAGGCTAACGGATTATGTCTCTTGAATGCCGAGAATGTTGAGAAGGTATCTAGCCGGCCTTTCAAGCAAATGTCATGACCAAACAAAGAAGATTTAGTATTATTTTAATGATAAATATCATGCAGCTGCGTGGAATGTCATGGCGAGTCTTGCGATGTTTCAAAACGAGTGTTGTAACGTTTTTCGGCTGTTGCAGCCTATGATTTAGAGAAGTCATCAATCAAAATATAATTTCCTGAGCGGAATAGAA
>OZ038000.1:15145261-15155261 GCA_964035705.1 Porites rus | reverse complement strand
TTGGCGAAGCTGAAGTCCTTTTTAACCGTGGCGGTTTTATCGCTCCCAGCCAAAAACAGGTCGACGAATTGACTGTGTGCCCACGGCATAGATATCTCTTGACCTATGGATGGCCGGGTAGAAAGCGATTGACATGTTTTCATCCTGATCATCTGGGAAAGCGCACGAAGCAGAATAATGCTCGACGCGTCAACCTGGAAATGTCGAGAAGCATATATTTCTTGGAAAACCATTCAGTTCCACTTGGAGCAGGTATGAGAAAACATAAGTACATGTATTGATAGAACACTTCTTGCCGGAGAACATTATCAGTGACTTACAGTTATCATAACTGAGCTTGGGTAGCCTGTGATTCTACAGAAAGGATCTTATTTTTTTGGTATCTTGAGTAGAAACCCTAGTTTATTTCCATCACGACTGTGTAAAGAGTGAGAAAGGAGTGAATGTTCCTTATTTTTCCACCCCAGCATTTTTTGTGAGAGAAAACAAAATCAGGACACGTTATTTATTTATCTATTAATTTATTTTGTCTTGGCCTCGTTAGTTATATGTACAAAGTGCAGAAAAAGACACTACCAGATACGACAAGCAAAGCAACTTGAGACAACTGTAGTGGTAAGTTCATACTACCCTGATTAGCAATTTTGCATTACAGTTACATTTGAAAAGCGAATGACACATATAACTAAAACACATAAATAAAACGCATAGTGGTTACCGTGTAGCGCTAAATTTTTCTCGTGGATGCTAAATTTTGCGGGGGTGCTTTGCGGGGACTCGTCTCGAGTTATTTTTAACACCACAGTTCTCAAGGGGGATTAGACAACAGCCAATCACATAGCGCGAATGTGTTCCGCGTGTATGACCCACGCTCAGAGGCACGCGTCCTTCACGAATTGACGCAGAACAAAATGGCGGAAGACGAGGAGATCGATATTTGCTATTCGTTTTGTCGACGAAAACGACTGTAGAGAGATTTCTGCTAAAGCTGTGCCAGGGAAACGGAAATTAAAAAAGAATCGCCCTTCCTCTCTTGTATAGAGCTTACAGTACAGCAAGGAAATCCTTAACACACTGAATATTCTCTTAGGATCATTTATAATTTACAGTTTGAAGAGAGAAATTTCTGGTTTGATATTTATTCTTTTATTAGTCTTTTATTATTCAACAAAAATAACAATTGGCGTCCTACTTGCTTTATTGTACAAACGACCGGTTTCAATAGACCGGCGAAATTTCTCATTTTATTAAAGCACTGAGGTTACGACAAAGAGTCCAGCGGTTGTCAAAGAGTCCAGCGATTCCTTTTCCCCAGGTGAGCGGCGACTCATTTCGCGTCAATATTCAGGAATGCTCTCGATCTCTTTACGCTTTCATTGCCTTTCGCCCGACATGTTTTGCACGGCGTTTAGTCATGCGAAACCTCCACGAAACATCCACGCTGCGCGCGAGGTAACTTTATCCCGATTCTAAAAAATAACTCGAGACGAATTACCTATGGAATAGGGTATGTATGGGGGATAACAGCTATTTCGAGAAAGGTTGTCGGAAAAAATGTGCACGCGACAATCCTGAAAGATATGGGATATTATCAATACACTGATCCTGACACTGTAGCTGTCGAACCTACTTTTGTTGCTTTCCTTTAGCACTCGCAAACATACGTCCATGGCCTCTCTCGTGCCATTCTTTCAAAACTTCTTTAAAGAACAGTAAACTCAAAACCACCCACAACTATTCGTTTCGGGATTGTCGCGTGCACTTTTTCCGACAACCTTTCTCGAAATAACTGTATACTCTTAGTAAGTTGGCGAAAACAATTTTGTGTTAATTGCCAACGAGCAGCCTCGCGAAGGCGCACTGTGAGTACAATGTATAATAATTATTTTTATTATACACTGTACTCGCGTTCTGTCGTTTCATTGGCCAGGTTACTCAGTTATATGCCAGCAGATTACTGGCTACTCTGTAGGTTGGGCGCGCAATGCATGATTTCCAACTAGATAGCGACGTGTGTTTCTGTACGATTGCATGTTTGTCGTTTCTTCAAAGCAATGTATAATAAAACAGGTAAAACAATAATTAGATTCGGTTTTTGTGATATCCGAAATAATCAAGGTTTCGGCAAGTGTTATCAACCTCGCCCTTCGGCTCGGTTGATTGATGACACTTTCCTCGACCTTGATTATTCCGGATATATCACAAAAACCGAATCGAATACATGTTTATTATTTTCTCATGATGTTAGGAAAGCCCTCTTGTCATTCAGGATCAAGAGCCGTCAGTGTTAATGACTTCTACTAATGAGTCCCCCGAGCGACCAAATATCAGCTCTACTTCAGCATATGAAAGTGAAGTTGACATTTCAGCCATGGATTCAGTGATTGAAACGGAGGACGAGGCAGAAACAAGCTTGTGGATTGATGAAAAAGAACTGCAACACGAGAAGAGAGAAACGCTAAACAATGCCGTTGCAAAGCTTACTGAAGGTCGTTACAGCCCTATTGCATCAACACTAAACACTTCATGGGATGATGTGTCAGTTACACAGCAAAAATATTACCAGCGCAAAATGAAGGAGGTTATTCAAGCAGCATTATCTGTTGTTGTTCCTGGGCAAGAAGAGTACATGTGGAACTGTTTGCGAGAGGAAAGGGAAATTGCAGATGTAAGTGAGGAACCACCAGCGAAAAGAAAACGAATAGACACTGGCCTTGTACAAACGCTTATATCTGCCCATAACGACGCTGAAAACTGGCAAACTAAGCGCCAGATTCTTTCCCTTTTTGTAAATGACTTTAGCAAAACCGAGCTTCAAGAAATGATCCCAGGCCTATCGAAATGGCGGATTGACCAAGCCCGTTGCCATACCACTGACGTAGGCGAAGGCCAGCCCATTCATGATAAGCCTATTTTTCGCACACGCTTAGACCCTGTGAAGACGGATCATTTCGTTGACTTCATATCAAGACCTTGCTTCTTACAAGATGTTGCATACGGCACCCGAAAACTGAAACTAGACAGTGGTGGACACGCTGTAATACCTGCAGTGATAAGAACCCTAATACCATCAAGGATTATTGCACAATATCAAGCTTACTGTAGAGAAATTGGATTTGATCCGGCAAGCGAACGCACTCTCTTCAGGATTTTAGAAGTCTGCTCCGCTTCCATGCAGAAGTCATTGCATGGCCTCGATTACATTACCACGGACGGCGTGCAAGCATTTGATTCACTTGAAGACATGGTCAGTACTCTCAAAGCTGCTAAAGCCGTAACTTCCAACTGGGAAAAAAAAGCCAAACAGCAACTCTCAGATGCAAAGAGATACCTTAAAGCCGACTTCAGGTTGCATGTGAGCAAGGATGAGAGGTGTGCAGACCATTGTACAATGTATGCACTGAGTGACCCCAATGATCCTCCATTTAAGGGCACGTGTAGTCATGTTCACGACATTCGCTGTGACGCCTGTCATGGTATTGAAACGGTCATTAAACAGATTGGCGCTGAAATAGAGGGTGCATTCAACGAAGATGGTGATTTTTTAACTAAACGAAAGCTTCAGTTTGAGCACGGTAAAGCACAAGAAGCCATATGCGCATGGAAAGCGCATAGTCTACGCGCTGTTAACCAAGATCTTGCCAAACAAGATGTGTTGAGTGCGCTTGACGGTGGTAGCTGCCTTATCGTCATGGACTGGGCCATGAAATTTTTACCTCTGTACTACAGAGAACAAATGAGGGATTTCTTTGGAAAGAGAGGTAAGAGCTGGCACGTAAGCTGTGTAATTGAGAAAGAGGAGGACAGCTATTCAGTGCAGTGTTTTTCTCATTTATTTGAAGAATGCAAACAAGACTGGTTTGCTGTCGCATCCATCGTGGAGAATCTTTTAGAGATTCTTAAGAGAGGGAAGCCATTCATGTCAGAAGTGTTTCTTCGCTCAGACAATGGCGCATGCTATCACAACGCAGCCTTGTTGCTTGCTCTTCCAGCCATTGGTTCAAGAACTGGGATACGTATCCGTAGATACGATTTTTCAGAACCACAAGCAGGGAAAGACATATGTGACAGAAAAATAGCTCCGATGAAAGCCCACATAAGACGATATGTGAACGAGAAGCACGATGTGGCAACTGCTGCAAAAATGAAGGAAGCTCTTGAGTCTCATGGAGGTGTCAGAGGGAGCAGAGTAGCTGTTGCCGCTGTAAACTTAGCTAATGAAACTGGTGGGACAAACAAAATCAAAGGAATTAGTAAGCTCAACAATTTTGAGTTTACAGAAGAGGGAATTCGCAGTTGGAGTGCATACCAAATTGGTCCCGGAAAACTGGTGTCGTGTGAAGGAATGAAACCACAGGGGAAGACTGGATTGAAGTTGTTACAACCTTTTGGGGAAATTCCCCAGGCCCAAGGCATTTTCAACACGAGGCCCACTTATAAAGAGCGATCCGCCAAAAATCAGGTCTTTTTCTGCGAGACACCAGGCTGCGTTGTAACGTTTGAAAACGAAAACGAAGCACAAAATCATATGGACACTGGAGTTCATAAGCTTGTTTTGGAACGCGAAACACTTTACGACAATGTGCGAAGAAAATGGGCGCAGCATGTTACCGAAATAGCTTCCCGGACGACTCTGAGCGTGCCAACTACATCAACCCGAGCGCTTGGTACAAGCAATGGAAATGAAGCTCCCACTTCGCAGGGTTGGGCACTAAAAGGTCAAAAAACTGCTACTAAGACCTCCGAGAACGTTAAAAGTTTTTTGACTGCAAAATTCAATGAGGGCCTTAGCGGCCAGAAGGCAAATCCGTCAGAAGTCGCAAAGGAGATGCAGGAATCTAAGGATTCGAATGGTTCACCTGCATTTTTGCCAGAGGACTGGAAAACTGCACGGCAAATAAGCAGCTTTTTTTCACGACTGTCAGCATTAAAGAAAAGCAGTCATGTCGCTGCAGTAACATTACGTGATGAAGAAAATGTCGATGAAGAGGATCTTAGGAGCTGGGAAGGTCGCTTAGAAGCAGAGAGTATACGGAAGGAAGTGTACAGTGCAGTGGATCTTCAACACCCAGTTTATTCTGAAGGCCACAATATTTGCTTGATGGCAAAAGAGAGAAAGCTTAAAAATCTCAAAGTTGTAGAACTAAAGAACATCTGTACAAATCTTTCTTTGACGACCACTGGAAATCAGCAAAGAAAAGTTACCTTCATAAACGCCATTGAGGAGTTAGTTAATTCTTGTTCATGTAGCGATTTGTTGTAAGACATCGACTGTATCGTGGTCGATTAACTTGAAACAAAAACAGTCGTATGAGAGAAGCCTAGATGACTCAGTCAGAGACCAGTTCAGTGGTGACGCAATTTTTTACGATTGCTATCACGGCATTTTGACATTGTATATAGTAGTTAAGAGTGTGTATTAAGGACACCTTAACAATCGTTACAAATTTATGTAAATGTATGTAAATTTATTTATTTACATACGCCCCTAATTAGCCTAAATATTCAGTAGAGTGATTTTCGTATAACCTTGAAATGAAAACAACAAAGGAACAGAAATAAAGCGGTTTGATTGGTTTATCGAACGGATACAAACGCACGTGACTTTTGGTTGGTTAAGCGAACGCTCGGGTAAAAAATTTATGCCCGAGAACTTTTAGAAATCAATGGGATACTTCGCTTTGATGTCATACTGCAACAAGATTGGCCAATCAAACAATGCTTTCTTTCCTTTTACTAGGTTTTCTTTGGCGGGAAAACGAATAGTCCATGTTTTGATCTTTTCATCCATTGGCTTATAAAACAAATAACGAACACTTACTGAAACGATTTTCAAGGTCATACGCAAATCGCTCTACTGAATATTTAGGCTAATTAGGGGCGTATGGTTAACCAAGACCTTCTAACCCGTTTTTTAAAACCTTTTGACTTAAATGAGGGTAAGGTATGGCTTGTTATTAGAAGCGGGCACGACTGTTTTCCATTTTTTTTTAATGACCATGGATGAAGGCAAAACTGTGGATAACGAAATCACTAGGCAAAACAGCGTGGCACAGTCTGCCCGCTAGACCCCTACGTTCACCTGCTAGCTAGGTCAATCCAACTCACATGAAAATTACAACAAGGAAGGTGTTTTTCAAACTCTGGAGCCCTGTTAAAACGCCGCGGTTTGCTAAGGCTGGTTTAATTGGTTGCGAATAAACCAATCACCATCTGTGGGATTGAGCGGTGTGAACTTGGATATCCCTAGCTAGCTTATCCCGCCAATCGATTTTTATGTTTTAGCTCAAAACCATTAAATTCGTAACCTACGTGCGTCAAAGTCTCCGATGATCTCCTCATGCGCCTGCTTTTCTGGGAAAAAGTTTTTTATTTATTATCCAAGTGTTCGGCGGCGAAAAAAATTATGGATTTCTTTACAACAATCATTAGTTTTTCATTCTGAGTCCCCCTCTTTATCCATGGTTTCCATGTGGGAAATTGGCTTGCCTTGCTCTTCCAGGTATCTCGGCCATGGCTGCCATGTCTTAATTTGGTCATGGTTATGTTTTTGCGAAATAGTTTTTTATTCTCAGCACTTATCCTTCGTTTCAGTAGCTGATAAGAATAAGTAAATGTAAAGGGCTTTTATACGACGGAACATGTACCGAGTTCATGGCGGTCTTTTTGTTCAATTTCAAGAATTATGCAATTTGATACCGGCATCATTCACTTCTGCTAGAAACGGGTTCCACAATTCGCTCGCATTATGCGTTTATTGTTGTTGTTGTTGTTGTTATTTTTTTAATTCCTTTTTGTATGAATAGAGATAAATGCTCAACGTTTTTACTTTCCTGACCCATAAACAATCGAGGAGTTAACATTTCTTTGAGTAATGTTAATTATGTGCGATCAAACAGTGCGTGACAAACTGGCCGTGACGTGACATATCGCCCGCATCGGTGATAAAGTGGACCTCAAACTATCGCTGACAGCGCCTCTAATTTACCAGGTCCCAAACTTCGGGTTTTTTACATGTATAGTAAGGGTAATAAAGAGTACAAAGAGGTATTTCATTTCCTCACAAACTGCCGCCTTTTTGAGAAAACGATTTTTGAAAAAGTGGTTCATCAAGCAAATAATATTTCAAAATTTTTCTATGTGCAAATTATTTTGCCTTTGAGACATTGATAAATGGTTGGAAGTGGCCGTTGATGACCTAGAATCATAGCAGGTCTATCAAAATAATAGTATCCTGAAGTTGAAGGTATTTGCAGCGCGAGAAAAAATTTTACGCGTTGCCGAAGTTAAGCATCTAAATTACACGTATTTTCAGTTGCTATCGGCTGGTTTTTAGGGGGGGTGGTCTGATCTCGGAAACTAAAAGCTGATGAAGTTTAAGAATACTGCCATTCATCCTGTCTCAATGAAGGTTGAAAACAGCCGAAAGATGAAAGGAATCGGTTGACCTCGATCCGTGGCCTCTGCCCGGTTTTCTCAGACAATGGCACTTAATTAGTAAATCAAAAAAGAATGAAATTAAAGTGAAAAAACAAAACAGCTGTTTTAACTGTTTTAGAGGTTTGAAGGTCTGAAGGGATCACTAGAGCTGTAATATGAGACTCAATAAGAGGTCTAGTTACTTTAGAACACGTTAGAAGTTTCCTGTAGCAGAACACATATTTTGGCTTGGTATAATTACTTGTATTTCTTGATGTAAATTACATGCTATGAATTAAGTGTCAGTTAGGGTCATTCATAATGCTGTACTGCACCTTATTTTATCTGACGATTATCTAAGATATAAAAAATGAATTTTGTGTATTTTTAAAGACTTCAATATATGCTTACTTTTGAATTTATAAACAATATATATTTAAATCCTACACTGTAAGTCTGGTTGTCAGTGTAGCCTGTGTCACAGACATAATCTATTGCTGGTTAGTAACATCTGCAAAGCCGTGCCAATATTCTGGGCTGCCAATCACAATGTGTTTCGATATTCCCTTCAACCTGATTGGCACACTGATAATGGAATTTTTAAGAGGCCAATCATAGCACATATGCAAGTGCTAGTTCACAGGTGGGCCACGGGGTGCCCAGAAGCAGGATTTCAGTGCTGTCTCACAGGGGGACTTAACCAGAAGTTGAGTTCTGTCTGTGGCACAGGCTAGTCCTCTGCGCATTAATGTTTAAATTATGTATTTTATGTTGCTTAGCTGGGAAGACAAAAATAGATGACAGAAGAGCACAAACAAGAGAATAAAAATTATCAAAAAGGATTCAAAAGTATATCTACCACACAACTCGTAAAGAGAGGTGAAAGTCCATGAGGCCAGAAATGTTGTAAGAGAGCCATAAAACATTAATGTTAAGTACAACTCACTGTCAAATAAGTTAAAAGGAAGGAAGAATGCTGACATTTCGAGGAATACACTTTTCTGGTTTATGGAAAATCTGCAGCAACAGAAGACACTGAAATCATGTTGAGCTGGTTCAGGATGTCAATTCTGTTTAGATGGAATCCTGTGACAGTGTCTAGGCCAGTGTACAGTAGTGTGCTTCAAAGCTGGTCCTTGGTAAGACATTTCTTGACTTTACACGCCAACTCTCTTTCAAGGACCTCAAGGCTAAGTGTCTGTTTCCCTGACATTCACTTTCTTGTCAGGGATCAGCAAATTTTAACTAGACAACTGTGTTAACTGTAGTTTTTTTTGTAAGACTTAAAAAACTTCACAGGAAAGACTGAAACTAATGATCTTGCACTAAGCAGCTTTGAAGAAATCAAGGTTTCTGGGGGGGGGGGGGGAGGCTGTGCTGCACATATTTCCCTTGGAGATATGAGGGCAAACACCCTAGATACAACTATAGGAAACCAAACTAACCTTGAATTTAATAGAGAGTATTCACTCATTTGGCTTATTAGTTTGGGACACCAACATGGTCTCTGTTTCATTGTTTTGGGACACCAATATGGCCACAGTGACGTCATGTGAATACTCTCTATACTTCAGTCAGTTTCTCATGTTTATTTTCCATCCCTAAGCATTCTGTTCCTCCTGTGGAAAGGAGTTGGAGGTTGTGTTATGACAATTTCATCTCTTAGTGTTCTTCATCGCTCAATTAATCAGTCAGAGTAAAGGATGGTTAATATGATCCTGATTAGGAGAAGAAAGCTTTCTATTAAAGGCACCATGGTCTAGAAGACCAAATGTAAATCCCTATCTGACCTCATTGACATGGAGAAACAAAAAAGGGATTGGCTGACACCCAGCATAGTGATGTGCAGTATTAAGCTCAACAAGGATACAGGAAAAATCCACAACTGAGAAACTGGTTTTTAAGAACCTGTCAGGCTAAAATTTTCCAGTTAGGCTGTCTTTACAAAAGAGCACTCAAATTTGAAACAGGTTATTAATCATAACCATTACAATTTTGTCAAATTTGATTGGTGCATTAACTGCTTTATTTTTCTTTAATCATTGTGTATAGTTGCCTGTAATCGGACAGTTATGTTAGCCAATCATATTAAATGCACTCAGCTAAATCCACCAAACACAGAAGTTATCATGCTAACCATAGCAACAATCACTTACCCAAACAAACTGGGGATTAATCCAAAATGGATGAATATGCAACATTTAGGCAGTGTCTCCACCAGTGATATTAATTTTTCCCTTACTTTGGACATTTGGTATGAACAAACACTCTTTCACCAAAAAGGAATGCATCTATTTTCTTGGAAATTGTAACGGCTATAATTATTAATTGGTAACAGGACTCTGTGTCATCCAATTCAATCTGTAATCATACTCACGATTAAACAAATCTGACTCCTGCTTCGCGGTTGTCCAAGTTTGTAACACTTGTATGATTACAGACTGAATTGGACTCCCCTCAGTCCTATTACCATTATTTATAAAATCTCTTAGAAAAAGCTTCTGCACAGTGTACACTTGGGAAAGTAAGATAAGTCAACATTCAGGGTCCTCTTTTGAGACATAGGTGTCTAATAATATTT
>OZ038000.1:15100261-15140261 GCA_964035705.1 Porites rus | reverse complement strand
GTATCGCAAAAGCCGCGAAAATAGAGATGAAACAAAAAATGGATCGGAAAAATTAATAAAATCACCAAAAAACCGTCTGGCGGGAGCTTTGTCAAACAAACCGTAGGTTTATTTAACCTAACCTGGAAAAGGAGACGTCTGCACGCAGAATACATTTCATACTACATGTAGTTGTGATTTCGGGAACGGACCTCGGGAGCCTCATTGCCGTAATATCTTCCACATTGCAGAAACTACAGCAGAATCGCCCTGCTCGCGTGCTAACTTTCCGTTTTAATTATGACTATACAGTACCAGTGAATTGTTTCGAAATTTCAAGGGGTAAAATTTATTTCCATCAGCGCGTAGTTAGCTAGTTAAGCAATAATAATGCACAGCACTATAAATAACACGGTTCTAGAATATCTGACGGCTTCGCGTTTTGTTCGTCGCTGCATGCGATTTAATCGCTTATAACCTAACAGAAAATGCATGAATACAAACAAGCTCGCTGTTCCACAACCCCGCACTGAATTTTAAAAGAGAAGCCTTTCTTATAACGGAAGAGTGTTGTAGAACAGCTTGTCTCTGAAGTTGCGGCAATAATTTTTTTAAAGGAAAATTAAAAAACCTTAATTTAGATATATGTATCTTTACACAAGGCCTAAATGTAAAGCAGGTTTTTTATTGTTATATCGTTATTATTTTAGTTTTTATCTGGTTATATTTCTATACTTGAATGTAAATATACCTAAGGGAAATACCGTGTATTACCTTACCTTACCTCTGTGATGTGTGTAAATTTGTCTTTTGCTATGGTTTTAGACAATACGACTTCTCCTGACTATCAATTGTGCGTCAAAACAATGTATCAAGCGCGCGATAAAGAAATTGTCTAAGTGCCACGGTGTAGCACTTTATGACAAAGTTTTAACTGGAAAACTTGTTGCCATCTGATGTACACCTGTATAGTTTATGTTTGTAAGCTCTACCTAAAATAATCACTTGGTTACACTGCACCCATGGGTGTGCCACCTAAAGTGCAGTCTATGTTTGTTAGCTCTACCTAAAGAATCACTTGGTTACACTGCACCCATGGGTGTGCCACCTAAAGTGCAGCCTATGTTTGTTAGCTCTACCTAAAGAATCACTGGGTTACACTGCACCCATGGGTGTGCCACCTAAAGTGCAGTCTATGTTTGTTAGCTCTACTTAAAGAATCACTGGGTTACACTGCACCCATGGGTGTGCCACCTAAAGTGCAGCCTATGTTTGTTAGCTCTACCTAAAGAATCACTGGGTTACACTGCACCCATGGGTGTGCCACCTAAAGTGCAGCCTATGTTTGTTAGCTCTACCTAAAGAATCACTGGGTTACACTGCACCCATGGGTGTGCCACCTAAAGTGCAGTCTATGTTTGTTAGCTCTGCCTAAAGAATCACTGGGTTACACTGCACTCATGGGCGTGCCACCTAAAGTGCAGCCTATGTTTGTTACCTCTACCTAAAGAATCACTGGGTTACACTGCACTCATGGGTGTGCCACCTAAAGTGCAGCCTATGTTTGTTAGCTCTGCCTAAAGAATCACTGGGTTACACTGCACCCATGGGTGTGCCACCTAAAGTGCAGCCTATGTTTGTTAGCTCTACCTAAAGAATCACTGGGTTACACTGCGCTCTGCGACGGACGTTTGCCTTGCGCTCTCTTCAGAGACAAAAAGGCTATAGTCTGTTTGGCCAAAAAACAACCTTTGTTCCCCTTAAAAATTTGACACCATATTGGGCCCCGAAAGACGTTAAAAGTTCCTCCACAATAGAAGAGTGTTTTGCTAGAGGTTAGAAACGTTTGGCTTACATGAGTTTCAATATAAAGATGCAAAAATTTATTAACATAATTATAGCACACAAAACATTGTCATCAAACTCCTTGAATGTAGCCTGAATAAGCCAAGCAAATATAAATAAACATAATAACCAGAAATATTCGTCAAATGGTCTCGTTAAGTAAATTATACTTCAGTTTGCGAAAGAAATTTATCTCTTGTATCCGTGTTACGCATCGAAAAAGCGAGGAGTCTGATCGCATGACATTAGGTAACAGAGGTAATACCCACGGGTTTCACGAATTCCAATTTCACGATTTTTCGCCGAGTTACAAATTTAAACTTTAATTCTTACCTCACAGTTGTCGGTTCATTTACCTTACATTCGCCAACACTAGTAAACATGGACAAAACGATGAAATCCGGCACGCTTCTTTCAGAAGTAGCAAGCCGCATGAAGTAAAATCCACCGATATGCGCTGCATTCTCACCACAAATATAAATATTTGTCGTGGAGAAAATACGACGAGGAGGAAAAAATGCCAGATCTTCGCCTCGGCAATGTATTTCAGCTACCAAGCCGGCGTATCTCCAGGTGGACTCGAAGTGGGACAAACCTTGTAATTTTTTCAGGAGCGCTTTGCGCGCAAACTAATTTATTCTGGCGCGAAATGAAGATTAAGGAAATGTATCTGAAATCTAATACACGACAAGAAAATTTTCGCACTTTCGAGGAGCGCGACATATTAAATGGGATTAAGTCGGATTAGCTGCCAGCGGAGAAAACATCCCTGCGTGGGATTGTACTTCCAGTAAATAGCCTCTGTGTCCTCTCCTGGTATACCCCTATATATCATGTTCACCCATGTTTACCTTAGTAATACTGTATACCCTGTATACCCTTGTATATCCTGTGTACCCATGTTTACCCTAGTAATACTGTATACCCTGTATACCCCTATATATCATGTTCACCCAAGTTTACCTTAGTAATACTGTATACCCTGTATACCCTTGTATATCCTGTGTACCCATGTTTACCCTAGTAATACTGTATACCCTGTATACCCCTATATATCTTAAGTACCCATGTTTACCCTAGTAGTACTGTATACCCTGTATACCCCTATGTATCATGTTTACCCATGTTTACCCTAGTAATACTGTATACCCTGTATACCCTTATATATCCTGTGTACTCATGTTTACCTTAGTAATACTGTACACCCTGTATACCCCTATTTACCCTGTCTACCCATGTTTATGGTATATAATGTTTACCCATGTTCACCAAGGGTATACAAGGTACATAGTATTAACAGGGTAAACATGGGTACACAGGATATGTAGGGATATACAAGGTATAAAGTATGACATGGGTAAACATGAGTACACAGGATATATAGGGGTATACAGGGTATACAGTATGGCTAGGGTAAACATGGGTACACAGGATATATAGGGGTATACAGGGTATACAGTATGGCAAGGGTAAACATGGCATGGGTACACAGGAAATATAGGGGTACACAGGGTATACACTATGGCTAGGGTAAACATGGGTACACAGGATATATAGGGGTATACAGGGTATACAGTATGGCTAAGGTAAACATGGGTACACAGGATGTATAGGGGTATACAGGGTATACAGTATGACTAGGGTAAACATGGGTACACAGGATATATGGGGGTATACAAGGTATACAGTATGACAAGGGTAAACATGGGTAAACATGATATTACCAAGGTATACAAGGTATGCAGTATGACTAGGGTAAAAATGGGTACACAGGATATATAGGGGTATACAGGGTATACAGTGTTACTAGGGTAAACGTGTACACAAGAAACATAGGGAGTAGATTATGACTAGGGTAAACATGGGTACACAGGATATATAGGGGTATACACGGTATACAGTATTACTAGGGTAAACATGGGTACACAGGATATATAGGGGTATACAGGGTATACAGTATTACTAGGGCAAACATGGGTGAACATGATATATAGGGGTATACAGGGTATACAGTATGACTAGGGTAAACATGGGTAAACAGGATACACAAGGGTATACAAGGTACACAGTATTTCTAGGGTAAACATGGGTACATAGGATATATAGGGGTATACAGCGTATACAGTTTTACTATGGTATATCATGTTTACCCATGTTTACCCTAGTAATACTGTATACCCTGTATACCCCTATATATCCTGTGTACCCATGTTTACCTTAGTAATACTGTATACCCTGTATACCCTTATATATCCTGTGTACTCATGTTTACCTTAGTAATACTGTATACCCTGTATACCCCTATTTATCCTGTCTACCCATGTTTACCCTATAAATACTGTATACCTTGTATGCCTGGTATATCATGTTTACCCATGTTTACCCTAGTAATACTGTATACCCTGTATACCCCTATATATCCTGTGTACCTATGTTTACCTTAGTAATACTGTATACCCTGTATACCCTTGTATATCCTGTGTACCCATGTTTACCCTAGCCATACTGTATACCCTGTATACCCCTATATATCCTGTGTACTCATGTTTACCTTAGTAATACTGTATACCCTGTATACCCCTATTTACCCTGTCTACTCATGTTTACCCTATTAATACTGTATACCTTGTATGCCCTGGTATATCATGTTTACCCATGTTCACCTTAGTAAAACTGTATACCCTGTATACCCCTATATATCCTATGTACCCATGTTTACCCTAGTAATACTGTGTACCTTGTATACCCTTGTGTATCTACAGTATTACTAGGGTAAACATGGGTAAACATGATATATAGGGGTATACAGGGTATACAGTACTACTAGGGTAAACATGGGTACACAAGATATATAGGAGTATACAGGGTATACAGTATGACTAGGGTAAACATGGGTACACAGGATATACCAGGGTATACAAGGTATACAGTATTACTAAGGTAAACGTTGGTACACAGGATATATAGGGGTATACAGGGTATACAGTATTACTAGGGTAAACATGGGTAAACATGATATACCAGGGTATACAAGGTATACAGTATTAGTAGGGTAAACATGGGTACACAGGATAAATAGGGGTATACAGGGTATACAGTGTTACTAGGGTAAACATGGGTACACAGGATATATAGGAGTATACTGCAGGGTATACAGTATCATTATGGTGAACATGGGTAAACAGGATAGGATAGGATAGGTGCTTTAGTATCAACAGAGCGCCTAGAGACACATGTGTTTACAACGATAACAAAGATTTTCGTGCAATAATTACAGAGCAGTACATTTGTAAAATTTATACAATTATTAAACAAGGTTATATTTAGCACGTCTATCTCTTTCGCGGAAGCGATCATATACGTATTTAGCCGCAATTTTTTGCGTTTTCTCTCCTTGCTTCATACTTATCAACGTTGCAAAGGCAGAGCTTGGAGTCATAGAGTCAAGAATAAGATTAGTTTCCTTTTTTAGCGTATTGAACAGCTCTCTCCTAGGATCCCTATAGGCTATGCAATTCATCAAAAAATGCTCCTCGTCTTCTAATCCAGTTTTACATAATGGACAGATTCTTTGGTCTGGTGGTTGATAGGGTTTAAACGTATCGTCCAGTTTCAATTGCTAGTTTGTGGTTCCTTAATCTTAGCTTAGTGATTGCTACTCTGATTGATGTTTCTTACATTTGTGAGGTAATTTTCGTAGTCATGGGTAAGTTTAAATTTCCTAAAAGTTCTTAGTTTGTTTTTTTTTATGCGGGTCCTGTCTTTCATCATTGTGTATCTCGCTAATCCATGGTTGCTGTTCTATGTCTAAGAGTCTCTGTCGTATATAGTTCATGATTGCGGGAGTGTTCGTTTTCGCTTACCATATGTCGCCAAGACCTGCGAGATTTAATAGTCGTTTTAATTTGCTTGACCAAAGTTCCTTTTTATCTTGACCAATTTGGTCTGTAAATGCTATTCCAGAGGGTTTATTTTGGTGCTCGGGCTCACAAAATTTCAGCCAATATTTAATGGCTCTGCACTTTGTCTTCGTTCGCATTGGGAAACGGCCTACTACGGATCTGCACGCATTTAAGCTACAGAATTGGTTAACTCCCAATAGCCACCTAATGAACTTTGTTTGAACAAACTCAATTGGATCATTTTCTAGCTTTTCGTCGTGATCGACCCCCCAGGCCTCGCTTCCGTAGGTGTCAGTATAGGGGAAATAACCGTGTCAAAAATTTTCATTGTGAGCTGTACATCGTCTCCGAAATGGTCGTCCATTTCCTTCCTGAGTTTGTACAAAGCTTTAAGGGCAACCTTCTGTATTTCCTGTTTAGCGTACGTGAAGGTCCCATAAGTACTAAATTGTAGGCCAAGATATTTGTAATTGCTAACATTGTCAAGTTTACTGCCTCTATAGTATACTACGTGCTTATTCATGGTTCTCCCGCAGTTATTAAAAATTAACACCTTAGTTTTATTAAGGTTAACCGACAAGTCGTTTTCTTTGCAGTATTCACTGAGGGAATCCAAATAATCCTGCAGTCCGTTTTTTGATTTGGAGAATATGACCAAGTCATCCGCGTAGAGCATACAACTTAACGGTAACTCATTTACTTCTACGTCATTTAGGTTCTTGGCCTTAAGTTCCTCTGAAAGATCACTACGATAAAGGTTAAAAAGGGTTGGCGAGAGCATGCAACCTTGTTTTACACCGGTATGGCATCGAAAGGCAGGTGTTAGCATATTTTCTATTTTCACAGATGATTTATCATTGGAGTACATTGAATGTAAAATCTCAAGGAAGCGCCCCGTTACAGTTACCCTCTAGGGATACTATCACGTTACTATCGAATGCTTTACTAAAGTCAACAAAGCAGGTGAATAAAAGGTTATTTGATTTTTTGGGTTTA
The DNA here is from genome assembly GCA_964035705.1 of Porites rus. Lineage (NCBI taxonomy): Eukaryota > Metazoa > Cnidaria > Anthozoa > Scleractinia > Poritidae > Porites > Porites rus. The sequence goes on along the minus strand of OZ038000.1, from coordinate 15,133,539 downwards.
GATTTAACATATTTGTCTAGTATTAGTGCTTTTAAAATGAAGATATTGTCCTGTGTACCATGTTTTTTTCGGAAGCAATATTGAGTAATTATGCCCTTTTTAATTACCCCATACAGTATTACTAAGGTAAACATGAGTACACAGGATATATAGGGGTATACAGGGTATACAGTATGGCTAGGGTAAACATGGGTACACAGGATATACAAGGGTATACAGGGTATACAGTATTACTAAGGTAAGCATAGGTACACAGGATATATAGGGGTATACAGGGTATACAGTATTACTAGGGTAAACATGGGTAAACATGATATACCGGGCATACAAGGTATACAGTATTAATAGGGTAAACATGGGTAGACAGGATAAATAGGGGTATACAGGGTATACAGTATTACTAAGGTAAACATGAGTACACAGGATATATAAGGGTATACAAAGTATACAGTATTACTAAGGTAAACATGGGTACACAGGATATATAGGGGTATACAGGGTATACAGTATTACTAAGGTAAACATGGGTAAACATGATATACCATAGTAAAACTGTATACGCTGTATACCCCTATATATCATGTATACATGTTTACCTCATTATTGAGGTAAAAATCTTTCCCATGGCTGATAAGAGAGTAATTCTTCTATAATTCTCTTGGTTGGACGGATCATCTTTTTTGAAGATTGGTATAATTAGGCCATGACTCCACAGGGTAGGGTACACAGGATATATAGGGGTATACAGTATTACTAGGGTAAACATGGGTACACAGGATATATAGGGGTATACAGGGTATACAGTATTACTAGGGTAAACATGGGTACACAGGATAAATAAGGGTATACAGAGTATACAGTATTACTAGGGTAAACATGGGTAGACAGTGTATACAGCGTATACAGTACTACTAGGATAAACATAAGATATATCAGGGAGTCTATATGGAGACTGCCATGAAATACTTGCCGTGTCTCCACGGTTTTCAAAATGGCGTTGGCAATTCTCGCTGCTTTGGGCCAGTCTAGGACAATTACGAGTGTAAACAACATAAAAGAAGAATTTTATAACAAGCTGATTTAACAAACTTGAAACCAAGACACAGGGGAAAACTTCCACTCGTCCATGATAACTACTTCCACCAAATATTACTTGTTTTTGGCTTATTTTACTCGTGAACGACCAAGTGTGAAACTCTTTAGATGTGGATATGAATTTCGCTAAGGCATACAGAGAAGAAATCACTTTGGCTTACTACTGTTTTAATGTAGTTATAACAACGGCCATCTTTTTGTTTGGAACGATCTATTTGAGACGCAGAGATAGACGGGATCAACAAAGGAGAGATTGGCGACAATTCGCTGAAACTATCAGAGGACAATACAGTACACTGGAAGATAAACAAGTTCTTTCTGGGGTATCAAATACAAACGAAACATTCGAAAATGTTCTGATTTGCCCAGAGATCACCGGCCTAGACGTTCTGAGGTACATGTTGAATAATTCGTACTTCACGTCTCGTTCCTCTAGAAAGAGCGCGTTGTACAAACTTAAGAAAGACCTAAACAGCATCTTTCAGCTGCTAAATACTTGCGCCTCTTTAATACTGTTGGGACCTGTCCCTAGAAATATAAGAGCAGAGCTTGGAGAACTGGTCACTGAACTGGGACAGGTGACATTGCCATTTTTCACAGGGGACCAGCGTCAGACAGTTTTAAAATGCTTTAAACATTTTAGCAGAGATGGAGAGATTAAAACCGAAAAAGAGCTGAGAGATATTGAGCTGACAACGATTAAAGAAATGGTTCCATATATAGAATACTTGAGCTTTGACAATCAAGTTGGTCGACATCAACGGAGCACACATTATTCAAAGATCAATAAATTTCAATTTGAATTTGATCCAGGGTTTGATCAAGATCATCTATTACGCTTCCTGAAAGTAATACAAGAAGACCTGCAAGATGAAAAGTACTTATCAGATTTTGCGAGAGAATCTCAGGAACTTTTGAGTAATACTCGATACATTGACCAGGTCGACTCAGATAATGAGAGATTGGTAGTTATGAAAGTGCTACACCAGGTACGTATGGACATTCATTCTTTGTTGAAGAAAGAAGGAATTGATGAAGCATTTTTTAGTAATAGTGTAGTGCCACTTAGGGAAGTATATAAACGTGTAACAACGTTAAAGCCAGATAAGGAAATTCTTAAAGCTACTTGTGAACAATTCATAGATGATCTTACCCTTCTGAAGGACAGCAGCCATTCATATCACATGAGCCGTAGTTTTTTGGAGAAGCTAGAGAACATGCGCAAAACATATTCTCAGATGATTGTCATCAGGGATAATGCCATTTCTAGTCAGCCTCAGACTTCAACAACAGTGTAAATGAGAGATATAAACAACTTTTATTATGAAAGCCACATATGATTATTGTATAATGGCTGTCAAAGTATTAACATTGCACAGTATTGTTCCTTTACACTCAAGGTACAAATATTCCCTTGGTCCGGGTGTGTAGAGATAGCACCTGGATGGAGGGGGTTACTTCAATAAATTTCGGATAGGTGTGTGCCGCCCAGGGTCTTAAACCCTGACCCTATTTAAGAATATGACAAATAAAAATGGATATCCTATCCGAGACCCAATTCAAGGGTGAAAAACTAAAATTTAATGGAAACACACAAATCCTCCTGGCATTGCTTTCCTGATACTGGGAGGTAAAGTTCAGTTTTAACAGATGATTTGTTTCACTTGTAGCTGGGTATATATGCACTTAAATTTTTGCTGATGTAATGACAGTACCCTACATACCGAAATAGTAAATTAGTCCTAGGCTGTTCAAACATTCTCTACTATATGTAAAGCTCAGTGTCATTTCTTCATTTTATTTAAAAGTGGGTGGTGGTCAACTAGACAGCTTTTGCTACTTTGACCACCACACACATTTTATAACCCGTGCTGCAGTTATTTTATTTTGCAATAATCTATTGTAACTATATTTTGATTTCTCTGTCACCCTCTGTTAATAGTGTGAAATATATGAACCTTGAACCTATAAGCTCTGATATATTGCTGAGTATATCAACTTTTCTAGGCTAAAACTGACGGTCCAGTATAAGCTCACTGGACTCAGAAGACTTGAGGAGCTCTAGCACTGCATTGCTTATAAGCATGCAAACTGCAATAAATTCACTTCATAAAGTATTTTTGTGGGGCAGAATTTCCAGTTAAAGGAAGGTAAAAACCTGTTTTACCAGACAAAAGCATAAAATCCCACCTTATTGGAAAGTTTTTCCCAAGATTCCTCGCTGCTGTCTAAAGATTTGTTGAAATGCAGTTGACAGAACCCCTCAAGCATAGTCCACTTCTAAACCTACATCTACACAGCTTAGAATCATTAATGCATAGTTAAACAATCTTGGAATTTACTTAATATGTTATTCCTTTTTTTTAATTCACATTACCTGCAATATCAGTTCAAATAAAAAACCTGATGTATGATAACTGAGTAATAAAATTGTAACATTGTGTTATGTATATTAATGTATGAAATACTGGTTTGCAAACAACGCAAGGCGAGGAAGCGTTCTACTGGCCGCTTCCGAGATAAAAGATTCAGTGAAACCATACCTTATTTCAGATGCGAAACATATCCCTCATTACCGGGGCCTAGCCGAAGGCTGGCACCGGTCATAAAATGCAACGCGTTTCTGTGTTTTCAAAGTTACATTGTTAGGGATATATCGCTGACTGAGATATATCGCTGGCTCGTTAATTTGGGAGTGTTCGCCGAGATATATCGCTGGTTCAGAAATTTGAAGTAGAGAGCAACAACTGTAACCATGTAAATATTGATTAATTCGATTAGTTTGCACACGGAATGGTTTAACGCGACTATATTTACCACTTATCAATAAGTGAGATTCCTGTCTATTGCAAAATATTGTTACAGTATTCATCCTAGCGATGACAAAGCTTGGTCGACATAGAAGTGTGTACACTACGACAAAGCAAAAATCTTAACTTATTAAACTTGCACGCACCAAGCTTTGTTTATGCGTTTCAATACCTTACAATTCGCACTCCCTATAGGAAACTTCGTCAAATATTTTCCGACAAACAATTAAAACTCATTAGGAGGAAGTCTATCACTGCTTTGACTTATGAAGCAACAAAACAAAATATTTTCAAATAACCTTTGTCACGCAATATTTACGTTAGCGAGATGCGCAAATTCTCAACTGTTCAAATTGCGGGATTCCCTAACATTTTGTCTTTTCACATTATTCATTAGACGTTGATGTAGAATTTTTATGTTTTTCTCCTTGGTATACGCGTGTTTAGAGTGTGCGACGCAGGCTATGAGTCGTTGCTGGTATCGGGCGCAATTTTTCATCAGCGGCCTTTGGAAAAAGGCGTGTTTTAACAATATTACAGTTGTTCTGTCCGAAAAAAGGTATTCCTAATGAATTTCAAAGTTTCCCAAAGAAAAGAAAGCTCCCTTAAGTTTATAATTTCATCCATTTATTCACAGTTGTTTTATTATTTGTATTTTTTCGGTGGACGTATTCTGTTTATGGTCATAAAGCGATTACTGATGACTAGTCAAAATATAATCTGACCAGCACTCCCAGTGAGTCCGAAGTTCATTTCATTTGCGAATCTTGTGGTGGTCACTGTATGAATGTCTCAGGGCTAATCTGCTAGGTTATTGGTGAGTTAGTAGACCTCGTTTATTTTATTTCAGTAGTTTTCCGGTTTATATAACTCCGTGCAGTCAACAAAGGATTCGTCATCGGTGGAATATGATTTTTTTTTCTATTGAACTCAAAACCCGAGTAATGTATTATTAAAAGGGAGCGGAAAACAGTTCGAATCTTTTTAAAATTCCTGTATAAAAAACTATGGTAAACCTATTTTACAATTACAAGTGATTATTGCCGTTCACTACAGTTTGAATGATTAATCAAATGTAGAAGTATGATCAAATTGTTGGTCGTCCGTCGTTCTCAACGATGCGGACTAAGAGCATGATCATGCATCGAGGAAATCGGATTTGTTCAGGAGCACCCAACGACTGCGGTTTCCTCCTAAATACATTTAAAACACTTTTTAGGCTATCCAGAGTAATTTTAGATTTCTAGAAATGTATTCTAAGCGGCACTATAAAAATTGTATCTGTTCGGTCAGCCCAGGAAAACTTGAGTCCTTACGAAATAACAGGAGATTTAGTATTATTCACCCGAAAATTTTAGTTGCAATTTAACGTATTACCAAAGTGAGAATTTTTCTGATTTCTCTCTCCATCACTCTTTTCATAGCCTAACCTGGGGAATGAAATGTGAACAATTTAACTTCAGAAAATCGGAGGGAATAGGCCATTGCATGCTGGCGTCATTTTACTACTACGACAAGAATTCTTTTCGTTTTTCCTTTCATATTTAAATTTTGTAATCCCAGTGAGGTTTAAATAACAAAAGCCTTAATTTGCACAAGAAAGCAAAACCCTGAACAACATTGCGACGACATTGTTTTGAGTGCTTGCAACATTGTTTCAACAACCTTTAAGGCGATGTTACACGAGACGATCCGCAACGATACATTGTAATTTTAAACTCACACAGCATTGCAACATTGTTGCGGCATTGTTTTGAATGGTTACAACATTGTTCCGACATTGCAACGCTGTGTTGCGCTAAAAATCGTCGTTGCGAATCGTCCCGTGTAACATCAGATTACCTTTAGCATAACACGATTTTATATTTTGTTTGAGCAAACTATAAATATTATCGAGATCTTCACTTTTAACCCAGGCTAAATCTAAATATTAGCTAAGAACGTCCTTGAGGTTATTACACACCGTAACATGAATGAAAAGATTTTTGTCATGTTATCGCAGAAAAAAAATATATTTTACATAATAATATAGTGCAACAACATTTTTGACACACATATTCTTTCCAGCGGTTACCCAACCAAGTTAAAAGATTACGGAAATTCCAGGGGTGGGTTGGGAGCATGACGCAAGCATGACAAGCATCACAAGGGTGGGGGTCTAAAGCAAAAAAGCCCTACGTGGGTGGGGAAGGGGGAGTATGGATATTTCCTGGATCTACACATTATAGGCAGCCCGTTTTGAGTTCAGAGGTTTCCCTCGTATGCAGGGGACATTATCTTATTTAAGTAGGGCTGAGTGCTGAGGCTCGTGGTGAATTCGTAGATGGCCTCTAAATATTTAGTGTTCCTGTGGCTTCTTACCTGCCTCTAGCTCTCGGTGCAACTCCTTCAATAAAGGACTCTGGCTCCTAGTCCCCCCCCCCCCCCCCCCCCCTCTTGATTTCCCTGCTCACAATCAGACGTATTTCTTGGCGTATCTTATTTATTAGGACTGACGACCGACAGTATAGACTACCATAACACTCAGACGAGGCTCCAAGTACTTTTAATACTCTCACATGTGCTTCTACTAGATCAAAGATTTTTCTCAGACCCTTCAAATCATTTTTAGAAGTGACAGGTGCCTTGTTAAGAAGACCTTTCAGATGTTTGTTGATAATCATTTGTTTATTTCCAAATGTGTCCTTCAAAAAAGCGATAGCCTCCTCATAATTTGATGCAGTTATGGATAGGATAAACCTGGAATGGCTTCTCACTGGCTGTTTTCTCCAAAATAGAGTTCAAATAATTGAACTTGTCAATGGTAGTGTTTTTGTGAATAAAGGTCTCGTAACCGTCCCAGAATGTACTCCACTTTGTAACAAGCATCCCCATCAAACTGTTTAAACTCGAACTTAGAAAGTTTAACTCGAGAGACCGTTTCATGTGTAGTTGGATTTGCGGGGGAATTAAGAGATTCAACAGGGTCATTAGAGGGTTCAACATTTCCAGGAACAACTTCAGGAGATACAGAAGGGCTCACTGGCGCCTTGTGTTTTGGCGCGTCCACGCTGCACGCAGGGGGTCTTGATGTTTCCAGAAAATAATCAATTCTTGCAACGGCAAGGCATATCAGTTCATTAATAGCCTGCGTAACATGGCGGTTTTGGTTGGGCGCGCTAAGTAACAAAGGCGGGCGAGGGCGGAGAAACCGCGAGGAGATTGGTTTTTACTTTTTTACTTTTCTCGCGGCTTTGCCGCTCGTTTTGGTGCGCTTCGCGCGCGAATTTCGCGGCTTCGCCGCTCGTGCGCCCGACTCTACAAAACCGCCATACTACGCAGGCTAGTTCATAAACAAGATGTGCTTCGCAGATTCCATTTTCAGTGTCCTCTTTTTCACAGAATTTCCTCGCCTAGAACTTTCAGAGCTTCTAATTTAACGCGCAGAGTTTCCTTTTGCTGGCGGAGCTTGGTTACGTTTTGTGCTAACGTTTGCTTGTTCTCGTTCAAGTTAAAATCGCTGTCTAAACTATTTAATTCCTCGTTAACGGCAGAGGCGATACGTTTAACGGTGGTTCTATGTCCTTCACGCGTGGCCTTTATCCTTGACAGGCTTTTCCCTTTCGGTGGCGTCACCTCTTCCACTCTTAGACAGTTGATTCGAGAAGGTTCCACAGCACCGGCGCGTAAACAAGATTTATCCGATTCGAGAATCACAACCACACGAGTTACAGTGCACCTTACAACCACAAGAATTATCTCTTCAAGAAATGTCCGGCTCGAAGTGACTCCATGCAAAGAATAAGTAGAAGGCGTTAGGTCGCTGTAGTGATAATCATGATTTAATCCATGGAACGTAAGCGAAATCAAGCGAAGCAAATGGTTTTTCTCAATCCTATGATTTACTATGGACACAAAATAATGACAGGCAAGCAAGGAGTGCACACTAAAATAGCTAAAAATAATCCTAACACGGCTAGTTTAGTTTCGACTAGTTTCAAACGGCGCAAAAATTCACTCTGGTAAAATATCCAGCAGTGACTGGCTTAATATTGTTTAAAGTAAGCTTGCCTTGCTATTAACTTTTGGTTGCTTTCACGGTTGAGTAAGAATGTGTGTTTAAAACATAGCGAACTGCCATCAATCATGATGGAATCGCCACAATGGTTCCATAATGGCATTAACAAAAAGAAACTAATATTGTTTGAATTAGGATGACATGACCCCCTTTTATGGTTAACGGCTATCGTTTATGGTCACAATGCCAATGATCGAGATAACACGTCATAACTTGACCACGCAGCACACCAAGTTTATCTGACGTTCCTTTCATTTGTTAATCTTCCTTTGATCCGACTGCGTGAACCTTTAGGCCGAATCTACAAAGTTACTGGTGAGTTAACAGCCCTCAGTCTTTTGTGTCTACAGTTCTCCTAATATTCCGTGTAATCAAAGGAAACAGGATTTCTTAACGGTTCGTGATTGTGCTTGATTTTTCTAGTTAACTCGGAGGAAACTGAGCATCGAAAAATGGCTCGGATTGTGCGAAATAAAGTGTTGCACTTTTCTAATTAAGTAACGATTAGTTTACTATGGCCGATTGCAAAATCCGTTTACTACATTCCAAATTGCTTAGAAGCTTTTAAATCTACTGAAGGTAACTATGCATATAGAGTTTCTGCACGTCCCTAACTTATCGCTAGGGTTAAGTTCCTGTTTACTCTACTGCATCTCCATACTAATATGATGTTGGTCAGTGTATTAAATGGCATATGCCAGTGATGTTAATCGAACGTTTGATGGTTATTCGAACGGTTCTTTACAGCAGCCGAACACAACATCAAAATCAAAGAAAACACTCTTAACTAGTAAATCGAACACTATCGAACGTTTGATTACCTACAAACGATATTAGTCGAAGTCACACTGTCAGTGTTTATTGAAAGTTAATGAAATATGACTCAAGGTCATCATCGACATCCAGTAATGAGTTGAGAACAGAATTGACCTAATATAGCAATATCCTTTGACACTGATTCCCGCAGGACCAAGTGGATTGGCCCTGGCTCTAGCAGAGTGTAGGAGGTAATTAAGTGTCACTGTCCACTGTCAGAGAAAGCCGGGCAGGAGCAAAAGTTCAAGGTCGGCGTTTGACCTCCACCTTTTTACCATATAAAAACCACCTGAAAAGACTGAAAAGATTATCAACGGTGGTATTTTGGGAAGTTGGTGGGTTTTTTATTTTAAGATAAACATTTTCTTGAAATCAGGGCCTTACACGGGCCTAAAAAAGCTTGATTTTCGGCCAACTTTCGTCGAACCAACATGAAAGAAAGCAAGGTGCGAAAAACTTGTCATACGTTTTTTCGCATCTCCAACCAACAGTAAACTGATTGAAGTGTAACAATCTTTCTTGGGCTTAACTCTATGTTTTCAATGCCGCACTTAATATTTATTATATTAGCACCGAATTGGAAACGAATGTGGGCCAAATTTTGGTCATTTTCGCAGTGCTGATTTTCAAACGTGCGTGGTCTGTTTTTAAAGAAAATTATTGTATCAATAGCCTGACGTTGTACCTTCATTAAAATTCAGCAAACTTAAAATTGGTATCTTTAGGTAAATCGCTAAGGCCGGCGCTCAAAGTTACACTAACATGCCATCAAGCAGAAATTTTTCCCGTTCAGAGAAGAAATAATATACAAAGTTTACATATTTCCCCCTATCATTTTACTAATTGTACCGTTCAGCAAAGATAGACAAAGTAATGTCGAATAAATTCACAGGGGTTCCATGTAGCGTGACACGAAAGTAACGTCGAGTAAATTCACAGGGGTTCCATGTAGCGTGACACGAAAACAAAAAGATTTTGCGGGAAAACTGGGCCAATTTCATTCCATCAGTTTATATCTGATTTTATTGGAAATAAACGCGGACTTTATCAAAATTACAATCTAATAGCCACTAACATAGTAAGTGAAAAAGATTCAACCTGATCACCTTCTTCAAGACCTTGCTGAGGATGTGTGAGCTCAATGCCGAGAGAAGTTGATGGAAAAAAAATTCGTTCGTGAACATTTGGCGGAAAATGTGTGACTTTACGCTATTTTAGCGGAACCTTTCCAAGTCAGTATTAATTCGGAGTTACTGAGAGATACCATTTCTAAGTTTGCTGCATTTTAGCAAAGCTTTAATAGGATATTAAGAAAAGTAACTTTCTTTAAACATAAACCGCGCACTTTTGAGAAAATAACAGTGTGAAAATGGCAGAAATCTGGGTCTGGTTCATTAACGACTTAGGGGTAATATCAAGTGCGACATGAAAGACATGGAACTGGGACAAATATCGAAAATTATATTTCAATCGGTTTATTAAAGGTTAAAGATATCAAAAAAAGAAAGGCAAATTTTTTTTCGCTTCGTGTTATTTCATATAGATTCAACAAAAGTTGGCCGAAAATCAAGATATTTCACGCCCGCGAAAGGCCCTTGTTTGTAGAAAATTTTTGTCTTCAAATAAAAAACCCACCAACTTCTGAAAATACCACCGTTGATAATCTTTTCAGGTGGCTTTCCTATTGTAAAAAGGTGGAGATCAAACGCCGACCTCGATCTTTTGCTCCTGCCCGGTTTTCTCTGACAATAACACTTAATAGCACTGAGAACGTTTATATTAAAAATAATAATAAATGACAATAATAATATAATAATGATAATAATAATAATCAACTTATTAACTTTCATTATATTCTAAACTAAGTGGGGTCACCTACAACAGAATTTGGCTCAAGAATGAAGCACGTAGGACTTAATCACGTAGCATGTTAAGAGACAAATAAATGCTCTGCCAGATTATACTCTCTAATATAAACAGGCTTTTCAAATTTTTGTGCAACTTCATTGACTCATTTTATCCCTAAAATACGTTTCGTCAGCTCATAAAAGAAATGCAACGAAGTGAAGCTGAAGGTTACCAACAAGCCTCGCTTTCCGAGCAAAAAGTGGACGGTGAAGACTTCATCCAAACAGATGTCTGCCCCGAAGCTGGAGACGTCATCTTGGATTTAGGCTGCGGTACAGGAGAGCTGTCAGCATATCTAGCTGAGTTGGTAGGACCCGAAGGAAAGGTTATTGGTGTCGATCCTGACAAGGAACGAATTCAACTGGCCAAAGAGTCGCACAGTCAAATCGAAAATCTCTCGTTTGTAGAAGGGAGTGCCATAAACTTCCCAGGAATTGGTGCTGAAGTCTACGACATCATTTTCAGTAATCACGCTCTTCATTGGATGACTAACAAGCAACAAGTCTTCAACAACACGTTTGAAAGTCTTAAGGTTGGAGGAAAAGTAGCAGTTCAATACATGTCCTATCTACCCTTGTTTGATTACAACGCTTACGTGCTACTGAATCCCGAAAACGCAGAGCGTATTTTTCGTTTGTTTCATCTTGAGTCAAAGACGAAGATCGAGCAGTATTGTTTATCGGCGGGATTTGAAATTATTCGGAGTTTTGACACCCACTGCAAGGGGCTTGTGTTTGAAACCGTTCAGGAGCTCCTCGAGTGGCAATGGTCGGGTACATATGGTGTGTTTGATCCTTCCCTTGTCACTGAAGAGCGATTGCAAAAGTATCTGGCTCCCTACACTGATGAAGACGGAGAGCTCTCTCTTGACTTTCGAGGGATGAAGCATGAAAAGGTTACTGCTTCCCGACTGAAAGCCGTCAAGAAAGAAAAAGAACATTCATAACGAACTCTCCCTCACCTTTTAGCTGTAAAAGGCTAGCGATACGATAATATGAACAGTCTGCCCTCAGCTGTCAGGCAAGCAATTTCTCTAACTAATTTTCGACGATTATTAATTAATTCCAACACGGAGTTCATGAAAATTACAACAGGCTATAATTTAGCTCCCTCTTGCTAGTTAGTAACATGTTTGTATTATCGATGCTGAATCTGTCAGTACATAGTCTGCACTGATACGTTTTATTGTTTTTCCGTATATTACATTGATGGAAATATTTACTTATTTTTGGATAATTCCTGATTTTTGTAACCGTGAATAAATAAAGATGATGATGATGATTCAGAATGGGCCGCCTTCTTTGTGGCTTCCTGTGACCACGGGGGGCTTCCTACCCCCCCCCCCCCCGCCCCCTCCTACCCCCGTGCCCCTCATTTTTCAGGCAAGTGAAGTCAAGCGCGATGCGGGCGTGGAGCGCCAGACACGTGCAACGGGGGAAGACGTACTTGGAAAATTTCTCTCAAAAAAGCGAAACGACAGCGAAAATTTCTCAGACAGTGAGGTTTGTGATAAAATCAAGAGGTTGGCTAACTGAACACATTGATAATCTTTAATAATAGCAGTGATGTCATGATGACGTCCTTATTGTTGAAGAAGGAACTGGAACCATCCACCATCTTGGATCTGACATTTTGAATTGATTAACAGTGAATTCGATTTTAGATTTTACTTAAAACCCATATAAATCGAGGCAATCGAGAGTGAAAATTTGATCTGTGTATAACAGGATGCTTAGGAAGCAAAAAACTTTGCAAGTTATGAAATTCCGAGAGAAAAGAACATTGTCGAAAACTGAGCTTAGCCCTGCCATTTGGTCATTTTAAATTCATACTTTTGCTCAAATTAGTCACCAACAAGCCTGGATTACATTAGCTTATAGCTGTTATAATAAATTTGATAAAATAATGCTAAATTAAATGTAATATAGTTATTCAATAAGCAAAAATAGAAATAAAACCAATTTTAAGGAAAAGTGCAAATTTTTGAAAAACGTTGCTGGCAAAACCGGTTGCTATGATCACGTCAATGTTGACGTAGTCACGTCGCGACGGCTTTAAAAATGGTCCCAGATAAATTTTAGGAAAGCTCGTTTCACTTTTTTAAAAGCTTCAATTGATTTGCTTCCTCAAATGTCAGTTAACCTTAACAGAAAGAAATTGACTGTTAATCTGTTAGCCGTGGAAACTCGTCTAAGTATTTAGCAATTATTGGATCAGGGTAAGTATGGTCGGAAGAATTAAGGATAACACCCTTCGAGATCTGCATAATTCTTCAAATCATATGGAAGACGAATCCAATTAGAGATAATTATTTTGTTATTCATTCAAAATAATTGTTATTTTAAAAACAAGCTAAAACAATATGCTTACATCGATCGATGTTTGGTTCTAGTCGTGCCTGTTTCTTAGCCTCCCTCGCAAACGTTCTTAGGGGTTCGTAACGCCACAGTGGGGCAGGAACGCGTGACGACCCCGAAGAACGTCTAAGAACCGTAAGGACGTTTGAGTGGGAGGCTACCTGTTTCTCGGCAAGTTCAGAATATGAAGGAATGTTTAGTCTGGCATATATTATTTTCAAAAAAGATATTATCCGTCGAACTGTGTTCTTTCTGTTCTTGCTATTTTTTTAGGCAGTAGTTCGCTTAATTCTACTTTGTGAAACGTGCGAAATGTTCCGCCAATTTTACTGCTCTACCAAAACAACACAACCTCGTCCCCTGGAATTCTCCGTTGCCGTTGCTTTTTCTGGCGTTTATGCCGGACTATTGACGTCATTTTTCACATATCGTAAACGTCTTTCAAATTTGGCCACCTCTAGCTAGCTGGTTATGAAGAATTAGGCGTAGGATTTTTAGCCAATTAGAACCATAAATAGAAATACTTTGAATGAATGCACTGTCTTTAAAATAATATATAGATTTAGCCACGGCTAAAAGCGGAGCTCCCATTGATAAATTTATAATTTAAATCAAACAATAAACTTGTATTCCACAAATCAGTTAACTTAAGGGCACATTCATTTGACTTTTGAAGGAAAAGCTAAGTGACTTTGGAGTGAAACAAATCTTGCATCGAGTTGATATAACCTTATATGTACACCCAAAAAATAGCCTTCGGTCACATTTAAGATCAATAATGGCTCTTGATCACAGTAGACAAGGCGTGGAAAACAAATCTGGCCGTATTTTTTGCATTCGACAAGTTTACTTTACAAATTTTTGCCAATAAATCTGGGTGCGTGCAAACCAACCTTTTATTTGTTTATACACCACATCTGAGGAGAAAGAGTACTATGAGGCACTGTTTTTATCATACAGACCTCTACAAAATGCAGTATTTCACAATTTTTCAAGACAAATTGCATTCATTCAATATTCAAGACCATCGAACCACGCGTGGACTTTTAGTGACACAGTTCAAAAAAATTTCCAAAATCACCTATACGGCCAGCCGGTTCTAACTTTTGACAAGCGCCAAATTTGCGAAGAAATTTTAAAAGAGTTACGCTTCAACGCGATAGAGAATTTATTGACTTCTATTTATTATTAATGGTTTTATAACGATGTGTAATCTTGATACGCTCGACATTTTGAGTACTCCTGCAAGCGATGTTTATGAACGGCTGAAAACAAACGGAAAAGCGACGAAAATTGCACTTTTGAGACTGCCAACAATCAATGAAGAAATATAATTCGGTAGAACATTTACAGAGACAACAATTTTCAGTCACGAAAACAAATGAGTATTTAAGTGTCTCTAAGAATCCTCAAGTCTTTTATAAGCTTAAAGATTAAGTTTATAATGTTTTAAGCCGCCGGTTTCACGGTGTTTGCTGTTTTCATATAAGCTTAAAGATTAAGTTTAAGCGATTTTCCTGTCGCGAGTTCGTCTTTGAAAACCTCATACTAGGTCAGATAAGGCAAGGATCGCTTGAGCCTTTATAATTCTCGTACGCATCCAGCAGGGTGTAAAACAAAAACGATGCCATCCGAAATCGGATTAATAAGCCGCCGGTTTCCTGGTGTTTGCTGTTTTCAAAGACGAACTCGCGACAGGAAAATCGCTCAAAGCTTTCTTTCTACAGCCAATTAACACTAAATATTCTTCGGAAAGTTTTTTCTTTCTATTTACGGTGAATTAATATCGACCAAAGGCTTTTTAAAGTTCTGTAAACTTATATCAAACCTCATACTAGGTCAGATAAGTGTCTCAGTCAAATCTTAATACAAACGTGCATAAACTATCTTCATAGACTGCGCTCGACTTCATGAAAGTAGATATAAATTACAATAATTACTCGGGCTCACCATATTTCAAGATGCAGTTCCTGAAAGCTATCTAGTAAGGCAAGGATCGCTTGAGCCTTTATAATTCTCGTACGCATCCAGCAAGGTGTAAAACAAAAACTATGCCATCCGAAATCGGATATCGGCTCTGACAAGCGACGCATTTCTCAACAAAAACCCAATAAACAAACCAGCCATGAGTAAGAGCAGCCGTATTTCATTTTGTACATCCAGTGGAAAAAGACAGTAAAAAACATCACAAGTTGACTCAAAACTCTGTCAGCTTCAGCTGTCAAAGCAATCAAATTTCAAGATATGCTGCATAAATTTTACGCATGATCTCACCTGTCAAATTTTCACCAATCAGAGCATAAAAATTGAACGTGGAGCGTGACCAACACGTGACCATGGTAAGAAAAGGTCTTCCCCGCATGTATTTTAAAAAGACTGGCTGAAGAAAAGAAACAAAAGAAACAAAAAAACGAACAAAAAAAATTATAAAATGTGAGCAAAGCTACAAAGGCTGATCTATTACACTATAGATGAAAATAAAAAAGGAGACAGGAACAGTGGCCGATCCTAGCCCTTCCAGATGGCCGAATTGTCGCTAAATATGAAGCTATATGACCTGCTGATATAGGGACTTGGCGGACTGCTATTTGGCACTCTAAAAAAAGTAACTTTGCAGTTTCAAGCACTGATTGCAGTTTCAAGCACTTTGCAGTTTTAAGCAAGATTGCTTGTATATCAACTGAATTCAGGTGTCTGGATCTAGACTAGAAAAAGACACGGATCAAGAGACACTTTTAAAAAAAGACTGCGCGATAACGGCGTTATTATGCTGTAAGTACATCATAGTTAGAAATACTACCTGTATATGAACGTTTAAAACACTAAATATACATGTCGAAAGGTGAATATGGGTACAAAGACATGGGGGGGGGGGATCACGAAAGTTATATATAGTTATGAGGGGGGATCACTTCAATAAAATAACCTTTAAAGGGGGGATCGGCTAAATTTCATCGTGTTTAGCCCAAAATCCTCCGACCCGCCCCCCCCCCCCCCCCCAGGCGATAAATAATGACCGGTCCTTAAAAGAGACCATGTTAAAAGACAGACAAATGAGAAAACTTTGATTGTATGAATGGAGTAAATAAAACGCATTAAAAATATACATATCAAATACATATTTTTGTGTTTTATTTCACATGCAACCCTAAACGAGACCTTCACGGCTAAATACTAAGTGAGACCAAAATCCAAAATTTACACCCCTAAGCGAGACGACGAGCATCCCCACCCATTTCATATGCGGAGTCCCCCCCCCCCCCCCGGTATATAACTCTAGCCTTTCTTTCATTATAAACAAGATTTATGCCTCAGACATAATAACTGGATCCCTCTATTTAACATCTGCACACCCTCTCCCAGAAAATATCAAAAATAGTGCCCCATCCAGAAAAAGGAGATCTCCTAAAGAGAACAAAGGTACCAGCTTGGCTGCCCCCTATATAGAAATCTCTGAAGTCCCCCAATCCCAGAATTTCCCACATTGTAAGTCTTCAAAGGGGGGTTTTGAATGCTAATGTTATAAACAGTGGAAGAATTACATACCGAATGGACTGTAGATGTTTTCTTACAAGTTGTTTAATAAAATGCTGAATTAAGATCAAGTGATGAAAAGCAATCGGAATCCATCACATACAATAAGACAAGAAAAATTAGGTTAAATTTAATGATGACAAAACTATGTTAAGCTCTGCACAGTGGAACCATAATATAACGATGGCCAAGGGATTGGCAACATTTGTTTGCTATAACGAGAATACAGCCGGGCAAACTTTCTAGGTACATCCGTTGGGGCAGCTCTGCGGCTCGGCTCAGTAGTCTCGACTAACGAGCCACTAAGCTGTCGAGCCACTAAACTATATAACCTGACTGAAGAGCCACCAAGCAGCCAATAATGAGACTTGGTTTTACAGAATATATGGATAATATATGTAGTCAGTTATATCTCTTTTTCCACCAACCCTGCTCCCCAATGAAAAAAAAAATTGAAATATTCCTTATACAGATGGATAGAGAGAGAAGATTTGAAGCAAAGTAAGGAGACGTCACGATTCAAGAGTGCTAAGAAAAGAAAGACGATTGTTTAATGCTAGATTGCTTGTCTTGGAATAAAATCACCTCTATACTTTACAGTGCAGGCAAACTTACAGATCAATCAATCAATCAATCAATCAGTCAGTCAGTCAATTAGTCAATCGATCGATCGATCAATTAATCATCATAAAATCAGTAACTAATTTATTTACATACTACAATATTACAAGTAATTGAAAGAGCATCGGGGTATTTACATCACAGGATCAAACCAAACAGATAATTGCTGCTAGTTATATTTCCAACTATGTTTATATTTATTGAAAAGGAAGAAGTTAACTTAACGATGAGGAACTTAAAAGGCTAGTTTAATTCTCAAAGAGGAGGAAATGTGAAGACTTGAACAAAACCTGTTCCGGCAAAAATCGAATTAAAAAATGTTGCCAACGTTTACCTTTTTAGCGTTTTCTGTTTAGCAGAAAACGCTAAAACTTCAGCCAAATTCTAAGGGTCATGAAATATTTAATGTAATCAAATACAGAATGCCAACCGGATGACAGGGTAAAAAAAGCAGTTTCCCCACACTCTTTACAGCCAAGAGCGGGTCAGGATTCTTTACATGTAACCTGTTACATTCAACATTTGAATAATTAAGGAAATAAACAAGCAAAGCCCAGTCTGCAGTGTAATGTGAGCCAATCAAACCCTTCCGACGTCTTGTTACAAGAATTCACTACCAAGTTCAAGAAGAAGCAAGTCCATCAGGTGTATGGAACCTGTTAATGAGACCATTGACGCGGCATAGAAAATGGGTCATAGGAACTGGGCGGTCAGATGAATGCGTTAAAAGATGAGGTTATAATCGTAGTGGTCGAGTGGTCTTAAGGCAGGGTTCCATCGTGTTATGGATCATGAATGATAGGTGTAAAGTGAATGTAAATAAGTGTTGAAAATCCGACAGCGAAGCAGTCTTGCAAGAAGTCGTTTATTAAGCTTAGTCAGCTGTGGAGAATGAGCGATGAGATAGACTGTTTTGTTCTTGGTGGCTCGTTTGGATCGTCAGTAGATGTAGAGATCAAGAAGGACATTTTTTTCGGTACTTTAATCACCAAAAATGTTCGGACAAATATACTTTGGGACGAAAAAATCCCCGAAAAATTTTCCGTCCGAACATAAAAGCTTAATGTCCAAATCACAGCAGTTTAATAACGTTTTAAGCATTTAACAACCAGCAAGGCCTTGCGAAAATGCCGCGGCAATTTAAGACGTTGAATGACGTTTTCGAGTGGCGAGTTTTAAAATTTGATGGAACAACATCGAAGATGAACTGTAGATGAATCGCGCTAGAAGTTAGGTTTTATGCACTCTTCACTTTGTTTTGTGCTGTCTTTGCTAAAAATGTTTCGCGACTTCAGGACGTGTAGGTTGTTGTGTTCAAAGTGAACCGTCTAAACGGAACTGTCATTAATAAATTTAGCATGATTTTACACGCTGTATCCTCTCGGATTGTTATGTCTGGAATTTCAGGGGAAAACGTCCGAAATGGACCAAGAAGGCGTCCGAAAGTTTTTTGGCCTTAGCCTATCGTCCAAAAATTGAGCCAAACCACTCGGTGAATTAGTAACTACAAGTGGCTCTGTATCCTGTAGCTATCTTTGATCATCCTCCTCCTCAAAGAAGATTTTAAAAAACACAGTTTGAACAGGTTTATCAGATATTTTTAACAAACGCGCTTGAAAGATTTTTTATTAAATCAAAATCTACCAGGCGTCGCTACCTAGCCTTGTCACCAGTCTCCCACGGTCCAGTAATCGCAACTGACAGCAACCCGGAAGTGAAATGGCTGCTGGAAACGAGCGTTTCAATTTGTTTTGCAGTGCTATCGTTGCGATTGTTAACTCCCACGAGCTAACTGCTCAATTCTACAATTATGTACGAGAGAAGATGGGAGAGTACTTGCAGAAAATCGAAAGTCTGACGGACGAAATTGCACTTCAACAATCGGGAAGCTCGTTTGATAATCTCCACATGACGAGAATACTCAAGGCAGAATCTGGAGAGCTGATTTTCGTTCCAACCACCGATTTCGACTACAACATTTTCTTCAAAAAGTTGCTCATCGCTTTAAATGAGACAAAGGTCGATGCTGGAGATTCTGGAACAGAAAAACGTCCTGATTACTTTGGCGTGTTGCATTTGTCGGAGAATCCTGGCTATGCCAGAGTTCGCATTTCCCAGTACGGAAGACAATATCTTAAAGATAGACAATGTGATTATTTGTTCGAAGATATTGACTCCGAGGGATTTATCACAAATGTCTCACTGAAAAGACGAATTTTGGAGAGGTTGCCGGATCTTACCACGTCGGGCCCAGCGTTTTCAAATTTTCTTCCAGTTAAGCAGGGCTACAGTTACGACTTTGTGTATGCTCTGCCAGTGGATGGATGGCCAGCTGAAGCAGCCGAGTGGATAACAAGAGACAGACCTGCTTACTGGCCAAGTGAAGAGTTAGTGTCGAAAATTGTTGAAGGTAAATTGCACAGGCTTTAGTTCTGTTTACTGACGGTGTTATGCAAGCCCCTCACCCCCCCCCCCCCCCCCCCCCCCCAATGCTGCTCTCGATTATATTGAATGTGCTTTACCACTAATTCAGGTTTTTTTCCCTTACTATTTAGATGGTGCATGGTTGTTCCAGTAGGACATTATACGAGTGAGCAGAGTGCTTTTGAATGGCGTATTTCATTCAACCACTGCGAAAGCCGTCTCTCCAGCTCTCTCACCCGTGTTCAGCGCCACTGTTACTGCTTGGCAAAGTTGTTATTGAAAACAAGTTAGAAGCTTTTTTTTATTGTTTTAATAGTACATTATGTAGTTTATCTTCAATTGTTTTCCTTCCTTTGACAGTCAGATTCTTGTGTTCCAGAATGAATCATGTTTTCAGTGTTTATAAGTTTTGCAAACGTTGGCGGCATTATTTTGTATATTACAAAACATATTTTATTCAATTTCAGATACAGGTTTTTGCTCTTCTTTCACTTTTTTTTGCAATCTTTCTTCTAGGGAAGTTAACCCTTGTAGTTGGATCTTTTTGGTAACAATAGTTACACAAAGTGAAGGTTCATGTTAGAAATGCCACAGTGTGGATCTCTATTTTGGTTTTTCCTACTGGAAGGAACTGGAGACTGTAGTTTTGACCCTCTTCCTTCTTAGGTAGCTTATATTTTCACTTTACTTAGTTATTCTCGCAACAAAGGTAAACTAGCAATGAAATACTTCACACATCCTCCTAGCTGTTGGCTGTTAAGTCTACTTACCAGAAATATGATTATACTTTTCAGGTCTGCCAGAAGGCTGCATTCTGTCATCATACCATATGAAAAATGCATTGTTTTATATAGTGGAAAGTCAATCCCAGCTGATCTTGGAAAGTAACAAGCTAGGGCATCTGCTGATGGAGCTTCTGAAAGAGATTGTACGAGCCTTGGCAAACCATAACATTCCAAACTATTTCATCCGAAGAAATAACATGATTCGCCACAGGACAAAGGAGGAAGTATGCTTTACTCTCAAGGAGGTTTCTAAGCTTGTTGAGAAGCCATTCAATGCATTGGCAGCTTTGTGCCAGAAGCTTCAGCTCTACGAGAAACGAAAAAACCCTGCTGGTTTATCCGTACCATCTCAGGAATCGGTTGAGCTTGTGTCATGCCTTGAATTGTATACTGTTCTCAATCAAAGCCTGTACCTGCTTGGAGTAGACCGGCTGATCGATAAACCGTTGCTTTCTTCATCTTGTTTCTCACTGATTTGTGACATGAATGCATTGATGGAAGAGTTTCCAAAGTATGGGAAACTCTTCACATCAAAGTCCATCCCAGATTTACTTATCACTTCAGCTTTGCAGAATGTCCAGGCTGGCAAAGTGAATAAAGCCCTGTCACTGCACAAGAAGATTATGTATGATCATTCCAGCCAGGAAGATCTTGAGAAATTTCCTCAGATTCTAACAAATCTAGGATGTCTGCATAATTGCATTGCCGCTGAAATGCCACAGGTCTCTCCAGAAAGGACAAACACATTAAAGCAAGCACAAACATATTTTGAGAAATCTTTGAAGATTAATGGTCCATCGCATTCCTTGCATTTTGTGTATGGAAACTTTCTGTATTCCAACAAAGTGTCGCATTCCACGGCAGTGTCAAATTTTCAAGCGGCTTCTGAAGGAAGAAGTGACGAGACCGAGATTTTCATCAGTGTTGAAATCCCAAGCCTGGAAGGTCCCAGAAACGTATCTATTGACTCAGTTACTGGGAGTTGTTATTTTCTTGCTCTTTGCTATCACGACATGCAAGACATTTACAGTCAAAGAAAAACTTTGCAGAGATTTGCTGAAAATGCGCACAAACTGCCAATTAACAAGAGATCAGCTGCGCTGGAATTGTGTGCATATGCTCATGGTATTGGTGGCCTCACTGTCAAAGCAGATTTGCTGATGGAAGACGCCAAGAAGGCAGAGAAAGCTGCAGAATTATTACAGCAGAAAGACCAGTCTCTTGTAAACATGTTCAAGATTAAGCTGTAGTCACAAATATAGTGACTCAGACTTTTAAGAGACAGTGATTTAGCTTGCTGACTTGAGTGAGGATAATCGTTTTACTGGTATTGAGTTCAGTTCAGAATTTTGGTCTGTTAAACCAAATCGTGATCGTATGGAAGATTCTATTTTTCGCAGGCTGTTTATTTGAGTAGGGGCAAAGTGAGAGTTTTGGCTCATTCAACACACTACTAGGCCCCCAAAAACAAGTCCAAAAAATTATCCTTAAACAAGCATAAAAATTCAAAAACAAACCCCCAAAAAACTCAAAAAATTCAAAAACTCAAAAAAATCCAAAAAATTTAAAAAAAATCACATTTGACCTTGGAAAAAATTTTATTACTGTAAGAAAAAACGAGTCCAAAATCAAACTACTCAATAATAAAAAAAAAATTTATTTCCCCCAAAATAAAATGGATTACTCAAACATGAAATGGAAAGAACTCAAAAAAATTTGCAAAGAACGAAAAATTCTTTATGCTTCACAAATGAGAAAACAGGAGATGGTCTCAATTCTCACCCAGAACGACGAAGATCCTTCAAAAACTGTCCATCAAGACGTTCACACTCGCATGGCAATCTTTCGAGACAATCCCGAACGACGTCAAAAAGCGAGAGAATGCTCCGCCCGATGGCGACAAAATAATCCCGAGAAAGCGAAAGAACATTGGAAAAAATTCAATGAAGATTATGAGAGAAAAACTCAAGAAAATTTGAAGCTTGTTGACATTTGAGATTTCCAGAGACATTCTCTGAAAATTTTTTCATTTTTTTTTTATTTTTCCCAAATAAAATGGAAAGACTGAAAGTTCCAGATTTAAAAGCTGAAGCGAAAAGGCTTGGACTGAGAAGATTCAGTCGATTGAGAAAGTCACAATTGATTGATCTTATCAACCAACCTCACGCCAACGACCCTCCGTTACTCGATGAACCAGTTCCGGAAATAAATTCTCAAATTCTTCAGCCAACAGCAGTGAAAAAAAACCCAAAGAAGGTAATTGAAGAAGTAAGGCGCCGAAGAGAAGAATCAGAGAGAAGAACCGAAAAAATAAATCGGCGTCGTGAAATCAGAGAACTCGAGGAAATGCTTGGATTGGGAAGCTCGCTGCGCAGTCGCCCACCTCCAAAAATCAAAATTTCAACTCCTGAAGAAACAGAACGAGACAGAAAAATCAGTGAAATCAAAGAAATCAATCGGAGAAGCAGAACGAGACAAACAATAACAGAAAGAGCAAGCGCATTGAGAGGTTTTGCGAGACAATTCAGAATTGAGAGAGAAGGCAATCATGGTGCAAGAGAATTCATGCAAATTGTGAGAACAGATGTTCTGCGAATAATGAGAGAAAATCGACAAACAAGGGTCAGAGTCATTCTGAATTGTGTGATGTCAAGAAAAGAGTTGTTCAGTGAAAATTTTGAATACCTGGAGACATATTTCCATTCTGAAACCATTGAAAATCTTGGCGGAATTGATGAATCAGCAGTATTCAACTCTTTCATTGAAACAATTGAAGAAAGAATTCAAAATTTCAATCAGAGAGGTTCAAACTGGAGACTTGAAAGTGTTCTTTCACTTGATATTCAAATGACAGATTTCATCCCACTAAAAGGAACATCCTGGATCCCTCTTCCAGGAAATCTGGTTGGAAAAAGAGCCATTATTAACATGAAAAATGAGGACGAAGAATGCTTCAAATGGTGTGTGACAAGAGCTCTTTTTCCTGTCGAGAAAAATGCTGAAAGAATTGACCAGAATCTCAAAGAAAATTCCAAAAGAATCAATTGGAGAGGTCTCAAATTTTCAATTGAGTTGAGTGACATAACACAGTTTGAAAATTTGAATGAAAACATATCCGTCAATGTTTTTGGTTTCGAAAAAGTGATTTATCCTCTCCGGCTTTTCAAAGGACAAAAAAGAGATCACGAAATCAACCTTTTGTTGATAGCAGACGAAGTTGAGGAAATCAAGCATTTTTGTTTGATGAAAAACATGAGCAGATTGGTTTCAAAGCAAATTTCAAAACACAATGGATCAAAAGAAATTTGTTTCAGATGCTTCAACACTTTTCCTTCAAAAGATAAATTTAACATTCCTTAAGAGATTTGCAGAAGCAATGAATTTATCAAAATGCCAGGAAAGGAAACTTTCATCGAATTCGAGAATCACATTCGCTCACAAAAAATGCCATTCGTCGTCTACGCTGATTTTGAGTGTCTTGTTGAACCGATGGACGGATGTGAAAATAATCCAGAAAAGTGTTTCACCAACCAATACCAAAAGCACAAACCTTGTGGGTTCTGTTTTCACGTCAAATGTTCTTTCAGTGAAAAATCAAAGACAGTGCAATATCGAATGAAGAGTGAAGACGAAGACATTTCCCAAATATTTGTTGAAATGCTTGAAGGTTATATAAAAAAGATTCAAAATATTCCAGAGAAGCCCATGATTCTCACAAAAAAGGATTGGGAAGATTTCAAAAATGCAACAAAATGTTGGATCTGCCAAAAAGAATTCGAAGAAGATGACAAAAAAGTGAGAGATCACTGTCACTTCACTGGAAAATACAGAGGAGCAGCTCACAATTCATGCAATCTCAAATTCAGAAAGCCAAGGTTCACTCCTGTGACATTTCACAATCTGCAGTGATAATCATTAGATCCATCAGTGTCCATCAGTGCAACGCTGTGTTGCGCTAAAAATCGTCGATGCGAATCGTCCCGTGTAACATCAGATTACCTTTAGCATAACACGATTTTATATTTTGTTTGAGCAAACTATAAATATTATCGAGAGCTTCACTTTTAGCCCAGGCTAAATCTAAATATTAGCTAAGAACGTCCTTGAGGTTATTACACACCGTAACATGAATGAAAAGATTTTTCTCATTTTATCGCAGAAAAAAATATATTTTACATAATAATATAGTGCAACAACATTTTTGACACAGATACTCTTTCCAGCGGTTACCCAACCAAGTTAAAAGATTACGGAAATTCCAGGGGTTGGTTGGGGGCATGACAAGCATCACAAGGGTGGGGGTCTAAAGCAAAAAAGCCCTCCGTCGGCGGGGGGTGGGGGAGTATGGATATTTCCTGGATCTACACATTATAGGCAGCCCGTTTTCAGTTTAGAGGTTTCCATCGTATGCAGGGAACATTATCTTATATAAGTGGGGCTGAGTGCTGAGGCTCGTGGTGAATTCGTAGATGGCCTCTAAATATTTGGTGTTCCTGTGGCTTCTTACCTGCCTCCAACTCTCGGTGCAACTCCTTCAATAAAGGACTCTGGCTCCTAGTCTCCCCCCTTGATTTTCCTGCTCACAATCAGACGTATTTCTTGGCGTATCTTATTTATTAGGACTGACGACCGACAGTATAGACTACCATATCACTCAGACGAGGCTCCAAGTACCTTTAATACTCTCACATGTGCTTCCACTAGATCAAAGAGTTTTCTCAGACCCTTCAAATCATTTTTAGAAGTGACAGGTGCATTGTTAAGAAGACCTTTTGTATGTTTGTTGATAATCATTTGTTTATTTCCAAATGTGTCCTTCAAAAAAGCGATAGCCTCCTCATAATTTGATGCAGTTATAGATAGGATAAACCTGGAATGGCTTCTCACTAGCTGTTTTCTCCAAAATAGAGTTCAAATAATTGAACTTGTCAATGGTAGTGTTTTTGTGAATAAAGGCCTCGTAACCGTCCTAGAATGTACTCCACTTTGTAACAAACATCCCCATCAAACTGTTTAAACTCAAACTTAGAAAGTTTAACTCGAGAGACCGTTTCATGTGTAGTTGGACTTGCGGGGGAATTAAGAGATTCACTGAACAGAGTCATTTGAGGGTTCAACATTTCCAGGAATAACTTTAGGAGATACAGAAAGGCTCACTGGCGCCTTGTGTTTTGGCGCGTCCACGCTGCACGAAGGGGGTCTTGATGTTTCCAGAAAATAATCAATTCTTGCAACGGCAAGGCATATCAGTTCATTAATAGCCTGCGTAGCATGGCGGTTTTGGTTGGGCGCGCTAAGTAATAAAGGTGGGCGAGGGCAGAGAAACTGCGAGGAGATTGGTTTTTACTTTTTTATTTTTCTCGCAGCTTTGCAGCTCGTTCTCGTGCGCTTCGCGCGCGAATTTCGCGGCTTCGCCGCTCGTGCACCCGACTCTACAAAACCGCCATACTACGCAGGCTAGTTCATAAACACGATGTGCTTCGCAGATTCCATTTTCAGTGTCCTCTTTTTCACAGAATTTCCTCGTCTAGAACTTTCAGAGCTTCTAATTTAACGCGCAGAGTTTCCTTTTGCTGGCGGAGCTTGGTTACGTTTTGTGCTAACGTTTGCTTGTTCTCGTTCAAGTTAAAATCGCTGTTTGAAGTATTTAATTCCTCTTTAGCGGCACAGGCGATACGTTTAACGGTGGTTCTATGTCCTTCACGAGTGGCCTTTATCCTTGACAGGCTTTTCCCTTTCGGTGGCGTCACCACTTCCACTTTTAGACAGTTGATTCGAGAAGGTTCCACAGCACGGGCGCGTAAACAAGATTCGAGAATCACAACCACAAGAACTATCTCCTCAAGAAATGTCCGGCTTGAAGTGACTCCATGCAATGAATGAGTAGAAGGCGTTAGGTCGCTTTAGTGATAATCATGATTTAATCCACGGAACCTAAGCGAAATCAAGCGAAGCAAATGGTTTTTCTCAATCCTGTCAATTACTATGAACGTCACACAGGCAGGCAAGGAGTGCACACTAAAATAACTAAAAATAATCCTACCACGGCTAGTATAGTTTCGACTAGTTTGAAACGGCGCAAAAATTCACCCCGATGAAATATCCAGCAGTGGCTGGCTTAATATTGTTTGAAGTAAGCTTGCCTTGCTATTAACTTTTGTTTTCTTTCACGGTTGAGTAAGAGTGTGTTTAAAACATAGCGAACTGACATCAATCATGATAGAATCGCCACAATGGTTCCATAATGGCATTAACAAAAAGAAACTAACATTGTTTGAAGAAGGATGACATGAACCTTTTTTTTATGGTTGACGACTATCGTTTATGGTCACAAAGCCAATGATCGAGATAACACGTCATAACTTGACCACGCAGCACACCAAGTGAATCTGAAGGTCATTTCATTTGTGAATCTTGCATTGATCCGACTGCATGAACCTTTAGGCCGAATCTACAAAGTTACTAGTGAGTTAACAGCCCTTAGTATTTTGTGTCTATAGTTCTCCTAATATTACGTTTAATCAACTGAAACATGATTTCTTAACAGCTCGTGATTGCGCTTGATTGTTCTAGTTAACTCTGAGGAATCGAAAAATAGCTCGGATTGTGTGAAATAAAGTGTTGCACTTTTGTAACTAAGTAAAGATTAGTTTACTATGGCCGATTGCAAAATACCTTTGCTACATTTCAAATTGCTTAGAAGCTTTTAAATCTACCGAATGCACGTCACTTTACTTATCGCTAGGGTTAAGTTCCTGTTTACTCTACTGCATCTCCATACTTATAAAATGTTGGTCAGTGTATCAAATCGAACGTTTGATGGTTATTCGAACGTTTCTTTTTGTTCGTTTCGTTCCAGCAGCCGAACACAACATCAAAATCAAAGAAAGCACTCTTGACTAGTAAATCGAATACTATCGAACGTTTGATTACCTACAAACGATATTAGTCGAAGTCACACTGTCAGTGTTTATTGAAAGTTAATGAAATATGACTCAAGGTCATCATCGACATCCAGTGATGAGTTGAGCACAGAATTGACCTCAATATCCTTTGACGTATTCCCGCTAAGTAGAGAGGGGTATAAACTCAAAATTAAAATGTAGAGAGGGCGCGTTTAGAGAAGAGACGTTTACTCGAGAGAGGGCGTCTGATCTGCTAGATCAGTTATGGCATGCGAAATCTACAAACGTCCACAACGGCTACCAGGGTACCGCACATTAACCTCCAATGACCAACAAAAACGTAGCTATAAGTACTTGAATCGTTTTGGTTTTGATTTAATCAAATGCATCTTTTTACGAGCATGTCACAAAGTTCGTTCACAAAAGATCGCTTTTTGAATTTTGTCAATTATGCCCACTAAATGGGATGTACGGCACTGTAAGCTAATCATTGCAGTTTTCGAGTTGGAATGAACCCCATCAGGAAAATTAATAGTATTCGTCGATCGATTTAGAGCCTTTAAGCTCTAAAAAAGTTTTAAAGTATTATTACGGCTGACAAGTGAGAGCGTGGTTTGCATCTTTCCTGTTTATACTAAAATTAAGAAAATGTAAACAGTGCGATAAACAGTCCTGGTTTCCTAACATGGCGGACGTGTTTCGTGGGCTCGGACAAAAGTCGACTCTATATCTATTTCTGGCAATTATTCTTGCGAGTTTCATCTTAAGGAGGGATAACAACCATTCTGGTTCAGTGTCTTCGAATGTTTCCCAACTACACCTCGCGAATTCTGTTCCATTTGACTCAATTCTTGTTTCGATCCATCTTTGGACCAAGCGCTCGAGTTACAAGACGAACAGTTCGTCTTGTTGTAATACTCAGTTACTTCATTTAGCTGAGGATGTGCTTTTTGTGAACTTAGTACTCCTCTGTGGGGATGTATTACAGAACCCTGGGCCTGCGACTTTGACGTGTTTCAAATGCAGTAAGACCATCAGAAAGAACATAGGAAGAGCGACTTGCGTCGGATGCACTTTATAACTGTTCGATCTTTCGTTTAGTGTAACTATTTTGTAATATTGTAATTTGATTTTTATCTATATTTTAAATCTTTTTTTATTTTTATTTTTATATTTTTAATTTTTTACAGGACCTGCATTGATAGCAGTTTTTTTTCTTAAAACTGAAGCAGCAATCCTGCATAAATATGTTTAAATTATTATTATTATTATTATTAGCCGTATCATCTTAAATGTTTAAGGGGAGAATTTGAATACTCTTCAAAATGCGACATGTGTTTCAACAACGCTCCCATGCCACATGAAGATCTAATCGAAACAGCGATACATGGTTTTGCAGAATTATCTGAAGCTGTAAATCAACGTGGCCTTAAGTTTTTACATCAGAATACAGCTATTTCGAGAAAGGTTGTCGGAAAAAATGTGCACGCGACAACCCCGAAAGGTAATATGGGATATGATAAAAAATACACTCTTCCTAACGACTGTAGCTGTCGAACCTAGTTTTGTTGCTTTCCGTTAGCACTCGCGAACATATGTCCGTGGCCTCTCGTGCCATTCTTTCAAATTTCTTTGGAGAACAGGGCAGACAAAACCACCCACAATACCCTTCGGGATTTTCGCGTGCACTTTTTCCGACAACCTTCCTCGAAACAGCTGTATACGAAGTCTTCGTGGGAAGATGGATGAATTAAATATTCTTGTTTCACATTGTCCTAAGTTGCATATCCTTGCCTTTACTGAAACTTGGCTAGGTAACAGCATATCTGATGGTGAAGTGTCTCTGCCTGGCTATTCGATCTTCAGAAGTGAACGGACTAACGGGCGTGGTGGTGGGATAGCCGTCTATGTTAAGGAAACTCTGTCCGTCATTAGGAGATCAGAGCTGATTTGGAAAAGGACTTTGTTGGCGAATGTATGTGGCTGCAGTTACTTTTACCCAACGCAGAAGGGATTTTATTTGGTACTTTTTATGAACCTCCGTTACAATGTGATTTCCTGAATCCTTTTCAAGAGGTTCTTGAGCTTGCAAATGCTGAGAATAAGGAAAGATTGATAACAGGAGACTTTAATTTCGATTTTCTGGAT
Organism: Porites rus; assembly: GCA_964035705.1. Classification (NCBI taxonomy): domain Eukaryota; kingdom Metazoa; phylum Cnidaria; class Anthozoa; order Scleractinia; family Poritidae; genus Porites; species Porites rus. The sequence continues at coordinate 15,104,079 of OZ038000.1, read as the reverse complement.
GCATCCTCTTCCAATTCAACAAAAGACATGAAAAGAATTCTCTCCAGTTTCAATTTGAAACAACTGATTGATAAAGCGACACAAATCAATAAGGAAAGCTGTACCCTACTCGATTTGTTTGCTACTAATAGTCCTAAAAGCTCAAGTTATTCCATCCACTTTAAGTGATCATGATTTGCTTGTTGTAGTCAGGAAAATTAATGCTGGTAAACTTCCTCAACGCTCCATTGAATGCAGAAGTTTTTCAAATTATGACCAAATGATTTTCATTGAAGATTTGAAGAAATGTTCCTGGGATGATGTGTACAGTGAAAGAGATGTAAACTCCGCTTGGTCGAAATGGAAGGAGTTATTTCTATCAGTCTGTAATAAACATGCTCCTATTCGCCATAAAGTGTTCAGAGGAATTATATGTCCATGGTTAACATCTGCAACAAAAAAGCTTATGAATGAACTTGAATATTTTCTAAGGAAAGCGAGGAAAACTGGATCTGAGGTTGACTGGAGTACATATCATAATAATAATAATGATGGTCTTTATTCGATCAAAGGATAAAAATACATATCCCAAGTTACAGTGAAAAAGTATTAAAAGATACGCGATAAAATACAATAGTAATATAAGTTAGAATAATACTATACTAAATTATATTTAAAAATAAGTCTATTTACAAAAGTTTTCTTGTATCTCTCCGTTTTTATCTGAGGAAGGTGACACCTTCTCCTAGGCAAATTATATTCTAATTCTTTATCTTTGGGAATGATCGCACCTAGCATATGATTATTAATAGCTCTTTTGAAAGTAGTCTGCTACACAGCCGTTTTTAGTGTCGTCACGCAACGCTCCTCCCCACTAACGGCTGCTGAAAACCGAACTACATTCCTTTCCCGTGATTAGCCAATTATAATTCAGCTCCCATTTTCTGGAAAGTGTTCGCGCCACGTTTGCGGTACTGTAACTCGGTGACTCGGTGACTCGGTGCCCCATGTGTGAATGACAGAATAATCAAAACGTCGCGTGAAAACAAGCAATTAACTAGAGTAGTGTTGTCGTAGTCGAGTCCTATTTAAAATTTAGGAGATAAGCACCAGCAGCAAGCAAGTCGAACAAATTGCGATACACAACATGGATGTGCTCATAAAGTTGCCAGGTACAGTTCGGGAAATCGCTCATCGATAATTTAAAAGATTGCTTTTTGAATCAGTACCCTTGACAGTTTAGTATTCACAGGAACACAATAAGCACATCCGGCACATTTAAATTCTTCATCACATATCAGTACATATGCACGTTAAATGAAGAACCAACCGATCCTGGTAAAAGTCTTCTAGGCCTATCAAACCTTTCTTTCACTTGGAACTTTCTTGACCGCTTAAAACAAACTTTTTTGCAAATTAACCTTCTCGTTGCTTGAAAACACAGAGCCCGTCTAAATTCAGCGACGATTGATTGATTTGTCGAAAACTGAGAATCGTGCTCGCTTCCTAGCGCCCCGCGGCTCACGTATTGTCAAACTTCTTGTGCATGATTGGCTTGTTCGTTAGACCACAAACACAAAGGGAAAGGAATGTAGTTCGGTTTTCAGCAGCCGTTTGTGGGGAGGAGCATTGCGTGACGACACTAAAAACGGCTGTGCAGCAGACTATTTTGAAAGCGGATTTAAAAGATTAAGATGCTAACTGTTTGAGAGGTAAAATGACGCTTATGGCACCTGTCTAAAAAACGCTGTATAACATTTAAATCAGAATCAGAAGCGCCATACACGGCGAGACCATATGTGAGAGTGGGAAGAACTAAGGTTTTAAACAAGTGATCTATTTCCTTCTGGCTAAAGAGTTCCTTTCGTAGAGTTCTGAGAATGTGTGAAGACACTTGTTAGCTTTTGTAACCTTGAGTCTGACGTGCTCGCCAAATTTACAATTAGGCTGAAAAGTCAGTCCGAACAATACAAGGCTATCACATTGAGGCGATTACGAAATCAAGTTTCCAACAGGATCAAAATTGAGAAACGTCGTTATCACAGAAACGAAATTCAGGATAATTTGGCCAACCCGAAATCATTTTGGAGAACTATGAAGAGCATTTTCCAAAACATAGAGAGAAAATCTTCGACCGTTCAATCTATAATAACGGACGAGGTTGAAACCATCACCAGCAAATCAACTATTGTCGAGAAATTTAACATCTTTTTCACGAACACTGTGTCCAAGCTCCTGGAATCCGTTCAATCAACTACCATTCTTGGTCTCTCTGATGAAAAGTTTACTAATGAACGTTTTGTGCTTCAACCAGTTTCCCAAAACTTTATTTTTAAGCAACTGAAGGACTTAAAAGTGAAAAAGGGCACTGGTTTGGATGGGATTTCGGCTCGGTTTTTGAAGGACGGCGCTTCGGTTATCGCTCCCACTGTGACATTTCTTGTAAACATATCGCTCAGTACTGTTCGATGTGATTAGAAGATGGCCCGCGTCGTTCCTTTATATAAGTATGGTGGACAAGAAAGTATGGACAACTACAGACCAATCTCCATAGTGCCGGTTATGTCGAAAATTATGGAGAAAGCTGTCAACTTTCAATTACAACGGCACCTACAGAGGTTTGACCTTTTGAGTCCATTTCAGACAGGGTTTAGACAACACCATTCAATGGAGAGTTCTGTGATCTATTTCACCGATGAGATAAGAAGTGCAGAGTCGGGAAAGTTAACAGGTGCTTTATTTATTGATCTAAGGAAGGCCTTTGATTCTGTGCTGCACAAGGAACTCTTATCCAAATTGAAAAGATTTGGCTTTGGAGAAAATTCGATTAATTGGTTTACAAGCTATCTATCCGACAGATTTCAAGCTGTTTCCCTCGATAACGAGTTGTCGAGTCCCTTAGCTGCCCTAAGTGAAGTGCCTCAATGGAGTATCCTTGCTCCGGTTTTATTTACGTTGTATATTAATGATCTACCTTCCTGTGTTGATGTCTGTAAAGTTATGATGTATGCTGATGACACAGTTATCTTTTTCTTAGCTCCACTAATATCGGAAATTGAGTTACAGTTAAATTTGGAGCCGATTAATCTGTCTGAGTGGCAGTCTACAAATTAACTGATTCTGAATTTAAAGAAGACTGAGTTCATGGTTTTTGGCACCCACCAGAGACTATGTCGCCAAGACATCAATGGGGCTCCTATAACTTTGGGAGGAGAATCTGTGAAACACTGTGATGCCTTTAAGTACCTAGGCGCAGTTTTGGACAACAGTCTTTCCTTTAATTTGCAAATTGACCATGTGAAGAAGAAAGTTTCTAAAACACTGGGGATGTTCTCAAGAATTAGATCATCATTAACTACTGAAGCATCCAACCGCTTGTATAAATGGATGATACTACCAAATTTGGAATACTGTTGTGCTGTTTTTCATGGCTGTGGTAAAGAAAATGAAGAAGAATTGGAACGCATGCAAGACGTGCTGCTAGGATAATGTTAAAGACGGTGCATTTGTCCGTTCAAGATATGGCTTCCGGTCTTGGTTGGGACCCTCTTAAGGTGAGAAGAGAGAAACATATCGTCAAAATTGTCAAGAATTGTCTTGATGGACAAGCTCCAAGTTATTTCTCGGATTATTTTCGACGGCGAACTTATGTTATTGATGACTATGACACTAGGTCTAAGGATAGGTTATCTATTGGTAAAGTCAATCTCGAGTTGATGAAGAGGGCTTTTTTTTATAAGGGGGCTACCCTATTTAATGATTGTATGTAGTTTTGTTCATAAGGAGGCTACCTCTTTCTATTGATTATAATTATGTAATGTATCCCAGTTTAGTATATA
>OZ038000.1:15087761-15097761 GCA_964035705.1 Porites rus | reverse complement strand
ATCAGAGTTGTTTTGCCTTCCGAAAACCATAAGGGAAACTGAAGATCTTCAAGTTGAGCAGTGGCCTGGAAACAAATGGCTATTTCTTTACGTAAGATAGTTGCCTTTTTCCACCGGAAATTATCAATCAGTCGGGGCCAGGTGCGCTCCAGGTTTTCTTTCTCTTGATGATCTTAGTAACTTGTTCAGCATTCAAATTCCAGCCATTAGTCGGTACTTTCAGTACCCCGTCTTCCATTGCCTCTCTAACTTCCTCAATCCATTCTGCTTGTGTCTACGCTCCCCTCTTCTTCCCATAGACTTTTCCGGAAACTACACGCTTCATCAATGTTGGTGAACGTATGGTTATTGACCTGTGTCCCTTGAGTTACTCTGTCGTACTTTGGTTTGTCAGTATCCGCCTGGCTTTCTAACATTTTCCCAAAAGTGGCGTTTATACTTCCAGGATCTGCCTAAAATTTCCGGTTAAGCTTCCTAGCTTCTTCTAGCCTCTTTACACGCCAAAAATTTTTCTTTAGTTTACGCAACTTTGATTTTAGCTTCTCCATGTAGACGATTAAATCAGCTACCGAAAGCGACTTGCAATTTTTCAGGAGTTTAGCTCTGTTGTTCTTGCCTTTACTAGTGAGTTTTCGATTAGCTCCTAGTCTTTCTATTTCGGCCGCGGCGATTGAAATATTCTTCCTTATTTCACCTGCCTGTGCTTCGTATATTTCCTTCATCCTTTCATCAGGGCTCTTCTTTATTGCTTTTTTTCCCAGCCTTTCATCACTAAAAATGCAACCACAACGGAGTAGATGATGAAGTTAGCTAGCCAAAGAAATACGAAAGGGTTTTGCGCAGGATCTGGTGCGTTGTTTACATCGTTTTGCTTCATCAGCTGTTCAATAGCCGCATTGATGTTGATGATATCTTGATTTGTTGGTCTTTTCTTTGTTCTACTGTCAAGACGTCCATTACTGAAATCCCCTGGAACCGCCGCCACTGAAGCAAAAACCAATTTTGCCGCTTGGAAGATGTTTTTCACTTCAGCAGGGCGTTTCATTTTCCTATGGGACTTGCGACTTCGTAGAATTATCATCATCATCATCATCATCATCATTATTATTATTATTATTATTATTATTATTATTATTATTATTACTATTATTATTATTAAGGAAAAGCGCATGTTTCAGGTATGCATTTGGGAATTTCATTTCCACTTTCTGACCATCAAGTATTTTTTTTTTTTTTTGAATAGGTCGTTGTAGCAGAGTAAAACAAAATGGCAAATTCCTTCAACTCGGAAGCAGCTAAGGGATACCGAGAGGCCGCGATTTTCGTGCCAAAGTTGGACGGTGAAACTTTTATTCAAACAGATGTCTGTCCCAAAGCTGGAGACACCATCTTGGATTTAGGCTGCGGTACAGGAGAGCTGTCTGCATACCTCGCTGAGTTGGTAGGAGCCGAAGGAAAGGTTGTTGGTGTCGATCCTGATAAGGAAAGAATTCAGCTGGCCAGGCAGTCTCACCATCAAGTCAAGAATCTCTCGTTTCTTGAGGGAGGTGCTTTAACCTTTCCACAGCTTGGCTTGGAGCCCTGCGATATTATTTTCAGTAATTATGCCCTTCATTTTATGAAAATCAAGCAGCAAGTCTTCAACAACTTGTTCACAAGTCTTAAAGCTGGAGGGAAAATAGCCTTTCAATACATCTCCCACCTGCCTCCCTTTGAGCGAAATGCGTATGTGCTTCTGAATCCAGAGAATGCTGATCGTATATGCTGATTGTATCAGTGTGAGGGGAAGACAAAGATCAAGCAGTATTGTTTATCGGCAGGATTTGGAATAACCCGGAGTGTTCAGACTGAAAGCGTAAAACTGATATTTGAATACACTGAGGAGCTTCTCAAATGGCACTGGTCGACTACACATGGTGTGTTTGATCCTTCCCTTGTTACTGAAGAGCGACTACAAAAGTATCTAGCTCCCTACGCTGATGAAGACGGAAAGCCTTGTCTTGACTTTCGAGGCCTGAAACATGAAATGGCTGTTTGTCATCTAATAGCCATCAAGAAAACAACTGAGCGCCATTAAAAGTGATGTTCTTTTTGACATAAGGGACAGCCGGCAAACTGGCTTCTCACGAATGAACATACCAGCAATCTGGTTTCTAAGACAAGACATTTTTTATCTTAATGCTGCCTACAATTTCTTGGTTTGCAGTTAGCCAAAACGCTAGTCGTAGCGTGCAAATTAATTATATTCTGAAAAATCGCAATAAAACAAAGAGAAAAGAAAAGAAAGAATATTTGTAAATAACTTCAAAAGCAAGAAAGACAATAATAATATGGCAACTGTTGAACCTTTTCGAGTGAGATCTACTAGCGTCTAGATTTCGGCATCAATATTTTAGATAAGCCTGTTGAGGGCCTTTCAGTTCAAGAAATTGAGTTAGCGTTCCTACTCGCAATCATGGGATAAGCGATGATTTGTCCGTGGAGGACTCAAATGCTGTTTCCCCGCGAGAAAGCCGTGAGAAGAAGTCCGCTCTTAAAAAAAAAACAGACGATAGTCAAAGAATTAACTAAAATTCTTAAAATGATGCTGCTTGTTCCATTAAGTTTTTTCGTTCTGACGGGTAGATTATGCTGCGGAGGGTTTTAAGTTTTGACTTAACAAATGAGATTTTTGCCGCTTTTTTCACACTGAGAGGTCATGACACGCATATTGATTTTCTGTGTTTTTTGTTTCTGGTCAACAGGATTGGCCCTATGATGTAAACTGAACGCTCTATTTTGCGGCTAAGGTTTTTAGGGTGTTTAATTTTCTCCAAAGTTCCTCCTGGATCTGAAAAACTAAAATCAATTTTCTTTTGTCCGCGAATGTGATAAATTCCTGCAATGTTTTGACACCCTGGGCCCACAACATCCGTCGAATGTCAAATTAACTTGACGGGTTTTGTTTGCGTCCTTTTCAACTGAAGAAACAAGTTCCAGATACAATGTTTCTCAGCGTCGAGTATTTCTTCGATTAGCCACTCGCTTTCGATTGGTTTCCAAATTTTTCATGGCTTATTGCTAGAGCTGGTATGACACATGGGACGAAGTTTACTTTGTAGTCCTTTATTTGTTAGCACCTCCGCTGCTTTCTTGTTTTGATTTCTGCTGTGATTTGCTTGCATTTTAGCGTTTTCTTTCGAATTGCGCGTAAACGTCGCTTCACTGGAATTGACGTTTGGCCGCTTTGATTGCTTTGTATGACGATTATTCCCACTCCTCCGTTTGTCTTTTGCTGCAGTTTTTTCTTCCTACCGGAGTTCCAGAACCGAAACTGAAATTTCATGATTAGGATCGCTGTCCGCGGACTTCAATTCCTCCTAAAAAAACTGATATATCATCTAGCAAATCAGTCAACTCCAACGAAATCGTTGAATCTAGCTCCCAATCGCGACAATCTTTCAAGATAAAACCATTTCCTTTGTTTACAAAATCACTTTGGTCGATGAAACGCACCTCCACGCGGGAGGCCATTACTTCTTGACAGCGCTGAATAAAAGTTTGCCGACCTCTCGGGAAATCAATTTCCGATTGATTCAAGCATTTTATTGGTCTAAAAATAACTTTGTTGAAATTCACATATCCCAAGGGCTAGACTGGGTGTTTCCGTCTCTGTCCCATTATGGCTCTTGAGAACAGAGATGGGATTTTCCACAGCCATCTTCAGATATACTTTTCAAGGAGCATGGAGGCAGGAAGATCTTACAAGGCGGACCATCCTAGCGCCATATGTTTTCTGTATTTAGTTTACATGCCCTACGATCTTCCTAGTAGTAGGATTTTCCTAGCTGAGAGTAAGGAAGATCCTCTCACGGAGAAGATCCTAGCACTATGAAAACTACTTTCGCTTGGATTAGATCCTAGTACTAGGGACAAACCAGACAAAAATAGCTGCGGGACATTCAGTGGTAATCAAGGTAATGAAGGCCGATGATATGTATTCGCTGTTTATCTGTCAGCAGTTGTTGTTTAACGCATGCGCATTAAAGCAGGGGAGCTCGTGAGTAGACCGCTATGTAGGAACCTTTTATGCTCATGTTGTGTGTTTCATCTAGTTAAATCTGACCGTGTTTGGAACCATCGACTGGTTTCTCCATATTTAACACTGGAGACGAGGATGGGATTAACTGAAAAAGACTGAAACAGCGAACAATGGCGGCAGTTAATATCGAAATCCGAGGGATAAGTCCGTTCGAGTGCAAAGGGAATCCGTCAGCGTTGGCACCACGTTGGAAGAAATGGCTTCAAGCGTTTCAATACTTTCTCGTAGCCAAAGGAGTGGTGAATGACGCGCAAAAGAAAGCTTTGCTACTTCACACAGCAGGAATAGAGGCTCACGAGTTGTACGAAACGCTAATGGCCCAGGCAAAGATACGTTTGAGGAGGATACCGCAACGGAATACGAGAAAACTGTTCGCACTCTGAAAGGGGCTGGTTCACGATAATGCGCATGGGTGAGTTCTGACAGTAGCTGATTGTTTTTAAACCAATCGGAAGCGAGTTAGATGCACGCAAGTAAATTTACGAAATTGAAATTCATTGTTCGCGACGCGACAGTATTTCCGGGATTTGGTTTGATTTTATATATCCCCATAATTCAAGTTTATTCCTTGCTACTCCTCAGATATATGTTCCAGCCGATAAGAATAAGATTTACAGCCCTGTCCTGCTTTGAAACAAACATTTACCAACGTGTATTTTTACGAGGTCGTACCCACGCTAACGAAGCAGTCACCTATCGGCAAACAAAATTTGTAAACAAACATTTTATTACTATTCTCTCAGTTCGCCTTATATAAAGCCAGAAATACCTACAAATAGCGCCTGACCAGTGACAAAAAACACAACGTATGAGTGTAAAGATTATCCTTCATTGAGCATAAATTTCAATTGCTTATCAGCAAATGGACAAATTAATTCGCGTTGCATCGGGTCAGTGTTCGGCAAAACAAATGTTATCGAGTAGAACACATAAACAAACTACTGTAGATTATAAACAAAATATTCAGGCAATAATTTATTTTAAAAACATCAATTCTTAAACATATACGATCGTAAAGCAAAGATACAAGGAACAGTTCAAGTGTACCAGATCGGTGAAGATCGCGCGGGCTGTTGCGGTATAACTACAGGTCGGAGTCAAAAATCAAATCAAAGTTGAACGAACTCATGAACTCATGGCCGAGATAAACGCTGCCCAGTTAGCCAAGCAGAGTGTTCAAAGTGTAAAATGGTGGGTCATTATGCAGCTGTGTGCAAGACCAAGACAAGAGGTGGCGCAGCAAACTCGTTAGGTGGCCAGGAGCGAGAGGCAGAAGTTAACAAGTATTTGGAAGAAGTAATGGTTGACGGCACAGATGATAATGATGATGATGATGAAGCACTAGGCCTGTTTACAGCTGAGGATTCCGAAAAAAAGGGGCATGCACCATTTCAAGTGTCAGTGATGTTAGACCAGAATAGCTGTGAAATGCAGTTGGATACAGGAGCAACAATGTCTATCTTGCCTAAGACCCTGTATGACCAGCAGTTTAATCAGTGGCCATTGCGGAGTGCTAAGGTTAAGTTAAAGGCTTACAATGGTGTACAAATTCCAGTCTATGGAGAGGCTTGGTTACCGGTGGTATATGATCAGCAGAAAAGGGTGTTGCCGTTGATTGTAGTTGATGGAGATGGTCCCCCGCTACTGGGCTGGAATTGGCTGAAAGAACTCCAGCTGATTTGGCAAAACATCTTTCTTGTGAGCAAGACTGAAACGCTGTCAGATATATTAAAGCGGCATGACAAGGTGTTCAACAAAGGACTGGGTACCATCAAAGGCTTCAAGAAGGATATTAAATTGCAAGATGATGCTAAATCTGTATTTTGCAAAGCCCGGCCAGTACCCTACGCCCTACACCAAAAAGTTGAAGAAGCGTTAGACCGTCTGGAAAGTCAAGGAGTTGTTAAGAGGGTGGAATGGAGTGACTGGGCTTCGCCTATTGTTTATGGCCAAAGAAAGACTGAAGTATTCGTATCTGTGGGGATTTCAAGGTGTCCATTAACAGGGTTCTTCTAGACAACCCATATCCGTTACCGGACACAGAGGATGTATTCGCCACTTTGGGCAGTGGAACTGTGTTGAGCAAGATTGACTTGTCAAATGCATATCAGGAGATGGAATTGACGGCTGACAACCAGCAGTATCTCACTGTTAACACTCACAAGGGGTTGTATGCATATCAGCGTCTCACCTATAGGCTTAGTCACAAGTTGCTCGGCAACTTTTTAGAATTTTGGCAACTTTTAGAATTTTCGGCATCTTTGGGCTTTTTGAGGTTCTTTGAAGCCACTTTCTTCACGTTTTGAGCCACATTGGTCAGTTTTCGATAGACATTTATTCAATTTATTCTAAAATACAATAATTAGGGCCTAAGGCCCCCCCACCCCCCATGGGTTGATTTTTGTGATGCGTTATCACGAGGTCAGCGGTATCACGTTGCAGGTTTTTCAAGATGGCGGACAATTACCATGTTTTGTTCATGTCATTCTGATAGACTATTTGTTGGTCAAGTGAAATGGAAAGAACCTCTGATATTATCATTGGACTTTGACCAATAAAGTTTTGATAAGAAGCAAGGTGCGAAGTTTTAATCTTTAACACCCAAAAAAAGGTACGAAATGCAGAAACATTTTGGCAACTTTTTGGAAATTCAGCAACTTTTGGCAACTTTTTGAAAAAAATAGCAACTTTTTGGCAACTTTTAGAAACTTTTATCGGCAACTTTTTTGGGATTCATTGGCAGTTTGTGGCTAAGCCTACTCACCAGATAGGTATCATGGTATAGCCCCTGCTCTTGCCATTTTTCAGTCAACAATGGATCAGATACTGCAAGGGACGGATAAAGTGCGTTGTCGTATAGATGATATTCTGATCAGAACAGAGCCCCATGAACACTTGCAAGTATTGAATGAGGTATTGACCAGGTTGGAGAAGCATGGCATATTAGCTAAGAGGTCAAAATGTGAGTTCATGGTGCCAGGTTTGGAGTTCCTGGGGTACCACGTTGACGGAGAAGGACGGCATCCCACAGATGAGAAGACTGCAGCCATTAAAGGGGCCCCGAGCCCGAAGAATGTGGCGGAGCTTCGTTCCCATTTGGGACTGCTCAATTACTGTGGAAATTTCATACCCAATCTATCCACGTGGCAGCAGCCGCTGCATGAACTGCCCCGGAAAGGAGTGAAATGGGCTTGGACAGAAGAGTGTGAGAAGGCATTTGTGCGCAGCAAACCGGAGCTTGTGGCTGACAAGGTGCTTGTGCCATATGATGAAAAGAAAAAGCTGATTCTGGAGTGTGACGCCTCTCCCTCGCCTCTCCTCTTCCTCGAAAGGAAGTACTGGAAAATAGAGAAAGAAGCCCTGGGTGTTGTATAAGGTGTCCGGAAGTTTCACAAGTATTTATACGGTCGAACGTTTCACCTGGTAACAGATCACAAGCCATTAGCGACCATCTTGGGTCCTAAAACAGCAGTACCTACTTTAGCAGCAGCAAGGATGCAGCGCTGGGCCGTTATTCTGCAGGCGTACAATTATCAGGTGGAGTATCGCTCATCGGCAGACCATGCTAATGCAGATGCCTTATCACGTTTACCCTGTGACATCAGTCCCATGAAGGAAGAGGCAGAAATCTTCTTCTTCTTAGGTCTTGATGAATTGCCAGTTGACTCTAAGGACATCAGCAGGCACACACGGAGAGATCCTATGTTAGCGAGAGATTTGGAGTACATTCTCGTTGGATGGCCTAATCATGTAACTGAAGAGGAACTGAAACCGTACTTTATACGCCGAAATGAGCTAACAGCAGATCAAGGATGTGTCTTATGGGGAATGCGCGTGATCATTTCGCCATTGTTAAGGAACCGATTATTGCGAGGGTTACATGAAGAGCATCCTGGTATTGTTGCCGCGAAAGCCATTGCCCGGAGTTACCTACGGTGGCCTAATTTGGATGCTGAGATTGAGTTGATGGTGAAGAATTGTGAGGTTTGCCAGTCAGTGCGGAAAGTGCCTCCAAGAGCACCCCTGTACCCGTGGAGATGGCCTACTCGTGTGTGGCAGAGAGTACACATTGATTTTGATAAGAAGGATGGCAATAGTTTTCTTGGTCTAGTTGACAGCCACTCCAAGTGGATTGAGGTAGCACACATGACATTAAAATTAAATTAATTTTATTTAAGCTCGATAGCGTGAGGAGTGGTTGCCCAATCTCCCGGGGCTCATGTATTAAACGCTCGAGCATTCCGGATCGAATTGGAATTTAGAGTACTATTGATCAGCTAAGAGAGTACTATTGACCAGCTAAGCTAAGCTAATTTAGAGTACTATTGACCAGCTAAGAGTACTATTGACCAGTTAAGACTGTGGTTTGCAGCATACGAACTCCCCTAGGAAGTTGTGTCCGATAATGGTCCCCAGTTTATTGCCAGTGAGTTTGTGGATTTCCTAAAGCAGAATGGAGTTAAACAGACGCTAGTTCCCCCGTATCACCCATCGTCTAATGTTGCAGCACAACGTACGGTACAAATCCTCAAGCAAGCATTACAGAAGGAGGCCGAAAGAGTACGAAGGGGTGCACCGAAGCGGTCTTTGAAGCACCAACTGGCAAACTGTCTGTTCCAGCACAAAGACACTCCTCATTCTGTTACAGGAGTGACACCAGCAGAACTGTTCTTAAAGCGCAAACCTCGCACCAAGTTCAGTGTTGTAAAGCCTAACATGGAAATGCTCATCCAAAAGCAGCATGGCAAGCTGCAGCAGCAGCACGAAAAGAGCCGTGTTAAGATGCGTGAACTGTCTTCGCGTGATTCTGTGAATGTGCGAAATACCCGGGGAGGGGTAGAGAAGTGGGTTCCTGGTAAAGTGATTAGAAGGTTGGGGCCATTAACCTATCTGGTGAAAGTAGGGCTGCAACTGCGTTATGTACATGTTGATCATCTGCTGTGAACTGAGCGTGAGAATTCAAAAGAGGTTTTAGATGAAGAGGGGTTTGTTGATGTGTTTCCCGAGGAGCGAGCTGTTCCAATGTTGTCTCCAAAGATAACATCTGGTAGGTCAACATCTCCAAGTGCTGCTACCAGTGTGCCGAAGCCAGAAACAGAGTCACCCTGTAAGGTACCTATACAGAAGCCGAAACCAGTTGCAGTACAAGCCTCAGTGCTCAAGGACAAGACCCCGAATTGTGTCTTAGCACAGCCGTCAACTCCAAAGATCCAGACTCAGACCCCGTTGCAGCAAGGAAGTCAGCTTGTGAGCTTCAGTCGCCAGACCCGGTTCCAGCACTTGAGTTGGATTCTCCGTCTCAAGCACAAAGTCCCAATATGTCACGTCAAGAGATTTGCCAAATAGGACTGAGCGCAGATATCCAGTCAGGCAGAGAAAAGCACCTGTTAAGCTAAATCTGCGACATCGATAGTAGTAAGGAACATGTTTAGGGTTGGACACTGCCGGAGCTATAGAGACATTCATGTTACCCTTTTTGTTGATGTTACAAGTTTCAAGTGACTTATTAGCCTTTTTTTAGATTTTGTTAACTTGGCAAAGCAGTGTCTTCAGTGATTTTAGTACTTTCACATATTAGAAAGGGAGGAAGTGTTATGTATTCGCTATTTATCTGTCAGCGGTTGTTGTTTAACGCATGCGCTTAAAGCATAGGAGCTCGTGAGTAGAGCGCCATGTTGGAAACTTGTATGCTTATGTTGTGTGTTTCATCTATTTAAATCTGACCGTGTCTGGAACCATCGACTGGTTTCTCCATATTTAAGAGCCGACAATTTCATTTGGCGTTACCACGAACTGATTATTGTGATGATTCTGACCTCGAGACCAGTTCTGTTCCCAAGATAGAGAATCAAAGCACAAGATAGAGTTCAACGTGCCGAGAAAAAGAAGCCAGCAATCGACACTCAATTGCTCGGGTGT
>OZ038000.1:15047761-15082761 GCA_964035705.1 Porites rus | reverse complement strand
CTACCCAGTTCTGAGAAGAAAAGTTGAGCCTTATTTGTTTCTGTCAACTCGCCGTGAATGAGAATTTTTTTTTGTCGCTTCTTCCAATGCTGTCAACAGCGGCTATGATCAAGGTGAGCGTTGTTTATCTGCAGTGTTCTTTGCCTTGTTAACTTACAAAACAGTGACAAAGCGGCCTCGTTTTCCCCTGTAGTGGTAAACCTTGCTTCGAGCATACAAAAAGTCAGCTACAACAAAACCACTTCACAATGGATTTAGCCAGGGCTAAAAGCGAAGCTACCATTAATAAATTTATAATTTAAATCAAACAATAAACTTGTAATCCACAAATCAGTTAACTTAAGGGCACATATGTGACTTTTTAAGGAAAGCTAAGGCTAAGTGATTTTAGAGTGAAAAAAAATCTTACATCGAATTGATAGCCGTATATATATACACCCAAAAAATAGCAATCATCTTCGATCACATTTAAGAGCCATAATGGCTCTTGATCACAGTAGATTAGGCCTGGGAAACGAATTCTTGGAAAACAAATCAGGCCGAATTTTTTGCGTTCGACAAGTTTACTTAACAAACTCTGGGAGCGTGTAAACCAACATTTCATACTTTTTATACATCACATCTGAGGTGAAACAGTTATATGAGGCGCTGTTTTTATCATACAGACCTCAGACAAAATGCAGTATTTGACAATTTTTCAAGACAAATTGCACTCATTCAATATTCAGAACCGTACGAAGCACGCGTGGGTTTTAAGCAAAACCGTTCAAAAAATTTCCAAAATCACCTAAACGGCCAGCCGGTTCTCACTTTTGACAAGCGCCAATTTTCAGTGAACATTAAAAGAGTTACGCTTCAACATAAAAAAGAATTTATTGTGTTTTTTTTTTTTAATTTAATGGTTTTATAACGATTTGTAATCTTAAAAAGCGTTTGATACGCGCGGCATTTTGAGTACTCCAGACTTTCAAAAAAGTCCTTCGTCGGATTTCATATGGCGCGGGACGAAGGACTTTTCATACTTGATTGGCGCCAATTTTACCGACCCAAGAACGGGTCGGTGGGCTTGGACCAATCAGAGTAGCTCCCAAGGACCCTTGGGGGTAAAGCTGTCACTTACAAGTACTAAGCGCATTGAAACGTGACTTGCGGCTCAAATTCCAACATGGGGTCGACTGCGAAGCGGAAGGTGTTGACCGGCCAAACACGACTCATAAGCTCGTGATAGTGTGATACGTGACCTTATAGTTTTGATCTAACGAGGATATCTCCCAGTGATTTTGCTCTTTTATATGAAATAATGGGAGGTTCGTTGTATATTTCTCTCAGTAGTGGTTGATCGTGAATTAAGTGCCATTTGCTCACTAGAATGTTTTTAAGGTTCTGAAAAGCAGGGTGGTCTGTGGTAAAGAAAGGCAGAATTTTCTTTTCGCACTTCATTGTTCTTTTGTAAAGCTGACTTCCGTTCGGTACATTTAACCTCAGAGGTTATTTTTTTCTATGAGATTGTGAGGGTAACCTCTAGCGCCAGGATACTATTCGATCGTCGTCTGCTCTAGCGCGAAGGCGTTTTTTGAAGTTGTATATGTTTTCATAGAAGGATTTAGCTGAGGAGTTAGTCTCAGGAGTCTAAGGGCTTCGCCCATTATGAGACCTTTTCTGACCCCGTGAGGGTTACAGGAAGAGAAATGCGTGTATTGAAAAGTCTCTGTAGATTTAAAATGTGTGCGGATGTCAAGGATTCCTTGGTTGTGAAATCTCCTTTCCCAGTATTGACTCGAGATTGAAACAAGGTTTTGTTTTTTCCCGGCCCCCTGAGCTCGTCAACTTTCGCCTAAAATCATTGTTGAGACTTTCGCACAAAATAAACAAATTTGCTCCTTCGATGATGGAGATACACACACACGTTCAATAGATTTAGTCGGAGTGGAATCAGCACATTCTGCCATTGAGGTCAAGGACTCGCAAATGAAACCTGAAACCCCAAATGCGAGTCACGCCACTCCCCATTTTTGGCGCGAAATGCGAATGAAAACCCTGCAAGCGAGACAAGTCGACCTCTCGCGACTTCGTCGCTCGCGGTCGGCCGCTTCGCGGCCAAAAAAAACTCGCTCCGCTCGCCAAGAGGTCGTCTTGTAGCAAGTCTATGAGTACTCCTGCAAGCGTTGTTTATGAACGACTGAAAACAAACGGCAAAGCGATTAAAATTGCAAGAGACTACTAACAATCAATGAAAAGAATGTAATTCGGTGAAACATTTACAGAGACAACAATTTTCATTCACGAAGACAAGTATTAAAGCGTCTCTAAAAATCCTGGGTCTTTAAGCTTAAGCTTGAAGCTTTTAGCCGGCTTCCTGGTGTTTACTGTTTTCAAAGATGAACTCGAGGCTAGCAAGAAAATCACTCAAAGCTTTCTTTCTACAGCCAAAATTATAACTAAATACTCTTCGGAACGTTTTTTCATTCTATGCGCGGAGAGAAAATATCGACTAAATGCTTTTTAAAGCTCTGTAAGCTTATAAATACTAGATCAGATCATTGTCTCAGATCTTAATACAAACGTGCATAAATTAGCCTAGAAAACTGCGCTCGACTTCATAAAATTACATATAAAAAAACAAACATACACTGTATACAATAATTAGTCAGGCTTACTATTCGAGATGCAGCTCTTGAAAGTTATCAAGTAAGGCCAGAATCGCTTGAGGGACTTTTCAACCCGCATCCAGCAAGGTGAAAAACGAAAACGATGCATCCGAAATCGGATTTCCAACTTTGACAGGCGGCGCATTTCTCTACCAACAATTCAATAATCAAACCAGCCATGAATCAAAGAAGACTGTTGACAGCAGCTGTATTTCATTTTAAGCATCCAGTGGAAAAAGACAGTAAAAAACATCACAAGTTGACAAAATACTCTGTTAGCTTCAGCTGTCAAAGTAAACAAGGTTCAAGATGCTGTATAAATTTTCTGCATGAACTCACCTGTCAAATTTTGACCAATCAAGGCATAAAAATTGGACGGTCGTAGAGCGTGATCAATGCATGACTATGGTGAGAAAAGTGAAAAGCCTCTGTCTTCCCTGCTTTTTTTTAAATGACTGGCTGAATTTTCGCGTCCGAGAGCAGTTTGAAATCAAAATGTTAATAGCGCGGGGCCATAGTGAAATTAACACAACATTTTCTGTCATCATGTCATTATTTTCCTGCCGTTCTCTTTGCCTTTGTATTTCTTTTTCGCGTTGCCTTTGTCTGTTCATTCTAGCTCTGTCTCGTTCTGCTTGCCGACGTTTTTTACTATAATTTTCTCTCCTTCTTCTCGCTCTGACTCTTTCTACTTGCCGACTTTCTTCGCTAAAATTTTGTCTTCTTCTTCTGCTTCTAACGCGCTCTCTTTGGCGATCGTCTTCGCTTGCTCTATGCGTGTTGACTCTTGCTCTCTGCCGTTCACCTTCTCTTTGCTCTCTACTTAAAACCTGTCGTCTACATGCTAAAATCTCTCTGCTGTTGTTTGTTGACATAATAGCTTTCGTAAGTTGTAATAAAAAGTTGTAAAGGCTCTGTCGAAAAATCTTTGTGCTAAGTTGCTTTGAAATTTCTTTTTTCAAAACCAGTTGCGCGATATAATTGCGCGACGTTGCGCCATGCGATTTCCCGCCAAAAAATCTCTACTTTCCCCTACCCCAAGAGTCCATGCGGACTACTTTCCACTACCCGGAAAGTCCGCACGGACGCACGTACGCTGACGTCATGACCAAATTTTCTCGGATGGATAGTTTACCGAATTATCTTAGTTATGGTGCTCCGCTTGCGCGCGCGAGGAGCTCCGCTATGAGAATTTACCTACATTTGGGTTTATAATGACGAAAAGTGCACTTTTTACAAGCGACTCATTTTCACATTGCATTTATCGTACACTCCCTGTTTTATAGTTTTAGGATAACCCATTGACTGTCTTGTAATTTCAGCAATTTTGAGGAACACAGTAGAGAAAAGATTGTCTTTATGAATAAAACTCTTACCACCTTTCCAACCAGATAGTGCAATTTTAGTTAGAGTTGATCATCACAGGGTTATCCTGACTAAAGAAGGAACATTGATACATTAGGGACTTTAAGCAAATTGCTACAGTGACCTCTACGACGGTGGTCATGGATGCATGGATGCATGGAGTCCTTAAGAGAGTTAGTATGTCACTGTGGCCCGTCAAATTTCAACTTCATGGAAGTGGCACCCAAAAAGTTAGTTAAGGTTTCTCGTTTATTTGGTTTCGCTGTTAGTTAAAACGCAGGGAAGACTGAATTACTGGTCAAAGGATTTCATTCACAGACTCCATAAACCAGTCCACAGCAAAGTACTGCTCAGTAGCTTTCATATGGGAATGGCCTTCAGTTCCATTTGGTTTCTATTTTGTTTATTAGAAAATACATCCTTGTAGTCGAAGACCGAATGACCAATAAATATTTCTCAAACTAACTGAGACATACTGACTCTTTACATACTTTAAGTATTGAAACTTATTTTCTGTTTACGTGTTTTCCGCCTCAAAAATCCTTGAAAACATTGCAGCTTGCAAACAAAATTAAAACGTGGAATGTAATTAACCATAATTACCATAACTACAATTTATCTTGCTTGGAACTCGTACTTAAGTCAGGATACCTTTGGGAGTCTTAAAATTTGACTTTTCCGACAATTTTGTGTCCAAGAATTCGGCGCACAACACTTCACGAGCTAGTACTGCGGAGGGGTAAACTTGGTAGACTATAGTGTTTTATGTATTGAGCGGAATTCTAAAAGAGCGCTTTTATAAAAAGAAGAAGAATAATAAGAAGACAGATTTTGCTCACTTAAACAATTCAGTATATCGCTGGGAAACTTTAAATTGCAAAATCTGCTCAATACATGGCACACAAGAGGCTTTGGCCGATCGTTTATTTATAAAATTACAGAGTACTTTCTTCTATTCTTTCCACAAACTTGGACACAAAATCACGATTTCGTCAATCTGTGCAACTGTGGCTTAAGATACCACTGTAAAGCACGATCTACCAAATAAAAAACGACCCTCCTAGGCTTCCATCATTTCACAATGTCTCTGTAAAATTTTATCGAAATCGCCTGCAAAACAGCAGAGATATAAGCGTTCTAAAAGATGAAGCACAAGCAATATTTTCTCCTTATGAATTTATTATTGGCGAATTTATTCATAGGTGTCCCCCGCGGCCTTAAAAGGCCAATTATTCAAACGGAGTTAAGCCAGTGTTTGACAAAACCGCGTTCTAAGCCATTTTCAGTTTGACGAACTCATCATGAACAGTTTCATTAAAGCATATATAGAAGACTAGATAAGCAATTGCCTTCTTAAAATAACCCACTAAGGAAGAGATCTGAAGGTTTAAAGATTTCCTAAACCGCGGTCGTTTAAATATTAATCAACCCAAAGATTTTAGCCACAATTAATTCCAAGTGCTGTTCTACAGTCTTCATTTGAATGATCTTACTTTATGATTTCATCCACAAAATCATTAACTCGCACAAGTTAGAAAACATTACCATAATATTACCATAGTATAAGCGAAGTACTATTTTGTTTCGTGACATTAGACTTGAAAACCAATGAAACGGAAACCAGTTGTTTTTGCGCTTAATTGCTCATATGTGCTTCGACTTCAAATTACTTGAATGTGCTTAGAATTGAAAGTGCTTACAATTGTGCTTGCTTACACTTTAAATAAATGCTCAAAATGTAACCCTTGTTTGCTCTGTGGCAACATGTGCAGTTTTTGTTTTTGCACGGACGTTACAGTTCAGGGGGCTTATAAACAAACAAGCCTTTTTATGCACGTCAACCGAAAGCAAAATGTCTATGTAACTAAGGAAAAAACAGTTACCAATACAAATTTAGTACTTGAAAAAGACCTCACTTCCGGTTGACGTAAATCATGCTGACAGGTCACAGAACATGTCGAGAGACTAGCGAATGTCGCCGTGGGAAAAACTGAATGTTATGCTGGCTGTAGTCGCCTACTATATAAGCGTGCTTTTTAGCCTGATTTGCAACTACACTGGTTATCCCATCTGGTTTCTACAAGACGTTTCCAAATGCAACGCAGTGCAGCAGCGAGTTACAAACAAAATTCGTTTTCTAAGCAAAAGCAGGATGGTGAAGACTTCATCCAAACAGATGTCTGCCCTAAAGCTGGAGATGTCGTCTTGGATTTAGGCTGCGGTACAGGGGAACTGTCTGCATACCTAGCTGAGTTGGTAGGACC
This sequence comes from Porites rus, assembly GCA_964035705.1. Lineage (NCBI taxonomy): Eukaryota > Metazoa > Cnidaria > Anthozoa > Scleractinia > Poritidae > Porites > Porites rus. Next base: position 15,076,484 of record OZ038000.1, on the reverse strand, counting down.
CGAAGGAATGGTTACTGGTGTAGATCCTGACAAGGAACGAATTCGAGTGGCCAGGGAGTCTCACCGGGGAATCAAGAATCTGTCATTTACAGAGGGGAGCGCTTCAAGCTTTTTCAGAATGGATTCAAATGCATACGACATTGTTGAGGCGGCAGAACTGCCTCAGGACCTTACAAATCGATGAGGCGTACAATGTAAACACAACTTTAGTTTAATCCACAGAAATTCATGTACACGCTGTCAATGGCTACCATTGATTTTCCTTGCAAACGATTCCTTGTGAACAATGTCTTGATTCGGTGATACGATAATGCGATGTGAACGTGATAGTGCAATATAGGCTTAACTGATGCGATGCGACGCGATGCGATGCGGTAAAGAAAAATCTGTGTCCTTGTTCCGTTATTGACATAAACCTTAGTCCTTAATCCGTTCCTTGATTCCTTTTAACCGTAGAATGTTCAACTTAAAAACTAACACAGCGAAAAGCGTTCCGAAACGTTCCACTAGCGTGGTCATCCGGGACCGCTCGGTCCCAGGCCACCGCAACGTAAGTTTCTGTCATGTCACGCAGTGTCACGCGCAATGCTGCCGTGACAATTGTTTTCTACAATGCGGCTTTTCACTGGATGCCTGAAAAACAACAAGTCTTCAACGACATGTGTTCGAGTCTGAAGGCTGGGGGAAAAATAGCTGTTAACTACCTAGACAGTTTGCCTCCGTTTGAATTCAACGCTTACATGCTGCTGAATCCAGAGAACGCAGAACGTATTTGCAACGAGATGTACCATTGTGAGCCCAAAACCAAGATCGAACATTATTGTTTATCATCGGGGTTTCAAATTGTCAAGCATTACGAATTTTGCGCCCCGTTTGTTTTTGAATCCATTGAGAGTCTTCTGGAGTGGCACTGGTCAACCACACACGGTGCATTTGATCTTTCGCTTGTCACTGAAGAGCGTTTACAGAAGTATCTCGCTCCTTACGTTGGCGAAAATGGAGAACCTTGCCTTGATTTCCGAGGAATAAAAGAGGAATCCACTGAGTACAGGTTGATAGCCGTCAAGCAAGCTGCAAACGCCCGTTTAAAAACATTAGAGTAGAAATATCAGCATAGTAGCTTTTTTTTGAAGTTGCTGTAAGCTTTTAGTTTAAACGCAAGCGTACATTTAAGATATTGTAAACAAAGAAGTTCGAAGATGTTCAAAGAACAATGCGAAATATCTTTGGACAAGCAACGGCAAGATTATGCTGAAAGTAAATGATACGTCCCCCACACAAGCCAAACAAACGAAGAATTTGAGGATGAGTAATTGTTGAATGACCTTATTTTTATTTTTAATTTGTCAACTTTTAGGAATTATGCATGTCATTACTAAATTTTGCCGTCATGAATACACTGCAGGTATTGCTCTTCTATGATCTTGATGACAGGGAATTTAGCTTTTTGATTGGTTATTGGACTGGACAGTTTGAAGAATTAATGACATCTGATCTCTATAATCTTCTACCTAGTCGAGATAAAAATGATGAAGCTGACCCTGATTCAATGTTTATCAATCCATAGTCTGAGTACTGTAGTGTATCAAAACTGAATAATATATTCAATACTATACGCAGGGTAAAGGTATTTCCCTTTTTCACGGCAACATAAGACGTTTAACGAAAAATCTGACCCTATTAAATGACGTGTTATATTCCTTGGACTCAAGACTAGATATTATAGCTATAACAGAAACTAGATTGAGTTCCAATTTTATCTCTAATACCTAATTATAATTTTCTTTCATACTGATTCACCCACAACTGAAGGAGGTGCAGCTATTTATGTTAACAAAGTTCTCAAAGCCATTCCAAGACCTGATTTGAAAACAGATATACCGTTGGTCGAGTCCTGTTGGGTTGAGATTGACCCCAACAACAACAGAAACCACCTTATGACTGGCTGTATCTACAAACACCCGACTGCAAATGTGGAAGAATTTACACTTAAATTTGATGAATTTTTATACAAACTGCATCCATACAATTATGATATGTATATAATGGGTGATATCAATATTGACCTTCTGAAGTATCATTAACACCAGCAGCAAACAGAGAGATACCTTGATATGATCTACTCCCATGATCTTTTACCAGTAAGAACTAAATTGATAGATCATATTTGTACCAACACTGTTAATAGATTGACCTCTGGGATTGTCACAGTTCATATCTCGGACCATTTGCCAGTCTTTTGTATGGTTGACGCACCTCTCAAAAAGCAAAATAGACAAAATATGTATTTTAGAGACTACAGTAAATTTTACACAGAATCATACCTCCATGATATTCATACAATTGACTGGAATGCTATTACTGAGCAATGCAATGATTTGCATGAAGTAACAGCTCGCACTATTGATGCAATTGAACTGATTGTTGAAAAACATGCATAAAAAAAAAACAGTCTAGGAATCAACAAAGGGTCTTTAAAAAACCTTGGTTAACAAGAGGAATCGTTAAATCTATTAAATCTAAGCACATTATGTGTAAAACCCATTTTTTATCTAATGATCAAGCCAAAATAGCAGATTGAATTCAAAAAATATTCAAATAAGCTCAACCAGCTTAAGAATATTAGTAAGAAAACATATTTCTGCAGGCACTTTGAGATGTGTAAAAGTAATTAAAAAGCTATATATACTTGGAAACTTATTGGCACACTGATAAAGAGAAAGACAGAAAGCCAGACTACTCCCCTGAGAATAGCTAGAAATAACAAGATACATACCAATAATGAAGATATTGCAGATCAGTTGCATAAACATTTGTAGGCCCAAACTTGGCCAGTAAAATTGACAAAAGCAATGAAAATCCTACACAATATATCTCGTCATCCTCAATTAACAGTTTTGTTATGGAAAATGTCAAAGAAGCTCAGGTTTCTAACTTGTTAAAAAACCTAGATACAAACAAATCATCAATTGACATACCTAACAAACTAATAAAAATAGCTGCTGAGCCATTATCTGTTCCATTCACGCAAATTTATAATCAACCGATTGAAACTGGTACACTTCCAAATATATTAAAAGTTTCACAGGTTACTCCAGTTTACAAAAATGGAGATGCAACTGACCCAGCAAACTATAGGCCTTAAAAATTTCAACTCTCTCATCTTTTAGTAAGGTTTTTTAAAAGTTATTTTATGACCAACCATACAAATTTTCTTGAAAAATATGGCATTTTGTATCAATTTGGATTTAAGAAGGGATACTTCACTGAACAGGATATGTTAGAAATTGCTGACTCACTTAAGAAGGCTATGGATAAAAAAATTGGTCACCGGAAACTCAATTGCATCGGTTTACTTTCTGCAGCCTTCATGTTTCCGCAGATTCCACCGACTTTCAGTGGATTACTCACTAGATTTCCTAAATGTACTAACTTTAACTGTCCAGTTTGGAATCATATACTGTTCATTCTATCCGATATATAAAATGTGGACGTTTGTGAGACAACCCTGGACCGTTTCATGCATCTACAATGACCCATTTTCGCTGATACACACAAATCAAGCAGATTCTTATTGAAGTGCCTTTTTGGTAAGTTTTTAATAATTTAAAAATAATTATCTCTCCATTTTCATATAATATGTACAACAGGCCGCCATCTTCAAGACTGATGGAAGACCGATCTAGTGGCAAGAAGAGTTTTAAGAGACGACGAAAGTCTGAAGAAAGTGCCGCATTTCAGTGGTCAAATAAGTTGTAGACTGTCCTTAAGTTCTTCTGTCGTTTCCCCGTCGAATGCTTTTTAAAATATCCACAAACAAGTCACGATATTCTTAACTCAACAATACTTCGTTTTGTGATTTGTTTTTGTTAGAAATCACGTAATTTTGCATACCTTTGTGATTTCGTTAACAAGTTTGGATACGCTGTAACGCAAGTCCTCTTTGCGTGATCAACATGAAAATACATTTCCATGTGTAAAATTTAATAAAGCTCAAAAGGAAAAGTTTAATTGAAGTTCCTTGGCTTGTTTTAAACGCTTTGCAAACAAAAATGTGTTTTTCCAAACTTGTAATTTTCCGTCAGCCTCATGGAAATTCCTCTGAGTCTATTCTTCACTCATTGTAGACCTTGTATTCCCAACAACAACAAAACTAATGCAGTAAGAATGTATTTATTTCACCAGCTAAATTTTACAGGCAGTATTATTCATAAGTAAACATTCTGCATAAACTAAATGCAAAAATTTTGCATTCGATAAAATGAATACAAAATACGTAAAAATCACTGCATCAAGCTAAGATGCAAAAATTCTGCATCTGTGAAACTGGAAACAAAATACCTCAAATGGCCTGCATCAAGCTAAGATGCAAAAATTTTGCATCTGGGAAACTGGATACAAAATACCTAACATCGACTGCATGAAGCTAAGATGCAAAAATTCTGCATCTGGGAAACTGAATACAAAATACCTAAAATTGACTGCATCAAGCTACAGTCTCAGTCAAAATTGTAGGGACACTGTTGTGTCTTCTCGTCCCCCCAATGTTGGTGTGTACGATTTGGTGACTGAATCGCAATAAACAGCATTGGGAGGGAAAAGGAAAGCACAAGAAGGAAAAAAAAAACAGTGTTTGGTTTAAGTGTCCCTACCACAGCTGTATTTTTGTTTGGGACTGTAGGTTTATCACTTGAATCACTTGAATGACTGTGAGAAATAAAAAACATGTAAAATTTGACATATATTAAAAGGCCAGGGTTGTCACTAACATTTCAAATTGTGGGGTAAATACAACAAGTAGGGGGGGGTGGGGGGGGGGGAAATCAAACAGCTAGGGATTTCTTTTGTTTCTATTTTTCTTCTATTTTCCTATGAAAGTATCCAAGGGAAATCCCCGGCCCCTGCCTCTTAATGACAGCCCTGTTTTACTATAATTGTTCTTCTCAAAAAATTGTACAAAGTTTGGCAGGTCCATAAGGAAGGGCTACTAATCATTCTAAGTCTGACAGCTCAATTAAAAAAAAACCATAGCTGTACCTTTAAAATAACAACAGAACCTTTCCATGGCATGTGAGAATAATTCTGATAAAATATCCCACACTTCCCTGAAGCATTACGAATAAACTTGTAGCACTTTGGCTGTGTGTGATCATGCAGCTGCTCTGCATAACGAACCAGCCACTCTATTATGTTATATACAGCATCCACCACGAAGGAAATGACTCTTTACTTATATTTTGAATGCAATTTTGCATTGCCTCTTGCATTTCTGTTTAGGAAAAAGAATAAAAACAGAAACAAATGTCAGTAAAACCCAGTAACAAAATCAACATGTACAGTAAAAATCAAATGACATAACATAATAGTATTTATTTAATAAATGTCAAATGCATGTTAAATTTTTTCGACATCTTTTTTGCATACAGTATATTTACCAGCAAAAAAAAGACACATTTAACAAAATTAAACTAAAAATAGGTCTCAGGTACCCTTTAAGAAATACACTCGTAGGTAAGGGGAAAAATTTAAGGGAACAAACCAAAAAAACCTGAGTATTCTGGGTACAATGTATTTTGAGATGATGCAATTATAAATATTAGAAAGAATTACCAAAGAGAGTGTACTAGTTCATAAACATGGAAAAAAGAGCTGATACTTAGGAAAGAAAAATCCAAATTTTATGTTTATCTAGATTCAGATCTCTTCGAAAGGGAATGGGAGTGACACCATCTGTCTTGTCTGATAGGCAGCATTAATTCGAATGAGTTATTTGCTGAAGCTGGAAATACATACCGTAAAATTCCGAAAATAAGCCCCTCCATGTATAAGCCCTTCCAAATATAAGCCCCCCAAACCAGTAATGCAAAAAACCATCCGTTAAACCGCCCCTCCAAATTCGACAAATTTAAACAGAAGTTGAAGTGTCGAGGCACTTTCTGTGCCGCCGATTGCGCAGGCCATTATTTAGAAAATGCCAGGGCTGTTAGAATCAAATCACTGTAATACCTACCATTTGAATTTTATTAGTACCACAATACTTCGCTCTTTTGTAACACAGCGTCTGTGGGGATACCGTAAGCTGCTTCAATTCAACGACTTCGACGGTTCGCCAGATACGTCGAATTGCAACATACACCACGTTTCTTGACCTTGACGAAACAAAGGACTAAAACAACCACATCAAAGGAAAAAGAATCTAAGAAATAAAGACCACAGCCTCGTGCGAAGCACCGTTGAGAACTTCAGAACGGTTTTAAAATGGCGCTTGAAATCAATATGTCATCCATAAAATACGTAAGCCAATCAGATCATATCCTGTGTTCAAAACGTCCAATCACCTTGCGTGTAAACCCAAGGGCACTCTGGGAAAAGTTGTTGAAGAAGAGCGTCCGTTGTACCTCGGCGCGAGAAGGGAAGTACGCAGCGACTACTTCGCTGAAGGATATTTGTTCTATTAATCAAAGGAAAAAATCCAGGCGTATAGAAAGATTTTACTGAGGACATCGCTACGCAGGGTGTCGGTAGTCATGAGTTCGATATGGAGTTAAGAGAAAGCACTATTGCAACGAGATGTAGTGTTCAAATTTACACGGCGTTCATTCCACAAACTTTATTCCTGATCTCAAGGCCAGATACAAGAAGAGTTCTTTCCCCTTCTGCGAACGTTGCCTCACAGCACAGCAGACGTCGACACCATACAAATATAGAGACAGTGAAAGTTCTAGAGATCAAGAGTGATGGAATTCTTCACAAGGTCACGTATCACATTCTTTATAGTTTAAGAGCTCAGGTAGCGAAGTTTGCAGTTGACTTGTACCTAGTTTTCGTCGATTCGTGCTCAGTTTTTATAGATGTGTTTATCAAAGTAACCTGGCGTTTTCAGTAGCTGCGTATTTGTATTTATTTTGCCTCCTGGATTGAATGGCCTTGAATCAGGGAATGTTACGTGAAGCGTGCCATTATTATTAGTGGGTTGTATTTATTTATTTATTACAATCCATGGATTAAAAACCAAAGGATGAACTGTAAAGGAGTCCTAGACCCTAAACAGATCACCTAACAATATATAGAAACACAATAAAATAATAGTTTCAGAAAATACAGAAATATAAAAGCTGCTTGAAAATCACTGAAAAATTTCCTAACCCTAAACTTATTTAGGAAAGACATACTTGTTACAATAATTAATTCTCTCGTGTTTAGTAAGTTGTATTACTGCTCGTCCGTCTGGTCGAATACTTCTGCCAGCAATATACGCAAACTACAAGGAGTACAGAATTTCGCTGCTCGCATAGTTTCTGGGACAAGGAAGTTTGATCACGTATCTCCAGCCCTGAAAGACCTGAGATGGATACCAGTTAAGTCCCACCTGTATCTAAGAGACGCCATCTTGGCCTTTAAATCTATGACAGGTCAGGTACCAAACTACCTCAGTTCAAACTTTATCTCCAGAGGGAATATCAGTGGTCGGACGACCAAATCATCTTCCTAGCTTAATATACCGCTTTTTAAAACCAAGTCGGGACAGAGATCTTTTTATTACAGAACTGTAACATTGTGGAATGCGTTAAAACCCCATTTTAAAATAAGTGAATCTCTTATCATTTTCAAACGTAAAATGAAAGCCTTCCTTTTAAATCAATTTTTAATGTCATAAATTTATATGTAAATAGTTTCTTAATAGTTTATTGATAATCAATTATTGATACTTTTTTTTTTCCTTTTTTTTGATTACCTGTACTATTACTACTTCTCTCTGAAAAGCCCCCATGGGGAGTTGACAATAAAATTTGTATTGCATTGTACTTAAAAACATTTACATTATCAGAAACACGAATGTCTAACGGTAAATGATTCCACTGGTCAGTAATTCTGTGGAAAAAACTATACTTCAAGACATTAGTTCTGGCATATTTCTTCTTTAAAGTTAAAGAGTCCTTAGCCCTAAGTGAGAAGCGGTCAGCTTCCGAGTGGAAATCTATAATTTTACTGATGTCAATATCAATGTTGCCATTAAGTACTTTATATAAAAAAGTCACGTCAGCCAGTGATCTTCTCTTCTCCAGTAACATGATGTTTAACTTCTTCAAACGAATGTCATAGGGATCATCACTTTTTAAGATAAGTTTAATCGCTCGTCTCTGTACTCTTTCCAGCTTATCAGTATTTGTCTTTGTATATGGGGACCGGACCACTGAACAATATTCCAAATTTGAGCGGACCAATGAGCAGTAAAGAGTACGCAAGGCGTTAGGGTCATCCAGACCTTTACAAGTTCTCTTAATCAGACCGAGCATTCTGTTAGCCTTGGATACTACGTAATCTATATATGGTGGTTCCATGATAAGTGATGATTTGTAATAATCCCCAAGTCTTTAAACTCTTTAACCTCTTCCAGTTCAGAGTTTTCCAGGAAAAAACTAGAAGTGAGTGGTTGAATCTTCTTAGTAATTTTCATAATTTTGCATTTCTTGACATTGAAGTTCATGAAATTTCGAACACTCCACTGATGCAGACTATCCAGGTCCTGTTAAAACAATTCAAGATCACCAGCCGTGTCAATGATTCTAGAACATTTACAGTCATCAGCATCAAGAGCAATAGTACTGCCAGGAATTACTACTTCGGGAAGGTCACTAATAAATATAACAAAAAATAAAGGCCCTGATAAAGCCCTGAGGAACTCCAGATGAGACATCGGACCAGGAAGAGGATATACCATCCAGCACTACTCTCTGTCGGCGATTGCTTAAATAACTTTCACACCATTGTAATAATGAGCCAGTGATCCCAAAGTTGCACAACTTTTGCAATAAAACTGCATGGTTCACTTTGTCAAAGGCTTTGGAAAAGTCTAAAAAGACTACATCAACTTATCTACCTTTCTCAAGGGCAGTAGCCCATTGATGATGGGTTAAAATCAGTTGAGTCTCACATGGTCTACCTTTAATGAAACCATGTTGCCACTCAGTTAAAAATGGTGAGACATGATCATAGATAGCAGAATGAACAATACGTTCTAAGCATTTGGCTGGGATTGCAATAACGAGATAGATCTGTAGTTGGTAACGAGCTCACTGCTATCTCCCTTATGAATTGGGGTAATATTGGCTGGTTTCCATAGAGTGGGCATTTTCCCGGTTCTCAGGGATAAATTAAACAAATGGGCAAGTGGAATAGAAAGCTCTTTTGCACAAGTACGTAAAATACGTGCTGGTAAGTTGTCCACACCAGGTGCCTTGTTTACGTTGATCTTGCTTAGAATTCCTTCAAGCTCTGGAGCTGTTGTTGTAACTTCAGATAACAAGTTCGGATTAACAGTATTTGTGGCCAACAGTTTAACATCAGTAGTGGATTTAGAGTAAACTGAATGAAAAAACACATTGAATACCTCCACTTTCGAATTCAAGTCTCTAGACCTGGTGTCTCCATAGATAACAATTTCAGGAATTCGTTTTGTCTTAGATTTGATAGGATAGAATGCCCAAAAATGCTTGGGATTTTCCTGGAGTTTTCCAGACAGAAACTGAAGATCCTGTTGACAGCTTGAATTAATAAGCTTCTTGGTCTTCCTTCTAAGATCCTTAAATTTCAAAAATAAATCAGCAGATCCATTAGTCTTCAACGTTTCCAAAGTTTCTTCTTCTTTCTAATTAATTTCATAATTTCGTTATCAATCCAAGGAGGCCTAAAACGTCGTTTCAGAGTTCTTTGTGGTTTGTGATGGTCAATTGCACGAAATAACATATCCTGAAATTTATCTAAACTTGTATCAATACTAGTATCTGATGTTACCAGGTCCCAGGGTAGGGTTCTTAATGTCTCTCGTAAACCATTAAATCCCCTGATCTGTAACAATAAACTTGACGTTGAGCATTTCTTGGCCTTGTTTTCTTAACATGTAACTTGAATGTTAGAGGATGATGATCAGAGTCAAAGGCATTTGGATGCACCAAGACGTCATCGACAAGAAACTCATCGTTGGTGAGCACAAGATCAAGGATATTTTCATGGGAGCCAGGATTACTAGTATCACGAGTCACATGAAGATTCTTCTGCAGAAGAAAGAAATCATCCAGAACATTACAGAACTCCACAGTTTCAGGGTCAGACCCAATCGATGTTCCAATCGATGTTAGGAAAGTTGAATTCTCCTACAACTACTAAGTTTGTTAAACCATTGCCTGAATATTTATCCAGGAAATATCTAAAATCAGCCAAGAATGATTCATCTGCATTCGGAGATCTGTAAAACACTGCGAGAAGAATAAGTATTATTTTCACTCTGTTGTATTTAAATCGACTGGACGGCTACGAAGCGACCGTAATGTGCGTACGAATTGATGAAGTACGAATCGACTGGAGAGCAGAACTCTAGTAATTCGAAGTCAAGTAACTCTTACAGTGTCAATAGTCTAAGTGTTTGCGGCATAGGTGGTGAGTTGTAAGAACCGGATTCAAGTTACCTCGGTAAATTTTTAAATAGCGGAACAAAATCTAGTTTAGCCTAGCCTGCTAAAACGGCCGTCTTTTCTCCCCCCTCGCCGCTTTTGACGTTTTTCCATTTTCTGTAGCTAATTCCTGGCGATGTGTTCTTAGACGAGGACACTCAGTAGAGACGGCTGTTTTCGCAGGCTAAAGTTTACAGCAGCGAATTCGAGTTTAACCCTCGGGCGTATAAGAGCGGGGGGGGGGGGGGGGGGCGGCTAGTTGCCCCCCTTCTAAGGTTTTTGGAGTTTTTTCCTGGACGATAAAACATCAAAACCTGACGTTTTCAGTAGCTGTTCGTTTATCCCTCCCGCGCATTTTGAGACAAGTTTAGTGATGTTGTTTTTATAATGAATTTGGCAAAATGAAGCCCTGCAGAATTTTTTAATCCAGATTTTGTATTTCTCAAAGTTGAAATGCAGAATTTCTGCATTATCCATTTGTTGTTGATTTTTTTAATGAATTTAGCGGGAAAATGGCTCTGCAGAATTTTTGCATCTAGATTTTGTAAGAGTCAAACTTGAAATGCAGAATTTCTGCATTATCCATTTGTTGTTGATGTTTTAATGAATTTAGCGGAAAAATGGCTCTGCAGAAGTTTTGCATCCAGATTTTGCAAGTGTCAAAGTTGAAATGCAGAATTTCTGCATTATCTATTTGTTGTTGATTTTTTTAATGAATTTAGCGCAAATATGGCTATGCAAAATTTTTGCATCAAGATTTCTACGTTGAAATGCAGAATTTCTGCATGATCCATTTTTTGTTGTTGATTTTGTAATGAATTTAGCGGGAAAATGGCTATGCAGAATTTTTGCATCTAGTCTCTAGGTTAAAATGCAGAATTTCTGCATCATTCATATTTGTTACAATTACTTCCTTTGATTTTTTTTTTGCAGTAATTAGTCCTTAATAAGACAACACTGTTTTCGCACCGCAATAGTCTAGGCCTTTTTTTGATTTCGTACATTATTGTCATTTCTAACTGTAGATTTTTAGTGTAAAACTCTACTCAGAATAAATATGGGTTATTTCAACAACAACGACTCCGTTGTATTTACTGGGTATTATTCTGGCTTCTTGTAAGCGTGCAGTCATAATATTCACTTTTTGGCGGAAATCGTGTTTTTTGCCGAGGGAAGTTAGGTTTTCTGACGGAATTTTGAAGTTTGGAAAAACATTTTAGTTTAGAACGCGTTTTTATTTTTGTCTAGTGTACTATTGTTTATGAACGTGATAAAACACTACTGACCCCGGCCTAGAATGGTTTTGTACGTGTTAAAGTTGAAAAACCCAGAGCTAAACCGTAGTTGGTTGCAAAATGGTATAGACCTCCTTGCTCAGCTATGAATTTAATGAATGCATTTGAATCCCTTCTTGAAAAACTAGAGTCACAAGGTATTGAGATCAACATCCTCGGTGACGTAAACTGTGATGTGACCACCGTACATCACGATTGCTTGAAATATGTAATATATTTCAATATCAACAGCTAATACAACAGTTGACTCGAGTTACAAAGGACACACCTACTACTATAGATCTTTTTCCGACCAACGATCCCAATTAGTTCTCTCGTTATGGGGTTTAGATTGGTATTAGCGATCATAATCTAAGATATGCTATACGAAAATTACCATCCATCAAGGCTACCTACGAGGTATCGAATCAAGGCACTATAGACATTTTGACCGAACTAAGTTTAGAGAAGATCGAATGCTAAACCCTTGGGAAACTACTGGAAATTATAACGATACAAATTCTGCGTGGCAAACATGAAAGAATCCTTTCTTTCAGTCTGTAACCTTCGCGCTCCTTTGGAACTTGAAAGGGCATGAGCCAGGCAAGCAACTTGAATTACATCTGAGTTAAACAAACTTACTTTTGAAAGAGACAAGCTTAAAAAGATACTGAAAAGAACTGGCTTGACTACAAAAGTATTAGAAATAAAATTAATTACGAAATTAAAACTGCCAAAGAAGAATATTATAGAAATTACTTTGGAGAAAAATCAAAGAACCTAAATCAGACATGAAAGAAATTAACAATTTACTGCTTAATAATCTGAGTGCAACGTCAATTAAAAACATAGAATATAACAACACAAATTATACTACCCCAGATGATATTGGGAATGCTTTAAATTCCCATTTTACTGAATTGGACCGAAACAAGCTTCCCAGCTGCCACCCTCCTCAAGGCAGCTATCAGACTCCCTTGTTCAGCACTCCTTCGCTGTTACAGGAGGCAAACAATAATAGGTCCATCCCTTACCAATCTTTTCAACCTTCTATTAGAACTGGAATTTTCCCAAAGGGACTGGAAATTAGCAAAAGTGACACCTATATACAAAAATGACAAGAAATGCATTCCTGGCAATTACAGACCAATTTCTGTATTACCAGCCGTTACTAAGCTGATAGAAAAAACTATTTTTTTCTAACTTTACGGTTATCTCCTAGAACATGGTTTACTTTCTGACTCCCAATCAAGCTTCAGACCGCTACATTCCTTTTTGACAGCTTTATTAGACGTTACTAATGATTGGTTTCTAAATATATATAAAGGCGTATTAAATGGTGCCATATTCTTAGATCTTAAAAAGGCTTTCGACATCATGGATCGAAGAATTCTGTTGGAAAAACTGAAACTATATGGTGTATGCGTAGCAAGACTAAATTGGAGTTGCTTCATACCTTACAAAAGAACACACAAAAAACTTTTATTGATGGTGTGCTGTCAGATAGCTGCACGATCAAAGCGGAATACCATAGGGTTCTATTCTAGGTCTGCTACTATTTATTGTTTAATAGAGCGCTTACAATTTGTAGGTAAATTGCGGTGAAACATTTCCGTCAAATGGTACTGGTAATTTTTTTCGCACCGAAAACATGAACGGGATTGAGTTTTACCATTTACAATATACCGGTAAATTTTTCGCTTTCTCTCGACTTTGAGCCTGGCACTGGTAATCCAAACCAAAGGTACAGAAAATTTCGGTCGTTTCGGTAAAAACGGGAAAAAGGTAATACCTTGAATGGTATTACCTTTCTTTCGGAAAATTTCCACCGGGATGAACTGTTCCATTTGAATTCTCCCCGGAATTTCCGGGTTTTCTATACAAATGGCAAACGCTCGTGGTCTTCAATCTTGTAACCTCTACTCTAAAGTGTCCATGTATGCAGATGATACTTCTACGTTTTACTGTTGCACATTCTGATGAGCACATCCTAGAACAACAAAAGAATCACATAATCTACATGAAATACATACATAGCTAATAGCGAATAAACTTAGCCTAAATGTCATTTTGGGTCAAAGACGAAGATTGATCGGTATTGTTTATTGGCGGGATTTGAAATCATTCGGAGTTTTGACATCCACTGCAAGGGGCCTGTCTTCGAAACCGTTCAGCAGTTCCTCGAGTCAGTGGCAATGGTCAACTACATGTGGCCTGTTTATATCCTAAAGAGGAACTGCAAAAGTATCTAGCTCCATACACTGATAAAGACGGAGAGCTCTCTCTTGACTTTCGAGGAACGAAATATGAAAAGGTTACTGCTTGCCGACTGACAGCCGTTAAGAAAGACAAAGAATATTCATAAACAAACTTACACTTTTTACAGTGTATAACTCTGTTATGTTTCTTTGTGGTTCACCTAAACAATTCGCGAGTGCAGTGTATAAACCTTTTTTGAACAATAGTCTCACCGCAGCATGGACCGTTTGACTTTTAGTTTCTCGTGCGTGAAATTTTTTTCAACAGAGTCTTACCGAATTACAGACTCTGACTTTTAGTTGAAAAACTCGAAGTTTATGCCCATGGGCACTTAATACTGTAATTCATTGAATGAATGTAAATTAAACTTAAACAACAAGTATTTTTTACTAACAAGAAATACAGTACATCTTTTATTGGAACTTAGCCTTAGCCACCACTGGTTTCCCCCCAAAATGAAGACCAGTGGTGGAGTCGCGAAGTGACTAAACGCTTCAAAATTTGCAATGAACAGTGAAATTTGCTACGCAACCTAAAAGAATTTCGGTTGAATTTTGTCGATGTATCTATCCATTACGGGAAAAACTGTCACTACCATTGTTCAGTAATTTGTGCGGTCATTTAAGGAAAAAGTGAAATTAAAAATATTCACTTCCGTACATCAAATGCAACAACAGGGTGGTATTGCGTTACAAAGGGTAGTATTTTCTTACGTGCATTTTTGTTTCCCTGTTCTAGTTCTTTCTTTCTGTCTGCGGAAATGACCTCTGAGAGATGTTTTTCTACATTTTTAGCTGGGTAATCTCTATTCTCGAGGCGTGTTGAAAAATTCTTCATGTTCTCTTCAAAAGTGATTTCAGAGGAATAACCTCATATATGCTATACGAAAATTACCATCCATCAAGGCTACCCTAGAGTTATCGAATCAACGCACTTCAGAAATTTTGACCGAACTAAGTTTAGAGAAGATCGAATACTAAACCCTTGGGAAACTATTGGAAATTACAACGATCCAAATTCTTCCTGGCAAACATGAAAGAATCCTCTCTTTCAGTCTGTAACCTTCACGCTCCTTTGGAACTTGAAAGGGCGTGAGACAGGCAAGCAACTTGAATTACATCTGAGTTAAACAAACTTATTTTTGAAAGAGACAAGCTTAAAAAGATACTGAAAAGAACTGGCTTGACTACAAAAGTATTAGAAATAAAATTAATTACGAAATTAAAACTGCCAAAGAAGAATATTATAGAAATTACTTTGGAGAAAAATCAAAGAACCTAAATCAGACATGAAAGAAATTAACAATTTACTGCATAATGATCTGAGTACAACGTCGATTAAAAAGATAGAATATAACAACACAAATTATACTACCCCAGATGACATTGGGAATGCTTTAAATTCCCATTTTACTGAATTGGACCGAAACAAGCTTCCCAGCTGCCACCCTCCTCAAGGCAGCTATCAGACTCCCCTGTTCAGCGCTCCTTCGCTGTTACAGGAGGCAAGCAACAATAGGTCCATCCCTCACCAACCTTTTCAACCTTTCTATTAGAACTGGAATTTTCCCAAAGGGACTGGAAATAAGCAAAAGTGACACCTATATACAAAAATGACAAGAAAAGCATTCCTGGCAATTACAGACCAATTTCTGTATTACCAGCCGTTACTAAGCTGATAGAAAAAACTATTTTTTTCTAACTTTACGGTTATCTCACAGAGCATGGTTTACTTTCTGACTCTCAATCAAGCTTCAGACCCCTACACTCCTTTTTGACAGCTTTATTAGACGATACTAATGATTGGTTTCTAAATATGGATAAAGGCGTATAAAATGGTGCCATATTCTTAGATCTTAAAAAGGCTTTCGACATCATGGATCGCAGAATTCTGTTGGAAAAACTGAAACTAAATGGTGTATGCGTAGCAAGACTAAATTGGAGTTGTTTCATACCTTACAAAAAGAACACACAAAAAACTTTTATTGATGGTGTGCTGTCAGATAGCTGCACCATTAAAGCGGAATACCATAGGGTTCTATTCTAGGTCTGCTACTATTTATTGTTTAATGAAGCGCTTACAATTTGTAGGGAAACTGCGGTGAAACATTTCCGTCAAATGGTACTGGTAATTTTTTTCGCACCGAAAACATGAACGGGATTGAGTTTTACAATTTACAATATAAATATACAATATAAATTTTTTGCTTTCTCTCGACTTTGAGCCTGGCACTGGTAATCCAAACCAAAGGTACAGAAAATTTCGGTCGTTTCGGTAAAAACGGGAAAAAGGTAATACCTCGAATGGTATTACCTTTCTTTCGGAAAATTTCCACCGGGATGAACTGTTCCATTTGAATTCTCCCCGGAATTTCCGGGTTTTCTATACAAATGGTAAACGCTCATGGTCTTCGATCTTGTAATCTCTACTCTCAAATGTCGATGTATGCAGATGATACTTCTAAGTTTAACTGTTGCACATTCTGATGAGCACATCCTAGAACAACAAATGAATAATAAAATCTACATGAAATACATACATAGCTAATAGCGAATAAACTTAGCCTAAATGTGATAAAGACAAAATATATCATTGTGGCACGTCAATGCAGGATAAAATACCCTAAGCACCAGCTTAATATTCATGTCTATCACAAACCCCTTATCAGGCATTAGACGTATAAACATCTTGGTGTTGAAATAGATCAATCATTATCTCGGAGAGATCATGTAGACAAAATTGCTAAGAAGGTTTCTGGAGGGATTGGGGTTCTGAAACGTGTAAGGAATCTCATAACTTATCCTACATTAACTACGATGTACAAATTAACTGCATTGTACTACCGTATTTTAATTATTGTAGTATAATGTGGGGGAGCTGTGGGAAAAACAGAGCTGCCAGGGTGATAACCTTCTCCAGTTGCGATAGACGGTCAGTTGAGATACTGGATGAAATTAGGTGGGATAATCTTGAGACACGAAGGACAAGGCAATTAGCCACAATAATGTATACATTGAAAAATCACATTGTACCAGATCATTTGGCTCAAATTTTTAATAGTACAAACCGGCTATATGTATTCCTATAATCTAAGAAACTCAACACATAATTTGTTTTAACCAAGACCGTAAGAGACATACTTTCCGTAGTAAAAAAAAAACTTGTTGTTTAATTTTAATTTTACATTCATTCAATGTATTACGGCATAAAGTTCGTGTTTTTCAACTAAAAGTCAGAGTCTATGCTGCGGTGAGACCCTTTGTTCAAAAAAAAAAAAGGAGAAGCTTTACACCGCACCTACGAATGAATTAGGTGAAACAAAAAGAAATATAACAGTCATACGCTGTAAATTTATGTAAAAGAGGGTTCTTTATAAATGTTCCTTGTCTTTCTTAACGGCTGTCAGTCGGCAGACAGTAACCTTTTCATGTTTCGTTCCTCGAAAGTCGAGAGAAAGCTTTCCGTCTTCATCAGTGTAGGGAGCCAGATACTTCTTCAATCGCTCTTCCGTGACAAGGGAAGGATCAAACAGGCCACATGTAGTCGACCATTGCCATTCGAGAAACTCCTGAACGGTTTCAAACACAAGCCCCTTGCAGTGGGTGTCAAAACTCCGAAGAATTTCATCAAATCCCGCCGATAAACAATAGCGTTCCATCTTCGTCTTTGACTCAAAATGAAACAAACGAAAAATACGCTCTGCGTTTTCGGGATTCAGTATCACGTAAGCGTTGTAATCAAACAAGGGTAGATAGGACATGTATTGGACTGCTACTTTTCCACCAACCTTAAGACTGTCAAACATGTTGTTGAAGACTTGTTGCTTGTTAGTCATCCAATGAAGAGCGTAATTACTGAAAATGATGTCGTAGACTTCAGCACCAATTCCTGGGAAGTTTATGGCACTCCCTACTACAAGCGAGAGATTCTCAATTTGACTGTGCGCTTCTTTGGCCAGTTGAATTCGTTCCTTGTCAGGATCTACACCAGTAACCATTCCTTCGGGTCCTACCAACTCAGCTAGGTATGCAGACAGTTCTCCTGTACCGCAGCCTAAATCCAAGATAACATCTCCGGCTTTGGGGCAGACATCTGTTCGGATGAAGTCTTCACCGTCCACTTTTTGCTCGGAAAGCGAGGCTTGTTGGTAACCTTCAGCAGGACTTCGTTGCATTTCTTTTACGAGTCGACGAGACGTATTTTAGAGATAGAGTCGATGAAGTTGCACAAAAGTTTGAAAAGCCCCTTCTTATATTAGTGAGAAAAATCTAGCAGAGCATATACCACGTGACTAAGTCCTACGTGCTTCATTGTATCTAAATTCTATTTTAGGTGACCTGTGTTTCTCGATCGCGCCCCAAATATCCCCTTCCCCTTCGAATGCCTGCCAGGTAGGTTAAGTTTTCGAACTATAAATACAACTTACTTGACCCAGGAAAAGTTACGTGATAATTACACTTGGGGTATTATAATCGGAAACTGTTTACGTCTGGGTCGACATGGGAGAAATCTGTCTTTAACCTTAATACCCGACTTTGGAATCATGAATATAAACACTCTGTCGTTGTGTACTATTATTGCAGTTTATTATTATGAACTACGTCAGTCTCATTTCACTACCCCCTCAACGTTGTCATATTGTGCCTAATTTTAATTTGTACCTTTAATTTAGTGTAACCATAGGTAGCTCATGCCTCTTTGGTCATACCGTGCAAATACACTTCCTAATTCCTTAACTACAGATTGCCTTAAGACGGAAATTTCTGTTTTTTGTTATAAAATGACAGACCTGAAAGGTAATGAAAAAAGGAGAGCATTTCATTTTTTTTTTCGCATTTACTCAATGTGCAAGACTTAAAATAAATGTTTACTTATGATACGCCCAAAATATAACACAACCCTAGACTGAGTCACGCAGAACGCACGTCAACTGATACTCTGATAGCTTAATTTAGTATCGAATTAAGTAGCTTTGAGCATTTGATCTCTAAAAGATTAGTCAACTCATAAAAGAAGTTAAATTCGTTCCTTGTCAGGATCGACACCAGTAACCATTCCTTCGGGTCCTACCAACTCAGCGAGGTATGCAGACAGTTCTCCTGTACCGCAGCCTAAATCCAAGATGAAGTCTCCAGCTTTGGGGCAGACATCTGTTTGGATGAAGTCTTCACCGTCCACTTTTTGCCCGGAAAGCGAGGCTTGTTGGTAACCTTCAGCAGGACTTCGTTGCATTTTTTTTTTCGAGTCAACGAGACGTCTTTGAGAGATGAAATGGGTCGATGAAGTTGCACAAAAGTTTGAAAAGCCTGCTTATATTAGTGAGTAAAATCTAGCAGAGCCTATGCCACGTGACTAAGTCCTACGTGCTTCATTGTATCCAAATTCTATTTTAGGTGACCTGTGTTTCTCGATCGCGCCCCAAATATCCCCTTCCCCTTCGAATGCCCGCCAGGTAGGTTAAGTTTTCGAACTATAAATACAACTTACTTGACCCAGGAAAAGTTACGTGATAATTACACTTGAGGTATTATAACCGGAAACTGTTTACGTCTGGGTCGACATGGGAGAAATCTGTCTTTAACCTTAATACCCGACTTTGGAATCATGAATATAAACACTCTGTCGTTGTGTACTATTATTGCAGTTTATTATTATGAACTACGTCAGTCTCATTTCACTACCCCCTCAACGTTGTCATATTGTGCCTAATTTTAATTTGTACCTTTAATTTAGTGTAACCATAGGTAGCTCATGCCTCTTTGGTCATACCGTGCAAATACACTTCCTAATTCCTTAACTACAGATTGCCTTAAGACGGAAATTTCTGTTTTTTGTTATAAAATGACAGACCTGAAAGGTAATGAAAAAATGAGAACATTTCATTTTTTTTCGCATTTACTCAATGTGCAAGACTTAAAATAAATGTTTACTTATGATACGCCCAAAATATAACACAACCCTAGACTGAGTCACGCAGAACGCACGTCAACTGATACTCTGATAGCTTAATTTAGTATCGAATTAACTAGCTTTTGAGCATTTGATCTCTAAAAGATTAGTCAACTCATAAAAGAAGTACAAGGAAGTGCAGCTGATGGTTCAGCAAGTCTTGTAATTAACTAAACAGACTAGGGACATGTTCATTTTGCATATGACTTTTTGTTCAAGCAAAAAAAATTCTCTTCCGGTTTTTTAAATGTGCCTAGACTTAAATAAATGAATACTACCGACAAGCCCAAGGTGTAAAACCTCGACTGCACTGTGGCGACCTGTGCGGCTGTTATTTTTTCTTATACTACAACTAATAATAATAATAACTATAATAATAATAATAATAATAATAATAATAATAATGTGGGGAATGATACGGAATAAGAGGGAATGGACCAGAATATAGGAAAGATCCATGGAGCCAGTAACAATAATGAGCTGCAAAAGATCATCCTCCTAGGAACGGTGCATACACTGAGAAGGTTTCTTCTGTACATCAAATAAAAAAACTCCCCTAGTATCGGAGGACCAAGGATTAGCCCCGGCTCTAGCAGAGTGTAGGAAGCAATTAATAGCACTGAAAACGTTTATAATAATAATGATAATTAATGATAATAATAATTTGATAATGATAATAATAATAAACTTTATTAACTTTCATTATGTTCAAAACTAAGTGGGGTCACCTAAAATAGAATTCGACACAAGAATGAAGCACGTAGGACTTAGTCACGTATATGCATGTTGTGAGACAAATAAATGCTCTGCTAGATTATACTTTCTTATTATATAAACAGGCTTTTCAAACTTTTGTGCAACCTCACCGTCTCATTTTATGGCTAAAATACGTTTCGTCAGCTCGTAAAAGAAATGCAACGAAGTGAAGCTGAAGGTTACCAACAAGCCTCGCTTTCCGAGCAAAAGGTGGACGGTGAAGACTTCATCCAAACAGATGTCTGCCCCAAAGCTGGAGACTTCATCTTGGATTTAGGCTGCGGTACAGGAGAACTGTCTGCATACCTAGCTGAGTTGGTAGGACCCGAAGGAAAGGTTATTGGTGTCGATCCTGACAAGGAACGAATTCAACTGGCCAAAGAGTCGCATAGTCGAGTCGAAAATCTCTCGTTTGTAGAAGGGAGTGCCATAAACTTCACAGGAATTGGTGCTGAAGTCTACGACATCATTTTCAGCAATTACGCTCTTCATTGGATGACTAACAAACAACAAGTCTTCAACAACATGTTTGAAAGTCTTAAGGTTGGTGGAAAAGTAGCAGTTCAATACATGTCCTATCCACCCTTGTTTGCTTACAACGCTTACGTGCTACTGAATCCCGAAAACGCAGAGCGTATTTTTCGTTTGTTTCATCTTGAGTCAAAGACGAAGATCGAGCGGTATTGTTTATCGGCGGGATTTCAAATCATTCGGAGTTTTGACACCCACTGCAAGGGGCTTGTGTTTGAAACCGTTCAGGAGCTCCTCGAGTGGCATTGGTCGGGTACATATGGCGTGTTTGATCCTTCACTTGTCACTGAAAAGCGTTTGCAAAAGTATCTAGTTCCCTACACTGATGAAGACGGAAAGTTCTCTCTTGACTTTCGAGGAATGAAGCATGAAAAGGTTACTGTTTCTCGACTGAAAGCCGTCAAGAAAGAAAAAGAACATTCATACTGAACTCTCCCTCACCTTTTAGCTGTAAAAGGCTAGCGATACGATAATATGAACAGTCTGCCCTCAGCTGTCAGGCAAGCAACATCTCTAACTAATTTTCGACGATTATTAATTAATTCCGACACGGAGTTCATGAAAATTACAACAGGCTATAATTTAGCTCCCTTTTCTTAGTTAGTAACATGTTTGTATTATCGATGCTGAATCTGTCAGTACATAGTCTGCACTGATACGTTTTATTTTTTTTCCGTATATTACATTGATGGAAATATTTACTTTTTTTGGATAATTCCTGACGTTTGTAACCGTGTATAAATGAAGATGATGATGATGATTCAGAATGGGCCGCCTTCTTTGTGGCTTCCTGTGACCACGGGGGGGTTCCTAGCCTAGAAATAGAAATACTTTGAATGAATGCACTGTCTTCAAAATAATATATAGATTTAGCCACGGCTAAAAGCGGAGCTCCCATTGATAAATTTATAATTTAAATCAAACAATAAACTTGTGTTCCACAAATCAGTTAACTTAATGGCACATTCATTTGACTTTTAAGGGAAAAGCTAAGTGATTTTGGAGTGAAACAAATCTTGCATCGAGTTGTTATAGCCTTATATGTACACCCAAAAAATAGCCCTCGGTCACATTTAAGAGCAAAAATGGCTCTTGATCACAGTAGACAAGGCGTGGAAAACAAATCTGGCCGTATTTTTTGCATTCGACAAGTTTACTTTACAAATTTTTGCCAATAAATCTGGGTGCGTGCAAACCAACCTTTTATTTGTTTATACACCACATCTGAGGAGAAAGAGTACTATGAGGCACTGTTTTTATCATACAGACCTCTACAAAATGCAGTATTTCACAATTTTTCAAGACAAATTGCATTCATTCAATATTCAAGACCATCGAAGCACGCGTGGACTTTTAGTGACACAGTTCAAAAAAATTTCCAAAATCACCTATTCGGCCAGCCGGTTCTAACTTTTGACAAGCGCCAAATTTGCGAAGAAATTTTAAAAGAGTTACGCTTCAACGTGATAGAGAATTTATTGACTTCTATTTATTATTAATGGTTTTATAACGATGTGTAATCTTGATACGCTCGGCATTTTGAGTACTCCTGCAAGCGATGTTTATGAACGGCTGAAAACAAACGGAAAAGCGATGAAAATTGCACTTTTGAGACTACCAACAATCAATGAAGAAATATAATTCGGTAGAACATTTACAGAGACAACACTTTTCAGTCACGAAAACAAATGAGTATTTAAGTGTCTCTTTATAATGTTTTAAGCCGCCGGTTTCCCGGTGTTTGCTGTTTTCATATAAGCTTAAAGATTAAGTTTAAGCGATTTTCCTGTCGCGAGTTCGTCTTTGAAAACCTCATACTAGGTCAGATAAGGCAAGGATCGCTTGAGCCTTTATAATTCTCGTACGCATCCAGCAGGGTGTAAAACAAAAACGATGCCATCCGAAATCGGATTAATAAGCCGCCGGTTTCCTGGTGTTTGCTGTTTTCAAAGACGAACTCGCGACAGGAAAATCGTTCAAAGCTTTCTTTCTACAGCCAATTAACACTAAATATTCTTCGGAAAGTTTTTTCTTTCTATTTACGGTGAATTAATATCGACCAAAGGCTTTTTAAAGTTCTGTAAACTTATATCAAACCTCATACTAGGTCAGATAAGTGTCTCAGTCAAATCTTAATACAAACGTGCATAAACTATCTTCATAGACTGCCTTCGACTTCATGAAATTAGATATAAAGTACAATAATTACTCGGGCTTATCATATTTCAAGATGCAGCTCCTGAAAGCTATCTAGTAAGGCAAGGATCGCTTGAGCCTTTATAATTCTCGTACGCATCCAGCAAGGTGTAAAACAAAAACTATGCCATCCGAAATCGGATATCGGCTTTGACAAGCGACGCATTTCTCAACAAAAACCCAATAAACAAACCAGCCATGAGTAAGAGCAGCCGTATTTCATTTTGTACATCCAGTGGAAAAAGACAGTAAAAAAACATCACAAGTTGACTCAAAACTCTGTCAGCTTCAGCTGTCAAAGCAATCAAATTTCAAGATATGCTGCATAAATTTTACGCATGATCTCACCTGTCAAATTTTCACCAATCAGAGCATAAAAATTGAATGTGGAGCGTGACCAACACGTGACCATGGTAAGAAAAGGTCTTCCCCGCATGTATTTTAAAAAGACTGGCTGAAGAAAAGAAACAAAAGAAACAAAAAAACGAACAAAAAAAAAATTATAAAAATGTGAGCAAAGCTACAAAGGCTGATCTATTACACTATAGATGAAAATAACAAAGGAGACAGGAACAGTGGCCGATCCTAGCCCTTCCAGATGGCCGAATTGTCGCTAAATATGACCTGCTGATATAGGGACTTGGCGGACTGCTATTTGGCACTCTAAAAAAAGTAACTTTGCAGTTTCAAGCACTGATTGCAGTTACAAACACTTTGCAGTTTTAAGCAAGATTGCTTGTATGTCAACTGAATTCAGATGTCTGGATCTAGACTAGAAAAAGACACGGATCAAGAGACACTTTTAAAAAAGACTGCGCGATAACGGCTTTATTATGCTGTGAGTACATCATAGTTAGAAATACTACCTGTATATGAACGTTTAAAACACTAAATATACACGTCGAAAGGTGAATATGGGTACAAAGACATTGGGGGGGGGGGACTACGAAAGTTATATATAGTTATGAGGGGGGATCACTTCAATAAAATAACAGGCGATAAATAATGACCGGTTCCTAAAAGAGACCATGTTAAAAGACAGACAAATGAGAAAACTTTGATTGTATGAATGGAGTAAATAAAACGCATTAAAAATATACATATCAAATACATATTTTTGTGTTTTATTTCACATACTAAGTGAGACCAAAATCCAAAATTTACACCCCTAAGCGAGACGACGTGCATCCCCACCCATTTCATATGCGGAGTCCCCCCCCCCCCGTATATAACTCTAGCCTTTCTTTCATTATAAACAAGATTTATGCCTCAAACATAATAACTGGATCCCTCTATTTAACATCTGCACATCCTCTCCCAGAAAATATCAAAAATAGTGTCCCATCCAGAAAAAGGAGATCTCCTAAAGAGAACAAAGGTACCAGCTTGGCTGCCCCCTATATAGAAATCTCTGAAGTCCCCCAATCCCAGAATTTCCCACATTGTAAGTCTTCAAAGGGGGGTCTTTGAATGCTAATGTTATAAACAGTGGAAGAATTACATACCGAATGGACTGTAGATGTTTTCTTACAAGTTGTTTAATAAAATGCTGAATTAAGATCAAGTGATGAAAAGCAATCGGAATCCATCACATACAATAAGACAAGACAAATTAGGTTAAATTTAATAACGACAAAACTATGTTAAGCTCTGCACAGTGGAACCATAATATAACGATGGCCAAGGGATTGGCAACATTTGTTTGCTATAACGAGAATACAGCCGGGCAAATTTTCTAGGTACATCCGTTGGGGCAGCTCTGCGGCTCGGCTCAGTAGTCTCGACTGACGAGCCACTAAGCTGTCGAGCCACTAAACTATATAACCTGACTGAAGAGCCACCAAGCAGCCAATAATGAGACTTGGTTTTACAGAATATATGGATAATATATGTAGTCAGTTATATCTCTTTTTCCACCAACCCTGCTCCCCAATGAAAAAAAAAAATTGAAATATTCCTTATACAGATGGATAGAGAGAGAAGATTTGAAGCAAAGTAAGGAGACGTCACGATTCAAGAGTGCTAAGAAAAGAAAGACGATTGTTTAATGCTAGATTGCTTGTCTTGGAATAACATCACCTCTATACTTTACAGTGCAGGCAAACTTACAGATCAATCAATCAATCAATCAGTCAGTCAGTCAATCAGTCAATCGATCGATCGATCAATTAATCATCATAAAATCAGTAACTAATTTATTTACATACTACAATATTACAAGTAATTGAAAGGTATTTACATCACAGGATCACAACAAACAGATAATTGCTGCTAGTTATATTTCCAACTATATTTATATTTATTGAAAAGGAAGAAGTTAACTTGACGATGAGGAACTTAAAAGGCTAGTTTAATTCTCAAAGAGGAGGAAATGTGAAGACTTGAACAAAACCTGTTCCGGCAAAAATCGAATTAAAAATTGTTGCCAACGTTTACCTTTTTAGCGTTTTCTGTTTAGCAGAAAACGCTAAAACTTCAGCCAAATTCTAAGGGTCATGAAATATTTACTGTAATCAAATACAGAATGCCAACCGGAGGACAGGGTAAAAAAAGCAGTTTCCCCACACTCTTTACAGCCAAGAGCGGGTCAGGATTCTTTACATGTAACCTGTTACATTCAACATTTGAATAATTAAGGAAATAAACAAGCAAAGCCCAGTCTGCAGTGTAATGTGAGCCAATCAAACCCTTCCGACGTCTTGTTACAAGAATTCACTATTCAATACCAAGTTCAAGAAGAAGCAAGTCCATCAGGTGTATGGAACCTGTTAATGAGACCATTGACGCGGCATAGAAAATGGGTCATAGGAACTGGGCGGTCAGACGAATGCGTTAAAAGATGAGGTTATAATCGTAGTGGTCGAGTGGTCTTAAGGCAGGGTTCCATCGTGTTATGGATCATGAATGATAGGTGTAAAGTGAATGTAAATAAGTGTTGAAAATCCGACAGCGAAGCAGACTTGCAAGAAGTCGTTTATTAAGCTTAGTCAGCTGTGGAGAATGAGCGATGAGATAGACTGTTTTGTTCTTGGTGGCTCGTTTGGATCGTCAGTAGATGTAGAGATCAAGAAGGACATTTTGTTCGGTACTTTAATCACCAAAAATGTTCGGACAAATATACTTTGGGACGAAAAAATCTCCGAAAAATTTTCCGTCCGAACATAAAAGCTAAATGTCCAAATCACAGCAGTTTAATAACGTTTTAAGCATTTAACAACCAGCAAGGCCTTGCGAAAATGCCGCGGCAATTTAAGACGTTTAATGACGTTTTCGAGCGGCGAGTTTTAAAATTTGATGGAACAACATCGAAGATGAACTGTAGATGAATCGCGCTAGAAGTTAGGTTTTATGCACTCTTCACTTTGTTTTGTGCTGTCTTTGCTAAAAATGTTTCACGACGTCAGGACGTGTAGGTTGTTGTGTTCAAAGTGAACCGTCTAAACGGAACTGTCATTAATAAATTTAGCATGATTTTACACGCTGTAGCCTCTCGGATTGTTATGTCTGGAATTTCAGGGGAAAACGTCCGAAATGGACCAAGAAGGCGTCCGAAAGTTTTTTGGCCTTAGCCTATCGTCCAAAAATTGAGCCAAACCACTCGGTGAATTAGTAACTACAAGTGGCTCTGTATCCTGTAGCTATCTTTGATCATCCTCCTCCTCAAAGAAGATTTTAAAAAACACAGTTTGAACAGGTTTATCAGATATTTTTAACAAACGCGCTTGAAAGATTTTTTATTAAATCAAAATCTACCAGGCGTCGCTACCTAGCCTTGTCACCAGTCTCCCACGGTCCAGTAATCGAAACTGACAGCAACCCGGAAGTGAAATGGCTGCTGGAAACGAGCGTTTCAATTTGTTTTGCAGTGCTATCGTTGCGATTGTTAACTCCCACGAGCTA
Source organism: Porites rus (assembly GCA_964035705.1). NCBI lineage: Eukaryota > Metazoa > Cnidaria > Anthozoa > Scleractinia > Poritidae > Porites > Porites rus. The sequence goes on along the minus strand of OZ038000.1, from coordinate 15,049,168 downwards.
ACTGCTCAATTCTACAATTATGTACGAGAGAAGATGGGAGAGTACTTGCAGAAAATCGAAAGTCTGACGGACGAAATTGCACTTCAACAATCGGGAAGCTCGTTTGATAATCTCCACATGACGAGAATACTCAAGGCAGAATCTGGAGAGCTGATTTTCGTTCCAACCACCGATTTCGACTACAACATTATCTTCAAAAAGTTGCTCATCGCTTTAAATGAGACAAAGGTCGATGCTGGAGATTCTGGAACAGAAAAACGTCCTGATTACTTTGGCGTGTTGCATTTGTCGGAGAATCCTGGCTATGCCAGAGTTCGCATTTCCCAGTACGGAAGACAATATCTTAAAGATAGACAATGTGATTATTTGTTCGAAGATATTGACTCCGAGGGATTTTTCACAAATGTCTCACTGAAAAGACGAATTTTGGAGAGGTTGCCGGATCTTACCACGTCGGGCCCAGCGTTTTCAAATTTTCTTCCAGTTAAGCAGGGCTACAGTTACGACTTTGTGTATGCTCTGCCAGTGGATGGATGGCCAGCTGAAGCAGCCGAGTGGATAACAAGGGACAGACCTGCTAACTGGCCAAGTGAAGAGTTAGTGTCGCAAATTGTTGAAGGTAAATTGCACAGGCTTTAGTTCTGTTTACTGACGGTGTTATGCAAGCCCCTCCCCCCCCCCCCCCCCCCAGTTATTCCTACTGGAAGGAACTGGAGACTGTAGTTTTGACCCTCTTCCTTCTTAGGTAGCTTATATTTTCACCTTACTTAGTTATTCTCGCAGCAAAGGTAAACTAGCAATAAAATACTTCACACATCCTCCTAGCTGTTGGCTGTTAAGTCTACTTACCAGAAATATGATTATACTTTTCAGGTCTGCCAGAAGGCTCCATTCTGTCATCATACCATATGAAAAATGTATTTTTTTATATAGTGGAAAGTCAATCCCAGCTGATCTGGGAAAGTAACAAGCTAGGGCATCTGCTGATGGAGCTTCTGAAAGAGATTGTACGAGCCTTGGCAAACCATAACATTCCAAACTATTTCATCCGAAGAAATAACATGATTCGCCACAGGACAAAGGAGGAAGTATGCTTTACTCTCAAGGAGGTTTCTAAGCTTGTTGAGAAGCCATTCAATGCATTGGCAGCTTTGTGCCAGAAGCTTCAGCTCTACGAGAAACGAAAAAACCCTGCTGGTTTATCCGTACCATCTCAGGAATCGGTTGAGCTTGTGTCATGCCTTGAATTGTATACTGTTCTCAATCAAAGCCTGTACCTGCTTGGAGTAGACCGACTGATCGATAAACCGTTGCTTTCTTCATCTTGTTTCTCACTGATTTGTGACATGAATGCATTGATGGAAGAGTTTCCAAAGTATGGGAAACTCTTCACATCAAAGTCCATCC
>OZ038000.1:14995261-15042761 GCA_964035705.1 Porites rus | reverse complement strand
AAAAGTGACTGACCACAAAAAGCGTTGATAAGTTTGAGTGTTCACAAGTAACAATGACCTACAGCATTCAGAACATGAACTAGATGTACTGCGCTTGTTGGAATTTAAAGGAACAGGTTCACGGTTCAGCGCATGCTCATCTATCAAAATGCTGTTTTTCTGCCGGGACATGCTGTATCGTCTATGCAAGCAATATGATCATGTCATAATGTTGTCAAAGAACCAATCTGCACACTCCCCTGGCAGTCACTTGCACTTGATCAACTTAAATAAATAAATATTATATTCAACGTTGGTAGCGTTGGCATGATCCACTAGTTTTGTCTGCGACTTTAGTTCTCCTCCATCCTACTTCAGGTTACTCTAAAATACTGTGAAATACACTCTGAGATCGCTGAGATACATGTGAGCGGGATTATTAACCGATAGAATTAATAACAAATTGAGAAATAGTAATTTAATTAATGAGCATTCGCTTAACCGTGAACCTGTCCCTTAAACACACAATCGCAGAGTTGAGTTTATCATGATTTTTTACACATTATCTGGCTGCATGAAAAAACGACTGCAGCAGATTCCGAGGCAGAATAAAAGAAAAATATTTTTAATGTTGGTTAAGTATCAACAAACCCCAGCCCATCCTCCATTTAGGGGACACTTGCCTTGATTCCGAGGGTGTGCCATGAACAGAGGTTTCACTGTACAAGGAAATCAGGGCTTAGGCCAACTTACCTTTAGTGTTGAAAGAAATTGCCTGTCAGTAACAACATTTCCCGTGATCTCAAACTGATTGACGTGACGAAAAGCGATCATGTTTACATTTCTCAGGTCGGAGGCAGACACCTGCCAAAAAAAATAAAAGTTTCACGCAGTAGTTAGTTTCAGTAGTTAGCCTGAGTGTACAACCGACATCATCTTCTAAAAAACGTTACATCTTCATACGTATAAGGTATCGGCGTCTGCTTCACCCTTTTTTCCGCTGAAGGCCACGAAACGCCTTCTAAAAAACGCCACATCTTGATAAGTGCTGTCACGTTTTCTTCGAATGGCCTCTAAATGCAGTACTTTGCAAAAACTGAGCCCCCGATCGTTTCGTAGAAAATACTGCACCATCAAAGATGGCGCCCAAACTTACGATTTCATCGCTGGCAAAAGCTGGTTATTCTCCATTATGCTAAAAGTTTTAAGTGGATGAGGAGTAATCAGAACACAGGAAAAATGTATAAAATCATATAAGAATTTTTGGAAAGATTTTGTGGTGGAGCAAAACCTCACTCGTACGAGATTGTAGTCGTCTGGGACGACTGGGCGACTGGGAATATGGATCCCTGTTCAACAAATCAAATTTCCCACGCGGCACGACCAATCAGAAGCATCACCCAGATCTGGATAGTGATACGTCATCGGCTATTTTGTCAGGCTACGTATAAGTTAGAAAAGCAGAAGCATGATAAATTAACAGATTTAAGGGCCCGTTCGATTGACCGTATTTCGGAACAAGAACGCATGGAATAAATACTAAAAAGCACTTGCTTCGGATTTTTTTTTGCAAGAAAAAATCTAAAAGACTCATGCAGAGAAATGAAAATGAATACAACATTCCAATCACACAAAAATTTGCGGTCGAAGAGTTTTGTCTAGTTAATCGAACGCACCCTATAAAAGCAAAGTAACACGTGTGCCCTTCAGTTCCCCTGATCAATGAATTGAAAACAATAGAGTAGTTCAAGTAGTTTATAACACTCTACAAGGGTACTATTAACTGTGACCTTGGAAATGAAAGGTACTGAACAGTATTTAAGCGTGATACTTATCGGTATGCCGTTCAAACAGCCATTACCTGTATGTCGATAAACGACGGCGAGGCGCGTTCAATATGTGGATTACTATCCCCAGTCTTCTCTCGGACTCTATAGATGCAGCCAGGCTGAAAAAAGTAAGATAGTGACATTTAAAACCAGGTTTCGTGTGAACGACTGAAACTGTCACTGGGTGCAAGAAAATGAATCTCTGTCTTTTTACCTTAAATTTCGAGAAGCAATTTCGCCATGACGTGATAACAAGACACCCATAATGGGGGTTTACTAGGCTGCCGCCTGCGCGATGCAGAGGTTTAAAATTCTGGGAAGTATAGATTATAATTGCACTTTTTACCAGCTTTAGTGTATAGCTACTCAAATCCCGTGGAATGGGATAGAGATAAATTATATATACTGTCATTTGAAGTTGTATGATCGTCTAGGTTAAATTAGTCTTGAGTATTCATGAGTAGTTACAAGAGAGAATATAAAAGATAAACTAAAATGTAAACTTCATGCAACAATGGTGTTTTCGCTGCAAGTCTCTTCGCAAGATATTAGTTTAAGAAATACGTTTCGCTCTTGATCCGGGGATGTATAGTAACTTATACCATTATAGATAAAAATAGGCAAGTTAGCCTTTTGAAACAAGAAACGATTGGCACTATGTTTAACTGGGGTATTTCCACAGCGCACCAACTCCCCAATCCCTCTGCCCCCAAATATAGAATGACAGTATAAGGACCTGAAAATACTTTATTTAATCGTACTTAATTTATGGATTTGTTGAGAGCTCCCACCCAGGTATAATTATTCTATGATCATTTTGTAACCAGTCTGAGAAAAACAATGCTAATAATAATAATAATAATAATAATAATAATAATAATAATAATATATTTTGTTTTTACTGGAAAAGAATCTTTATTACAAAACCTCAATTAAAATCCTATTTACAATCAACCTGCTGTTACAAAAAATCTAATTAATTCATCAAAACACTATCTACAATTCCATCCGTTACAAAAGAAACCCCTCGTCCTTCATCATCATCATCATCATCATCATCATCATAATAATGATAATAATAATAATAATAATAATAATAATAATAATAATAATAATAATAATTATAATAATAATAATAATAATAATAATAATAATAATAATAATAATAATAAAACCATTTCAGTTTGTTGAAGTAAACACTTGGTCTTCCTTTCAGGAGGGGGCGAGTAAGGAGAGGTGCTTAGCTGAATTGCGCTAGCAGACTATTAATAAAAAAGTTCAATCATTTTGACTGTACTGACCTGAAGGCCTCGTAACCGATATTGTCCCTCGTCGTCTGATACTGTTTCTTCTTGAAAGGATTCGCAGCTTTTCAGTCCAATGGCCTGGTTAATACAAGAAAACAAAACGAAAAAAAATTGCTCAAAAAAACAAAAAGTCTTTTTTTTACTGACGAAATTAATAAAACATCAACAAACCTCGACAGCTATGCCTTTTTCCGGTTCGCTGTTTAGCGATGACACAAAACCAAAGCAGCTAAGAGGAGAAAAGACAGTCACGATGTTAGTAAAAAAAAGGTAATTTCACATCCTGAAAGATCATAGACCGCGGCATGGCTGAACTACATCGCGTAAGGTCACGGGTTCGATGTCCGAGACCGGTACAACACTCACAAAAACGGTGCAAACTGCTAGGCCTTCGCGCGGTTCGGATGGCCACGTAGAAATGGCGGTCCCGTTTCTAGTGGACACAAAATCAGTGTCCTCTCAGTACTTTTGTGCTAATATCACTAACACTTAAATAAAGTAGAGGTTCTTCACCGACATTTGCCACAAATGCTTGAATTTCTTCAAAGGGGGGCTATATTAAAGCTGGACGATAATTCCATAAATAGTAGTCTTTTTTAATTCAAAAGATAAAAAATACATATCTAATGCTACAAAACTTTCAATTTTGAACTAAGTTACATTGTAATAATTACAGAGCTACATTATATTTTTTAAAAAAATTGAAAAGTTATTCAGTAACTCATTTACAAAATATAAATTACAAAGCTACCATCTTGGACAGAAAAATGGGACAGCAAACCCTCACCTCCCAAAACAAGGATGAAGCCGCGCAAAAGCCAAAAAGCGCCAATTTCCCATCGATGATTTTGGGGAGAGGTTGGGGGGGGTTGGGGGGGGGGGGAGGGCGGGTATAAATTTGCCCAAGATTGTAGGTCATATTTAAGGATTAGGCGATTAAAATAGTTGTTCTTTACTCGATCCGTGCTACTCACAATTGTACGTCCCTTCTCCCGCCCCCAATAACCCCTCCACACCTGCCATCTATTACAGCAGCTATATAACTCGTGACTGCGAGTTAGAATATAATAACCGTACCTTGTCCTCCCCTCTACTTCACTCCCTTCCACTCAAACTCCTTATTAATGCTAACTTTTAGAAACAAATTATGAAGCTTGTTGCAGCGGTGCAAAGTGAGTATGGGTGTGTCTATTTGTGTGCCCGAAACAGCTCAAAAGCCCAACAACTCAACAGTCCGATTTTCTTTCACAATTATTTCGTATCCCAATAGCTTACCTAAAGACGACGCGTTTTCCTTTCACTTGCAACTTAACGGTGGAGCCTTCACCCACATCAATCACCTAACAGAAGAGTACAACCAAACATAAGAAACGCCCACACGTTTAATGCTTCTTAAAACTGGCCGGTCAATAAAATTCATACTTGACTCCGGGGCAGAGGGGAATGAGGAGACAAAAGAAATGAATTACAGTAAAATTCCGAAAATAAGCCCCTGGGCTTATATTTTTCAAAGGCCCTTTTTGAGGGGCCTATTTTTGGAGGGGCTTATATTCGGAGGGGCTTATCTACGGAGGGAAATTTGCGTTTCAAAATTTGACTCCCAAAGCACAAACTCAGCCAAAACGCTAAAAATCTTCAAGGTTTACTCAAGTCTGGGCTTATAGAAGATAACGTCACAGTTTTTCAATGACCATGAAATTCAGAGTCCGGGTAGTTAGTTAATCAATTGTGGCCCTGAAAAGATTGAAGGAAAAAAAACTACGAATTTTTAAGAAAATGCTTTTTTCGTGAGAAGGACTCTTAAACGCCGACAAACGTCAACAAATAGCGAAAACTATAATTTCTATATGTTTGCTTTGCTCGAAATCGCGCGCAATTACAAGGCCCTAAAGCGTTTTGCTGACTTGCAAGAACCCATCTGTTATAACGATGCACAAAATAAAGGGATGAATCTCATAGTTTATTAGATATAATCGTGTAAAGTTTGCTTATCATTTTCGCATAAATTATGACCTAAATTTGGAAACCGCTGAATTTCTCGAATTGGGTCTTTGCGATTTTGGAGAAACTCTGTTCAGCGCAAGGCACTAATGCGCACTATGTGTAGCCGAGAGATTTTCACGAAAAAATGCCGGCAACAGCAGATTTTCGACTCAGACCTCAAAGGGGCGTGGCATTATAACCACGTGACATTTACTCCGATCGCCAAAAATTTTATGTTATATTATAGATTGATCTATATGTTATCCATTCTATGTGTTATACTTACGATAAAAGTAAAGGTGGGGAAACCAGAGAGCTTCAAAGTAGGATGGTACCCCTCCAAAAAAACTGGGTCTGGTCACCTTAAAGATAACAACAAAATTGTGCGGTGAACTTAACTGCACTACAGCAAAGTACTGCCCAGTATTTTTAAGATTTCATCCACAGAAACGTCTTGCTACAATACACTAAACGGAACTACAGGGGAAAAGCGAAGGAAAGCGCGAAGCACACGTGGAGCGCGAGACACGCGGGATGGAGGAGGGCGTGCCTTCAACCGTCATGCGTGTCTCTCGCTCCACGCCCTCTAAGTGCTCTCTGAAAAACGCTAAAAATAGCGCTTGTTCTGCAGGCTACCAAAAACTTTCACAATAACTGACGATCTGGCCTTCTACGGAGGCGCGAACTTCCAAAAAAACAAACAAACAAATGGTCTCAATGCAAGAACAATACTAATAACCGCTTTGGTTGTTCATTCCACTGGGGAGATCATGTTTACTTTCATAAATCAATTTACTTGCTACAGGTGGTTTGTAACCGTGAGGGATACTCCTCGTTCTGGCTGATGGGGGTATGTAACTCGCTACTCCAACTCCTGACCCTATTTCAGACCAGACATACTATTTTCCACACCCCTTTTTTCAGACATGCCCTCTAAGGCGCAGTTTGCATGGAGATAAGAAGACCTTAGCTGCAAGAAGATCCTAGAAGGCGGATTATCCCAGCGCCACATGTTTTAGTTCAGTATGTAGTTGTCCCTAGTGCTAGGATCTTCCTAGCTGAGAGGTTGGAAGATCCTTTCACGAGAAAGATCCTAACACCATGTAAACTGCTTTCGCTTGGATTAGATTCTAATACTAGGGACAAACCAGACAACAATAGCGACGGGTTATTCAGTAGTAATCAAGGCAATAAAGGCCGACAATTACATTTGGCGTTACAACGAACTGATTATTGTGATTTTTCTAACCTCGAGACCAGTTCTGTTCCCAACATACAGTGTCAAACCACAAGATAGAATTCAAAGTGCCCAGAAAAGAAGCGAGTAATTGACACTCAATTGCTCAGGGGTCGAAAGCGAGTCAAATACATCCGGATGACACGACCGGGATCGCGAGAAAGAGGAGGCGAAATTTCTTTTCAGCATCCCACGAAGAAGAGAACCAGCAGTTTCTACAGTTTTTGCTGAAAGGTAGTTATTAGCGCTAGTTTAGAGAGCAAGTCGAAGAGCCCAAATTGTACGTTTGCTATTGTCGACCGCCATCTTTTCTTCCCTCTCTACTTGGTGCTGTTTATTATGCTGTACAAGGTGGTCCTACTTTTCCGCCTATTTGTGACGTCACAAAGTGTGACCACTCAAACCAAAGCCACCATGGAGTAGTTTACTAAGGTACTCTTTATTATGCTGTACAAGTTGGTTCTAACTGTTAAGTCTTTGGACAAAATTTGAAAGTGTGACCATCCAGATGAACGCTACTAAGAAATTGGAGGAATACTTTCCTGCAATGATGTTTATTACCCTGTACGAGCATGACCTAACTTTTAAGTAATCAGCTCTTATAATGTCTTCTTCACAAGTTGTCGAAAAGTAAGCCACTAACACCATGACAATCCTCGCCTCGTGCACAGACTTCCTTTTGGTTCGTCACTCAATCCTCTCTGATTGTGTGACGAGCCAAAGGAAAGTCTCCGCACGAGGCTATAACAGTCGTAATCACGACTACACTCAACCACGTGATCGTAATCAACATCTTTCTGACATGATTACTGGATTTAAAAAGATTAACAATCTTAAGCTCGTGTATAAATTTAAAAAATGTTAGGCCATTTAGTTCCTGGCTTAGTACCTGTTTTCTAACAGTGCACAGAACAGAATTTAAAGCTGTCTGTGCTTATGTTTTTCAAAATAGCTTTTAAATAAGGAAACTAGGAGTTAAAGACAATGATTTCCAAATTAATTTTTAAAATTCCTAATCCCTAGAGTTTTCTAGTTTGCTATCTCCTTCGTGTTGGTTGAGATTTCTTCTTGTTTCTTAGAGAGTCCTCAAGTTGAGCTTGCATTTGATCAGTAGAAACTCCTTGTAACATTTGGGGCACTTGCTGAAGAACAGGAATAACCTGGAATAAAAATGATACAATCACGTGATATGCGGTATTACAGATATCAAATTATACTCAGGATATCTACTGATGTTTGACCTCCAATTTGGTACCAAGTTTTGATAAAATTATCGATTCATAAACGTAATAAGTTGAATTGCTTTACGTGTTCTTGTCTCGGGGGTAGGGGGATGGGGAAATAAAAAAACACAACTGTTCAGTGTGTAGTGTTCTAGCGTAAAATCACTTATAAAAACATGGCGCCTGGCTGCGCGGTCTGCGAACTTTTGTGGATGTGTCGAAATCTAAAACAGATGCGTTTGAATCGGCGATAGACCCCAAAATGAGAAAAAAAAAATCATAAAAAAAAGGACAAAAGGGAAATCTTTGGCAGTGTGACCGGGGTATGGTAAAAAATAGAATCGGAGCATACGTCAATAATGTCATACCTTATTATGATTCACCACTAGTAAAATGAGAACGACAAGCAGGGGCAGGGTGAGGAAAGATCCTTGGGAGGGTTCCGGTTCAGCTTTACGTGGCTGAGGAAAAAAAGGATCAAATTTAGAAACATTTTTTAATTCCCAAAAGGCTCAAAACTTAACTTGAGCATACCACTGGAAACAGTCGTCGAAGAGAACAATATCAATAAAGGCAAGCTGCCTACGTGTACCCCAAATTCCATTGTACCATTTTAACAAATACCACTTGAATAAGTACGTCCAAGAAAGGCCGAACTCGCACAGTTAACCGCAGCAGGATTAGCTCAGTCGGTAGATCGTTTGACTGCAGAGCATGAGGTTGCGGGCTCGATTCCCGGGGTCGAACCAAAACTAACGGTCTTGAAATAGCTGAGAAATGAAGGTACTCCCTTTGCACTGCAAGTGGCTAGACCTTCGCGTGGCTTGAAGGACCACGTAAAATGGCGGTCCAGTCTCCAATTGGAGAAGGAAAAACAGGGCGCTCTCCATTCAACCCAAAATTCCGGAAATTTCGGTTGGTACATCAAATGGAACGGATCATTTCGGTTTGGTGCGACCGGAATTTTCGAGACCAGCTTTGAGGGCGGTCCACTTTGACTGGTCCCGTTATCTCGGTCGGTAGGACCAAAATGTCCTTTTCCATTTGACAAAATTGTTGTTCCCAGTACCGCTCATTTTGCTCTATCCTACTTACAACAAAAATAACCAAACACGCGGTGTCTTGGGTTGCGTCTGCGCAACAGGAGTGTACAGCTCCATTGGGCACGTGGAATTTCCGAAATTTCAAACCAGAATTTTTGTTGAATGGAAAGCGCCCATAGTGCCCCCAAATACAACTTTCGTGCTAAATACATTCAGAGTGCACTTTTTCAAGAGTAATATGGTATTTTTTGAAGGGATCATTATACATATCTGGGAAACTGCCCACCTACCCCTCCCCTAAGCCACCATTTTTCCCCAAGTGAGAAGTAAGTGCTAATGTTGGCTTAGGAGAGGGGTAGGTGCGCAGTTTCCCAGAAACGTATAATGATCAGTGAACTATCTTACCTGGGGCTCGAAGTTAAACGGAACATGGGCGCGGACTCCTGTAGCAGTGACAGTGGACTCGGGCCGAGTGTACTGGTAGTTCACGGTTGACAGAGACGAAACCAAGCGAACAATGTAAACCATGCCGTCATTTGGGATCGGGGGGAACTGGAAATAACTGGACACACCCACGGGTGTGGTGAACACCGGGGTGTCCGGGTTGTTTTCTGGGGAAAGAGTAACCTAAGGAAAACAAATATGTAGTCTAGTACCGCCATACGGGACTTCCCTCTGTCCTTGTTGCCCGCAATAGTGGGAGTTCATTAGGAAGTCTGTTTTTTTATCTCCGCTTGCTTTAGCTAATTCTGTTATTAATGTCAGGGGTAGTCACTAAAATTTTGTCCAAAATTAATAAAAAAAAACTCGTCGTTGGAGGCTGTCAATTCCTCTTCATATGGATGACGTGTATAACTGACAGGTTATTGTCTAGTGTTACCTCTATTGAAGGGACAGGGGAAAAGGTGACCTTCTCTGGCTCTAGACCACAAAAAGGGTCGATAAGTTTGAGTGTTCACCAGTAACAATGACGACGGCACAACATGAACTAGATGTACTGCAGTTGTGGGAATTTAACACATAATACTGCAGAGATAAATTAATCATGATGTTTTATACTTTGTCTACCTGCTTGGAAAAACGACTGCAGCAGATTCCGAGGTAGAATAAAAGAAAAATATTTTTAATGTTGGTTAAGTATTAAAAAACCCCAGCCCATCCTCCATTCTAGGGACACTTCCCTTGAATGGTGCCCTCTCAATAGAGGTTTCACTGTACAAGGAAATCAGGATTTAGCAACTTACCTTTAGTGTTGAAAGAAATTGCCTGTCAGTAACAACATTTCCCGTGATCTCAAATTGATTGACGTGACGAAAGGCGATCATGTTTACATTTCTCAGGTCGGACCCAGACACCTGCCCGAAAAAATTGAAGTTTTACCCATTAGTTAGCCTGAATACACAACCGACATTTCACGACGCCACAACTGGTTTCCACGCGAAATGACGTCTGAGAAACGAGCAAAGAAATTCCATACTGAAGACGTGTCACTACCCAGATCTGACTAGAGCTCCTAATTGGTCGTGCCGCGTGGGAAATTTGCTTCAACAAATCAAAAGCACTACCAAGATCTGGATAGTGATACGTCATCACTATGGAATTTCTGCGCTCGTTTCTCAAACGTCATTTCGCGGGGAAACCAACGCTGGGTGGCTCGCGTTTTGTTTTTTCACGCTACGCATTAGTTAAAAAAGCAGAGGCATGATCAATTACCCGATTTAAGGGCCGGTTCGATTGACCGTATTTCAGAATAAGAATGCATTGAAAAAACACTAAAAAGCATTTGCTTCGGCTTTTTTTTGGCAAGAAAAAATCTATAAGACTCATGGAAATATACAACAAATTGCCGGGCGAAGAGATTTGTCTAAAATAATCGAAAGCACCCGATAAAAGCAAAGTAACAAGTGTATCATTCAGTTCTTCTGATCAATGAATAGCGTAGTTCAAGTAGTTTATAACGGCTGTACAAGGGTACTATTAAACTGTGACCTTGGAAATGAAAGGTACTGAACAGTACTTAAGCGCGATACTTATCGGTATGCCGTACAAACAGCCATTACCTGTATGTCGATAAACGACGGCGAGGCTCGTTCAATGTGTGGATTACTATCCCCAGTCTTCACTCGGACTCTATAGATGCAGCCAGGCTGAAAAAAATAAGATTTAAGACCAGGTTTCGTGTTAACGACTGAAACTGGCTCTTGGTGCGAGAAAATAAATCTCTGTCTTTTTACCTTAAATTTTGAGAAGTAACTTCGCCGTCACGTGATAACAAGATCCCTATAATGGGGGTTTACTAGGCTGCCGCCTGGGCGATGGAGAGGTTTAAAATTTTGGGAAGTATAGATTATATTACACTTTTTTCCAGCTTTAGGGTATAGCTACTCAAATCCCGTTGAATGGAATAGAGATAGATTATTTATACTGTCATTTGAAGTTGTATGATCGTCTAGGTTAAATTAGTCTTGAGCATTCATGAGTAGTGACAAGAGAGAATATAAAATATAAACTAAAATATAAACTCCACGCAACCATGGTGTTTTTGCTGCAAGTCTGTTTGCAAGATATTAGTTTAAGAAATACGCTTCGCTCTTAAGACGGGGATGTATAGTAACTTATACCACTATAGATAAAAATAGGCAAGTTAGCCTTTTGAAACAAGAAACGATTGGCACTATTTTCAACTAGGGTATTTTCACAGCGCACCAACTCCCCAATCCCTCTGCCCCCAAAATATAGCATGACAGTATAAGGACCTGAAAATACTTTATTTAATCGTACTTAATTTATGGATTTGTTGAGAGCTCCCACCTAGGTATAATTATTTTATGATCATTCTCTAACCAGTCTGAGAAAAAACAATGCTAATGATAATGATGATAATAATAATAAAACAGAAAAAAACAAAACAAAACAAAACAAAAACAAACAAAACAAAAACACTTCAGTTTGTTGAAGTAAACACTCGGTCTTCCTTTCGGGAAGAGGCGAGTAAGGGGAGGTGCTTAGCTGAATTGCGCTAGAAGACTATTAAAAAAAGAAAGTTCAATCATTTTGACTGTACTGACCTGAAGGCCTCGTAACCGATATTGTCCCTCGTCGTCTGATACTGTTTCTTCTTGAAAGGATTCGCAGCTTTCCAGTCCAATGGCCTGGTTAATACAAGAAAACAAAACGCAAAAAATTGTACAAAAGAACAAAAAGTCTGTTTTTCTACTGACGAAATTAATAAAACATCAACAAACCTCGACAGCTATGCCTTTTTCCGGTTCGCCGTTTAGCGATGACACAAAACCAAAGCAGCTAAGAGGAGAAAAGACAGTCACGATGTTAGTAAAAAAAGTAATTTCACATCCTGAAAGATCATAGACCGCGGCATGGCTGAACTGCATAGCGTAAGGTCACGGGTTCGATGTCCGAGACCTGTACAACACTCACAAAAACGGTGCAAACTGCTAGGCCTTCGCGCGGTTCGGATGGCCATGTGGAAATGGCGGTCCCGTTTCTAGTGGACACAAAATCAGTGTCCTCTCAGTACTTTTGTGCTAATATCATTAACACTTAAATAAAGTAGAGGTTCTTCACCGACATTTGCCTCAAATGCTTGAATTTCTTCAAAGGGGGGCTATATTAAAGCTGGACGATAATTCCATAAATAATAGTCTTTTTTAATTCAAAAGATAAAAAATACATATCTAATGCTACAAAACTTTCAATTTTGAACTAAGTTACATTGTAATAATTACAGAGCTACATTATATTTTTTTGAAAAAATCGAAAAGTTATTCAGTAACTCATTTACAAAATATAAATTACAAAGCTACCATCTTGGACAGAAAAATGGGACAGCAAACCCTCACCTCCCAAAACAAGGATGAAGCCGCGCAAAAGCTAAAAAGCGCCAATTTCCCATCGTTGATTTTGGGGAGAGGTTGGAAGAGGGGGGGGGGGGGGGGTGGGGGGGAGTATAAATTTGCTCAAGATTGCAGATCATATTTAAGAATTAGGCGATTAAAATAGTTGTTCTTTACTCAATCCGTGTTACTCACACTTGTACGTCCCTTCTCCCGCCCCCAATAACCCCTCCACACCTGCCATCTATTCCAGCAGCTATATAACTCGTGACTGCGAGTTAGAATATAATAACCGTACCTTGTCCTCCCCTCTACTTCATTCCCTTCCACTCAAACTCCTTATTAACGCTAACTTTCAGAAATAAATTATGAAGCTTGTTGAAGCAGTGCAAAGTGAGTATGGGTGTGTCTATTTCTGTGCTCGAAACAGCTCAAAAGCCCAACAGCTCAACAGTCCCATTTATTTTCACAATTATTTCGTATCCCAATAGCTTACCTAAAGGCGACGCGTTTTCCTTTCACTTGCAACTGAACGGTGGAGCCTTCACCCACATCAATCACCTAACAGAAGAGTACAACCAAACATAAGAAACGCCTACACGTTTAATGTTTCTTAAAACTGGCCGGTCAATAAAATTCATACTTGACTCCGGGGCAGAGGGGAATAAGACAAAAGAAATGAATTACCGTAAAATTCCGAAAATAAGCCCCGGGGCTTTTATTTTTCAAAGGCCCTTTTTGAGGGGCCTATTTTTGGAAGGGCTTATATTCGGAGGGGCTTATCTACGGAAGGAAATTTGCGTTTCAAAATCGATTGGGCTAGCCTTATAGTTGGAAGTAAATTTACCGTTTTGGTTTTGTTTTACTTTGTATTTGAGGGCAATTTTCCAAGTACAAGCCCCCGGGGGGCTTATATTTGGAGGGGCGATTTAACGGAGGGTTTTTTGCGTTACCGGCTTGGGGGGCTTATATTTGGAGGGGCTTATATATGGAGGGGCTTATTTTCGGAATTTTACGGTATTCATTCCTGAATCTCAATGTGGTTCCCTTGATACCCAATCAGTACCTAGCAAACCCGAGACGCTCCTTCCACTTTAAAGCACTTAGTCTCGACAGTCTAGTCGATTGTTTTAGTTACATCAAGTTAATAACTCGCCCTTATTGGCGGTCGAGCGTAACGTTCAGAGCGAGTAAATTACTTCTAAATACAAAATCACACCTTCAATTCATAACAAACAGTTACTTTTCCCACACCCAATTACGAGTAACAAACAAGAGGGAGACAGATTTAAAAATCATGGGCTGAATAGTTTTGATAATCCTTTTTGACAAATAACCCCCATACAATTGCAACCCTTCTTCAATGTTTCCCATCCGTGCAATTATCTGTATTTGCTGTGTCATTTGAACGTTCTTTCTCTTTTTAAAGCTTATATTTTAATATTTTAGGCCCTTTGCGGCCAGTAATTAATGACCGAATGTGGCTAAATTGGTCGAGTCAGTTCCAGGTATTTCTTTAAGCATTATTGGAGAGATTAAGATTCACATTTACGCCAAACAGCAAACGTGAATTTGTACCACGTGACCACTTTTTCCCCTTAATTGTCGTTAACTGCTTATTACTTCTACTCAAAAATAAGTAGTTTCACGCCAGTTTCATACATAAGAATTGTTCTGGACAGTTTTTATCTGCTTATTTTCTATTTTGAGAAATTCTCAACTTGAGAATGACGCTTGCCGTTTGCCGTAAACGCGTCTCTTAATCTCTGTATTCTTTACTACAGTTCATTCCTAGTTCAAGTTATAGCCTTAACTTTTAAATCCGTTTCGTTACCATTCAGATAAAACCTCCTTGGCAGACCTTTTGCAAAAAATGTTATTTTTATGAATATTGTACACCAGCAAAAAAGTAAACAAACCTGTGAAGCAGGCGAGAAGATATACTCTTTCAGCATCGGTCGGAAAAAGTACTGGCCAGGACCCTAGAAAGACAACACATGATGCACAAAAAAATGAGAACGTCTGTTCGGAAATTGAAAGAACCATTAAAGCGCGGCAGTTTGAGCAAGATACAACGTGACAAACCCACCAAGTTAGCAAAAACCATGGTGCCATTTTCCAATGAAAAATTATTACTTCGGAACTGACTGGCGCTCAGAGACAATAGGACTGCTGGTAAGGGCTGATCATTCTCATCTGTAACCTGTGGTGAATAAAGTGGAGAAAGCGTTCAATTGAAAAAGTGTCCAAACGTTGTCCGATTAAAAAACCTAAAAACTGTAGACCGCGGCAGTGTTAGGTTGCACTGCAAACGGCTAGACCTTCGCATGGTTCGGCTGACCACGTAAAATGGCGGCCCCGTCTCCAGGAGGAGACGAAAAAATAGCACGCTTGTTTGAACTGTGGCACAATATTGTACAGGGGGAGGGGGAAAAAGGAAAGCTTGCTAGTTTTTGTTTTTTCTTGAAGTAGATTATATTATTAATAGAACGTAAGAAATGTCGTTGACAACAAATTCTCAACTAATCATGTCGCCGATTGTAGCTTCTTTAGCGTCGCGAGCTCTAGCATTCGGACGTCTTCTTACCTGTATGTCAATTCTTCCTAGTTTTAAGGCTTGAAAATCTCCTTTTTTCTCGGTCAGGGGACTGAGAGCGTAGCCTGCTTTACTTGCAGTCTAAAAAGTCGAAACATGAGAATTGTGTCTTTTTAGTCACGGATATCGGTAACTCGATAATAAATAAGTAAATAAATGAAGAAAAATCAGAGTTATCCCAACAGTCGTATCTGCAGTGATATTCTGGTTGGTAGACCAGAACCCACACTACTGAGCTACGGGAGATACGTGGGAGCTTCTTTTTTCTTCCGCATGAGCGTTTTATAAAGATTCCAAACAGGAAGCAAGCCTTGCATCAGAGCTATCTAGCTATTTCTCACGATAGTCAGAAAATGAATAATCTACAAAACTAAGCCAAAAGCATTCATGTTCTGCAAATGATCGTGTTGCACAAATTCAAATTTTACTTGTCTGTCCTCTTATTGGTGATAAAAAATTTAGCCAATAAGCACGCGAGAAATAACTCAGTTATTGTAAAAATTCAAATTTACCACGTCAATTTATCAACAACGACAACAACACAAAAACATAAGACAGCTAACATTTTGAGCGCGACTGCTTTGTAAGGTCCAATCGTTGAAACGGCAATAAAAGTAGTTTACTTCAGCCAAACGCTTCTACTTAGTTCATGTCCATCAGGGTAAGAAAAAAATTTTGAACTCCACTTGTCCAATGGACAAGTGAAGTTCTGGTTTTACTTGTCCAAAGCTCAAGTCTAGTTGTCCATGGATGTAGAGTTAAATTCAAGCTCTCTGATGCATGATAATGGCTACGAAGCAGAAACCTTTCTATTTCGGAACTAAGATAACATGGAGCATTTTAAGTGTCAACAAAACACTCATAATGCATACAAGTAATAGAATACCTATTTACGGTGTTGTTTCTAGAGTCTTTATATAAGATACTACTCTGAATCACTGTCAGAGCTGCTGCCTATTTGAGGTAACTCAGGCAAGGGAGGAAGAGCTTGGAAGGGCTCACTAACAGATGGGCCAGCTGTGGGTACAACCACTGGTGCATCATGAACTCTTTTCATTGCATGCCTTTTTGTCTTAGCACCAAGAAGCCACGCTTCAATTGCTGGGTTAGGGTCAAAGTCTTTCATTTCACAGTCCATTCCCTTGATCCTAAGCAGATCTGACAAGGTTCTCTGCTCCATTCGAGTCTTCAAATTTGTTTTTATCCTGTTCATAGGCGAAAAGCACCTCTCGCATTTGGCAGTGGAAGGGGAGAGGCTAAGCATCAGTTCAACTATGACAAGAATATGTTTCAGGCTATCTGGCCTAGACGATAATAAGGTGGCATAGATATCAAGGGGTTTCATTGCTTGGTGATTGAAGAGGTAAATCTTCAACTCCTGCCACTGAAAAACAGCACCTTCCTTTTCACCATCAGACAACAAGTTTTTAAAGTGATCAGTTAATGCAGCTACTTTGTCATTGCCAAAACTGGCTCTCAGCTTTCTCTCCCCTGGCACTTTGGTAGGATCAAATACTTCAAAGTAATTCATTGGGGGCTTAGACAGGCTGGAAAATCTCTTCTCAATGTAGGCAATCGCATCAGTTAGAAAGTTAGAAAATGTTTGTTGCATCCCCATCGCATTTCCTTTGTTCAGTACAACATCAAGATTACTGTCCTTTCCACATTTGAAGAGGCCACTCTCAAAATTATAGTTTGACTGGAACTTGGCTTGGAAAGTTGCTGTTATGGGCTATGGATCAGAATCCTTGAGGCCTTCCAGTTTCGTTAGAGCTGTCTCCAACTTGGTGCTGACTTCAGTAATGAACAGATCATCACTTTGAAACTGTAGACTTAATTCTCTCAGAACTTTGGTAACATCAAGGAGAAAGTACAAAAATGTCACAAACTTTTCGGTCTTGATTGCTTTCACCACGCCTCTAGCTTTTGCTGCATCCTCACCAGTCCCTGTAGCCACATGTTCAAGGTGCTTTACAGTGATAGCAAAGTTTTTCTCTAATGCCAACAAAGCTCTGTGTCTACTGGCAACCCATCTGGTTTTCTGAGAGCCACTGCTGTAGTAGGCAGCCTGTTCCTCAAAGATGTCAGCAAAACCATGAAGTTCCCTCCTTTTTTTCGGAGAGTAATAGTAAAATCGAAAGATCTGGGACACACTGTTCATAAAAGATTGAAGATAAGGGACACTTTTAATGGCATCTCCAACTCCAAGTTCTAAATTATGTGCAACACAATGCATGATGACAATGTTTTGATTGACTCTCTCATTTAGTTGAGTTGCAACTCCCGTTTTTGAGCCAAGCATCACTGATGCACCATCGAAATTGCATCCTACCAGTTTTTGTTCGAGAGTTGTCTTCGTTATGCCAATCCCAAGAAGACTCTGATCGATTGCATGTAAAATTCCATCTGCATTAGCAGATTCCAAGGCAACAATATCCACAAAATGACAAACTGACCGACCTTTCTTGTTAACATATCTGATATACACAGCTTCTTGCTCTACTATACCAGAATCAGTAGATCCGTCTGATAATATTGACATAAATCTACTATCGCTCACCGCAGACTGAATTTTGCCTTTCTCTACCTGGGCTATGTAGCTAATAAATGTTTTGCATCCTTTGTCATTCTTGTACTGCTCCCCAAATTGCACACCATTCTTCTTCTGTAACTCACAAAGACCTGCAAATTTTCTGAAGGCGAGTTCTTCATGTGCTACAAAAAAGGCTGTGTTGAACAGGCACTGAAGTGCAGAACGACACTTTTCACTTAGTTGAACCACATTTCTTTGAACAACTGCCTTAATTGGTTCCACGTACTGAGGATTTGAATCTTTCTCAAATTGTAGTGAGCAACGATAATGTTCCTTTGACGCGTTATGATGAACTAGGGAATCTATGCGATACTTTCCACCCGATCCACAGCCAATGTACAAAGAACTTTGTAGATTTGCAAAAGCAGGATACCTTCTACATGTGGAACAATACATCACATCTTGGTTCGCATCGTGTACTACCCACGGGAAGGTCTCTTTCCAGGATTCCTGAAACTTTCGAATTCGAGCTGTCGGGTTGTCACGTTGCTTTTTCTTCTCATTCACCACGGTGCTTTCTGTAGAAGGTTTTGCCTTTCTCTTTAGCTGCTTTACCGGTGCACCAAAATAGCTTTTGATGCTTCGTTGATCAGCCATTATTCATGTGCTGATAGTGACTTAGAGGGTCTATTAATAAATGAGCAAATCAATACCCCCAAATGAGTCCCAGGTTCCTTTCGGTACTCATTGAAATAAAATGGCGGATAAATCGTAAGTGGTCGACTCATTTCGTTTCTTACTTGTAAGTTACTTTTGCGAAGAGCGATCTGTTTTACACTTTCGAAAACTTAAATGTATACTAATTTCTCCGCTGAAAAAGTTTAAAACACCTTTTTTTTTTTGAAAAATTATTTTCTGAGATTCATGCACTTGTCCAAAGGACAAGTAAGATTGACAACCCACTTGTCCACCGGCCAAAACCACTTGTCTGGGGCAAGTGGACACCGTCTTTGTCGCACCCTGTCCATCCTACTGGGGTGGTCAATAAAAGCAAGGTGTTCACAAGGCGACAATTGACTGTACTTTTACATTAAAGTGACAACTATTCCCTTACCAAAGAATACTCAATGCCACCATGAAGGGGACCCACTCTGCGAAAACATAAAATAAAATGAAATAAATAATAATGTAAGGAAAACACTACGGAGACATAGTATGAACCATTTGGCTCTAATTTTTGACTACACAGATCAAACCCTTATTAGGTGTGATCATACAACTGATGGTGCTTTAAACTAAAATCCTTTAGCGTGACTGTTCAAATAAAAGCGACTTAAAACTACTTTATTGTGGTTCTGTTTATTATGCTGTGCAAGATGGCGCTAACTTTTGAGCCTGTGGGTGAAATACTTAAGTGTGACCAATCAGATGAAAGCTACTGAGTAGTACTTTCCGGTGGTACTGAATATGAAGCTAAAATACGCAGTTTGTTCTTGAATTTACGGATAAAAACTTTGAGCATTGAGTTGAAAGAAAAACTTTCGAGGTTTTTCAGCTTATCACTCAATTATTGGTGATTTCCGTGTGAAAATTATATCGATTTTTTGTTTACTGAACACTTATAAAATGAAGCACTAACCTATATTTTCCTTTATTATCCGTTTGAACGTTTATGTTGGGCATAGCTCTATCGCCTGCTGATGAAATAACAATTTCAACACCGCTCAGGGGTGGGGTGACTTGTCCTTCAATAAACACTCCCTGACGTCCTTCAAACTCGGCCCATGCTGCTGGACAATCATCTAAGGACAACAAAAACAGACATAAGAAAACATCATCTTGTAACTTTGGCTTCCTGTGCAAATACTTTCTATATCTTATTGTCGAGTACTGAACGGGGAGCGCTGTGCACCTATGGATGTAAGCGTATATCTTCAAACATTTTCTCTAAACTGAACGAAGGCTCTAATCACAAAGAGAAGCCCATGTATACGCTATGGCAGCGTCTTGTTTTGTTAATCTGCTCTCCTTACTGCGCCAATCCTACCCTTACTAAGCAGTATTTGTCAATAAACACAAGAGTTCAACACTTACCGGAAACGGTTACAACTCTACTTGGAGGATAAAACAAAAGCTCAGACGAGGTAGGAGTGACTTCAAATTCCTCACCACGTCTAAAAAAAATGCGAATCACTTAGTTTTTTTAAACATGGCTAGCCTACTATGCATCCACGTCGTCCCTGTTAGAGCACTCATCAGGGTCTTTTTAGACCACTAATCACGCAAAACAACCTCTTAGCTCGATGTTTAACGAGCTAAGCCGTTTAAAAGACCTCCGAGGAGATACCCCATTCTTCTTCTTTTTTTTTTTTTTAAAAAAAAAAACGTTTTTACATCACACTTATACCCATAACTAATGAAACGTTGTAGTCAATCACAGAACACATCATAAACCATAAACAATTAATCTGATCAATAAAATTGTAATTATGAAATGGAATAACTACCTTTTTAAAAAAAATAAATAAATAACTACCTTCCCCAATGTGAAAAGTTGTAGAGCAGCTCCTGTTTCACATCTTTCTGTTTACTTTTGCTCGGATCTCCTCCTTGTTCTTTCTTCTGTGTTTCCAATTTTAATGGTCCAATAGTTGTCACTTCCTTAGACTTTAGGGACCTGTTGATAACAAAGCGTCACATTATAAGGCACATTAATCATTTTCAATCACTGAAGTCACTTGCTACATTGGAGACCTTGCGGAGCTACATGTGGGACGAAAACGAAGACGCCAAAAAAGCAGTAGGTTTGATATTAGGTAAAAAAATCTGCACGAGCATCACGCTTTTCTACCAATTTCTCTGCCGTTCCTGCACAAGTATGACGTAAAATGACCAAATTGAACGGCAAGGCGAACAATTCTACTGTATCTTTCTGAGCTCGGACGCAGTCTTCTACCTTCAGTTCCAACCTAATTTCCTAACTTTTTAAAAAAGGACTGAACGAGTTGGAATCAGCGAGAAAAAGTCTGAATGGACACGAAGTCAGTGTTTTTATGACGTTTTCACTAGCGTCTTCGTTGTCAGCTCGTCAGGTTTTTATTGGTGTAGCACGCGAGATTGCGTCAGTGTTGGGGTTGCATGTTCTTTAGCTTAGTTGGAAGAGTTCCGGTCTGCTGAGCGGAAAGCCGTGGGCTCAAACCCCGCCTGGACCATCAACTCAGTTCAGATGGTCACGTCATTGGGCGGTGACGTTGAGCCGTTGGCCTTGTCTCCTTCATCCTTACACATCAGTTGGAAGGTGACGTAAAAGAACGCGTGGCATTGTTCGAAAAGAGTGGGGAATATGTGCCGTTATTGGTCTGGGTGGGCGAGAGGATATCAAACATGGACTGAAGCAGCAGCATAGTACGCCTTTACATGCTGACGTCCGATCTAACCTCTCTGGTTCCTCTGCAATTTAGCCAGTGGCGGCAAGTGAGAAAAGTTGTCACCCCTGTTATTATGATTATGATTATGACTGTGATGATGATGATGATGATGATGATTATTATTATTATTATAAAGATGATTCGGCGAAGTGTCAACAAGGTGAAATTGACTGTACGGAGCGTTTTCACATGACGTCACGGCAGCCATATTGGTGTTCCAAAACAATGAAACGGTGGCCATGCTGCTATTTCAAACCCGTTTCGTGCGAGCGGAACCTTCTTCATATGTATAAACTTTCTTTGGTTCCAATAAATTTGTACAGCTGCGGGTCACTCAATCTCACGTCATTAAAACCTCTGTAAATTCTTTTGGCCGAGGATTTAGCTGCAACCTCGTTCCCAGGATCATCTTCTTCTCGTCCCCTGGAGCGAGAGAGAGGGCGGGGGAAAAGGAGAGGACCCTGGGAACAAAGTTGATTCAGCTGGTGTCCGTATTATCGGGGTGTGAGTAGCATCCAGCGAGGATCGCTAGGTGAGAGTTGACTGAATATATGTCCATTAAAATCTGACCTGATGTTGACTGTGATGTCGTTTGTTTGAGTCAGGGTCTTGATAACCCCAGACAGTAAATGCTTTACAGCAGTCAGTGTCAGGACTGATGGGGCCGAGCTGAAACAGAGAAACTTGATTAACAAAAATCCTTCACAGGTAGAGGTACCGATAATTGATACAGTTTTTTCGTTTATCACATCCTGAAAACTACCATGAAAGTGGCAATATTTTGAAAACGGGCACTTAAAGGTTTGCACGTTTTGACCTAGGAATTATTTTGAATGATGAATAATAATTGTTGGACTTGACTTTTGTTACGTAGCCTCGTCCAATAATTGCTAAGTATTCAATTTTGTTCCAAAAGGGTAATGAATCACACGAAAATTATAATTAACTTTAATATATGAAACCCTCTTTCAAAGGAGAATAGAGAAACTATCACACCTATGCACAAAAAATTGTGTTGTCTAAATGACCGAGCAAAAAGAATGCAAGACTTAACGTGTTGTAGATAAATACTTCTTGATCAAACTGGTAACATGAACGAGAAAGCAAGACTTACGTGTTGTAGATAAATACTTCTTGATCAAACTGGTGACATGAACGAGGAATGAGATTGTAAACACCTACCAATCAAGGTCAGGAAAAAATCAAATTAATTTTTTTTGCCTTTATAATCGGAACACTGAGAAAATGAGAGAGTGTGTTACCCGGGACGAAGGTTGGGTGGAGGGGAAGGGGGGGGGGGGGGGGTGGTGGCAATACGCTAAAGGTTTGAAACCCTAAAATGTGTGACTTATGTGAGGTCACCTGTCAAGGTTGTCGGAAGAATTCGCCTGGAACTTGCGCTACTGTGCGCTCGGTTCCAAGCCTCCTCCATTCACTCGCGAATTGGCCCAGGGAAGACGCTGGAACAACCACCTGTTTTTCAAGCCTGCATAGGGCAATGGACAAATACATAGGCAAAATAAAGAAGGGCGCCTCCTTCCCCTCTTGACCGTGGCAGGATTAGCTCGGCCTGCAGAGCGGGAGGTCGCGGCTTTGATTCTCGGGACCGGAGTAACACTCATGTTCTTACATTAGCTGAGAATTGAAGGTACTACCTTTCCCCCACATGTCCTTGCGGGCTACAATCAACCTGATTGACATTTAAGGAAGTCCTCTTTTGCCGGAGACTAGAAGAGGTACGTCGTTGAGGGATGTGTTAATAAATGCGGCCATCTCATTTTGACTGAATTTTGATATCAAACGAAAATAGTGGTTGAGTTGCCTACACTTCATAATGATTATGATCGAGTTTACCTGGTTCTTTCAAACAAAATGTATTGGTGCCCTTTTGAAGGTCGAAGAAGTCCTTGTTGTCCCTACCAGATCCCTGCGAGAAGAACTAAGACGGAAACAAAGAAAAAGTTATCTTTGCACATCTTCCATAACAAACCTTGTTTGCTTTGAGTTATTTTAACTCTAGACTGGGAGTAAAAAGAACTCTTTTTCAGGAGTAAAAATGACCCTAAATTTGGAGTTAAATTAGGAGTTAAAGTAACCCCAAAAAAGGGGTTATCCTGTACCTAAAATTTTTCTCCATTTTTGGAGTTATAATAACTCCCTAAAAATTAAGGTGCAGTTGAACATACCAAGGTGATGTTGTGTGACAGGATACATTTCAGTATATATCCTGACTGGATGAACTGTAGATCACTGGTATCTGTTTCTGAGACTTGGAATTCTATAGTTTCGTTTTGCCAGCACCAGGACTCTTCAAGGACCGTTGCTGCGATGAAAACAGGGCCGTTGTTAGAATGCCTCTTATCACACAACAATGTAGAGGAGAAATTCCAATCCCAATAATACCTAACTTTAAAAGCAAATAAGTTTATCCAGATCTTTGTGGTGGTAATTTGAATATATGACAAAAACTACGCACTAGTTTTGTATGATGTTACGTATGAATACATTTTAGTATAGGGGCCCACAATGGCTGTAGTTCGTACCTTTATAATGTCCAGGGAAAACATCTTTGAAGACGAAGGAACCACCAGAAACCTAAAAATTTGCGAAAAAAGCATGCAATTGGCAATGACGATTATGAGTAATGAGGCAAACGTTCGTCATTAAAAGGGATGTAAAATAGCCTTAAAAAAATTAACGCATTTGCAGGTGCGATCCCTTAACCAAACTTTAAGATTTCGGTCCTTTCTAAATGGACAAGTTAAATTTGAAATTCCGAAAAAAGTCCACTTTTGAAAGTGAACCGTTTTTCCGACTTCTCGGAAATTTGATACTCCATTTATTTTGACTATTTCGATTTCCAGTTCAAACTATCCAAAAATTAAGTCCGTACCTGAATAGACTGTTTCGGTCTAACTGACTAAAAATTTCAGAAATTTAATTTTTCGAACCAAATTGAAACAAGACAATTTAAAGGGAAAGGCAGCCGACAGGTTCGATGTTCAATCATCGCTTTCCCACTCGGCAATTCTCGGATTTTCTTGGAGGGAGGGGGCCGGGGGAGGGGGGGGGGGGGTAACCTGAGATCAGGCTCAATTTTCGTTTCGCTTTGTAAATAACACTTCGGCGGGCAAGGCGAAACGAAAATTTTTAGCCGTAGCCGTTAGAGAGAATGTATGAGGCCGCTAAAACTAGGCCTGATCTCAGGTTGAGGGGGGGGGGGGGTTCATCTTTTTGGTTAAACAGATTAGATTATTAGATTACCTTGGCGTCTAGTTTTGGTAAACTTGGATTAGACACTGACTGAAGTGACACAGAGACACCGGCACACGACCCGCCTAAAACAAGAAAGGAACATGAGAGAGAGAGAGAGAGAGAGAGAGAGAGCGCTAACCATGTGAATCTGACTTTGTTGCATAAGCCATATAATATTAAATGAATTCTACATTAAACGGTACGGACATAAAGAATGACGAATTTGGAGACAACAGTTATTAATCTTTGCAAATGACAAAGCATTTCAAAAAATATATATATAAAAATAAGACATGAGAAGGATTACGCCATCTGCTTGGTCACCACAAGTGCCATTTTCCTATCCAGAGAATGGAAGTACTCCAGGCTCGCTTATCCAGAAAGGTCTATTAGTTCTAATCAAGTATTAAAATTTTAATTCACAATTGTTTTTATCTTCCTATGGACAGTACCATTCTTACGTCGTGTTGCACCACAGATCAACTTGCTATAAACGATACCTTTTCTAGACCAAAATCCTCTGATTTCCTTACCCTATCCTAGGAGAAGCCGCTTGAAAACCCTACCCTTCACAGCGGCGCAAACCTATAAATGGCCAGAGCCCCCGACGGGTACGTGTATGAGATGAGCCAACAGCTAGGACGTGTAACTTACCAATACACTTGACACTTCCTGTAACGGTAGCCCTTAACTGTGAGAAGGTTATGCCAAGGACGGGACCGGAAGTTACTGTTACTACTTGCTCTTTAGGTGTTAACGCCAGACCCGCATTGACTTCTTGTAATGTTATTATGGGCTGAAAGATTACAACCACAAGAATACACACAAAATGTAATTGAGAGACGTGGAAGCGAAGTACTCAAAAATATTGAAATTTATGTTGTAGTTCGAAATGAAATTAAGGTCCCTGAATTTAACCACAATTGGCTCTCAATTTCCTCTGTCTCCTAACCCTTATTAATCAATGATTTCTACCAATTAGGGTTTTTGACCTGAATTCCTTTTTGAGCTACAACGTTACTTTCTGTGTTACTCACTTCCTTACCTCTTACAAGTCATCAGGAATTAACGTTAAAGCAGAAACTCTTTTTATTTTCTCATTTAGCTTCTTTTCTGCATCTGGCGCCGCGCAGCACAAGTTTTACATGTACCGTATAGCACCGCCTCCAGTAAAGCGCCGAGATCGAATAAGCGTCGCATTTGAAAAAAAAGTTAATAAGCAACACCTCCGAATACGCACCGCGGCCCTGATATGATCAAAATCAACAGACGTCAACTCCGCTCCTTTAATACGGAAAATAATAGTAACGTACTTAAAACAATTGTTTGCCGCGTCCAACCTTCAAATTAACGCCGCCCTCAAATAAGCGCTGCCCTCGAATAAGCGCAGCATTTGAGGCGTGAAAGATTTAATAAGCACCGCGGCGCTTACACACTGCAATATACAACTGACTCATCCTCAAGAAACTATTCAAATTGAATGCCTCGTCTTCGTTAGGCAGGTACATGGATATAATATGTATGGATTCTCTCTTTCAACACGGCTTTATAAAGCAAAGAGTAGGAGAAGTGGACAGGGGTTTCAAAGAGAGTACTGTGAGGATACTATCGCTTGCGGTGCTAAAATTGTGCAATTTTGGAAACTGCAACTACAAGATTTGGCTGTAAAATAGGGCGAATTTCGCGAGCACAAGTTATTGCGGCAACTAAAGTTTGCGATTTGCTGACCAGTCTCAAAAAACGCAAAATTTATTTCCTGCAAATAAGAGCAGCCTTAACTTCTATAAAAAAGTTTATCATTTTGCATCTGAAGACACTTGCACGTTTAATATATTTTTATTATTGTTTCGTCTAATTTTACGAGCTTTATCACTTACAACTTCAAATTAATGCAGTGTGAATAAAAATATTGGTGACAAGAAGATTTGTGTACCTGAATGGAATGAACTCCCGCTGCAACTTTAAAGCAAAAGGCACCGTTTGCATCAACTGAAGTCGACATTGATCGTGTTGCTATTGATGCTCCCTCTGTCTGCAGAATCATCTTGCGACCCTTTAACTGTGAAACAATAGAAACAAGTTCTTATGGTATGCTGATAGCAAAGAGATAGGCTTGCATGAAGGATGAAAAAATACAGAAAGGTACATCGTAACAGTGTGTTAGATTGGACTTTTGAATAAGTTTATGAAGAGAAAACAACTTTGCGAACAAGCTTCTCAAACTCATTAATAATTCATAAACAAAATAAAAGGAAATTAAAGTGTAATGAGTGTTTGGAAATCAGATGAAAAACTGCTCATTTTTGCATCCTTAATTTTGTTTGAGAAGTAATATCAAGCATTCAACACAGCGTTTCAACACCAGATGAAACACCCCGAAGTTCGTCAAAAATACTCCGCTCTGCGTCGTATTTTCAACTCTTTTCTCAGTGCTTCATCTGGTGATGAAACAATGCGTCTCATGCTTGATATATTATTTCTCAAAGTCAATACGCACACAAGGACAGAGTAATATCCACTACTAACTAGACTATAAAGGAGTTCCAAAAGGCGAAGTCAAAATTTAACAAGCGATTGCATCGCTAAATGGAGGTTGGATGCCTGAAGTATCCGGAGGCTTACAATATTGGCAGCCAGCTTCTAGATTGAGTAAGGCCCCCATGGCTGACGTAACCAATGGGCCCGACCAGAAAAGGAAACAAGAAAGGCGCCCGTCATACTGGAGAAAGAACAACAGGAAGGGGAGGGGAGGGACTGGCAGAAAGAAACCTTGTGGCAGAAACAACGCAGCACGAAGGAAACTTCTCACGCCACTAAATCACGTAAAGAATGTAGCGAACAAGCGGGCATGCGCATACCGACCGACCGCGGACCACTAGCACTGAAGAAACTCCTAGTTGTTCAATTTAAATGCATCAAAATTTTTAGTTTCATTTTATAAATGCTAATAAAAGACAAAAGTACCACGTGAAAGTACTACCGAGGAGGTTTCGGCATTTAAAGGATCTCGTTCACAGACTTAAAGAAGTAAAAGCAACCTTACAATACTCCATCATTCACTCGGGGAGCAAAAGAGTTCATGTGTCAAAGTAATCATATTGCATAGAAATGGTTGACTGACTGAACAGTTCTACAGTAGAAATTTTTACAACCATAAAATAACCCCCGCAGCTTGTGTTCTAGGAATTGAAGTCAACAATACTTGGCTGCACCATGTGTTTATGGGTATTAAAGGTCGTGTGGTTAATTTTTGAGATTCATGGGTCACATTTTTTTGACAATTGCTGAAAACCATGAAAAAGAAATTCCGGGAAAAGAAGTACATTGTAACAATATGGTAACTTTAAACATGTAGAAAAACAAGCTACATAGAATCAATCCTTCCCCCCCTCCCCCCGCAAAAAAAACAACAACAACAACAACAACAACACTTTACCTGAGTAACTCCTGGTGGAAACTCATCGAACTTAAGTTTTCCACATAAGTGGTACCTAAAACATTGAAATTAAGATAAGCAGATCGAGTTTTTTGTTTTTAAAGTTTGAGTTTGAAATCAAGAAATAGTTAAGTAACGGATGCAGTCAAAATTATATGTCTTATACTTACGCAAAAGGTGAGATGACTGGCAGTCTGGGAGTATTAGGAGTAACTTGGACTTTTATTGGATTGAAGAAGTAGTTCCCTTTATTTGCCTAAAAGAAAATAAAAATATAATATTGCTTACAGCTTTTTTAGATAACAAGCGACCTGCAATGTCAAAAAGCGTTTAGAATTTTGGGTTTTCCTGCGAAAATTTCTGCGAGGTCAATCAAAACCTTGTTTACCATGGCAGCAATTTTGATTTCTACCCTAACCATCATTGAATTTCTCCGGCATGACGAAGGCTTTTGCGAAATCTTTGACGAGATGGTGGAATGTATTTTTGATTGACGTGGAAGAAAAACCCGAAATCCTAAAACGTTTTAGACAAGGCAGGTCGCATGTTCTCCGAAACCGACAGCTGTATTGGGATTACAACAAAGGCACAGTAGCAATAAGAAGCTATAAGATTGCGATTTAGACCTCAACACTTAACCCTTGGATCCCTAAGAGTGATCAGCATCAAATTTCTCCTTGTAATTATATCAATGCTTTGTAAAACAGAGTGGCCATAAGAATTACGAACATGATCACACAAGATGAATTTTCTTGAAATTTTATCAACGTCTTCCCACTACTTCTGTAGGAAAAGAATAGGGGCAAGAAATGAGAATTCAAATTTTGATATTAAGGTTTAAAGGGTTAACAGAGCTTTAGCCTCTTCATGCCACGACAACCTTTAACATTTCATCTAATCCTTACTTCTCAAATGCTTTCAGGTTTTGAAAGCAAGCAGAAATTTTGATTTCTATCCTAACCCTTGCTGAATTTCTCCGGCATGACGAAAGGCTTTTGCGAAATCTTTGAGATGGATCGTTTTATTTTTTATTGACGTGGCAGAAACACCCAAAATTCTAAAACGTTTTGGACACTGCATGTCGCTTGTTTTCCGAAACCAGCAGCTGTATTGCGGATATGGCAAAGGCACAGTAACGATTCAGGGGTACATGCTTACCATTTACACAAACCATCCGGGTGAAAATCGTGTTCAGAAACATAAAACTATAAAATTCGACGTGGTGGTAAAACGACCCGCTACAAATTATACCCAAATCAGCTAAACGGACCAAAGAGCAAAAAAACCGCACTGTATCAAAACGAAGCCCATGTTTTCTGAAACTTTCCAAACGGAAGGGTGCGAAATATTAGATTTTCCATCCTGGATTTCCAGGTAAGTAACCCAGATTTCGATTTAGACCTCAACACTTAACAGAGATTTTAATTAGCCTCTTCACTCCATGGAAACCTATTTTGAGAATATTCTTACCTGAATTGTGTATCCTCCAGCTGTGACGTTGTTTAACACATACACACCTTCTGCAGTTGTTGTCGCGGTCAATCCCTCCCCAGCAGAAATGCTGACATCTCCAATGCCTTGGCCCTAAAATGTAAAATACAAATGATTAGGCTCAATTTTATCCTTGGTTCACAACTCTATTTGCCATTGCTTCATTGAGGAGCAAGGGATTGTGCAGTGGTGAGAGTGCAGGTTGAGTTTGTTGTTGGTTCTTTCCTTTGCTCCGGTTTTCCCCTCTCCTCAAAAACCAACATTTCCAAATTCCAATTCGAACAGAAATCAGGTAGACGAAGAACCACTTTGTGGATGTGCTACCTCCAAATCGTTATTTATTTACTTATTACTTGATTATTATACACTGCCATACGTATCTAAGAACAACAGAAAATATAAATTAACCCATTCGCCCCCGAGCCACCCGTAAGCGCCCGTGCAGATACCGCTTGTGACGTCATCAGTGTTAATGGTCAATGACAACTTTGTCTGCTAACTTTAACTACATATTATTTTACCTCAGGTGTAAGAATATGGCCAGTGACTGAAAATCCATGGACTTGAAAAGGAGTCTATGAAAACAAATTAATTCTCTTGTGACAACAAACTTACACACGTAAAAAGAAATGGCTATGCTGTATAAGCCAAACAGCCTTCTTTACCTCCGCTATTGCCAGAAAATAACATGTGAGGTGAAGTAACATCTTACATGTATGCAGCAGCTAGACAGCAGGCATTACCGACAGCACCCTGAACTACCTGCCAGCAACTTAGATTATCATAATAGTATAATATTATTGTAGGGGAACCCAACACATGGCACACAAAATTACTTGAAACTCCACTGATGAAGGGCCAGGCCAGAAACGTTTGGAGACTGAACTAATATCAAAAGATAACACTTTTGTTGATTACTTGTTTTTTTGTATTGAACGATCCTTTACTTAAAATTCTGGATGGCCCACAAAGAAGCAGAAGCAGTGTGCGCGCGCTTTGTTTGTAACGATTACTGTCGTTCCAGTAGCGTTGATACAATGTTATCGAACTTGGGTTGGTAAGATCTTGAGACACGTAGGAAGATTACCGATTTGACAATGTTTTTTAAGATAAAGACAGGATATGTACGGATATCTTTTCCAAACGACCTACGCGAGGTGCACTGTCCCTACTTGACCCGAGAT
Organism: Porites rus; assembly: GCA_964035705.1. Classification (NCBI taxonomy): domain Eukaryota; kingdom Metazoa; phylum Cnidaria; class Anthozoa; order Scleractinia; family Poritidae; genus Porites; species Porites rus. Next base: position 15,012,383 of record OZ038000.1, on the reverse strand, counting down.
AGAGGACAGCACCCATTCCAGTTCCAGCGTTACTCATCTACCATTAACGGGCACAAGTATTCTTTTTTCGTAAGAACTGTTCCCGCTTGGAACGCTTTGTCTCCTGTTTCCGTACGTGCTGATTCCGTTGCTGTGTTCCATTCAAGTATTTGTAATAATGTTATGTTTTGACGATTTTTATTTTATTTATTTATTTAGTTTCATATGACTTGTAATTTCATTTGTATTAATTTTATTTAGTTACTTGTTTTCATTTTGCTTATTTATCTCGCTGTCAATGTCATGAGCTTCCGTGAACTGACCGTTCATTGCCATGTTAGCTCGCTAGAGGCAATTACATCAATTAAAGATTAAAGATTAAAGAGTCTGGCAAAGAGCTCGCTAGTCAGCTGGCTGATCAGGAAGTATGACACATGCATGTAAGACACCACGCCCATCTCAAACACTGAGCATGAGTTGATACAGTGTAAGTGATGATGACAAGGATGATAAAGATTAACTATATTTACTTAACTATTTCTTAAAATTCTTATGCATAAGACAAATAATATTAATATACTTGCTGAACTAAACTATAGTTCTGGAAAATTTGGCTCTAACATTACATGATTGCACAAGTACAAAATACGCTTTTTAACAGCAGAGATACACATTGCCGATCAGCTCACTTTGCAGTATGATTCATGGTGAATTATATGATCTTTTACTTGCCTTAAGTACAACACTTTTGTAATTGACAGAGAATGTCAGTTTGGAAGGAACCACGTCAAATGTAATAAGCTCCCCTTGATAATATGGAACCTGGAAAAAACAAAAGAGAAATAAAGTACTTAAAATTATTTAATTTATTGCAAAAGTTACTTGACAGAACATAAGGGTTGTGAGCTTGAAATTCACATCATATTAGAATAATTAACAGATGGTAGTTAAAAAATAAATAGTATCCTGTACACCATTATTTAAATAATATATTACGTAAAATAATACACATGTGACATAATAACTTCACTCAGGGCCTATCACTACGATTTCAAGTTGCCAAGCAAATGCAATTAGTAAGCAGGGAATTGAACTGTTAGGCTGCGCTCAAACGGGCGCAACAACTCCCAACATTGTTGCGCCAACAATGTTGGGAGTTGTTGCGTACGTGTTGGCAGTGGTGTGCAAACGGATGCAACAACTCCCAACAATTTTGGGACCTGCAGTGCATCGTGGGAAGAATACAACCCATAAGTTTTTGTAATCCATGCGTAATGAGCGTGCTTGGCCCCAACAATGTTGGAAGAACTGTGCAAATGGATCCAAATGGATGTTGGGAGTTGTTAGCTGAAAAGTTTGACCGGTTCAAACTTTGCTCAACAAAATGCGAAATCATCCAACAACATGCAAAAGGGTGTGCAAACTGACGCAACATGTAACATCCAACAATGTTGGGAGTTGTTGGCCAACAATGTTGTGTCCGTTTGCATGGGGCTTTAGAAAGTAATTTTGGTTTTTATATTTTCCTCCTGTTTCATATGGCTGGGGGCCATGCTTTACAACCTGCTTATGACAACCCTGATCACTTAAGTCACTTCATAATTTTATTATTAGAATGCTAAGCAGATACTAAAAGTGTCGTGCATCGAAAATAATAATTATGTACTAAATACCATATTATAGTGCTACATGAAATAATATTATTAATATGAATTTCAAAAATTCGCATAAATTCAACTTGCGTTAATTTCTTGAAAATACATTTCCGGGCCATTGATTAAGTGGGTGTTAATTCTTGAAACCTTAATTTCCATTATTTTGGGTACACTTCTCACATTCTTGACGCCTAAAAAAGAGGAATATATTATCGGGGGTTGAGATCTGCCAGTATCAGCAGTGAAACTTTGAAGAACCCTCAGAGTGACCAGAATTTTAGCTTGATGCCCTTTGTACATTGGGGAAAGTACCAAAACGAAGTTTCCATTTCAAATAAACGTTTAACTTTGTTCCTGTTTGACAGAGTGAAGATTTTGCTGTTGGGACATTACATAAATACAGAAAAAACGATGATGCTGGAAAATTGTTCCATTAATTGGGGGAAGGTTGTAGCTAGCCCTGATCACGGTTTCTGTTGCCTCAAAGAGTCTTGTTTCTTTGTGGTGTTGTGTTAATTTCCTGAAAGAAATGTCAAATACCCACCAATGTGTACTCGCCACTTGGTACACTTGGAAATACAAACAATCCATCCACTCCTGACTTGACACGACACAAGGGTGTATCAATGTCTGTTTTCTTCTTGATATTCTCTATTACATCACTGGGAATTTCTTCACAGCCTGGCAAGTTCTTCAAGTTGACAAAAAGTGAAACTATAAGTCTGCATTACGATTAATTATGTTGTGGCTCAACAATAATTGGTTTTAATGGTTTCCATTGTGTTTAGGTAAGGAAATGAATGATGATGAGATTGATACAAAATTAAATTCAAACCAAGGATAAAATTGAACCACAACAAATACAAATACACAAAATACACATATGTGCTAGAATGGACACTACAGCAGTTAACAAAATTTAATAAACTCATAATAACGTTATACACCCACAATTTTATTTTAAACTTTCAAGTAGCATGTTTTAGTACAGGTTGCACTTATTAAAAATCAATAGCACAATCATGATTTCTGATAGGAATACACCCCAGCATGTTACTACTAAGTAAATTCTTCTTTTTTTATTGCCAAAGCCAAAGGTTGAGAAGTGCTTCCCACCAAAGGTAAGGATGAGACTGACAAAACCTTCCTTATTCTTAAGATGCAGATATTATATTATTATACACAGTAACCTGTACATGTAAGTCCTTTGCTATCTAAAATGCTAACTGAACATACCTTTTGAGTGACAGTTTTGGAAAACAACAGGAAGCCCACATCTTGTATAGGTTCACCATCACTTAAAACATGGCCCTGAGTTAAAAGTAAAAATAAAATTAGTGATGCCCAAAAAATCAATTGTACAGTAGGTGCATCTCTTTGTCAATTTGTCTTGAAAAACTTTGCACTTTTGCAGATAATGCAAAATTTAGTATGCAGAGAAAGCAATCTGTGTAGAATAATAATGATAATAATAAGTCTTATTATTTAAATAAAAATAGTATTATTCTCATGGAAACATTAAAACTCATTGTGCACAATATTATTTTGTGTGATCTATTACGTGGAAACAGATGGGTGGGGTAGGCAGAGTGCAAAAAGGGAGTACAATAAATGAAAGTGACTGGTCAACAGATTGATTTCTGACCAACCTTGACATCATACCCTGAGACTATCATCTTGTCAACCACATTGACATTGTCAGACTTCACTACAACTTCTGTTTCAGCCTGTGAAAAAACAAGCAATTGTGACCTGAACATGGTACATGTAATACAAGGACAAAAATCACACTATTATTCTTAATGGGTTACCATTATTAAATGACATTATATTGGTTATTACATCAGAGTGCATTCCTAATGTTCTTAATGATCAGGATCAGGAACAGTGAACCAAGATCACCCAGGTAATATAATGGTACATCAAATGAGCCAATGAATCCTTTCCCAGGGTGGATTCATTGCTTTTTTAGATGTGCTACATGTATGATCCAGGTGATCACGGAGTTTTAGATCATCTTAATGAAATGCACTCTTACAATGTAAATATACATGTAATAATAATTATCTTATTTAAATATTATTGACAACATGATTTTACTCCTCCACCAATAAACTCACATTTTCAAAACTCCAAGAGGCATGAGAGGCTTTCACTTGGTACTTTCCAGGCATGACACGGGCAAAACTGAAACTGTCAAGGAAAACAACAATAGAATTAAGATTTTATTGTGAATCATTGGACAGGTGTAATTAGTGCTAAGGCACTTCAATATGTTATTATTACAATGAAACTTCATTTGCCCTGACAGTATAAAAAGCCTAGTGGGGCCAGGAAAATCACTGATTGAAATTACATAGATTACATAAATTATTATGTAAATATACAACATCTATCCTACACTGTATCTGGCATGGGGCAACTGGTAAGCTATTTACAAATGTAAAAGTAAGACCAAGAATTTAAACTCAGGCCCACAGAGACACATATTCTAGCTTGCAGTTAGGGTGGGACTTGGAGCCTCCAATTTGCAAGTCCAACACTCTAAACATACGTAACTGCTTGGCCACGCTACCCCCCTAGCCTAATAGCCATACACTTGATACAGAAAGCTCCGTTATGACCCCTGGATTTTGTTACGCATGCTTTCACTCAAAAACCCAGTTTGACAAGAAAAAACAAGATCAACTAGTCCATAAGTTTGGGCTATGGCCACTTCAAAAACTTGATGCAATTCAGGCAGAGCCAATGTTTCTCTAGCCTCCCATGCAGGCGTTTTTAGGGGAGTTCATTTTTCATCCCTCCCCACAAATGCCTGCTCAACCAAACACAACTTTCCTTTCCCAAACTTAGCCAATCACATTGTACTTTCCAAATTCTGGAAAGTTGACCTTGACTGCAGGGTAATCTGATAATGACTCAATCTGCATGAAACACTGGGAAAGCTTTCTGTTCTCTAATAAATGTTAGGTTCAGAGTGGCAAAAGTAAGATTTCGCCAAATTTTAGAATACTCCATGCACCACATAACCTTAGCAAAGGAAAGAAAAGGAGGAAAACTGTAACTCTAAGGTCACATTTTAGTTGTGTTTAGCCTGTCAACACTTTATTTCACAACTGTTGATTGGTCACTTAAAAACCATGCAAATAAAACAATGGGAAAGGAATGTTGTTTTCGGTTAAACAGGCGTTTGTGGAGAGGGATAAAAAATGAGCTCCCCTAAAAACACCTGTGTGGGAGGCTACCAATTCCCCTCCTCAATCAAGGTGTAGTCAAAAGGAGGCTCTACTTGCAGGCTGCTTTTAGTGTGTCTGGATATCAGATGAAAACATTATCCATACCTCAGGTTTGAATAATCATTACCTGAAAATCAGTTTTACTACTGTTATTTCTTTACTTACAATCCTCCTTCAGTTGTAACAGTCTTTCTTTCCTTGTCACCTAAAAGGACAAGAAAGTTCAAGCTGGCCTTCAACTTTTAAGTTTGTGGGATGAAAACTGCAACACATACTTAGTATTACTACAATGTACACTGTCAAAGTGTAGACCTGTAGACTGGTCACAATGACGCTGTATGAAATCTAGAGTAATACAATTCCATTAAAAAACTTCTGTTACCTGAAGTTACATGAAGAGAAATTTCTACTCCTGCTGGGCCAATTTCTCTTCCTTTACTAATTACCTGGTTCAAAAAAATAATAATTTTGAGAAAATCAACTAACAATAATGATGGTTGCATGTAATTAATTTTATTACATGTGCAATTTTCTAGTAATTAACACATTCAAGTAGAATTATTATACAAGTGATATAAAACTATTGAAATAATAATAATAGTAATGTGTCTACCATGATACCCAGCTCTACCATTTTGTTGCATGACTAGGAAAGAAAGTAGGATTTACAATCCCTTTTTCAGTTCAGAGTCATGTGGCCTAATTTTTGCAAACATTATAGGATACCATTGGATTAATACAGAGGAGAAGTGTGATGTCATGTTACCATCAGGATGGTAGTAAATTTTAGGACCTCAATAATCTTTCTTGATAGAGACTGAAGGCCATTTGCATTGTCACACGATGGAAAAAAATATGAGCTACTGTTCCTGGGTGCAATATTATGCACAACTCCCCACTCTGAGTGAAAAAGGAATTGAAAGGGACAAAACTTACCTTTCCAGACAGCGTGAACCCAGTAAAAATAAAGTTAATGTCTTCTCCTTTGCTGCACTTGTCTGTGCTACCATCAATGTTCAACTCAACACTGCTTGGATCTGAACAAAAAAAACAAACAATAAAATCATTAACAAAAAAAGGATCAAATGAGGTTTTTGGGTAACTGAACACCTACCCCTCCCCTAAGTCAACATGAACAGTTACTTCTTGCTTAGGGCAAAATAGAGATTTAGGGGAGGGGTAGGTGGTCAGATACTCAGAAAGCTGAATTGATCCAAAAAAAAAACAGTTTAAAAACCACTTTGCTATAAAGTATCACATCAAAATAATAAAATAATGAAATCTTTATTTTATTTTTTTCCTACCAAAGCTCCATCCAACTGGGGGCTCAATCTTTAAAACAAATGTCCCCTAAAACAATGATAATAAAAAACAGAACTTAAAGATTCACACAGTGTAGTTTTTCACTGGGTGTAAGCCTAGGGCTTTATAAGAGGCCATTAACTGTATACCCAGTAAACAAACTGAAGTAACAAAATTTTGACATACATCACACATCAGTACCTTATCATAAAGTGGAATAAGGAAGTATCCATTATTTGGGGCACATTCGGTCTGAGACTTGATTATACCTTGCTTGGTAAGCAGCTTCATCTGTTTATACAACAAAATTAATTTTAAGATGAAAGATGTTGTCCAAAATAGTTTGAAAAAGATAACTTGCAGCTTCAGGGAGAATCAGTGTTTGTTTGAGTCTGTGTAGAATTTATAATTTTTATCATTACCAAGAATCATTTACATGTAATTAATGGAAAAATATTATATGGATTATTGATATATCTAAAGGCACAGAATAAAGATTTAATACACGTAGTTTTTCAGACCATCAATGTGCATGATGGTCTTTCTTTAAATCTTTATTCTGCAGTGCAAAAATATCTGAACAGGCCTTGACAAAAAACTTGAATGCTTCATGTAGCTTATCCTTTGGGCAAGTAACTCTCACATTTTTCTGGGGCCACATCTTTTTCATCTTACGTGTACGTTTGTAATTATCATTTAGTTAGAAAATGAATTGTTTGAGACCCTTGTCCACTAGGCCAGTGAGCTTTAAAAAGTTACAGTACTTGCCGGCAAGAAACTTTTTTCTGGGACTAGACGTCATTAGAGCCCTGTTACAGTGCATAAATTTCATAACACACTTTTTAAGTCATTTTCTTTTGTGCACAGTAGTCATCCTTCACAGGTATACTATTACAAATCTGCAGGATCATACCAGCTATCAGTTGAGCTGGATAGCTTAGTAAGTTATAATAAAGAGCTGTACCAGTCACAGATTGCAGTGCCATATCCAGTTCAAGCCTAAATTTTTGCCGCACATTATCACAGTCACTCAAAATGTTTACAGTGAACCTCAATGTAACAAAGGGCCAAAGGACTGGAAATATATGTTGCAGCTAACTTTTTATCTCAGGTAATTTTTATTGTCCCTTTGTTTCAACTTCATTAGGAAGCATACATTAAGTACTGATACCCAAAAACAAAAGAAGAACAAAAATTACCTGAAATAAAACATAATAACTACAACATATATATTCACTACAACAAGGTTCCCTTGCACTGTGTATGTAACCCTGGCCATTCTACATGCATTATTAACAAGATTTATGCTTCAAACGCAATCGGGCCCCTCTATTTAAAATTTGCACCCCCTCTCCCAGATCAAAAATCAACATGCCCCCCTCCATACAAAAAGGAGATCTCTCAAAGAGAACAAAGGTACCAGCTTTAATAGCTGCCCCCTTATAAAAATTTCTGAAGTCCCCCAATCCCAGAATTTCCTACAATGTAAGTCTTCAAAGGGGGGTCTTTGAATGTTAATGTTATAAACAGTGGAAGAATTACATACTGAATGGACTGTAGAATGTTTTCTTACACGGTGTTTAATAAAATGCCAAATTTAAGGTCAAGTGATGAAAAGCAATCAGAATCCATCACATACAATAAGACAATCTGATGAATTAGTTTAAATTTAATAATGACAAAACTCTGTTACGCTCTGCACAGTGGAACCATGATATAACAAAGGCCCAAGGGATTGGCAACATTTGTTTGCTATAAAGAGAATACAGCTGCACAAATTTTCTAGGTATATCCGATGGGGCAGCTTGGCGGCTCAGCTCGGTAGTCCCGAGTGACGAGGCACTAAGCTGTCAAGCCACTACACTATATAACCAGACTGAAGAGCCACCAAGCAGCCAAGCCACTAAAATATATTCCTTTCTCATTCTTTAAGGTGCTAAACTCGACTAACACACCATCGAGCCACCGAGCCACAAAAATATATACCCTTACTTGCTCTTTAAATTTTGCACTTGTCTGTTGTCTTATAGTTAAGCTTATACATCTTATAACTTTCTCGTTCTTTAAACACTTGTCATGCATGACTATATAGCAAGCCAACGAGCCACTTCTGTTTAAAATCAAAAACCTTAAAATATGGCCCTGTATTCTGTAGTTGCTTCGTTTTCGTTATATCGAGGTCCTTTTTCATATAGTTTCGTAGATTTACTCTTACTGGGGTAAAAAAACCGTTCCTTATACCCGAGGACTTCGTTTTTGAGAGGTTCGATTTTGTGCGATACTTTACCTGCACGAGGGAGTAGTTGATTTCAACTTCAGACTGCACAAAACCACCACAACCAACCACATCATCAGCTCGTGCCAAGAATCGATTACTAAAGGCTAAAGAAAGAAAGTACAGGGCTATCTGGATGGAAAACATGTCCATTTCAGTGGAAGAACGCTGTCTCACGCGAGTTGAATGGAACGTGATACCCAAGCGGAGATTAAGGCCTGGCTACCAAGGAGGATATGTTAATTCTCCTTACATGACAGGGTAAGTTGAATGAGCGGTACCAAATGGGGTATCTAAATCTCCTCTCCCCTAGCCCCTTAGGAATGCCCGATACTCAGGCTAGCTGGGGTACAGCTTGGACTGTCAATGTGTTTGCTTTGATAAGGTTTCGTCATTTCGAGGTTAATTTATTACCATATATTTTATTTAAATAATTTATTGGGCCGATCGTTATACCTAGGGCTTTGTTATATCAGGGTTCCGGGGGAAAAGAATGTTTGCAGTCTGTAGACTACTCCCGGAGATTACAGAAATATAGGCAATCAAAGATCAGTTTTGGCAATATTTTATCCATGATGGAGAAAAATTTATTCTTATTGTCAACAGAAAAAAAGAGCTAAGGTGAAGACAAGAAATGAACATTATTTCACAGCAGAAATGTATTAGTTCCTCAGTTTTTTTTAGGGGAGGGGTCTTAACAACCTTTGGACAATTACAGACGGCAGGTTATATATGGGGGTGATGATTTTCTTGTTTGTTTGTATTTCTTTTTTTTTTTTAAATAACCCAGTACCAGTAATTCAAGGTCTTGTGAAAGGTCAATGGCGGTGGCTACTCACCAAAGTTTTCATGGGAGGCTCTGCCCTAACATTTAATGCACTGCCCTTTAAATACCATTCTATGAACCCCTTTGATCTCTTTACCTTCCATCTCAAAAGAAAAATACTATCCCTTTGTCATACCTACTTAGGAACACTACTTACCATTTCAAAAACCTTTGGAATGAAGATAATGAAGGATACCTAAATGACAGATACCCCTTGCACTTTTATAAACTTCGACTCATGAAATCCCTACACTCCTATAAGCCTGAAGCTTGAAAAACGTTCCCTTTTGGTAGGAGCCTCCCCATATACAGGGGTACCCCCCCCCCCCGCCCATGTATCAGTCAATGACTTGAAATAAAAAAATACCAACAGACAAAGGAATTTAATTTTTCTTCAACAACTTCATACAAACGTACATTAAGATCAAAGATGTTACAACAAGTATAATTTTTCCAGATAAAGAAAACTCTACAAAATGTGAGATTTCATCAAATTACATTAATAAACATCCATTAAGTAAAGTTCAAGTTATAAACTCTGGGCAAGAAACCAAGAACAGTGAATTAAAACAGCAGGGACAAGGATAAAAACCTGTTTATTTTAAGAATAAAGGTATGCTGTCATAATATTTTAAATAAAAATACTTAACCATTTAAATTTATTCTATAACAATATTGAAGAGCTCCATGAAACACATCCCCTCTAAAAAGGAAATGATGGGGCCGGGGAATGTTTTGACATGGAGGCTTTCAGTTTAATAATAAAGTGATCTTTGGAATAAAATCTTTTACTATTTACTATTTTCTATTTAAAAAGCTAACCATGGGGAGAGGTGTGGGGTTTAATTTGTTTTCAAACTACAATATAGTGTAGCATTACACAGGAATGTGCTGCATACATAGAGACTGTTCTCAACTAGATAGTATCACAGACAGGGTTTTAGCATAAATTATACAATAAACCAGTGGCAGATCCAGAGGAGGGGCCCACCCCCTCCTTATTTTTAGACCAAAAAAAAAATTTTGTTGGAGGCCGCCCATCTCTGCACCGCCCCCCCCCCCCCCCCTTATGCCGGGGTCTGGATGACCAGGGCCCCCCTTATCTGAAGGTCTGGATACACCACTGTAAACTGTCCCTAAGATGAACTTTATAGTAAGGTGTACACCTTACTTACCGTATTTATTCGAATAAGCGCCCAACCTCGAATTAGCGCCCACCTCAAATAAGCGCCCATGCTAAAGGCAGAAAAAGTTAATAAGCGCCCAGCCTTGAATAAGCGCCCACCCCACCCCACTCCCTCCAAAAAAACTCCAATAAGAGCCTGATAGGAGATAATAAGAGACCCTCCCGAAGACGGAGTTTTCTTCAGAGTATTTTACAGAAACCTTGCTTTGCTACATCTTCGCTTTTTGTTAGTACCATTTACTGTTTTGTTGTAAAATATACTACTACACTTGCCGAGAATGGTGAAAATTTAATAAGCGCCCAACCTCGAATAAGCACCCACTCTCAAGGTCCAAAAATTTAATAAGCGCCCAGGGCGGTTAATCGAATAAATACGGTATGTTTTATAGGCATGAGATGCTTTGGGGAAGTGTCCAACTATTAAATCATATTTGTCACAGCTACCATTGAGGGCCATAACCTGTAACACTGTTATGGCTGAGCTCACTTGATGTTATGGGAAATCAAAGTGGAAAGTTAAGGGTAACGTTATAAATTCTATGGGATGTTACAGCTGGATCTTCATTAGAGACCGTACGATCCGACAATGGCAACGTCCATGAAAACGTCACTGAAAAATAGACTCTGCATCCTTTCAAACCATTTCGTGATTTTTCAAAGTCGCCCTGTTACGTAAAAGAAGGGAATTTAGGTTGGAACTGGAGAGGGGGGCGGGCCCGAGTTCAGACACAGATGGTAGAATTTATCGCCCTGCCATTCCAGTCCTCAAAAAACTTAAAATGTGGTCATTTCACGTCGTAGTTGCGCAGGGACAGCGAAGAAACGTACAAAAAAGCGTGATGCACATGCAGAGTTGTTGCTTTGCTAACTAAAGCTATTGCTTTTTGACATTGCTGTTGCAGTCGTGGTTTCGTAAGGCCCCTATTATAATTTTAATTTGCTACAACTGCTTCAAAACATAATGACAGCCCTGTCCGTCAGGATAGGTTGACATCTGTACATGTATGTACCCAAAAATTATAATTATAAAGATGGTCCTTCACATACCAGGGATCAACAAAATCAATGTACTTGTATCGCCCACAAAATACGATGGTACAAACTGCCCTGTAAAACAAATCACACTGTTTGTCACAAATCAAAGACGCAAACATCAATGATAAATAATTATTATTGTCTTGAAAAGGGCAGAAACATGGCAAGGTTTTATCTTCATAAAGGCAGTTGTGGTTTGACAATCTACACAGCACATCCCTACACAACCTTGAGTAAAAGTACTCCTTATGTTGTTCACGTGAAAGCCAAGATAAACAGAAACAACTATGCCTTGTGGGAATCCATTTCAAAAATTTTACATTTGATACGAAATTGATACTTTTTGTACCAAAAAGTATCAATTTGCATGTTCGGCATTTGCAAGTCTGATTGCAGCCTCGTGTAGATCAAGCAACGCTTGAGGCAGATCAAGCTCTGGTGAGTCAGGTCGTTCATAGGGGTGTACCATAGTTGGCTTTCTCTTTGGTGAGTGTCTAATAGGACCTGCGCAGCTGTCTGGCTTTCTAACTAGCGTTTCACTGCCATTATCACTCAGCCCATATTGTTCGAGGAGATCTTGAAAACGCTGATCTTCAAGTGGGTCTTCTACATTCGAACACGGAGACCCTACTGCAGATGTTTCTGGAGATCCCCCTGAAGTTGCTGGAGAGCTGGCATTATCCACAGGAGAGTTAGTTTGACCCTCTTGCTCATTCAATAACTGTGAGAGATGGAGGCTTTCAAAACGCACAGTTTGTAAGCGGCATATGCCATCATCGCATTCCTTGTACCTGTGTGGAGACAATAGGCAAAATCGTCATCATCATCATCATCGTCATCGTCATCATCATCATCATCATCATCAACATCATCATCAACAACAACATTATCATAACCATCACAAAAACAGCAATGGTGCAAAAATGAGTGCAGCTGTTTGATGGGCTGTTTGACTGTCCGTGGCTAGTGGTGGACATTTACCTTCTGCCTCGTGGCTTGCTAAATTTCCACCACTAGTCACCTCCACTTCAGAGAATAACTGTTTTTTATTCAAGGCAATTCAAATAATTTTATATTGGCAAATTTTACAGTAGTCACCAAGACTAAATGAAAATTTTTTTCACGAAACTGCAGAGCAAACTCAAGGATGCATGATGAAATATGTACAGCCAGAGAAAGCCTGGCACTTTGACAATGGAAACCAGTAAAGAGAATGTGCATGTTGATGTCCAACCTGAAGCGTGGATGACCAGCCGGCCAACTGAATTTGTGTTTCTTCTTTAGATGGTTTGTTAGTCCTGATCCTCGAGTGTATCGCTGCCCACACACATGACACTCATAACGATATAAATCAATACCCTAAAAACAATAAAAGATAATAGACCCGATGCATAATACTGTTTTTTATTTTTGTTTGTTTGTTTGTTGTAAGTTGTTGTTTTTTCAAATTCTATTTCACTTCACTGGAATTGCCACTGAACCTGACTGTGGCTTCAGTGTGATGGGTCCCAGGCCCCAGGACATGTTCACAGACAGAGCACTTACAGGGTTGTCACTAAGATTTCAAGTTGCTGGGTAAATCCAACAAGTAGGCAGGGAATCAAACAGCTCGGGATTTCTTTGGGTTCTATTTTTCTTCTATTTTCCTATGAAAGCAGCCGGGGACCATGTTCGTAGTAGCCAGGGGAAATCCCCGGTCGCCGCCTCTTAATGACAGCCCTGGCACTTATGAGAAAAACATTCAGGCTGATAAATTAAACCATAGGTCTCATAGATAAAAATCAAGATTAGATTATTATTTTTTAAAAATCTAGGTGGATTCTCAACTTCCTTTACCTTCTAGCTCTAATATTACGAACTGAATTAGGGCTAAAAGACAAAGGAAATTGAGAATCAAACAAGGTTAAAAAAAATTCTTTTTAAGTCCCACGAGTGACCAAAATCAATTTTTGTCTCAGAATATTCACACATAATCAAGTACAATGCAGAAAAGGTTTAATTTAAGAATTAACAATTAATGATCACTGAGAGGAATTGCTTTAATCTCCTAATTTTTCAAGAGCATTTTTTTACAAAGAATTTTGTTTAGCATACACTGTATTGGATCAAAAATTAAAAATTCTCTTTAAGTGCGAAGAGTGACCAATATCAAATTTTGTCGCACAATATTCACACATAATCAAGTACAATGTAGAAAATGTTTAATCCAAGAATTAACAATTAATGATCACCAAGAGGAATTGCTTTGATCTCCTAATTTTTCAAGAGCATTTTTTTTAACAAAGAATTTTGCTTGGCATACACTGTATTGAATCAAAAATTTAAACTGGCAAATAAAGACAAAAGAGAGACATAGCAGTATTAAAGTCAACCCTGTTAAATTAACACTTAATACAGACACTAAGGGGGGGGGGGGGGGCAAAGAAAGTGTCTGTATTAACAGGATGTCCATATAGTCCAGTTTCACTATTAAAAATTATCACTGCATACAAACATTATCGACACGTTCACACAGGGTTAGCCTTGACATAAAGTAAAAAATTACCAAATTCCAGCAAGTAAGTGTTTAAAATGTGAAGATACACAATAAACAGAGTAATAAACAGGTCTTCTTCTTTTACAAATATGTGAATATATTTATTCAGATTGAGGCTAAGCCTGTAAAAAATGCATCTTCATTTCATTTATTTAGTGGTCATAGCAAACTCAAAACTGGACTATTAAGTGGGTCTGTGATAATGTCTGTAAACCGTCCGTAATAATGAGGTGTCCAGTTTAACCAGGAGTCCCTAAAGTGGAGTTTGACTGTAGTTCTAACCTGGTGTTCTACTTTCTGATGTCTCTTTACAGTTTGCATGGATCTGGCAGAAAAATTACAGCCCTCCACATCACAGTGGTATGCTAAAACTGCATTGTGGAATTCTCGATGGCGTGCCAGATCTGAAGGCATCTTGCACCTGAAGAGAAAATAGCTATTAAGATGAATTCTTATCCAAACTTTACAAATAGTCACATTTAAAATTGTAGTAAATCATGTTGTTAAATATGTGGTGGAGTGCAGTTATCAGGGGGCTAACAGGCTTTTATTTTACCTTCCATCTAGACATAGTCTAATCTATGTAAAGTATGATTTGTGAACGAAGGTTTTGTGTACATGTTTAGAGTTCTACTTTAATAAAGGTCTGTCTTACAACTGGGTTAGAATGGGGAGCAAGCAAGGGGAGGCCCGGATTATTGCTACCATAGGTTATTCCCATTTAAATAAATTACCCGAAGAGTATCATTCAGCCTTTTGTGATTTTTTATGTTGAAAGTACATCCAATAGTCTTGCTTTACCTTTGAAAATCTTACATTGTTCAAAATTGCTGTCTGATTGGTTGCAGGACAAAACTAGTGGCATTTTCAGACATCTCAACTCCTCCATTTCAAAATGTGAATGTTGGCCTGTTCAATTGTTTAATCAAAGGATATAATATTTTACATATAATTAGAAAATATTTTACTATAATATTACATTAAGCTTTCATTATATACATGGTCAAAAGTATAAAAGGATTTTGTTATTGCTATTTTTTACTGTACTTGATAAAAATTGTTAGCCATCGAATGCAGAAAAGACAAGGATTTTTTTTTAATTAAATGAATTGTTATTGACAGCAAATTAATATCAGTGACCCAAAACTTACGTGTAACTGCATACATCACATTTGAAGGGTCTTTCATCTGAATGTCTGAATTTCACATGTTGCTTAAGAGCAGAAGCATTTGGGCAGGTCATGTCACAAAACTGACACTTCACGTTGTTAACTACAAGAGAAAAACGTGAAAAAAAAAACCACTGTCAGTATTTTTAATCATTACTTTGAGAATTGGTATATTGGTTTTCCCCTGTTGTGATATACTAGAATTTCCAAATTCCAATTTGATCAAGGATATGTTAGACAAAGAACAATCAACTGGACGTGCTATGGCAACTACAGGATCATCACTTGTTTTTATTTACTGAGATAATTTTGTTACATACCATGGTGCCGCATGTGATCTCGTAATATGCGTTCTGAGCCGCAATGCTTTAAACAGTGTGAGCACTGGAAACTTTCATCTTCAAGAAAAGAAAACAATATAGCATTATGTCATCATATCATGAGCTGTGATTTAACTTTATCCTTTTTCCAATTTTATTTTGCTTTAAGTCATTTTAATGAATATCAAGGAGTTATAAACAAACGATACATAAAATTTGAACTGTTGAAAGACAACTCCCCAGGGGGTACTTGGGATTTCAAGTGACAAGGATGATCAAAGGGTTTTGGGGGGTTTGAAATTTTCATTTCCAGGATTTCTTTAGGGTAGGAAATTATGGCAGGAATTTTTTTGGGTGGCTTGGTTTAATTAGGGAGTTTTGGGGATATTCAAAACAATCTGAAGATTCAAGTAGTGACTGCATATCCCGGCCACATACTTCTGCAACAAAACACAAAGTAACAACAAAACTTGTTTTTCAAAACTTTTTTTTCCATCTTATATCATTTAATGCTTTCTGGAAATTTTTAAGGCTCAGAAATTCAGCGTGGGAATTTTTTTTTGCTGTTTTTTTTTTTGGTTGGGGGGTGGGGGGGGGGGGAAGGTAAATTTTTGGTCCAGGGATTTTTTTGGGTTTTGATTTTTGCCCCCATTCGATCATCCCTGTCCACTAAAATCTCTTAACAAACACCTTCATAGGATGCACGCCTCCCTAAAAAAGACACCTACATTTTATAAAATGGACAACTCCCTAGAATGAACACAAATGACACTTAAAAGTCTCATTGGAACTAGCTGGCCAAAATTCCACTATTAATCAGGCGTGCCCAGCCAAGTCAGTCTATTTGTAAATCATATAATGCATGGCAGAGATGGGTTTTTAGCAAAAAGGGCTGTTGAACAATTCTGATTTTAAATAATTATATATTAAGTGCCCTTAGGTCCAGTTTATGTCTCAGGATATTCTGAAATGACAATGTCCAAGAGGCCTACTTGCCAAAAAAATTAGCATTTCGGGGTGAATTGTCTCTGAGATATTAGCCCAGTTATGCTCTGATGGATCCATACAAATCCTTCTAAATTGGACTTGAGTCATTTGTATGGAGTCATCAGAGCATAAAGGGGCTAATATCTCACCGACAACTTGCCCCACAATGCTAGTTTTTGGCAAGTAAGCCTCTTGGATGTTGCTCTTTCAGAATATCCCAACAAATCCCATAATTTCACAAATTTAATTTTTTTTTCTGACATCACACTTTAGAACTCTATGGAGTACAGTTCAGTTTTGTTCAGTTCCTCTTTTAATGATTATTATTCTTGATAAACAGTTCTACGTGTACAGTATCTTGATATATGTCTTACAATATGATATCTGTCCACCATTTAGAGAGTTGACTGTATGTCAAACAAAATTAAACCACCAAATATTACCATGACATCGACTTAGAGCTGGATGAGATTAAGTTAAAACATTCTTAACCTCTTAACGTCTTTAACATACACCCCCTGTATTCCAAGATTCGAGTATTACTGGGTATATTTACATGTAGGAAGCCAAGCACAAGCATGCTCCATATAATTTTACCCCATCAGTTTGACTTCAT
>OZ038000.1:14942761-14990261 GCA_964035705.1 Porites rus | reverse complement strand
TCCATTCATTTGTATATAACCTCACCATACTGATAAGAAAGCAAAAGTGTAAGCAAGGGATGTGGCATGCTACGATTTTAGTGTGTGCAAAAAGCTTTTTCAAAAAAGGCTCGTGCGTGCAATTGCTATACTCTGCATACTGGAGCGTGCGTGAAAATCATCACTTTAGCTTTCTCATGGGTGGTGATTTTCACATGTGGTCATGTATTTTGCTTGCTCTACCATCTCCAGGAAAAATGATGGACTTCTTATAGTCTAGTTTTCATCCTTCCTACAAAAGGCTTTTCCTTGGTACATATAGCTTGTTGGAAGTATCCAAAACTCACAACAAGATCTTTAAATCCCAAATAAATTTGTGGGGTAAACTCATTGGAGGCGAATTTTTCATGGAGTCAAACAAGAATACCATCCTCCTTCTTACGTAGAGAGAAGAGAAAGGAGGCGGCCTCGAGAAACACAAGATGGCATTGTCCGTAAAAAATAATTAAGCTTACTCATTCCTTAGCTTACCTTCCCCGGGATTATATTCCCATTGGCACTTTACAGAGAATTTTTTCCTTCCATCTTCACTTACTTCCACTAAATTTTTGTCCACAGCCATAGCATGACTATCTACATGCCGGTAAAACAACGTCGGGCAGTTAAATATAACATTACATTCCTTCCACTCGCACAGAAACGGCTCAGGGTTTTCGGGGATGAGATTACGACTCTGACCGTCCAAAGCACACGGCGCTAGTTTCATTTCTTGTTGCTTTTTAAAGCCTTCAAGCTTTATTCTTGTGTGAAAAACATGGAAGAAAACATGGCGGATCAGATCGCCAGCATCCATCGGCGAATCCCAGCCACATTCTCGCCAACTGCAAGCGAAGTTATCAGGGATCGTGTCTTCGGAGAAACCTCGATGATATTTTGGGAAAATTTCGATCAGATGGCTTTCAACGTGCTCTCTAAACTCAGGAAAATCAGAAGAAGCAAACTTCTCTTCGCAAGAGCCCCACTCACATTTAAGAAGCTCCATTATGGCCCACAAAAAGGGAAAAAGCCAAGCTAAACTCTTGACAGGAACGACTAACCACCGCGAAAGACCGCCAATCTATTTGTGAGCCGTTACTGTTTCTGGTCAGTAAATCACTCACGACAAGGCAGAGCTTCATATAAGAAAGTGAATTATGTACAGCTATGTAACCAAGCACGTCTGCATCCTCGCGCTTCTGCCAATCAACACAAATGTCGTTCGGTGCTGAATATTTCCTCTGTTGCGAACTAAATGGATTCAAGGGACAGATCAAGAAAACGTATCCTGAAATTATTAAATATTTAGGGATAATGATAAGAGGGTAGGTAATTTTGCATATTCATAAAGGATATGGAAAATTAAAGGGGCAGATTTTGGCGTCACGTAGGGCGCCTAGGTTGGAATGTCAATGTACAACAGGGGCCACTCAGGCGAATTTCAAGGCCCAAGCGCAAAGCACAAGACATGCAATGCAAGAGGAGGAAAAAGGGTAAAATAACGCCTGTAGACAGGTTATTGTTTGCTCTCTTCCACCCACACACTAACCTGTGAGCAAGCTCTCCGCTCTTGCTTACAGGACAGGAGGAAACGTCTATAGAATTTGAATTTCACCTTTAGTATTCCCTGTGGTATCCTGTGTACAGACGTCGCCTCCTCCCTCATGTTCTCCCGCCTTTTTCCCCCTGTTGCCAGAGCCCCCCACAGAGACCTTGCTCATGATGCAAGCACCAGATGTAAATATACAAGAATTTGCTGTTTGCTCTTACTATTGTGACTGAAATGGAGTCACTTGTGTGTCATCTGAGGTGTTGTGAACAAAAATTGCCTTAATTGAAATTACCAAAAAAGGGTGAAAATGGGAGCTGACTCAAACATCTAACCCTGTACCACTTGCAGAATTCAGGGGTTATTGCATTGTTAATTAAAAGAAGTAGAGAAAATGCAATATTATTCTTTTCTGCTTTGAAAGGTGGGTTGAGAGATGTGGTAGAATCACCATGATCTTGTTGATTTTAACTGCTTGTATCACCTGTCAGTCAGGTATCATACATCACCATCCTCTTTTAACCACCAGAATTGATGGGAAATTCCTGGAGATTTCTTCCCAAACACCATGGTTTGCCATTGTTAGTTCACTTGAATGCACAAATATTTATTGAGCACCAGAGGACGAGAGATGAGATTATACATCATGCATCATGTGGCATAAATCCGCCAGCATTCACCAGATGACTGTTTTGAAGAGAGTGGTCAATAACCTATAAATAACCTATAAATAAATAACCTATTTCTTATTTTTTTTTTATAAGTAATGGATACATTTGTACATATTGTATATAGTTCTCTCGAATTTCTCACTTGCTTTTACTGTACATAGTTTTTCTTAATTTTAATTAACTTATTAATTGATTTATTTTTTAAAAATTTATTTTAGTGTCCCCACTTAGTGGTTATATACCGCTATTACAGTTTTGACACTTTAATAAAGGTATCATCATCGTCATCATCGTCATCAGCATCACCTGTATTCAAGCATAATTTTTCTCTTCTCCCTCTTCATCCTATGTGCTTGCCCTTGTAGAAATTCAGTACATTTAAAGTATACTTTATATAGGTGATAAACACTTTAAAAAGTATACTTCATTTGTACTTAAAGTATACTTTAAGTATACTTACCAGAAGTATACTTTAAGTACACAACTTTTCGACACCTAAAAAGTATACTTAAAGTATACTTAAATGAAAGTATACTTGAAGTATACTTAATGGGAAGTATACTTCAAGTATACTTAAAATATACTTAAAGTATACTCAATGCAATATGTTTATCAATCACTGAGACACGTCAGACTGGGATCAATTATATTGTAAAATCATTTATTGATATAACAAAAAAAGCAATACAAATGTACTAAGAAAACATAAAAAAATATATAGCAAATCTTGTTGGAATAGGTTTCCACAACATAAAAATATACATTTTCTATTCTTATCAAAGGAACTCACTGCATTTGATTACCATAATATATTATTCTTCTTGATTTTAGTAAAATTTTCATTGGCAATGAGAACATTTCAAGGAAGGTGCATGTATATTAACAGGTTTCTTTCTGAACTTTCTTTAACTCACTTGTACTTAATAATTATTGCTTAGAACCATCACACAATATTCTTCTTAATTTTAGTAAATGTTTAATAGACAAGAATGATTAGATCTGTACTCTTTGGCCACAAAGTAAATTGTGCCATTACCTTATTAAAGAAATATGTCTCCCTATTACGTACAAAAACTGGAACGAAATGCGATCTAACGAAAACAAGACTTGGGTTTTATATTTTGAATTTACACTGCACATTAGGCGAAGTAAACAAGCTTTTACTTTGTAAACCTTAAGGCTCAACTCGTGTGTCATTTGCAAAGAAGAATCGATATATATTGAAACGACTGGAACCGATACATTTTTCACCCCAAAACTTACTTGTATCGTCAAAATTCAGTCATGGTGTACTTCTTTTGTTTTCTTTTCAAGTTCCACTCATATTGTGCTCGAATTGTGAAGATAAATTAAAGGCAATATTCCAAGCGTATAAATATCTTGAAGACACTCTCTGCAAAGCTCAACGAACGTTCCTTCGAAACTGTATCGCCCGCCAAAACCATATATGGAAGTTAGGTATGCTGTAAATGATTCATACATGACCGTATTAGGAAATCCACAAGATCCCGTATATTTTGCGACGGTACTGGAAGTCAGCGGTAATTCAACACCTTCATATATGCATTTCTTTCCTCGAACGTAAAGATGTCCGACGATGAGCAATGGTTTTGCTTCGAGTTCTCGTTCTATTTCTTAAGGTCCTCGTAAAAAAGGAGGTAAAACGACACGGGCCTTACAAAAATTCCACGAAAGACGTTAAAGAAATGACCAGAATGAAACTGTGCGACTTTGCCATTTCGCCCAGGGATCGGCGGATGATCTTCTTACGAAGGAAGTCGACTGAACAGCTAATGTGTGCCCTGTGTATCTAGAAACCTGTTATATACTTCACCACTCGGAAGAAATCTTTACATGATCTCAACTGTGTCCTTAATAGAAGAAAACTGATTTGATCTGAATAGTATTTTGAAGTTAAATTATACTTAAAACATACTTTTAGTATACTTTTGTCTTGTAGTGATTTCAAGATCCGGACAAACCTTCTTAGATCCTCAGATCAGAATGTGTCTTTAAGTTTCAAAGTATACTTAAAGTACACTTTTCTTTGCGAAACTATTTTTCACAAGCACTGAAGTTTGAAGAAGTATACTTAAAGTATACTTAAGTAGTTGAAGTATAAATGAAGTACATTTGCCAAATATACTTCATTTATACTTTTTTTCTGGAAGTACAAACGAGGTATACTTCAAATGTACTTTTTTTCTGAGAAGTACATATAAAGTATACTTGAAGTATACTTAAAGTATACTTAATTTCTACAAGGGTGCTCCCAAAAACCAGCCTGACTGCCCCCGATATTGGTAACATCTGCTATGCAGGCTGACCAATACATTTTAAGAAAACAAATTGAAAGAAGAATGTCAAATAAAGAAAGGAGAAAGCATTCAATGAGAATTAACATTATTTTTTGTCCTATAATAGCCCTTGTTTGGCAGTCTTTTTTGGAATGGTAGATCTTTTAAGGTCCAAATAAATTTTGAAACCTGCCCAAAAGGGTCTGCAAACAGGTAACTTTGCCCCTTTCATAGGAGATTCTCTCATATACCCATTTCCTTGAAATTCGCGGTCTCACTATCGTGGGGTCTCAGTGAGTGCAACAAAGCTGTTTGATTGCTATTAATCATGTGAAACATTCTTAACATAATGCTATTAGATGGCAAGATTTTGTTGTTACTGAAATAGATAGCCAAGGAAATCAGGTCAAGCTGATCCCAGGTGAAATTGTTTCTTCAATAAAAGATGAGCAAGATGATCAGTCATCCAGGAGCAAAACAAAACTTAAAAAAGAGAAGAGAGAGAAAGAGCAAGAAGAAAAAAGTTTGGATGACATGCCGTTTTTGAATAAGGTATGACATTATGCATAGTTGTAGTCCTTTTAGCTATGGTTCCCTGCATCCTTGCCCTTCTAGAAACTAACTGAGAGTTCAGCTAACTGATATAGTACTGTACAGCTCATATACATGTAATGCCAAGTAAAAGAACATTTTATTTATGAACCAATAAGGATGATTTATAAAGCTACAGCTAATTGAAAAATAAAGCATAAAGTAGCAAGCTATACTGTATTAGTAAAATCCAACTAGTGGTCTATTATCAATGCTGCATTCTGATTGGTTGAGCTACTAATAGGCTATATGTTATAGCCCACTAGTAGCGAAAAGTGCTAGATTTGTGGTGGCAAAAAAGGATTAAAGTTTTGCTTTAAGTTGTTTTGTCTCGATATTTTTTACCAATTAGTTGGATTTTACTAAAACAATTATTCCTCTCGCCCTCATGGCCTTTGAGTCAATAGCCCATTCGGGCTCAAGGAATAATTGTTAAGTATACCTGCCGATTCACATGCATTATGCATGTGTCACATGCCTGTGGATCAAAAACATCACTCACTGCATACAGGACAATTTCACTTGCATGACTTATAACTCTGAGCTACTTGTTCAGTGACTATTGACATGAAAAATTGAATTCATTTCTACCCAAAATAGTCCAGTGAATGGCACTAAATATCACATTTGAGTCCTTAGTAATAAGCCAAGATCTCATGATATCTCACCTCCTTAAACTCGCCAAGACATGTGTGATCTCACTGAGATGGCATCAAGATTTGGCCTTTTGCGCTGCTACAAATGGCCACCTTCTGAAAATGTCAGAATGTCTTCAGAACTGCTGAAAAGTTGTCAGATTTTTCAGAAATTTGGTTAAATATCGGTGTAAAAGTTAGACACATTTGAATTAGGAGGAGAAGGCAGGACTCTGCGTGTACAATAGAAGTATCCCCCACTTCCACACACCCCAACCAAAGGGGATATTAGTTCATCACCTTGTTACCCCTTACAGTATGTCAGCATCAGAAGTTAACCATTCAATATACTGGTACACACAGGTAAAAGAACTAGCAGATCCCAACCTTCAGCTAAAAGGTTGGGTCCTACTCATGCAGACCTTGTGTTAAGTTGAGGTATCAGGTCTCAGAAAATTCCAACTTTTTGCTCAGCATTAAGCCTTTTTTTGGTTTAAAAATGATGGGGTCTGTTCTCCTAGGTGAAGATCTGTCACAGAATAATCAGGCATTGTAAAGCAAAGTGCTAAAATGAATGCAAAGACATTGTCAGTGGTATCCCTAAACCATTATCCTGGTCTATGGGTATCAAAAAATTATCACGTCTCCTCTTAAAGGGGGTAGTAGGGGGATACTAGGAACTTGAATAGTGCAAGGATGGTAGCTACAAAATGTAAATTGTTGCTCATGAATGGCTTCAGAAGCTATTCCCTACATTGCAACATTAGAACAAGTTTTTTTATTCTGACAGCTTTTACAGCTCGATCTACTACATGTAACTTTGAGTCTCATTATCAGTGGCTATGTTCAATTCTTTTAAGATCAATATTACTAATGTCTTGTAAACATTTCAGATGTTAGACTCATTTGAAGAGTTGAAAGATATGGCTCTGAAGAACTTGGAGAAATGCCTGAGCAATGAAAAAATGAATGAACTCTCAGAGTTCGCTATGTTTGTTGAAACCAATAGAGATAGCGGAAAGAGGATTTCTCTTGGTAAGTTGGTGGACCCCAGAGGGTATGCACATATTATAATATTATTAATTACAGTGACATCAGGGAGGTGCAAATGAGACCAACTTGTTATACTACCCACCCCCCCACCTCCCCCCGCAAAAAATTAAAAAGTTCAGTGGCCTAAAATCTTAGCCAAGAAAAGGCCTTTAATGAATATATATAAACTGCTTTTTTGAAAGAGGGGGCATAAGGATTTGTGCAGTAACTTTTATTTCAAAGACGGGTGTTGCGGTTTTTGAAATTTTATTTTGTGTTAAGTGGTGAAAAATCTGTTGTTCTGTTATGGTGTTCTGCTTCTATTTGTAGTAAAGTGCAGTTTCGCAAATCTACAAGTCCCTACAAGGTTTCTCGAGTTGCACAGTAATTTTAGGTGCGGTTTTTTCACTCTTTTGAACTTTGCTGCATATGGTTTTTGGACCCCCCTTATGCCCCCTCTTTAAACGAGAGGTACATGTAGTTTATGTCCCTCTGTCAATGAAACTGATACAACGTTATTGTTTGACATTGATATTAATTTATAAGTAAAAATGAGAACCCCCTGGGTAAGCTTATTGTCAAAATTAATGTTGATCAGGAATAATATTGTTATAAAGTTAGTTTCAGTAATCTCACATAGATTTCATGTCTTTGTAGGCTCTGTACCCTCAAAGGAGCTGCGCACAGGTCTTCACAGGAATATCCGTTTAGCTTTTCCTCATCTTCTTACTGAGACCACAAAATCAGATCAGGAGGTAAATTAAAAGTAAGCTCTCCAAGCTTCTTTGCTCTTGATGTCCTTTTCTCCCAAGTAAGGCACCCTTTTCATTATCCTCCCAGTTCACTTTGTCCTTCATTTTTCAGGGACAACCTCCTCTAATACTTGTTGGTTATGATAAAGTATATTGGGAATTCAGCAACTTACTTAATGACAGGGATCAAGTAGACAGGTAGTGGTTATTAATTTTGAGCATACATGTATATTCATCATTATTCCAAGAATATGCATCAGAGCTGTGCTCTAGCAGAGCCCAGTGGCCCCTGGTGCATAACTTTTACCCTTGGGTGACTAGAAAATCTCAGATTTATCATACAAATCATATGCTGGGCACCCTAGATTTTACAGTTTCAGAGCACTGGGCTCCCTTCAATTTTCCTTCGAGCACAGCCTTGTGCATACTGTAAACCTAGATAACATTTGTTAATGAGAGTTATCATAATGGTGGCTATGGTTATGATTGATAATGATAATACCATGAACAATTAGAATGCCTTTTTTCCATCACTGCCAGACAGTTTACTCTCGACTGATTACCATAAACATCATTGTTGTCAATGGCCATGACTATTAAACATCACCGTGTGCAGACATAAGTCTTTATTACCTTTTTTGCAGTCATTTAATATGCAACCATTTTTGTTACAAATACCACTACCTTTTTTCATCACCACCATAAGGAACAAAGCTGTGAATGGCTTGCCTATTTACGGTCATTATCATTATCACCATCATCAACTTATGTCAATCTATCATTGTCATTCCTGCTGTTATTGTGATTATGGCAACCACCATTGTCATCATCATCATCAAACTGTCCATTGTTAGACTGTAGTGATTATTGTTAACACAACTAACTTGGCATTTTCTTTTAATTTTGATGATGCAGGTTATTGTGCTTTGCCCACTGGGAAAATAGAAAGGTACCTTCTACACTCAGTATCGATGTCAGCAGTGCAGATAAACAACAACGAACTAAGGTTAGGCAATTTTTTTCTTTTTAGTTTGTTAGTGTGTCTGTTCATTTAACTTTCATGAATGAAAAAGGATAGTCCATCTTGCTGGGGGATCAATTATGTTATTTAAGTTGATTTGAATGTACATTTTAACAGTCTGGCAAAAGTCCTCCAAACAGTGTAATGTACATTATCCCAGAAAAGCCCTGCTGGGAGTGGATAATATACAGGAAGGTTGTGAGAAAAAGGAAATGATCAACAAGTGTAATAGGTCTTGATTATTGAACAAGTTTTCTCCGCCAGTACAATTGGAAAGGTATGGAGTTCGGGCAATGTGTATGCTGATATTTAAGGATCATAAACATTGACCTTCAGTACTAATATAACTCCCAGTAGCGGCCATTATATCAATCTTCTCCAAACAAAAAAATTTATTATTGAACAATCATGAGAAAATTTTATGAGAATTAATAAAACTTTCACCAAGGGAAATTACTTTGATCGTTTATCAGATTCTCTCAAATGATTCTCTAAATTAAAGATTTTTATTCTTTTCTTTTTCTTTGCTTTTTACTTATTATCTGTAACAAATTATCTGATTTGTAATAGAATTAATAAGGCACGCCTTAACTGGTGTATTTTTGCTAACTGCTTGCCAAGAAATTGTACTTGCAATATAATGATAATAAGTGTCTTGTCTTGTGTTGTCTTCTCTAAAGAAAATAATGTACAGGGCTTTGCAGATCAATGTGGAGAATTTGTATACGGTGGATATTGGGGCTAATGATGAACAGCTGTAGTATTTTGTTTGTTTTCAGATTCATAGGCTTTTAGCAAAGCACTTTGGATCATTTCTTGAAAGTAAGACATTTAATAACCTGGATGATAAAATAGCAGGGAATGTTGGCAAGAGTTATATTCAGATAAGGATGAGGACTAAAGGAGCTAAATCCCCATGCCAACAGAAAAGCACACATGACCAAAGGTATTGAAAAATGTAGAAAAATGTGTGTGTATAGGTGTGTTAGTTTAGTGATCAACTTATAGGGACGTCCGGTGTACATTTGCAGATCGCAATCAGAGTGTTACTTCTACCCAGACTCACACCCAACCATATGGTGAGAGCCTGCGAGCAAGCTCTCCGGGGTTCTTTGGCGGTGGGGTGGGAAAAGGAAGGTGGAGCTTGCAACTAACCATAACCAACTATGTAGACCTCTGGAGTTTGAATTCATTCCACCTCCAATTCACCTGTGGCTCTCTGTTGATTGAGCTTTCAGATTTCTGCCAATCAGTGCAAAGCGGAAATGAGCGCAAATGTATGCAAACATTGAAAACACGTGCCTAGGATAATGACATCATTACTAATGTTATCTCCGCCAATCAGCATTTCATTGACTTTTTCAATGCAGATATTCAAATTCCAGAGACATAGTTGCAAGCCTACCTTCCTTTTCATGCCCCACTGCCAGAGGGCCCCAAAGAGCTTGCTCACAGTTTAGATGGTGACTTTGATTCAATTTTTAGAGTGAAGAGAGTTTTGCAATATTAGGGAAAGGTAGTGCAAAAATGACCTTTGGGTACATGACAGATTTTGTTCCAACATGCAGCTCACTAAGGATTAAGCTTTGCTTTCTCTTGTTTTATTAAAAGTGCAGTGTATAATATATTATTAATGCACCTGAGACAATTTCTTCAGGATCAGTCCCGTTCTTCCTTTTATTGTGGTTTGTCCAGACAGATTGATCCTGAATACACTGGATTTGTGCTGTGTAAAAGAAATATGGTGAGTTTGTTATTCCAGATTGTGATCATTGGTATTGATTCTATTGATCGATGGGGTTGCATTATTCATATTCTTGCTTCCATTGTACAACCAAGTGCAGAGGCAGATCCAGAAAATTCAGGAGTGGGTGGGAAGGGGGGATGGGGGATTCGGGGCATGTGCCAGCTATATAGATTCTATTTGTTTTACAGAGTATTCTTTAAAATAATATAGTGCAAAATTCCACAGAAAAAGGGGTGGCCACGGTTCCTTTAGCCAATCCCTAACTCCACCCCTAAAGTGCAGCCTTGGTGTCGATGTGGGTAGGGTTACATTTTCTTAGAGGTGGTTGGCCCCTTGCTGAAATTTTAAACCATTTTTAAACAAACTACATGAATATACTTTTAAAAAGTTAATTATATGGCCATGCAGTTCGTATGGCATTATGTTTGCTCCAAAATGCAAATTATCTACTTGTACAATACAGTGATTATAACTATTAATAGTTTGAATTTTATTATTTCCACCAATGTCCTTTCTAAATTTCAGTCTGTTTTCTTGTTTATCGATCCAGGAGACCCTGGAATCTATTCAGCGTTTGTCAGCATGTTTAAACATTCAACCATCAGCCTTCAGTTATGCTGGTATTAAGGACAAGAAAGCAATTACTACACAGTACATGGTGGTCAGAGGTGTCACCCCTGAACAGTAAGTACTAAACGTTATTCCTTCCCTGAGAGACTCCACCTGAACCTCTTTTTACAGAGTTCAATCTAGAAATTAGTCAAAGTGGGTCATATGTCCCACATGGCATTTTAAATTGGGTCATTTCAAAAATGGTCTGGGTCAAACTATGATATTGAAACATCGACATCATCCACACAGAATGTTACCTGTTGAGCTTGAGGCTTTTGGGTCCTAAAGTTCTGGAGTTGACTTATCAAACTGACTTCTCCAGCTTTGCCATCCTTATTCAGCCCAAAAAATGAAAATAAATGCATAAAAAATGAACTTAACTTTTGTTGTCATTTCATAAGGAAAAAAAAACAAAAGAACAAAGTTAACAAGCGAAGCATGAATCAGTATAAATTTGGCAAAGAAAGACCAAGCAACGTATGCATTATGTCGAAATGTAGGCTCCAGTGTCTCTCAGAATTGCGTGGAACACCTGAGACAAAAACTACTCATAAGGACCTGGTCTGAAATGACAGTTGTTTTTACACGCTCACATATTTTTTTAAAATTTACCTTATTATTCCCTGCTGCTTTGGAAGTACTTTTTATGAGATAACTTTTTTTTGCATCATTATGCCTCCACGATAATTTCATTTTGCATCAGAGTAGAACATACTAAGTCAATGACACAGAAACATGGCCTAGATTGAACACTGGTTTTATATTTTAATATAATTTGCTGTT
The DNA here is from genome assembly GCA_964035705.1 of Porites rus. NCBI lineage: Eukaryota > Metazoa > Cnidaria > Anthozoa > Scleractinia > Poritidae > Porites > Porites rus. The sequence goes on along the minus strand of OZ038000.1, from coordinate 14,978,556 downwards.
GTATAACACCCTTTGATAATATTATTAGTTTTCCAGATAATAATTTAGTATTATAGGATAGACTGTGAACTGTCCCTTTACTATTTGTGCTGAAAAATGTTAAATCATCAGCAACAATATTTGTAATATTTATTAACTAGGATGATACTATAGCAAGGGTAATCTGGGGGCTGGACAAGACATCTCTAGATGGTAGGGGTGTGGACCAGGGGTTGTGGAATCGCCTCCTCCCACCAGATTATGCCCATGACATATCCATCCATCAGGCTCACAATCCAAAATTCCTAGCCAGTCTCCAGCTGGATTTGTTCCTCAGTCATCCCTAGTTCTCCTCCTTGACCTTACTTGTAAATCTAGCCAATGAGTTAAATTCTCCTACTAGTCAAGGATTTTAATCCTTCATTGTTCTACAGTGGAACCTCGATATAACGAAGTGCCAAGGGACTGGCAAAATCTGTTCTCTATTGTGAGGTTTCCTTATATCAAAGTACTTTCACATTATAATGTATTTTCCTATAAATCGTCCATTATACTGAGGACTTTGTTATTTAGAGGTTTGTTGTATCAAGGTTCCACTGTATATGCCATTGGAATATTTTTTTTTTCTTTCAAATTTTTCAGGAGGCCAGTGCCTCCACTATAAACAAGAAATTGGTCTTAACTTTTTACTATTGAAGGCATAGTTGTTTCCACTTATACTGAGTCATGAGGTAAGACAGGGATATGACGTCGCCATAGGAGTGAGGTTGGCCTTTAATGCTCCCTTAAATATTGTTACAGGATGTGTGCTGTTGAAGGCCACCCCTCCCTAGAAGGGATAGAATTTGGTACCTACAGGAGAGGTGTGAGGACACCTCTCAGGATGGGTGCACTAAGTGGGAATCATTTTCAAGTTGTCATCAGAAATATGGAATGTAAAGAGAGGTAGGAATTGAGCTAACATTACTCTACAATGTGAACTTATGAAAACAATATTTTTAACTAATGCTTATGTTCTACTTCCTTGTTTATTTATTTGTTTTATTTGTTTGTTTTTATGTTTAAACTTTGTATTTTCAGTTTTGGGACTTTGATCATTATTTGGATTTTGTCCTACTTTATTGGTTTCTTAAGTACCTTTTAGGAGCAATAAAAACAATATTATTATTTTTCTCTATATTATTACAGCCATGAAGATAACCTTGAAAAATGCAACAAAAACATTGAGGTTTGTGGCAGCAAAGGAGCAGGTTTTCAGTTTTAGGGCAGTTAGTTTTTTTTCGTTATTTTTATTTATTTATTTATTTATTTTTATTTTTTCAGACAGGAGGGTGTTAATGATTATTTTCACTTTTTTTACTTGTATCCTAAAATACTGTGTATGTTGCAGGTAAAATCGTTTTTCAGGTTAAATCAGGCTTTCCTTTGCCTCAAATTAATGATTATGGCTAGGAAATAATGGAAATTCTGAATCAAACTAGGTTGAGTAAACCTGAGCACGGATTTTATCTAAATCTATTTTTTTGCAGAATGCAATTTCTCCTCTGTCCCATCTTGGATTCTTAAACTACTTTGGACCTCAAAGGTTTGGTTTGGATGACAAAGAGGTGAATGCTTGTGACATTGGACTGGCCATGCTTCAGGGAGATATGGTAGGCTGTTGTATTGAAAATAGACAGGGGCGTACCCATAGGAGGGCTCAAGGAGCTTCCAGAATCCTCTTTTCCCTTTTTGTACAAATTATGGCAATTTTAAAGAGCTTTAGATTTGAGGACGACAACGAGTACGTGTACGGGATTTAACTTAAAGTTTTTGCGCGTGTTCTAAAAAAAATTCGGTTATTTATACTGAAGAAGGTTAAGCCCTCTCCCGATAGCAAAATGATAAAACTTCTTACATTTGATAACTTGTTCTCGCCACTACGACATTCTCGCTAAAACTTGTAGTAGAATGACGAAGGCTATCACGTTTTCCCGCCAAAATGACGCTGGTTCACGCGTGAGCAATACTCACTATTGAGAAAATCTCGTACTCGTAGTCATCCTCGTCTCAGAATCTTAAGCTCTCCAAGGAACTGTCAGATATGAATGAAAATGCTGTTGTGGCTAATTTTAAGACTATTCAACAAGAGCCTATTTTTGACCACTAACAAATGAGCCTGCAATATACCTACGACACTACGGTGCCCTCCCTTTTCAGGCATTTTCAACCCCCCGTTGCAAAAAGGCTAGTTAAAGAGTCTATTCAGGGAGTGGAGGGGGTGGGGGAGCGTGGAGACGTCCACGTAAGACAAGAACCGGAAGTAGAATAAGTACATATTTGTAAAAGAGCGATAAAGGTTCGGTTGGATCGAATCGACACGTAGGACGATCAAACTCAACCTATTTTTGAAATGACTCCTGGGTTCAAACCTTTCACATACCACGTCATGTTTCCGCAATTTCACCTGGACCAAACCGTTCCCTACTTTTTGACCAAAGTTTCCGGATTTTTTTGCTGTATGGAAAGCAGCCAATGGTAGCTTTTCCTCTCTTGAAGGCAGCCTTATAATCTGGTGTGACAATAATGCCCAGTGACGGACAGTTTATCCTAGTTTTTCTTTATGGCACGCCTCTATTATGGGTGTCATTGCCTTATGTGCCAACCAAACCTAATGAGTAAATCGTGTGTTTTGTCATCATGCAGATCAAGGCGGTCAAGTTGCTTTTGACTCCATCGGATCATAGTCCGGACCATCCCGTTAATATTGCTAAAAGGTACTTTGTAATTCGTCCCTTTATTGGGCTCTAAGTTTTTCAGTGTTTCGGACAGAATTTTTTAACGTGCGTGCGACAGGTTACCCTACCATTTCTATTATTTTCGAATGCGTTACTGGAAGCAGTAACTCTTTGAACCCTGTGTGCGAGGCAATTAAAACTAACAGCTATCCTTTGAACTGGCGATGAATATTCAAGAATAAATCTGAAAAAAAAAATTGATATCACGGCGGAGTATTCTGCAGTGTTGGTTATCGGTTAGCTGCGTCGCAGACACTCTAGGTCGGTTATTTAAACAAATTCAAATTTAGGTAGCCTGTGTACAGCCCCCTCCCTCTCCCCTCCCCTGATTTTTCCTGAGGGTAGGGGCAGTCTGTACACAGGCTAAATTTAGGCGGCGGTTTAGCAAATCTTTGGACCTCCAGATATCTTCCTTAGTGGGTTATTTTAAGAATGAAATGAGTGCTTTTCCAGCCTACTCCTGCTTTCCTGAAACTTTTCACGATGAATGGTGTTAAGATAAAAGCGTTAGGCAAACTGAATATGGCCCAGAACGCGCTTTTGTAAAACACGGGCTGAACTCCGTTGAAATAACTGGCCCTCTGAGTCTAAACTATGCGTGGGCCGGCTGCATTTCAGGCTAGCTATTGTTCTCTTCTTTCAATATCCTTCTCCGTCTCTCATTCTTCCTCTTTCTTCATTTTCCTGCTCTCCATATTTGTTCATTCATTCGGTTTTGTTTTTCGTCGCAGATATTACTGTGAGACGGGTGACGTGCAAGGTACTCTGGGTAAAATGCCTGGTTACAAAGTCCGCGAAACATTAGTCCTCAAAGCTCTGCACAGACATGGCACTGACATGGTGTGTATGGAAGAGGAAACACTATTTTGAGTCTTGTAACTCTGTATTTCTCCCTAATCAAAATCAAAAAGGGTGCCTTTTTTTGTAAGAAATGGTATATAAAAGGGTAAGGGATTGGACCTCAGGGTGAAGCTGCTCCGTATAAAACTTTGTTAAGTAGCCCCCCCGGGCTTAGCCGCTGCCGTTAGGAATTTCGTTCAAAGGTACTTACTTTTGTACCATTATACATAGTTTCTTTCGCTTTAAAAATCGAGGAACATGACGAGGGATCTTTTGTTCTTTCCATTAGGATGGCTGTCGGAAGGCGTTGTTGAACGTTCCATATCCTATGCGATTATTGTACGTTCATAGCTATTGCAGTCTCATCTGGAATTACATGGCCTCCTACAGAATACAACGGTATGGACGGTCAGCAGTGGTCGAAGGAGATTTAGTCGTAGATAAGGCAGCAACTGCGCATGGACTTGATAGGCAAACCGCTGACGGCAGCCATGATTGTACTTTGACAGATGACAGTGGTGCCTTGACCCGGGATCACGTGAAATGTATAGCGAATCACGAACAAGAAGTATATCGCTTAAGAGACATTGTTCTTCCTCTTCCAGGATATAATGTTCAGTATCCTGCAAATGACGTGGGAGAAAAGTAAGTTTTCTCGCCTGTCTTCCCAGCACCCTGGGAATTCCATGTGTTGTATATCCTAGTGTTCCCAAAGAAAGACGCAAATAATTTGCAAAGGAATTTTTACTGATTAAGATATACGTTTCTTTCCTTCGCGCCCACACTTTAAAAATACTTTATTGTCAGAGCTGCATTTTTTTTCAGCGCACTTTATATGTGTAAATGAGGTTTGCGAGTTTTAAAGTTTCAATTTCGCGTAGCGTGTTGTAGTATTACCACACCGGAAAAATAAAGCATTGCGAAAATTTAAAGGAAAGATGAGTTGTGGGGTTTGGTTGCTGGCAATGTACGGGTTTTTGGACATCGTTTATTTTGAATTTTTTATTTATTTATTTATCTATTTTTTTTTTAATTGTCTTATTGTTTTTATTATTATCTTTTTTTTTTCACATTTGTTTCCTTAAAAAAGCCCTTTGCCATGCGTGTTTTATTGAACTTTTAACCATGAGGACATTTGGTGAAAGCTACCATAGAGACTATTTGTTTCCTTATTGATTTTAGTTACAAGAAAAGGCTGGAATCGGATGGATTAACCACAAAAAATTTCAGGTTAGTTTCCTCGCCTAACTTAAACACCATATTGATTATATAACAAGCTGTATATATAAATAGGTGGAATTTGGGTAAGTTGTAGTCCTATTTTTTGGGTACAGTGGCTGACGGTTTGAAAACCTATCAGCACTAAGTGGTATTAAACTGTGGTTGTTAACTTGAATGATTGTTTGATTGATTGATTGATTGATTGATTGATTGATTGTTGGATTGATTGATTTTGTTTGATCGATTGATTGATTGATTGATTGATTGATTGATTGATTGATTGATCGATTGATTGATTGATTGATTGATTGATCGAGTGATTGATTGATTGATGGATGGATTGATTGATTTCTTTGGTCGTGTGTCAGTTAAGCCGTGACTTTTGATCCATTTTGATCTTTGCCGCTGTGTTTTTAGTCAATTTTGTCGGTTTTCGTTTATTTACTTATATTCGCCAATTTTTAACATGGCCATTGTAGGCGCGTTAGAGTCCTTTTACCCCTATGAGAGATCGACCACAGTATCGAGGTTACGTCCTCTACTCCTTTCGTATAACGTCCTCTTCCAATTGGTAGGACATGATGAAGGAGATAAGGCCAAGCTTTAACGTCACCTTCCAATAACGCGATCATCTGAACTGAGCCAAGGGTTGTTTACCATTTACATGGACAAACCGGACGGTTCACGGTTTGAGCAGATGGTAATTCAATATTCACCATTTGTACAGATCAGTTCCATTAACCGAAAAACGGCCGCGAAAGTCTGAAACTGGTTTTTAAGACGGGCTTTGAAGAAATGGAACACGAATTTCCGGTTGGAACATTCCGACAGAAAAATCAGGAGTACCTTTTTAGACGTTCCGTTGCTCCCGGAAATTTGCTTCTAAAACGACCCGATAAGTCAAGTTCCATTTACCGTTTCCAACCGGATTTTCCGGAAGCTTTTTGCAAATGGTAAACATCCAAGATGTTAGACCACAACCAGGATGATATCTATTCTTGCCAGTTTTTTAAAGATCCCGGTTGTTGGTCCTGCCGGGGTCAGTTTGAGCTCGGCACACCGGCGCTCTCTCAAAGGAGCTAACCAGGCGGCGGTAAGCTCAGTCAGTCTAATATTTGTTATGCTTGTGCTCCCCAAGATGGAATTGATAGGTAGCTGATGGCTGGAGGCATTAGTCTGAGTAGAACGTTTAAATTTTAGCATATGCTCAAGACAGAAAATACAGTTATTTTTATTGCTTTCTTATCTTATAGACTGCGGAGCCTTGGCATGAACGTGCCTGGTGCCTACAGAAAACTTGTAGCGTTCCCAAGAGACTTGTCTTGGACGTTCATAAACAAAACCAGCGCGGAAACTGGAGCATCCGTCAACAAGTGTACATCGCCAACAAGCTCGAATTTTGATGGCGAAGACGTGAAAAGACCGAGGCTCATTACAGATGATTATTGTAGAAAGGGAGACAGAGAAGAAGAGCTTTCCATTTCTGGTAACTGCTGTAATGATGTTAAAATTTCGTTTTTCCTAGAGCCATCGTGTTATGCTACGTCATGTCTCAGAGAACTTATGAAGAATTAAAGTGTTCAAATTAATAATTTTTTTATTATCGTTATTAGGATGATTTTCTTCTCAGGTGGAGTAAACTTTTCCTTCATTTAAACCGCCATGAAGGCGGCATAGATCCTAACGTAAGAGCCAATAGAGACCTTTAGATGCGAGGACGAGAACGGCTACGAGTGCGAGATTTGACTGAAAGTTTTTGCGCGTATTTTCAAAAATAGACTCTCCGGAAAGCTTCATTGTACTTTTGATTCACCCGAAAAGTTAGCACTGTTATCTTGACATAACATTCCCGCTAAACCTCGTAGTAGAATGAAGACGACTATCAAGTTTTCCCGCGAAAATGACGCTGGTTCACGTGCACGCACTGCAGTAGTGGTGTGAAAATCTCGTACTCGTAGCCGTCCTTGTCTTAGAATGTAAAGGTTCCTAATGCCTGAAGTTCTTCCTCGTCATCACGGCAGTCTTGCGTCTAACATCAGTTCTTTGCATTGCAACTGCGGCTCTGCCCTCAAATGGCGTGCATTTCGTACGTGTGATGGTGAGGGTCATTGCGCAAATGTCAGTACGTTCTCCCAATCTCGTTCTGTGCCCCCTCCATTCTTCCCCTACGAGCCTCTTCTAGGCGTTCAGAAAGTGGTGAGTGGCGCGTTTTTTGTTTTGTTTTTTCTATTCGCCTCCCTTACTATTTGAAGGGCTGGAACAGGCTCTCCCCCTTCTACCTATATAGAGAAGAATAGGCGAGTAGAACAAAAGATGGGAGAGATTAAAGGTTTTTTTTTAACTTTATTCAGTTTTTTCAAAAAATTTTTCTAATCCTTTGTTATGCTAATTCCATCTTTACACAGTTCCTGGTGCCTGAAACAGGAGGGCATTTTGCATGCGCATGCGTGAATCCGCTGAACGACAATAGCGTGGGCGCATCAAATCTGATGGCGGGAAATCGAAAACTCGCGCGTAAAATTACAGTCCTTTTAAAAGCCATTTCGTTGGTGCTTTGAAACCGTACTTTCCTACAAAAAATATTCGCCATGACAAAAATCGGACGTTTTCTACGCGGGTTTTCACTCGTAGATTTTTCAGCAGTAGGTTTTCTTGGCCTTTTAAAGACTTTCAAGACTCAACGCCAAAAAGTCATGTTCCTGTATTAGTCTGATTTTCACTGGCAAAGCAATGCATTTCTATGGTTTGATTTCCAAACTCGTGGTTTTACTTATCAGGGAGAAAATGCATCGTAGCAATGTTCAGCTGCTTTAAGACAAAAAGCGAAACAAAAAATTGCCACGCGAGGTTTATTTTATTAGCGCGATGTCTCATGTTAAACTGATCGGGGAGACACGCGTTTATATTTGCCACAAAAACATGAAATCTATGGGGTTATACAGTTTTTCGAAAGTCTTCGCCGAAAAATTTATAAAAATATTCTATAGGAAATGAAGAATGGATTGAGTTTGAGACAGCAACAATTACAAGTGATTATATAGTACATAATCATTTGAGCATTTCATAAGCTCAGTTGCAGACAAAACGAATGCACATACTCCGAAAAAACGAACAGTACTTTTATTTTTCTTTCACTCTAAAAGATACAGAGATTTTCCTAAGCTACTATTTTGAAGCGACTCTTGAGTAACAGCTCCTGCGTTCCACAATCGATTTCTTGTTATTAATTTAAATTTGATGAAAGTAGTGATCCATTCAAAACAAAGAATGGCCATCATTCCATAAATCTGACGATGTTGTTCACTTTCAAAGCCTGTTTAAACATAAGACAGGAAGTTTGTTAAAGGGGTGCAAATAATGCTGTTTTCTCAGAAAATAAATACTTCTGCTAAAGGACCCAAATGAGCTGGGATGCGACAACAAACATGACACAAATGGATGGATAAATTTGTCTGTTATTAAGCTCTGTTGAGAGCTTTTTACTGTATCCAGATGAACCCCTTATGTAAGTTGTACATCATGGAAGAATTATCAAGCAGAAACTGATGGATTAAACAAGAATGTGGTTCAATACAGAGGAGAAGCTGGTCTCAGTGAACATCCTTCGTGAATGAAATGTCTCACAAATTAGCATATCAACAAATGTAGTATCCACAAAATGGTATCATTTAGGAATAAATGCAATTTTTTTGCAGCAGAAGCCAGGATTTATTTAAAAGGTGTATTGATAACGTTTCATTTCATGCTATTTTGGGGTTGGGGAGTTAGGCTAGATTTTCTTTAAAACGCCAAAATGTTATATTTATTTGCATAATGAAATGTAAACAAACAGTGTATCATCAAAATAAGGTGGAAAAAATCAGAATTCAAACCGATTGCTGTAATTTTTTTTCCTTTGTATACGTAAATGATAGAATATTCGTATTTTCAAAACACAATCTTACTGGCATCATTATATTGATTTAAATTTATAGTTGAAGTGCGTGTATTTTATTTCTCAACGAAGACGTACCGGAGAAGAAAGCTAAAATTACTGCAGAAGGCGATTTTTCAGAGCCTTCAACAAAGCGCCATTCATTCGCGGAAGTATTCTTAGTTTCATTAATCATTAAGTTAATCTGGGGAGAAAGGCAAGATTTCGAGATAAACAAGCCGGAGAAAGGGGGAAAAACAGTTTCACGGCAGAATGGACACTTAATTAACCACTGTATTCCTGAAACGATTAAGTTCGATTTTGGAGTTATACCATTGAGAAGAATTAAGTATCTATAGGATAATTGTTTAACGAAAAACTATCATACTGACCTTTTCCTCCTGCTCAAAAAATGTTCGCGAAATGTTAGGTGATAAGAACATTCAGCCGCCATCTTGTCTTCGATGTACTGTTTTACGAAAGGAAAGACTGTCCTCGCAAGGGCGACAGCGAAGGTACAATAAACTCACTTTCATCGTAGAAATACCTCGATACCTTAAAGAACATGTTTGTGGAACGTAGCACCCAATACACGTCAATCAGCTCCAGAAAACAGCCTGCAAATGCTGGTACTGAATGTAAACAATTCATAGAAAATGCCTCTGTGGTCGCTCTGTGGCACTTCAACAGCCCATATTGACGCATGCGCATACAAAATGCCCTCCTGTTGGTGCCTTATAAAATATTCAAGTTCCATAATATATTCTAGACAAAAACGCCCCAAAAAAACCTTTAAAATGAGAATAATTTAAACTTTTAAACAAGGAACAACGTTCTCTTCGAAAGAGTTTTTAAAACTCTTTGCTAAGAGATGATTTCACATCATACAGCGATCGCGCGAATAACAGTCACAACGTTTGACTGTTCTTCCTATTACAAAAATCGATATTTGTACAAAAATGTTAATATTACTTTTTATTTTGAACAGCTACGAGTGAATTCACCTACAGCATTTACGGGTATAGGCGTCGTATTTTCTCGCTGGACTTGTTCGTTGTTTTAGAGGTTATAAAGCAAAACGATCCAACGAACAACTGGACGGTAATACACGTTTTTGCAAATGACTTCACCTTTCATAAACCGTATGCTAGAATCCACAAGCGAACTGTTTACGTTTAATGCGTTTTAAAAAGTCACGCGATGGTAAACCTCTCCATCAATTAAAATATTAAAATTTTACCTTTTGCATATCAAAAAAATAAATATAACCTCGCTTTGGCTTTGGAAGTTGTGGCACCACCATATCGTCGTTGCTGCAGCTTTTACGAAGTCAAATTGTTAAAAACACATAATACTACAAAATGTGCATCTTCCCTACTCGTGTCTGTTGCGCAATTTATTTAGCATTTATCCTTCAGAAAGATTGCACAGTCTTCTATCCTCTATGAAAGAACTTCCACATTCCCCGTTGCTGCTCGTTTTACAGCTTCCCAGCCAGAATTAATGAGAAGGCAGCTGCTACCAAAGTAGTGAAAAACCCTCCGTTTAGTTGCAATCCCGCATCGATGCCCGGAAGGGCTGCTTTGTTGCACTTGTCTCCAGTACAACAGAACGTACACACCCAGTACTCGTCTGATCCAACGGTGTGTTTTCTGTCGTAGCATCTGTTTGAACAGCCAAACTTCCTAATGTATCCATCGGTCGAGCAGCCTCTTACAATGTATGGTTTATCGTAGTTGGGTTCATCGCCTCTTCCCAACATGACAAAATAGGAGCATTTCTCACTGCAGTATCGAATCCTCGGGCTGTCCTTGCATTCATCTGTTCCAATAGCTTTATCTATGGTGCATGATAGGCACTGCTGGCCTTGAGGAGCCGCAGTTGATAGAGCTAACAACGCCAGCACCAGAAACACAAGTTTTAGAAAATCCATCTTTTCGATTTATGCTGTTTGTTTTCTGTCAAATGTAAAGTTAGATTTTGAAGCTCACTCGCAAAAAAACGGCTTTTATAACCAGCGCACTTCCGTAATTATTTCCCAAGTTGACGTATTAAAGGCCAAGAGCTGAACTGAGAAATCGCACGCTTTTGTCAAGTTGCGCAAATATGTCACGCATTGTGGGGGCGAGTGTAACGTAGGTCACGTATTGCGGTCACGTACATTCAGCCATTAGAGAAAAAAGCCGGTTTGCACATACAATCAACACTCTCCCGATCTATGGACACCTTTGGGACTGACAGTATGTGTCCGTCTTAGAAAGATGTCAGTCTCATAAAGAGTCATCTAAAAGGAGCAAATTATTACGGTAAGGACCAACTCTACCTGACCGTATTAATAGTGAGGTGTCCGTTATTATCATTATCATTATCATTATTATCATTATTATCACCAGGAGCCCATGAGTAGTCATGGGCTCCTGTTATTACATACTGCCCCCAATTACTCTTTTCAACAACCTTCTCGCTACAACCGAAATCTAGTCCTTCCATTGTCTTTTATCTTCGATTAATTTATTTTTTACCTCTCCCTGACCGGGACCCGCCCAGACTAACGTTACTACATTTTCGTGTTGTAACAAAATGCACTTTGTCTCTTAGTTGGCATCGAATCGGCCACCTCTATTTATCGTCCCACGCAGCTAGGGAGCGAAAAGACTGGACTGGGCGCTAAGGCAATAAATTCGAAGGCTATGTGTTTCCTGTATTTCGCATATATGTATGTAACGTTCATCCTGTATTTTTATTCACTTGTCTTTTTTAGCCCCCGTTGAAGGTTTTGGTGATGCATACCGAAAGATCGGGCAAATATAATTCACCTGGGATTTCAACATGTTGCCGCTTCCGGACGGCGAAAAAGGGCAAGTGTATTTTCATAATTCCGCATGCTATGCAGCGCTGCAGTTTTAAAATCGTCTTAGGCCCAAATAGGATGTAAAATGGTGATTTTTGCCCCCAACCCGAGAGTCCAAAATATCAGTTATAAAGCAAGGTGCGTCCCGCAACATACACCCCTTCGCAGATTCTATAAATAGTTATTACGTTATGTCTGGAAACGGGTCACGCGAACCGGAAACTGCTTTTTAACACCTTAAAAGGTTTTCTGTATTTCCTATGACAGAATTTTCACATCGGAGCTGAGTAATGTACTAGCACTACCATCTTTCTTTTTCGCACAGGGGAAAGCCGAGAATAAAGTAGGCTTTGCGTTTCAACAGAATCAAAAGTTTTACGTTAATGAAATGGGTAAAAAAATCACGCGAATCAATGAAACAATTCCTTGTATAGCCAAAAACTAAAACTTGTTTTCATATTTGCTCGAACTTGTAGCAAAACTGCATCATCAGCGATGTAAAATCCAAATCTATCAAGAACTTTTTTTTTTTAATTTTAATATATATTTTTTTAATTTTTAAAGGATAAAATAATTCTTTATGACAGAAGTAACTGGAGTCACGCGGCTTAAAAATCGTGTTTCATCGTATTCTTAAGAAGGACTTTGATTGTGATTTCACCCCGAAACTTGTAGTATAGAATTTATGTCATCGCTAATTTGGCTATAACCTTTAAACAAAGTCTGCAACTGTCTTTGCACCGGTTTTACTTCTCAGCTAAATAAGATTGCACCGTTTAGTGAAACTTACACTTGAAACTTCCCCTTTCAATCCTTTTACGCAATTGAGTTGTCATTCCATGTACTAAGTAAAAGTTCTCGAAGCGCGTGTGCTCAGCACAAATCGCAATTTTGGTGTCATTGAGCATTGGTCACTCAATGTCAGGGGCCTAGTGCGTAGTTGGACACTGGCCTCGCGACACGTTACAGAATTAACGGAAGTATTAAAGCAGGTTAATAAATATTCTAATCGTGTGTTCCAATCTAAATTATCAGAGCAATACTGAGTACTTCCGAGCTGCTTGCCGTTAGATGTTAATGTGTTGACTGTCAAGGTTTGGCTTAGCCGGCCTGGGACCAGGCCCCCTTGGTAAAAAAAAAAAAAAAAAAAAAAAAAAAAGCCAGCCGCACGACGAACTGGGGAGGGGGAGAGTGCGGTAAGCGGAGCGACGGATCGGAATTGTCATCCAGTGGGAACTGAATATTTTTCTAATACCTCTCCAGCTAGAGTTTCCGCTTCCAGCAGCTCAGAAACATCCTCGTTGGATCAGGATTGAAAAAAAATTTAGAAGGAATTAACGTCTAAATTAACTCGAATTAACTCTTGTCTTCCGTTTTCACTCACTGTACAGTTACACGGATTGCCATTTTGAAGTTTTACAATACACCAATTGTAAAGCCCGGTGGATGGCAAAACTCAGAAACCAAAAACTAGTTGCTCAATCTCCCGCCTCATTGAAAATTTTTTTTTCTTTTTTTTCTGTTTCGTTCCGTCTCTGTTTCGTTCTTCCCTCAATAAACCAACATCTCTTCGTTTTAAGGCTGGAATTGAAGCCGGAATTAGCCATAACGAGAGATTGAAGTATTTATCTTTTTAAGCGGTACCAACCCCTTTCTAAGCCAGGGGAATTTACTGGGCGACAGCGAGGGCTAAAACTCTTCTGACACGGGATGCGTGGGTTGGGGCGGTTATTCGATGACGTCATCTCGCAGCCACTGGCAAATCCTCCTGACTTGGTCATACATATTGCTTTGACAAATCACGCTTAAAAGCAATTTTTTTTTAAAATCAAAATGACCAAGAAAGGTCAATGCACACTCGGTAATCGGCTTGTCCATGCTCTTGCCTGTAATAAAACAAGCCTTCATATGACACTGTATCCAACATTATTCCATTAAAATGCAGCACTGTGTGTTATGACTTACTGTATCTTCAATTTTTTTTGAAACAACAACGCAATAGAAAAGCGTTTCCGCCCAGTTATGAGGTATTACCGATTACTATGCTAATCTATTTATTCCACTGATGTAAATAAATCGCATGCAGGATATGAAGATTTCAGTACAAAACAAAGCCCTAGAAATAAATTAATAATAATAAAAGGGAAGGAAAGGGAAAAAAGATTTACAAAAGCTTTCACCGTACGTAGTCAAAATGTACAGGGATGGCGCCCTCTAAATAAAGGCTCTTCAAGACTGAAGATTATGCCCCTGGGATGAGAAGGGTATTTTTAAACAAACTGAATGGAAGTCGTCAATAGCGAAAACGATACACTGAAGAAGCATAATGAACAGCGAAAGAGGTCTCGCTCCCGCTTCATAAGGCAATACTGGTTTAAGAGAATAAATCTAAACGATATGTATAGGGAAGTAAGTATAAAACCTCTTGCTAAGGAAGGAAACTAGATTAAGAAACATTTTATTTCTTTTTTAAAAAAGGATGGATGGTATTTTTATTGCAACGGACGAGAGAGAGAAAAGATACTACGTTGTACGTTTCGCACGTGGTCTTGAGGGGAAAAAAATGATAATGAAATAGAATTCGATGGCGTTACATTGAAGGGAACTGCTATCTCTTAAGAACTGGAAAGAAGGAATTGTGCCTATGCACGTATTCAGTGTACTCTTAGCGGATTAACAAATGGTAAAATGAATGAAAATGTACGGAAACCACAACTGAAAACGATATACTATGTATTTAAATTGCGAGGTTCTTTTCCAGCTTAAAACCCCGATATTTTGCTGTTGATGAGAACTTGAGGTGTTGATGAATCATACATTGAACAGGATTATTTTATTACCAGTGAAGATTAGTTTAACTTTCGTGGCTTTAGTGAAGCAATCTGACATGTGACCAGCTTCATGAATTTCGTGGTTCTTTAAATTTGACATAATCAGCGGAAGTCACGCATTATGAACAAATAAGGTAAAAACAAAAAGAAGCAGCATTATTGTTTCGCTGTCGGTTTTACTTTTTGCTTCTGCTTTTTGCATTTTGTTAAACGTAGTTTAAGTTACGTTACCACGGCCAGAGAAACCATCTTCTTTGACTTGAAAAATCTAATGTATTCAGGTATTAAAATTAACATGGTTTAGGGGCCGTGCTTTTGGAATATGGGATGTCACGGTTTTTGCGAGGAATTGTAGTACTAAGGGGGAATCTTTACTATTACAACTACAAATAGGGATACCGTATTCACTTCACCACTGGAATGGTCTTCAAGCAGGCCATTACTACTATTTTTATTTTTACCAATGAGACACTTGTTATTTTTACTTAAAAAATCCTGTTTATTTTACTTCTGTAAGCAGCTTGTACGATTGATTAGTTGCGCAACTTGACCATCAACCTATGAAAATCTTAACCCTCATATGATCTTTGTCGGGACTGAATACTGGACTTATATGGCGTAGTATCGTTTGTGTTATCATAAACGGAAGGCGACACTCCACGTAAACAATAATCGGAAGTGAGTGTAGCATATCACGCCTGTGTCACTTGATTCGCTATAAAGTAAAGGCGGACCCTTCGGTTCGGAAACCATAAATACTCGCTTTCGACTATCCTTGAGCAGAAATCAGATGGAACAACGTTCAACAGAGAGGTTAAAAATGAATCTCAGACTTGTACAACGACCAGTCTCTATTTATCTCCTTGTTTTTTGGTACTGCCTTCGTCTGGCAAACTGTAAACCACTGGCTCCTCAGGCGTCATGCAATCCGCGTGACGGTTTAACCGGTAGCGCAAATTCTGTCACGATACGCATTCAACACTTCAAGGGAGCGTCAGTCAACTTCCAACGAGATAAACCGCTTCTTCTAACAGTCGTGCATCATAAAATATCAAACGATGGACAAATATACCCATTGGCAAAAAACCTCAAAGCAAAGTTCCACGGACGAGAAGTTTGTTTCTCGGCATTAAAAGAAACCATTTTGGACGCAAAAGGAGCCGAAGAGACCAAACTGTACTCTTGCGAGCAGGTGTGTCTGGAAGTTGGACATGTTCGAAAACTGGTGACTAACTCATCCTCAGGTGGCCGCTTGCATCCTGGGACGGATTGCTGTGTATGGACACTAGAAAGATATCTCCAGCTGGCCGCAATTGAAAATGGTCCTCGGTGCTTGCAATGTAAAGGGCGAGAATGCCTTAATGATAAAATGACAACCAGACAGTGTCCTCCTGGCGATAGATGCCTCGCCGTCACTCTCGAAAAAAAGAATAATACTGTAGGAACAAACTCGAGGTAAGTTTTGTAAAATAGTAGTAACAGGCGATTTTTTGCTGATCGAATCTTATCTAAATTTAAAAACGTATTAGGACAATTAACTACTATCGCAACGAGCCTCCGACAAAGTCAGCTTTTCCTTCATTATAAGTACATGAGGTCTTATGACTAGGATGCTTGAGGCAAAAAGTAAAAGTGGGCACCAAACTAGGCGATAATCGGCTTTCGTTACTTTTAGGGGACCGTCGTTCTGTAGGGAGAAACAAATAAGTGCGCGAGCAAAATGACGAGTCAGTAATGCAACAGAAAAAAAATCGTATGTTCAACAAAAAAGAACGAGAAATGTCGAAATACTGGTCATTTCTGGCTGCATCTTTTAGCCACGAATTATGAATATCACAGTCGAAGCATTTCTGAGTAATTTTTTGGATTTTAGCCAATTTACCGTAGACTCAAGTGAGAATGACACAGGAAATAACTACTAGGTATTTTTTTTCTCGTTCTACATTCTACATTTGGCGTATACATTCATCATGTTGTCCGGTAAACTCGTAGTTTTGCTCTTTCAAAGTTAGGTTTTTCCTCAAAAAAGCGACGGTCTCGTAAAAGTAACCAAAGCCTAGTAATCGATCCCTAGGGTGGCACTCCCTTACGTTGCCTACAAGGCTATGTCCCGCTGAACAGGGTATGGCATGGGTTTAGCGTGTATAAGAGGGTGTCTTTTAATTTGGTTAAGGTTGGCGATGGGCGGTCTACAATTGTGATACCAACATTTTTTATGATATTAGTTTGAAAAATTTTTTATTTTGTATGCAAATTGGACCTAACCAGGGGCGTAAAATACGATCTTTTTATAAAGGTCGATATCAACCAGGGTCAGGTTTTAAGGCCTCTGCAGCACACCTTAACCCAAAATTTCCCTGGAAATTCTCTGCGTCCGTTCTCTCTGATCTTTCGCCCACTACTTCCAAGCGCCTGCTACGCAGGATAAGCACTGTTGGAATAAGGTCGATGGTTCATAAATCCTAAACACCCGGATTTATATTCTCTAATGAATCCATTCCTAGTATGGATTCTTTTGAATTAAAAGCTCAGAAGAGGCACAAAATCCGTTTTGGACTTTCCCATTGAAAGAAAACCCCCTAGTTATTTCTTCAGCCTTCTTCAGGGGCCTACAATATAGGTAGCTCACAAATAATTCTGCTTGTTTTGTCTACATTTTAGCGTTGTACCAATAATGCTTGGCTGTTCAAGTGACAACTCGTTGCGCGGCTACTCATGCAACGACGGATGTAGGGAAGTAAAAGTGGCTGGTTCTGGAACGAGCAAAGTTTGTGTCCACTGTTGCTCTGGCGACGAATGCAATAACAAACAAGAGACCTTCAAAAACGCAACTGAAACTGGCGCATTCGTAGACACAGATACAATTGAACCAAGAAGTGGCTCGTTTGATGTTGCGTCCAATAGGAAGCTGGTATTGCTTCCCCTTATGTTGAGTGTATGGTTCGTCAAAAGCTTTGAATCTTAGCAGTAAGAAAGTTAAAAGTTACTGAGATAAATTTATTCTCAGATGATGCATATGATTTCCAATCGTGGCCTATCTCAACCGAAGACGCACGCGCGAGTGGTACTCTGATAGCTTCAGTAATCTTCATTGGCGGGGGAGGATTTTTATCATGCCTTTGATTATGACTGTGAATTTTGTGCGACAGCAGCATATCTCTGGAAATGTAAGCTCTGATTTCAAAAAAAAAACTATAGTCCATTTTCTATCGCACCACCATAGCACGTTCTTTAAAATTATTAGTCTCTTGTTCATTAAACGAAGCTTGGTTCTCAGGGTCTCCCGGACAGACACGGCAGTGTAGAGAAACCTCACAGGGCAGGGACTAGGGCCAGTAATTCCAAAGTTCAACTAAAAAAGTCTCTTTTTCAGGAATTTTTCGAGATTTTACTCTTAGCCCTGACCTTTTGGTTGTTACACTCTATGCCTAGGTCCGCCCCCGGCGACGCGGCAGGGAAAATGAAAAGGTTTTCAATAACGTATTATAAGGGCCTGGATAAAACACACTTGTCCAAAATTTAAAACAATGAAAATAGAAAATACTTTATATTTTAATTCTCTAAGTGTTCTCTGTACATTTTTTTATTGTGTATACTACTCACCCTTATAAATAGCAATTATATACATATATGATAATAACGCCTTGAAAATATTATGTAAAATAGAAACTAACAATTCTTATTTATATTCATTCACAAACTGAGTGTCCAGAATCCTTACTTACTATTAATATCACTATTTGATGTACATATCTTTGTTCAATTAAAGATTCTTAACCTTTATAAAACGTTACCTTTGTCTTAGTAAACAATCAGCTGTACGTCATTAAGGGCGCGATAATTGGTTAACCTGTGATCTTCGCATCACCACAGGCCACCAGCCTATGGACATTTGTGAGGTTGTGCCTGGGACTGGGGCGTGGGTGGGGATTTGTTGAATTGCACTATGGGATTGTTTTGATGTTAATACTCGTAGTACCCAGTCTCACCGGCAACTGGAAAAGGCCAATACCCTTACAAGAAATCAAATCTGTGCTGCTTTGACGGTTTTGTGTCTCTAGATCGGTCGCGTAAATTAAGAAAGAGTGGTAAACCCTTACATTAGTACCGGTCGCCAGAGAAAACCAATTACAACGTGAGATCGGTACTCTGCAGCGTTTGCATTTGTCTTGTTATCTTCTCGTCAGCAATCACCCTTTAAGGCTAAGACGCTTTAGATTCGTGATACTGGTAAACCTGTGACCCACACTACCACACCTAACTATTCCTACCAAATAACAGTGGGTAATCTGTGCTGTGTGGCTTTTGCACCTTCCCTGTTGGCTCTAACGCGCGCCAATACACAATTGATTCGTGATACTGTTAAACCTGTGTCCCTCACAATACCACACCCAACCATTCCCAGCCAATAACAGTGGGTAATCTGTGCTCTGTGGCTTTTCCACTTTCTGTTGGTTCTAGACCAGCCATACAAGAGAACTAGTATCTTCATCGCTCCAGCCTCACTCTAACTCACAAACGCTTGAAGATTTGCTTGGATGTTTTTCAGCAAATCGGCGAAGAGCGTCATCATATTCCTCCTCCATTCTCTTCCGTTTCTCTTGCTCTTCAGAAAGCCTTTTCGTGTTGAAAATCCTCTTACTCTTTCGTCGTTTTGTTTCAGCTCGTCGAAAAGCTAGCGTCCCCGCTAATGCCCGTCCTCCTCTGGAAAATGGTCTTTCACATTTCACGTAATTCACTTTGTGGGAATCTCCGATCGCTCCGTTTAAGGGTATTCCATGTTTGCAGACAAGGTCAGGTTTTTCTTGAATGTCATTATAAGAGACTGAAATAAAATATGTCAAAAGAATTATAACCAAGATGGCTCTTTGCTGTACAAGGTGGTTCTTAAGAGTCTGTGTATGAAATCGGATCCTAAAGTGTGGCAATTCAATTCGCCACTTTAGAAACAAAAAGGAATCTTGCTCGAGCCAACATACGCAAAGATTTCTGGGGAAACATTAGCTAACAGCTGTCTGGTAGTAACGATACCAGAAACAATTTCGGGACACATTTCGGCTCCAGTTCCCCTCTCGTTTCTATTGATCAACAGTGCCTTCCTGTCATTAGGCTGATTTAGTAACAGAACGGGAACGTAATTTGACGACGGGAAAGCGCGCGTAAAGGACTAAGATCGACTTCCGGTTCCCAAATTCTCGCTCTGCCATTGGTCAAACCAGTTGTTTGATTTGCGAGCGCCGTTGTCAACGGACGTCCCCGTTCTGATGCTAAATCAGCCTATTATTTACGATGCTGAGTGTAAATGAAAAGTGAATGTTAGTTAACTTCTGATTTGCTAGATGCACGCTTAAGTATTTCTCCAGGTTTATGTGTAAGCTTTGGAATCAGGTTTTCCGTGAGACGCAGTTGATTGCTCCGTTTGGGTGCGGCCTCCTCGTCCCTACGGAGCGAGAGAGAGGGACGAGTAGGAGAGAACACTGGGAACGAGGTTGAAGATATGCGTCAAAACCAAGCGAGTTAAGAGTGAGGTCAAATGTCTGGTTATTGACCAAGGCCAAAAAGCACCCAAAGAGAGATTGAGGCCAATATCCAGCCGTATTACGAAGGATTTGTTACTGATGTGGCCAAAAAAGCCCTTTTTTGCGGGACTAAAGTGGGAAATCCCGCCAGGGCAAGATGGGTCGTCAGTGCTCGCTCGCCGTCGCCGATAGAACACGGGTTCGCTTCATCCTGCCCGCTCGCAAATTGGCCCATATATATAATAAGAAATCTTTTGGAGTAACCGATTTATCTACAGTTTGTCTACAGCATACGGTGAAGCCAAAGCGCTTTTTCTTACCTAAGTAAGGCTTCACCATTATTAGTCCGGGTTCCCATGGTCTCGGAGTCGAGACTCGAGGTACACTCCTGAGTGCCCCGACACGTGACTGTCTTCCGTCAATTAACTGAGGCATTGAAGAGCTGAATTCCTGAGCTGCCTCGTCCGGTAATAACGTAGAATTCAAAAGATCCTCGTCCGGTTCAGGAGTTAAGAAGACCTATGTGACAGAAAATCAGTTTTGAGCCCTGGGGCTGACCTGTTCGTAGAATACTCGTGTTTGCATATTTTAAGGTGTTCGTAGGTGAACAATTGAGGTGTGTCAAGTAAAGAAACATTGTAAATGACAAAGAAAAACACAACTGCATACCTAATAAGAAAGGGCTAATGAAACAGTCAAAACTGGAGGAAAGAAAGAAAAAACTGTTGCGAAAATCGTGTCCGCGAGTATGCAACTATCTTTTTGCATGCGGTCATCCATTCATTTCGTTCATTATATGGACTCTATGTAGATTAGTGTATAAATTACTGTGTAGCCGGATGATGGCTGAATGGATGAATGGATGGATGGATGGATGGATGGATGAATGAATGAATAAACGAACGATGAATGAATGAATAAACGAACGCGAAGATGGTGAAGCGGAGAGTTGAGAGAGCTTAAAGCCAGTCTTCTCGACCTTAAAAAAGGTTCGACGAAGTTGAAAAGTCCCAAAATTTTATTTCAAAGAAATACGACACTGTGATATCGACGATCAAGAACTTAATTAAAAGAACACAACGAAGGCGTTTTTTATAAGCATTGTATAACCTCTACCCACTTGTAACTGCTCTGTGGTAGTAGCCAACTCCGAAAGCTTGGCTCCTTTCACGATGGTCAGAAATGGGTGTTTTTCCTCCCACATGGCACATTAGAGACACATAGATGATTATGAAATATTCCGAATGCGACGAAACTTGGCAGGAACATAGTAAAAGAAAGTCCACATGTATTGATGGTAGTTTTATGCTTTTGATTGACAGCATCACGCCATAAGTGACGTTGGAACATGGCGCTAAAATTTGGAATTAACTATTTGACTTAGATAACTTTATAAATAAAATCTATAAAAAAACGGAGCTTTCTGGTGAAAACCCCACTTAAATCCGTTAAATTGTTGCAAAGTTAGAGCTAATTAAAGAAATTCAAATTTGCCGCTAAATGTATGGAACTAACCATATATGGTCAAACTTTAGGGGTATTTAAACTCCAGCTTATTAAACGAAACAGTGAAGAAACTAAACGAACCATGCATAAAAGCAAATTTGTAGTTTTTTAAATTTAGGATATGGGGTGTCAGGTTGCATGTTACGTCATTTCATACCATGTTGACGTCATATTTACGTGTTGATGACGTCACAAATGAAAATACCTATAGAGTCCCAAATTCAAAAAACTGCATTTTTTCTCCAGTGTGTTATCCGCTATTTTTCTTTTAACTTCCATTTATTGTCTTGGACTGAAAAACCTCCCTAAAGTTTTACCATATAAGGTGATAAAACAATTAAATTCTTTAAATTTCTTCTTTTATTGTCAGTCACAAAATAGCTTGTAACTTTGTCCCGTTTTAATGGATTTTAACGGGGTTTTCACTGGAAAGCTTCACTCTGATCGCAGAACACCTCTATGTGGTTTTTCTGATGATTTTCTTAATTCTAAATTTTGGCACTAAATTTGGAAATTATTTGTGACGTCACAATGTCCATCAAGACTGTCAAACTGCCACCAAAAAATGTAGAATCTCTCAAGCAACAATCCTGCCAAGTTTCATGCCACTTGGAAAATTCTTCACGTCTCTGTGACCTATGTGGGAGGAAAAACACCTATTTCTGACCATCGTGTTTGGCTGCTACACACTTTTTTCCTTTGTTATGTTTAATTCAATGTATAGTTAGCTCTGTTTTTACTTCTTTTTTTTTCCTATTGTTGTTGTATTGTAACTGAATAAGTGTGAATAAATGAACTTGAACTTGAACTTAAAGGAATGAAAGTTTTTCTCCTCTTTATGTTTAAACCTACCTGGATGTTTCTTACTGGAAGGAGAACTTTCCTTGTTTTCTTCTGGTGTTATTTCATTATTTGTGATCTCGCCTTTCAGTTTCGAGGAAAGCGTCTTAACTGACCCTAGCGAAATGGTAGCTAAAGAAGAACGATTGGAGAGTTCCACTGAAAGCCACTCCGGCGGTGAGTGCGATGGTCTATGAAAGCTGAGAGTTTGTTGTCCCCCCAATCGAGGGATTGGATCGTTTCATCACACTGGGTAAAGTTCCCAGTGGAGCGATTTTTGTGCTTCGGAATTTACAACTTGTACAAGACAAAGTCTGGCCCATTTTAAGCAGAAAGTAAAAGTATGCGTAAAGACTTTTTTGGTGAATTAAAAAAAAAGACGTATCAATACGGCATTAATAGCGCCAGCTTTTGAGACAAATTCTTGTTATTCGCTGCGAAAGATTCTTTTTCCTTATCCATCTGTGAAGGATTACAATTTGTTCCAGTTCTGTGTCGTTGCCGCTCATACTTTACCGAATAGCTTTTCCCGTGGGACCCAAAAGGTGTCCGGTATAAACAATTGCCTGTTGGAATTTTTCATTTTTGTTAAGCCTAAAAACAATAAAAACATTCCAACAGGCAAATGCTACAGCTATTTATACCTTATTAATATTCATTAGACTAGTGTTAATTATTCACAGTTGTCAGTTTGACTAACTTAAGTCGGAGTCGCATCGCCGTTTCGGGTGCGTGTCCGTCCCAACGAGGTCGAATGCCCAAGCTAAAGCCCGGTCCAAGAAATGTTTCTTCATCTTCTTCAAGGCTCGACTCAGCCACTTATTTGCTCGACGTAACTTCGTCGACATCACAATCTGTTTTGCAAGCTTAGCGGCAGCCGGGGATGACAGACATTCGAACTGCGAGAATTCCACCATGTCTGATGAATTAAACTCGACGGAAAACTCTCAGGTATTTTCATTTTTCGGTGTTGGATTTGTATTGATCTAAGTGGCTTTATATTTGGTCTTTTTGCTGGTTGTTATAATTCTTCTTAATTTGCTTTGGACCAATGCCGGGAAACCGGGTTTTTATTTGTTGCTTTAAGGTGACTCGACTCAGTTTTTTGGGGGTGGGTACCATCCTACTTTGAAGCTCTCTGGTATCCCCACCTTTACTTTTATCGTAAGTATAACACATAGAATGGATAACATATAGATCAATCTACAATATAAAATAAAATTTTTGGCGATCGGAGTAAATGTCACTTGGTTATAATGCCACGCCCCTTTAAGGTCTGAGTCGAAAATCTGCTGTTGCCAGCATTTTTTCGTGAAAATCTCTCGGCTACACGTAGTGCGCATTAGTGCCTTGCGCTGAACAGAGTTTCACCAATTCGAGAAATTCAGCGGTTTCCAAATTTAGGTCATAATTTATGCGAAAATGATAAGCAAACTGTACACGGATAATATCTAATAAACTATGAGATTCATCTCTGTATTTTGGGTATCCTTATAACAGATGGGTCCTTGCAAGTCAGCAAAACGCTTTAGGGCCTTGTAAATGCACGCGATTTCGAGCAAAGCAAACATATAGAAATTATAGTTTTTCGCTATTTGTTGACGTTTGTCAGCGTTTAAGAGTCAATCTCACGAAAAAAGCATTTTCTTAAAAATTCATTTTTTTTTCCTTCAAATTTTTATCAGCTGATTGCCTGGTGGTCCGCTGATGCCTGGTTTAACCCTGCGATTGCATGACCTCTGCACGTTTCGCAATGGATGAACCACGGGATAGACATTTCCTTTCTTTTACCTTTGTTAAACAATCAATGTAAATGTTTGTAGCGAGCATTTATAGATTTTGCATTGCCATCAGTATGTGTGATTGCTTGCTCCAAACTCGATGATTATGATATTTCCTGTTGCCTGGGATTTGGCCTTGGACGTTAGAAGGGATCCTGAGGTATTTTCAAGAAACCTAAGGTTGGTTACCCGGGTGGTTCACGATTTAAACAAATGGTAAACAAAACTCAGGTCCGGAACATTCCGTTCAGCAATCGTGTTTTCCTTACACACATATCCCATTTACCGGAAAACGGCTGGGGGGTCCTTCAATGGTAACCAAAGGTGGGTTGAAGTCATGAACCACGGGTTTTGGTCGGAACATCCCCACCAGGGAAACTGGTCTGATTTTCGACGATCTGTTGCTCCTGGGAATTTTCGCGTGAAGGGAACGTCGCGTGTTCTATTTCCTGTCCAATTTTTGTTTCTTTTGTAATACTAAACCACTAAGTCGCCTATACACGGGTCGTGATCAGTATAAGACAGCCTTTTGAAATCGGTTTTTATTTCTAGGCTATAATATACAGTCTGTGTAAGTGGCGTAGTAGTACACAAGAGTTAGGATTTTCAATCGTTTGACTGTGCTTCAGAAAGAGTCATAATCTTTAATATACATTGTGTGGACGTTTTTGTTTTGTTATGTTGACAACCCTTTTTTCGCCTAAGACTGCAGATTTTGTTGAAATCGATTTTTTTTTATAAGAATTGAGTCATATACTCCTTCGCTGTAGGGGGCTGTAGGGGATTCTACAGCGATAGGCGCAGTCTGGGGTGACTTCCCATAACTAAATGCTATTAAGTATGCAAGAAGGATATTGAACTATTTATATCTTATTAATTTTCAGGCATGACTGGCGCACGGCTAAAACATAAAAAAGTTTTTGCAGGGGGCGTAGACAGCCGTTTTTTCCTTTTTAAGCCCCATTCGTAGAAGCCTAAAAAGGCGCACAGGGTGAGGGGGTTGAGGACATAGTAGCAAGCCAAGTTAACGCTGACCTAAAAACAATTCAACTACAGCACAGACGTCCCTTTTTGCTTAAAGCTATTGCGTAAATGAGTAGTAAACAGTGAGTTATCAACGAACGGGCTGGAGCTCTTTTAGTTAAAGTGCATACTGTTATGTGGTCTGGGAGGAATATTTGCTCGTGATAAGACCTCTACACTCATGTACATCTCTCACGGTCAATAGACACTTGGGTATCTCTCTGCATGTCTGGCCTGTGTGCACTAAGGCTATAGGGATCACCCTGCTCTCATTATCGTAGATCGCATGTATGTGTTCACTCTTCTCATATTATTGCAATTAATCATCTCCCAGTCTTTGAAGTCGTAGCTGACACTGACCTGGTGAGGAAAAAAATGAGCACAGAGGCCGCGACTGTGCCACTGTGCTAATTTTCCCCAGCATTAAAAAAGCAAAGCGAAAAAAAAGAGAACAAATAAAACAGACACAAACAAGGACTACTAGTTGTTATTTAAGAGCTGATACCCTCCAAAATAACGAGTTCTCATTACAAGCTAAATGATTCTACCTCGTAATCGAAATAAACAAAGAAAGGGAACCCCTACCACGTATCTATTTGAAAAAACTAGATGGCTTTCAGTGACAGATTTTCCAAGTGAATTATATACCAATTGTTCATGCCCATAACCGCAAAATTGGTGCCTGTATTGGATGCAATTTCACGCCCTGTTAACATTCGATTACATGAGCTCATTTTAACACCAATTTTTGTTAAGCCCGGGCTTAATTGCATAATTAAAGGCAGCTACACGCCACCGTTTTGTAAAAGAATTCATGATCATAAGTTTTCTAAATTGTTATTTCGAATACTTTTTCATCTGTTATTATTTTATTTTTTGCGTGGATTATATTTATAGTCTTCCTACAGAGATACTATTACTTGTTCCTTCTAAAGGTGATGTTACACAGAACCATTCGCAACGACGATTTTTAGCGCAAGACAACTTCAGCAACATTATAAGTAGCGACGTTGTTTCGAACAGTTAATTTTGCAACATTGTTCCAACATTGCAACGCAGTGTTGCGCTAAAAATCGTCATTGCGAATCGTCTCGTGTAACATCACAGAATTTGATTTTGCTGAATACTAGTGTGCACAACTGTTTTGATGACAAGCCGTTAATAAAAAAAATGTTAATTGATGCAAATTACTTGCGAGCACAAGTTGGCGTAGCCTGTGAACAGGCTAGGCCTGTTCACAGGCTAAAGTTGGCGTGCAGTTGATTAGCTGCCTCAGAATTAGATCACAGCCTTTTACTCAAATTAGAATTTCTTACCCTATCGCTGTATATATCTTATTAATTTTCATTAGACTTCGTGCATAGTATATATTAAAGCATGTGTTAATTATTCACAGTTGCCAGTTTGACGAACTCAAGTTAGAGTCACCCCCACCCATCCACCCCTTCTGCTTACTTTATTAGCACCTACTTGTCTTCCCCATCGAGATTGCTCGTCGGGGGTGACTTCCCATAACTAATTTCTAATATATAGATTTAGCCAGGGCTAAAAGCGAAGCTCCAATTAATAAATTTATAATTTAAATCAAAAAACAAACTTTTAATCCACAAATCATTTAACTTAAGGGGACATTCATGTGACTTTTGAGGGAAAGGCTAAGTTATTTTAGAGTGAAACATCTTACATCGAATTGATAACCTTATATGTACACCCAAAAAATAGCAAACATCTTCGATCACATTCAAGATCACAGTAGATTAGGCCTCGAAAACAAATTCTTGGAAAACAAATCACGCCGAATTTTTTTGCGTTCGACAGGTTTACTTTACAAATTCTTGCCAACAAATCTGGGGGTGTTTAAACCAACCTTTTATAATTTTTATACATCACATTTGAGGTGAAACAGTACTATTTTTCATACAGACCTCGGACAGAATGCAGTATTTCACAATTTTTCAAGACAAATTGCACTCAGTCAATATTCAGGACGATCAATTGTAAAGCGAAACCGTTCAAAAATTTCCAAAATCACCCATATGGCCAGCCGGTTCTCGTTTCTATAGTGCGAGCTGTCAGTGTGGTCGAGTGTTTGAATGAACTTTAATAGCGTTAAGCTTCAACATAATAGCGAATTTATTATTATTATTTTTGTTATTTAATGGTTTCACTTATAACGATGTGTAATCTTATAAAGCGTTTGATACGCGCGACATTTTTGAGTACTCCTGCAAGCGATGTTCATGAACGATGAAAACAAACGGCACAGACTAGCGATTAAAATTGCAAGAGAGACTACTAACAATCAAAAAAAGAAATATAATTCGGTGAAACAGTTACAGAGATAACAATTTTCATTCATGAAGACAAGTATTAAAGTGTCTCTAAAAATCCTGAGTCTCGGCGTGAAGCTTTATAAGCCGGCTTCCCGGCGCGGGTGTTTACTGTTTTCCAAGGTGAACTCCTCGAAGCAAGAAAATCGCTCAAAGTTTTCTTTCTACAGCCAAATTTATAACTAAATATTTTTCGGAACGTTTTCTTTCTATCTGTGGTGAGCAAATATATCTGAAGGCTTTTTAAAGTTCTGTAAGCTTATATCAAACCGTTCAAACCTGATACTAGGTCAGACCATTGACTCAAACTACGGCTACAAACTTGCATAAACTTGCCGCATAAACTGTCAGCGTAAATGTGCAAGACTTCATGAAATTAGATATAACAAAAACAAACATCAAATACAATAGTTACTCAGGCTTACCATTCGAGATTCAGTTCCTGAAAGCTATCAAGGAAGGCCACAGTTGCTTGAGACTTTTAACCCCTCAAACGCATTAAACAATGTGAAAAACGAAAACGATCCCTTCCGAAATCGAATTACCAAATTTTGACAAGCGACGCGTTCCTCAACCAAAAACCCAGTAAACAAACCAGCCATGAATAACAGAAGACTCTTGATAGCAGCTGAATTTCATTTTGTACATCCAGAAGAAAAAGACAGTTAAAAACATCACACGTTGACACAAAACTCTTCAGCTTCAGCTGTCAAAGTAAACAATTTTCAAGCTGCTGCATAATTTTTTCGCATGAACTCACCTGTCAAATTTTGACCAATCAGAGTATAAAAATTGGACGTAGAGCGTGACCAACGCGTGACCATGGTAAGATAAGGTCTTCCCCGCCTGTACTTTAAAAAAAAAACTGGCTGAATTTTCATTTCCGAAGTCAGTTTGAGATCAAAATTCTAATAGTGCGGGGCCATAGTGACATAAACACAACATATTTGATATGAATCCTTGGAAAAAATAAACTTGAACCTGCGATCATTCCAAACTGGTAATTTGTCAGCGGATAACTTCAAAAAAATACTCGACCTCGATGGGTCGACACTTGAGCCCGCGCTACGGTCAGGTGATACTGGTCAGCGGATGCCCTGTTTTGACAGCTGTCAATTGATCACAACATTGATGTGAAATTAGTTTTCTCTTGGGCTCCCAAACTAGCTAAAATGTGAGAGTAAACATTGGTTGTCCTGTGGTGCGGACGGACGGTCGGTCGGCGGTCGGTGTACGGTCACGTGATTACCAAATTTTCTGGGATGGGTAGATTTACTTAGCAGTGGAGCTCCGCTAATAGGTATGCAAAGAAGGATAGAGCGATTTTCGTATGACCTTGAAATAAAAACGCGCGAACAATACAGAAACAACAAATGAACAGAAATAGAGCGATTTGATTGGTTTATCGAACACATACAAACGCGGGTGGCTTTGGTTGGTTAAGCGAACACTCGGGTGAAAAAACTTCATGCCCGAGAACTTTCTAGAAACCAACCCATACTTCGCTTTGACGTCATACTGCAACACGATTGGCCAATCGAACAATGCCTACTCCATATTAGGGTTTTCTTTGGCGGGAAAACTAAGGGGCCATGTTTTGATCTTTTCATCCATTGGCTGATAAAACAAATAACGAACACTTACGGAAACCATTTTTCAAGGTCATACGAAAATCGCTCTATTGAACTATACACGTTATGTTGCAAATGAATCCATCCTCCATATGCTTTTAGCAGTTGTATTATGGAGGCGTATTTCAAGCCGACTTAGGGTAAGAAATTCTAATTTGAGTAAAAGGCTGTGATCTAATTCTGAGGCAGCTAATCAACTGCACGCCAACTTTAGCCTGTGAACAGGCCTAGCCTGTTCACAGGCTACGCCAACTTGTGCTCGCAAGTAATTTGCATCAATTAACATTTTTTTTATTAACGGCTTGTCATCAAAACAGTTGTGCACACTAGTATTCAGCAAAATCAAATTCTGTGATGTTACACGAGACGATTCGCAATGACGATTTTTAGCGCAACACTGCGTTGCAATGTTGGAACAATGTTGCAAAATTAACTGTTCGAAACAACGTCGCTACTTATAATGTTGCTGAAGTTGTCTTGCGCTAAAAATCGTCGTTGCGAATGGTTCTGTGTAACATCACCTTTAGAAGGAACAAGTAATAGTATCTCTGTAGGAAGACTATAAATATAATCCACGCAAAAAATAAAATAATAACAGATGAAAAAGTATTTGAAATAACAATTTAGAAAACTTATGATCATGAATTCTTTTACAAAACGGTGGCGTGTAGCTGCCTTTAATTATGCAATTAAGCCCGGGCTTAACAAAAATTGGTGTTAAAATGAGCTCATGTAATCGAATGTTAACAGGGCGTGAAATTGCATCCAATACAGGCACCAATTTTGCGGTTATGGGCATGAACAATTGGTATATAATTCACTTGGAAAATCTGTCACTGAAAGCCATCTAGTTTTTTCAAATAGATACGTGGTAGGGGTTCCCTTTCTTTGTTTATTTCGATTACGAGGTAGAATCATTTAGCTTGTAATGAGAACTCGTTATTTTGGAGGGTATCAGCTCTTAAATAACAACTAGTAGTCCTTGTTTGTGTCTGTTTTATTTGTTCTCTTTTTTTTCGCTTTGCTTTTTTAATGCTGGGGAAAATTAGCACAGTGGCACAGTCGCGGCCTCTGTGCTCATTTTTTTCCTCACCAGGTCAGTGTCAGCTACGACTTCAAAGACTGGGAGATGATTAATTGCAATAATATGAGAAGAGTGAACACATACATGCGATCTACGATAATGAGAGCAGGGTGATCCCTATAGCCTTAGTGCACACAGGCCAGACATGCAGAGAGATACCCAAGTGTCTATTGACCGTGAGAGATGTACATGAGTGTAGAGGTCTTATCACGAGCAAATATTCCTCCCAGACCACATAACAGTATGCACTTTAACTAAAAGAGCTCCAGCCCGTTCGTTGATAACTCACTGTTTACTACTCATTTACGCAATAGCTTTAAGCAAAAAGGGACGTCTGTGCTGTAGTTGAATTGTTTTTAGGTCAGCGTTAACTTGGCTTGCTACTATGTCCTCAACCCCCTCACCCTGTGCGCCTTTTTAGGCTTCTACGAATGGGGCTTAAAAAGGAAAAAACGGCTGTCTACGCCCCCTGCAAAAACTTTTTTATGTTTTAGCCTTGCGCCAGTCATGCCTGAAAAGTTACTGAATCTTCTGTTCTTTCCAAAGTAGATCTCAAGCTGGTCTTCAGGTGCACTTCAGGTGCACTTCAAGTGCACTTTGCATTGGTCCTAGACCAGCCTATAGTTGTTGATTACCAAAAAATAAAGAAACGATATCATCCCCTCCTAGCAACGTTTGACAATTTGCCTCGCAACGCAACTAATCAACCGTGATAACGAACGCGATAACTGAAGTCATCAAACGCTCAACCTGATTCCGTTGTATTACTAACTTTTCACCGAATGAAATCTAATCTTCAGGCTGCGATTTTGCGATAGCTCTTTCACACTGAACTGATCTCATCTTATTCATGTTATTTGGCAAGAATGTACACAATTGGTCCAAATATCAATGACCCTACCCTGGGTACCAGAGTTTTTTTTCTTCGGGTGCGACGAGGAGCTTCGTCGGCCACAGGCCGACACGTTTTCCAACACGTCTTCGACCAACGTTCGGCGGCCGTTGCAATCGCTACTTTTGAGATATACGGCTGAAAATTCTCAGGTTACCTACTTTTAATATGCTCTTTCACCTTGCGCTAACACAATTTTTCAAAAGTTAACTGTTTTGGTGTTCACCGAAAGTTGGTCACGTGATCAAGTCATGAAAAGAGCCTATTATTTCAACGTCGTTTTAACAATTCGATGTCCGTTTTCCTGATATATCACAATTGGTTTTGTCAGTTTTCTTTGCCTTTTTAATCTTCCGTTGCTATACGAAAGCCCATCTTCAGCCGGCCACAAAAAAATTTCATTTGCTCCATGTTATCGGGAAAAGATAAGCCTTTCTAATACTCACTAGAATCTGCTAAACATATGCGCCTGATAAAGCACTTGAAACAATTGCAATACTTAGTAGGGGAGGTAGGAGTAAAATGTTTAATCCAATAAATTATTAATGAGAGTCGAGTGAGTGATTGATTGAGCGCCATTCGAGCCTCCACATTTAACCTCATGGAATGACTACGTCATCCATGAGCTAAAAAGAGGATGTCTAGTTTACAATGCAATTATAAGCGTTTCTCAGAAACTTTGTATTAAAGCAGATGCAATGTCGTGCAGTGAACCGTATTCTGGTCAATTTTCATATTCAGTATAAAAAAGCTCCCTTTATAAGTTTGGGCTTGTAGAAGATAATGTCACAGTTCTTCAATGATCATAAAATTCAGAGTCCGGGTAGTTAGTTAATCAACTGTGGCCCTGAAAAAATTTGAAGGAAATAAAGCTACGAATTTTTAAGAAAATGCTTTTTTCGTGAGACGGACTCTTAAACGCTGACAAACGTCAACAAATAGCTAAACCTATAATTTGTATATGTTTGCATTGCTCGAAATCGAGCGCATTTACAAGGCCCTAAAGCTTTTTTCTGACTTGCAAAGACCGATCTGTTATAAAGATCCCCAAAATAAAGGGATAAATCTCATAGTTTCTTAGATATAATTGTGTAGAGTTTGCTTATCATTTTCGCATAAATTATGACCTAGATTTGGAAACCGCTGAATTTCTCGCATTGGGTCTTTGCGATTTTGGTGAAACTCTGTTCAACACAAGGCACTAATACGCACTATATGTAGCCAAGAGATTTTCACGAAAAAATGCCGGCAACAGCAGAATTTCGGCTCAGACCCCAAAGAGGCGTGGCACTTTAACCACATGACATGTACTCCGATCGCCAACAGGTGGCCAAAAATTTTATGTTGTATTGTAGATTGATCTATATGTTATCCATGCTATATGTTAGACTTACGATCAAAGTAAAGGTGGGGATACCAGAGAGTTTCAAAGTAGGATGGCACCCTCACAAAATTACGGTGGCCCAGAAGGGTCACACATGCAAATTAAAAATTGTACATGCAAACTAAAAATATTACAAACATGAAACATGAATGGGCCGACGGCTGTAAGGCCAGGTCGCACGGCTCGGACCAGGTCCTCATCACTCATACTGCCCGCGCCGGACTTTTCATTTTTCATTTGCATCGATATGTTTTCTATTTTCAATTTGCAGCACAATTTTTAGTTTGCATGTACTATATTTAATTTGCAGGTAATATTTTTAGTTTGCATGTACAATTTTTAATTTGCATGCACTATTTTTGATTTGCGCAACATTTTTAATTTGCATGTGTGACCCTTCTGGGCCACCTTACAAAATAACTGGGTCGAGTCACCTTAAGATAACTGATTTGTGGAATTTCTAAATCTATATTATAGAGCGTTTTCACATGACGTCACGGCGGCCATAATAATGTTCCAAAACAATGAAACGGCGGCCATATTGGTGTACCAAGAAAATCCTTTGGGAGTTTAACTCTCTCATGTAAATGTTTTCGTTTGTTCCAATAAATTAGCATAGATGCTGGCCACGTGAGTGAAAACGCTCTATAGCAGATCAACCAATAGGATACAATGTCATGTCACGAACCGTATTCTGATCAATATTCATATCACAAAAAACTCTTTTACCAAGACTAAAAATATTTGCAACGGTACTGAATCACGTTCACTATGTCTTCGACCGATGTTTTTGCTGAACCGATGCTAGACAGCGACGAGTATTTGGAGAAATACAAGAAGCAGCTAACTAAGCTTGGCGAGAAGGGACTTTTGCCGAAACTTGACGCAACCCTGACCTATAAAGTCTACTCGTTTAGCGGAAGCGATTTCGGAGCACACAAATCGATCGTTCTTACCACAACTGATAAGCACTTCGTAACAGCGTAGCTGGCGGTATTGTGTAGCAGTCGAGTGAGATTTGGCGGCGGAGCCGTCACGAGCGGCGAAGCCGCGAGAAATACCGCCTGCCAGAAAACCATGATTTTTCGAATGCCGCCCACTTTTGTCACGTTAGCTGATCCCAATTAAATCAGCCAATCAAAGAGAAACCAGTTTAGAAATAAGCGTTGACAGGCTAAACACGACTCCTAAGCTAGTGACAATGTGAAACCTGACCTTGTGAGTTTGCTTGAACTGAGGTTTTTTTTATTTTCTCGGCTCTCGCTCGAAGGTTACTAGCACTACACAGTGCATGTATCATTCTAAACTTTGACTGAGTAAATCTTTTTTTGCAACACTAGGCTTAACATTAAAAGGTCATGAAGCTGGTTTGTTACATGCATACTGAGTAACCATTTCCGGAGGTTTATTCTTCTGTAGGCGTTCCTGATAGGATTTGATCTCAGATGCAGTTGTAAAGTGTTTTAATTTTCTTTGACCTTTGTTTCTTACGGCTAAATTAAGACAATTCCAGCGCTGTAAAGTTTAAAGAGACGCCATTTCGGCAATTTGGTCATCAATTATGCTCTTTCTAAAGCGGAAATCACAATCACAATCACTTTACATGTACGTCTTCTCCAGTTTGCCATCTGCTCCCTAAATTGGGAAATATACGCGAAGGCTCATCTAACATGATTGACATATGTATGGCCCTCGACCAATCCGTTTCCCCGCACACTGGTGTGCGGACCATTCAAAATACCGGGGTTTTCTGGCAGGCGGTATTTCAACCGCCTCGTCCCTACTCCTTTTTTTTGGAACACGGCTCCGCCGCCAAAACTTTAATCTCGCACCCACACAATACCGCCAGCTACGCAGTCTAATGAGACACCTGCAATATACTGTGAAACATTAATTAGACAATGCCACAGTTTGTTTTAGCAGTAATTTGACTTGTTATTTCGTATCTGTATATATAACTATAGCTAGCTTTACGTTTTTACGTTTTTAGCTTGGGAAATGTTTAGTTTAGACAAATTCGTTATTTCCTCCATATCTGACGTAGTTGTAAAAGTGAAACAAGAAAATTGATTCGTTGAAAATTATTCAGAAATTACGGTACTTAAATAAACCAAAATAGGGGAAAAAAACTTGTCTAGCAACTATTGTTTCGACTACATTTTCAGCTTCAGTTCAATAAAGCTAAAAAGTGCCTACACAATGCGATATGGGGGCCATTTTCGAAGGAAGTAGTTCTGGGAATGACAGTCCGTGAGATATCCATTTTCGGCTATATGATGACGTCACTGATAATTGCATCTTGGACCTTCAAAGATGAATCAGTATTCGTAACTTAACGCTTTTGCGCCGCTATTATTTTGGTTCTTTTCATTTATGCCATGAGACCAAGCGTTATTTGTAAGGGAACATCAGAGGAATATGTGAAACAAAAGAAAGATGGCCTGCGTCTCTGCAACGCAGAGAAAGAGCCGCCGAAAGTGAATTCAACGGTTGTGTTTTTGATACAGTCTGAATGCAGTGGTCTTTGAATTCTTGCAAATTTCAGGTATGTAATAGTATTTTTTTGGTTTTGAAAAAATTACTCCGAGATACTAGACTAAATTTGCTTGTTGTTAATTCAAACAAACTCCATATGCACGATACTTTAGTTCATATGCACGGCCCTTGAAAATCTGTGAAGGGTGTAATTTCGGCGCCATTACTGATTCACTGTATGAGCGTTTCGTGGATCGTATGCTAAAGTGATCTTTGGTTTCGTTTAATTTGGAATTGTTCGTGTTACAAGGCGTTGCGAATTTTTATTACTTCTTAAATCTTAAATTCCAAGATTACACTGTGGAGGATTTCAAACTTTAACTGAGCGAACCAGTCTTACTAGTATCTTTGCTGTTGTTTGTGTCACATTTAGAGGTCATTTCCTGTCCTCTTTGTAATTGTTTTGTCCGTGAATGTGATGATTTCCTGCTCTACTTTGTTACGCGTTCTTGTAGGATGTAGAATTCTCACGGGTAGCGATCTACATATTCGAATTTCCACGGTATAAAAAGGGGTCTGTAGGCCTAAATGACTTTTACATCGTGATGTAAAATGTCGCTTGTTCCGATTATTTTCTTTCTAGCGGGTAGATTATGCTGTAGAGCAAAATGTCCTTTTTGCTGCTAGTCTCCCCTGGTCTCAAGTTGAGAGGTCATGAAGCTGACCTGTTTCAGACAAATTGATTAATAATTTCTTGTCATTATTGTTTCTTACAGAATTTATCTCTGATGCGATGCAGTTTAAATAAGCGTTTTCTTTGGCTTCGGTTCGAGGATCACGACGTTTATATGATGAATTTGTACTAGAAAGAATTCGCTCCACTATGGTGGCCCATGTGTGCCATAGGAAAAAGCCGTA
>OZ038000.1:14907761-14937761 GCA_964035705.1 Porites rus | reverse complement strand
CCGAAATGCCTTGACCGAGATTGCGTGGGAAGACGCCGTACAGCAGGTACAGGGACTAAGCATGGCAATGTCTACCTTAGCGTCAGAGAAAAACAGGGAATTGTTGTTTATCGGCAATGTGTTTTACAAACAGTGACATCTCTGCGTGTTGTTTCACTAGTATTTCTAGGGCACGACCTCCTGAAAATCACAAATATTAATCCCCAGTAAGAAGCCAGATTTTCGCCGTGGAAAAAACTTGGTTCTTCGAGAGAGCGGCGGAAATGGAGCATAGGTCCTGATCAACACCTAAAAGGCGCTTGGCCTAACGTGCATACGGAGTCAAAGTGGCCGGGAAATAAAAAACGCAACCATAAGTGAGTTTAGCACCTTCCTTAAAATTAACAAATCTAGGGAACAATTTCTCAGTTTTACGGTTAACTCTTTCTTACCCTGTTTACGGCTAACGGTTAAAATTTTTCAATAGTTTACGGCTATCGACTAAATTTTTTAGCCGTTTTACGCCTATCGGTTAACCCCATTGAGACCCTCTATAAAGCTTATAAAACTGGCTTTCTTTGTACCCTTTTATAAGAACGGTATATTCATACTTACAAAATGTGGACTTTCTCCTAAAGGTTTCTGTATTCTATGCAGTGTATTAACACACGGATTGAATGGTTAAAACGCATAATTGCAGCTGTAACAGAAACATGTATCTTTGGTGATGCAGATTGCAGAGTTTTATTTGGGGATATTTTTATTGTGCCTTTCCTGGGTTCAGCCTTGGGATGGACAGCAATGTGCAGCCTGGGGTGGGGAAATTTGGTTGCAATTGAATGGAATGATTTGCCCGTGGGCAGGGAATTTGAACGCAAATTTTAGAAAAATGTCAAATCCCCACCCCATGCCCTGCATCCCCCTCCGCCGGCTTAATCTCTCTTGTAGGTGCATAATGATTTACAGAATATTCTAGAAAAGAAGGTAAAATCGATCTCAGACGCAAAACAAATACGCAAAACTGAAACTCAAACGCAAACCACATACGCAAATGCGTAAGGATTTTGCGTCATTTTTAATTGGTTGAAAAAAATCACATGAAAGAGAGACTGTAACTATGGTTTCATAATATTTTAGCGCCTGTCGTAATTTAAATAGATAAAAGTTGATGCGAAAATAAAATAAAATAAGGTTTAAAAAATTATCTACTCTTATAATAAATGAGCGCTGCTGATCTAAACAATTTACCAATAAGTGATATAAAGAACCTTGTTAAAGAAGAATTTAAAGAAAATAAAAAAATTAAAAGAGGATAAAAAAAACAGCAATTTATCGAAGCTTATTTAAAACTAAAAAAGCAAAACGCAAAATTAAGAAAGGAAAAAACTAATTTAAAACCAAAAAAGACAAAAGCAAAAACAATCGAAGAGTATTTTCAGGAGTGTACAAAAAACAAAACAATTCCTGCTGATACTCCTTCATATCTCAAAAAAGCTCTCAAACGAGCTCTGAAAGAATATCAACAAGGTATTAAAAAAGGGAAATCAGCTCTTGATAACTTTGCTAAAAAATACACCATTGATGGAGAAGCAAAAATTATTCCAATTCAATGTTTTGAAAACAAATCAACACAATTAAAAGACTTTTTTAGAACTCATCGCAATATTAAAACCCGTCTTGTATTAGTCTGCCTTATGGAGAGACAAGATGTTGAAAAAATAAAAGTTTCTTTAATTCAAAACAAGGCTTATAATTATTTTCAATCAGAAACTCATATCCATCATGAAGCAACGATGTGAAAGAATCATTTTCCAAAATGATATACGAGATTTTCAACAAAATTGCTACTTATCAAAGGAATAGTAGTGGTTGGTATTTTAAAGAAGTTTTACGTCTTGAGATTCATACTATTGACTATAAACTAATGAAGGGCTCTTCTTATATCCCACTTCCTGATTTTATTTTAAAAAAGAAAGCAATTACAAACATACAAAACAAAGACGAAAAATGTTTTCTCTGGTCAGTTCTTAGATATCTTCATCCAATAAATCTTAATAACACAAGATTAACAGATTTAAAACAATATGAAAACGACCTTAAATTTAAAGGAATAGATTTTCCAGTAAAACTAAAAGATATTACAAAGTTTGAAAATCAAAATCCACCAGTTCCAGGAATTAATGTATTTTCAGTGAATGATAACAATAAGTTTTACCCTCTCTATGACTCGAAAAGATTGTGAAAAACAATCGACTTGTTCCTTTTTGAACAAGATGGAAAATCACATTACACACTTATAAAACATTTTTCTAGATTGTTTAGGTCTCAAATTACTTCAAGAACCAGTGACGTAACTCATATTTGCAAAAAATGTTTTACTCATTTCACAAAACAAGAATTATTTGAAAAACACATCTCATATTGTTCCGCCAATGAAACAGTAGCTGTAAAAATGCCAGCAAGAAATAAAATACTTAAATTTCAAAATCATTACAAGAAATTACCAATCCCAATTTGTAGTATATGCAGATTTTGAATGCTTTACCAAACCACTTTCTACTTGTGAACCCTATCCTCATGATTCTTGCACTTACTCTTACCAAGAACACGAGCCGTCTGGATTTTGTCTCTATGTCAAAGGTCTTGATGGAATTAACAAACTATACAATCCAATCGTTTACACAAAACAATCGGATAATGAAGGTATTGCAGCAATATTTGTATCAAAATTAAAAGCAATAACAAAGACGATTTATAACGATTATTACAAGAAACCAAACCACTCACACCTTACAAAACAAGAACAAGAGGAGTTTGATAAAGCAGAGTTTTGCCATATTTGTGAGAAAGAATTATACGATGATGATTCAACAGGTAAAATGTTAAAAGTTAGAGACCATTTTTAAAGTCTACAAAAAGAACAATACAAATTCTGAAGCTTTATTAGATGAAACTGAACGTTATGCTAAACAAATAATTACTCCCATAAGTATATTGTTCGCTAAATCAGGCATTAAAATCTTGACACTATAATTCTATTTGTTAAGAGTGTCTGTTTTGGGGCAGCAACTTTCTGTAATCCGAAAAAAGTTGCTATTTCTACGACTTAAGAGACAGAAATATTAAAAAAACATAATTTCCGTTGCAGTGAAACTCTTACAAGTTTGATACAGCCTATGGGTATACTGTTGACATCGTCTAATTAAATTTCTCGACCTTTTTTGCTCTGAAAACTCAACGCTGTAGACATTAAAATGTTTACGGTGAGCATGGATGCTCATGCCCCGAAAGAAGCTCGTGCGGTCACTGGAAGTGCTTTAGCACTGAACCAAGAGGCAATGCCAGACGGTCGTAAATAAGACGTTTCCCAGACGGTCGCATTTTAGGGCTTGTGTTGGGTCTGACAGAAAAGGATATTCCAAAGGCTTGCACTTTAGGGCCTGAAAAGGTCCTAATAACAGAAACTCTACCAGGTTTAGGTCTACTTTTTTGCGGTTGGCTTTTCATCGGGCTTGCTGAATTAGAAGTTGAACTGTCTCCTGCGCGCTTGTTCAGCACAGGAAAATATCCTTTCTTCTTTGTCAAACTTTCAATGCATGGCCCCTCTACTGTTTTATGCCTTTTTGAAGTAACCTACTTGACTACGAGGTCGGATTCTCTGTGTTGTTTAAATTTTCGAGCCACTCTCTTGTCGATATCCTGTTGAGGCGTTGGACTTTTGTGCTCCTTTAATCTTCTTTTCATATTGTTTGACTGCCCCACGTACAAGTACTCAATATCTTCGTCTTTATAACTTTTTTCACCGATGGCATAAATGCCTGACCTTTCAGGTACATTTGGTACAGAGGATGTATACTTTTTCCATTGCATTTTCAACAAATCATCACATTTAAATTTTTTCGCCACTCATCTCTGCTTTCGAATCTACGGAGATAAAAATCTCTGTTAAGCTGATAAAAAAGGGGCCTTTCCGAAGGAGAAATGTCCCATGTACTACTGCAATTCAACTGAGAAATGCATGTGACGCAGGAAAATCCCAGACGATCGGGGAAACCCACCTAACTGAAACTTTGAAATCAAGTTTTCTTTATTTCCACATACTTATTACAAAATTTATACAAAAAACCGGGGGTAAAAAAATGTGGACGGGTATAAACGAAAATCCACGGTTGAAAAGTCAGTTACGCAACTGATCTCATACTTAGGCTATGTTCGCACTATCACGGGTAGTTTTTGCGCCGGCACGAAAACCATACCGGATCAGAGGCCTTCTGTTCACACATAAGAACGGTGATTTCCGCGCGATTTCTGTAACAGGGCGGAGCTGCACCTCGCCGATCACTGGAGAGTCACATATCGGATAGGTGTTACACTATACGGGTAGCTTTTCGTGCCGACACTCGGAAAGCTATCCACTGACCACCGGAAATGTGACAAACTTTAACTTTAAGTATGATATTGTAATAGAGTAATAAACAGCATGAATGTTCACCAAATATTTTGTCCTCCGTTTTGACTAACCTCCCGACATTTATCGACCGTCCTAACGATGTATTCGTATATTTTTCACCTAAAGTTCAGGGCTCAAAGCTAAGCCTTCGTTTTTATACTTATAAACAAAGCAATTAACTTTCAACTAATAACTAACTCTAAGCCACTAAAAGAAATCTTCATGGCTTAATTTTAGGCGCCTTCCATTTACCTTAGGGGAGGGGCTGGGTGATTAAGAAAAAAATATCCGGCAAAAATACCTGACTAAACTCTCCTATCAAGCTTAAAGTGTTGTGTTTACAGCAAAAAAAAAAAATCACAATGCATCAAATTCGATCACGGCAATAGGTTTGGGAAGAGATCCATAACGTAGGCAGTACGCGTGTTGCTGAGTTCGACTTCCTCACGGAGAACCTCGATAGTGGATGTTTAACTTGTGCTTACTCACTTTGATTTTTATTTAAACGCTTTCTTTATCACATTGTATCCTAAATGTGATATCTCGATGTAAATTCTGTAAAAACAAATTTTTTAATACTTTCTTCCCCCTTTCACATACATTCTATTTTGAAACTCGCCCCAGTCCTTTCTCAAAACTCGGAGAAAATGCATTTGGTGCGCACTTTCTGCAGCTCTACCGCAAAAACGAGTACACTGACCCCCATTTTTTATTTCATGATTTTAATAAGGACAGTGCTTCCTTTCGATGAGAAAAAAATTGGCACAAATCTATGTTCAGTTTTTTGGCAATTTTACTAAATTGTACGGATTGAGCTATCACGGGTCGAATAGGGCGTATCCAATTCAGTTCTACTTTGGAGCGTAAAATAAAAACAGGAGCATTAAAAGGTATTTTTCTGGTATGTAAGAGGATAAATAATACAATAAAGTCAAATTCTGTGCGATACCACATGCATCATCGAAAAAATCTCTCGTTTTTGTCTAGTTTTGGGCTGCGCGCGGTTTTTGACAAAGAGTCCAAAAAAGCCGTGTTTCTCAGCATTGTGACGTCAAAACGAGCACGGTGACCCCCACTTTTTATTACTTTTTTTTATCATCTTCTTGACTTGTTACATCAGTGTACCAAGTTTCATCTACAATCTATGTTAGGTTCTTTTACTAGGGAATCACCTTAATGCAACGGTAGCTCTTTAATTTTACGATACTTTTTTCGGTAACAAAAAACTAGGTAACAACCAATTTACAGGTTACGATTTCTTAGGTCAATATTTCTTTCTAAAGAAAAGATCTAAAAGAAAAATAGGGGCACCCAGTGCCTTCGCCGTAAGTGTGTTTTCTTATCGGGCCAGGGCGAACAGTTATATGTAAATAGGCCATTTGCACGATGGCGTCATTTTACTACTACCACCAGAATTCTTTGGGGTATTGCTTTCTTGTAAAAATTAGGGTTTTTTTTTATCTTTAACTTCCATGGGATTACCGAATTTAAATAGCCTTTACATTTACACATTTTTCTCTAAGTTACTGTTTGTTTTCTTTGGGGACAGACCAAGGACAGCAGAAAACTGAATTCACCTTTTTCGCCACTAATGACTATAATTCTTTAATCTACACAAACTATGAGGCACGTGTTCAGGTATTCGGTGCACTGTATTGTGCACTGCATTCACTGTGAAAAGTGCGATAGGTTTTATACACTACAAATTATAAACGTTCCAACAACTTTTAAATAGCCTACATAGGCAGGCGTTCGAAAGGGAAGGAGAAAGGAATTTGGGAGGGAGAAGGGAAGGGAGGAACCCTCCCTCCTTCCTCGCGCGCCCCAAGGGCTTCTTTCGCGCCCGAAATCCCCTTTCCCTTTCCTTTAGAACGCCTGCCACGCAGGCTACAACTTAAATAGCCTGAATTTCAGCCGTCTCCTCGAGTGGCAATCTCCCGAGAAAGACGACTAAGAAGTCAAAAAATGTAAGCTTTATGAACAAGACGCTGTGGAAGCGTATATTTGGCCGTCGGCGTACTAGGCGTGTGTGAAGTAGGGATGTGTGAGTAGTGCAGTAGCGTAGCCTGCGAAAACATCCGTTTCTCCTCGCTCTTCGCCGCTGGGGACGTTTCGCGCGGAGGAACATCTGCGACTCAGCGACAGAAATGCCATACTGATGACGCAAATCAATGTTTACATAATAAATCCGGTAGTCATGGGGTTCCAATATATAAATTTGTCCAATTTTACGTGTCTTCTGGTTGATTTTGGTGAAGTGTTGTGTTCGTCTGTCAACGAACTCCAGTAAAACTCAAATGCCTTTCCTAGAGAAAACTATGTTCCACAAATATTGACTATTTTGTTAGAGATTCTTCGCGTTTTCATTTGATTTTTGTGGCCTTTTGTCTTTTGTCTGTCATTCGTAAACAATAGCTAAAACAGTGTAACTACTCCGTCGACCAATCAGCGCTTCTAACCGAATTCCGGACAGATTTTACGTCATCAGTATGGAATTTCTGTCGCTGAGTTTCAGACGTTCCCTTTCGCGAAACGTCCCCAGCGGCGATGAGCGTGGAAAAACGGATGCTTTCGCAGGCTGGCAGTAGCGTTGTATATTTTAGGGGTTGGCTGAGATGCGTGAAGTGGAAGACGTGGAGTGATATTGGACGTGGATTGGTCAGGTAACGGCTGTAGTTTGTTCAAGTGAAACTGGTTTCTCGCTGAATTTAATATGAAGTAACAAAAAGTAATTTTTTGGAAGGTAAAAGTGGTTTTAGGAGTTGCAGTGAGGTAGTTGGGGGAGTGCTAATTTGGTTATGAAGGGATAGTGTAGTTACAGCCTGTAGCTAGTCTGTTGAAATCAATTGGTGGTGATGAAATATATTATCAATAGTCAAAGACACACTTTTACTTATTTTAAACGTTCTTAGGCTTTCTGTTTAGAAGTGTTTTTCGCTTATTTTTGATAATATTTATATGGAGAGAACGTGGATAAGGGAAAGTTCGTTTAATATAGAGGAGAGGGGTATGAAGATATGGAGTGGGGGCTGAAATTTTGTGTGTGTGTTCGGGGGGCTTTGAAAAATTAATGGGGTCAATGGGGAGGGCGTAAAATCTGGCTATAGAACTAAGGGCCTGATTACACGAGCCGGGCTGGCTCGCTTTGCAGAGACCTCGGCACCTTAGTCAAACGCAACAAAAATCAACTTTGCGATTATATGACAACCGATCCAGCCCGGTTAGCTGGGTTCCCAGTATTATGATGCCGGGATCCGGTGTGGAAATTTTCCTAGTAATCACGCTTGTCAGGCGGCCTGGCGAATGAACCAAGCGAGAAACAGTACGGCGGGTAACAAACTGCTCATGCGCATTGCTTCTAATCTCTCTATATAAATGGCGG
Source organism: Porites rus (assembly GCA_964035705.1). Lineage (NCBI taxonomy): Eukaryota > Metazoa > Cnidaria > Anthozoa > Scleractinia > Poritidae > Porites > Porites rus. The sequence continues at coordinate 14,929,950 of OZ038000.1, read as the reverse complement.
CTCCGGGCTGGCCCTTTTCATCTAATACCGAGATAAAAGTCACTATGGCAGAGCTAGCCAGCCCGGCTCATGTGAACACGCAGTTTGCAAGTGAAAGCTTTGGAATTTGCCGCTTTCGTGGTTTGTGTATAGGGTCTTTAAAAATAACTGTCACGCACGCAGTTTGCACGTGAAGATGTTGGACTCTGCCCCTTTTACGGTTCGAACGTGAAAGAATGCAACTTGGTTTCGAGATCATTTTACTCAATAAGATTTGAAGAAATCACCTCCTTTCCGAAAATCTGCAATGAAATTATGCATCATTCAATGTTACCCTTATTTATCTCATGCACGATGACAGAATTTTGCTTGACATCTTCTTTGACTCTCGACAACTGAGAGGAAAAATATTGTCAAACTCTAGGCAATAAGCCAAACCCGTCAATTCCAATTATCATTCGAAGTAAGTTTTTCTTTCTTTTCATTGCCGAAGAGCCCACCACATGACCTGCAAATAACTACTTACAAATAATGGTCTGCTCATGCGCAATGCCGTCCAACTGTGTTTGGCTACAAATAATATTCTGCTCATGCGTAAAGGAAACCGTGCTCTCCTCCTTCTTGCGATCGCTCTTGCGCGAAAATGGCAGATCGCTTCGCTTCCCAAGGATATTCATTAAAAAAACAAACTCGGTGATCGAATGATAAAACAATTATTGAACTCGGTTATCACAAAATATCGTGATTTGTCAGTGTCGCAGATCAATTGTTTGCCGCAGCCTTCGGCTTCGGAAAATAATTGATCTGCTCGCCACAGACAAATCACGATATTTTGCTCAACCTCGTCCAATAATTGTTAATTATTTTCGACAGATTTACCTTCAAATTTCTGAAAAATCGCCTGGCTTCTAGGTAACATAAGAAATACCGTAAGCTCAATAGTGTGTACAATTAAAAAGGGCAATGACCAGTACCTATGGTCCGGAGGAAAAACATTCACGACGTGTACCGCGAGGACAATTATTTTCCAAAGGAAAAATTTAAAGCATTTAATAGTTTGTCTCACTCAGTGTACCTTGTTGTTTCAGTACGTTTGTTTTTCCTATTGCCAGTTTGTTTGCCGTGCGTTATCTGTGGCACGTATGTAACGAGGATAAATACTGTGTCGTGACACATCACGCGGCAGACACTCGTGTCGCTTGGCTCGTTTACGTTCGCACGTATTGCGTGCCAACTGCAATTTTGAATCCAAACAAGCGATCTCGATTACTTTATTTGGGCGACGCCAAACTAATAATTGATTCTTCTAAGCGTCGTTTACCATCACCTCATGAATTTTGACGGTACATTTTCTGCTGAATAGCCTTCTTTGCTTTCATAGCATTCGATTATTGTTACAATTTTTATTCAAGAATAAGTTAAAATATTCAACAAATTTCCAGAACAAGTTATGTTTTGACTTTTCGTATGCAAAAATCAAGCGCTTTTGGTAGTCTGGTATCTACCGTGGGAATACACTCTCACGTACTGTCAATGAACTTCGCCTGTTCACCATGTTTATTACCATCATCTTCCTTCACTATTTCCGGGAAAAAAAATTAAAAGCTATTACCACGGTACAGATCTGAAAAATCAAAACGGTTCCTTGCATCTTCACGGTGGTTTATGATTTTAACTTGAATGCACTTGTATATTTTGTCACATTACCCCGGCATCTCACGATTCCCCTTACGCGTTTCTTTCAGTAAACCTGAAATGTCAATTGACTGATACACTTCCATGAGAAATAATACAAATTGCGACAGTACAACGTGTAAAGTTGTTGTTTTGCTATATAAACCTATTTCTTTTTGCCGTTCTCGTTGGCGTTGCCGCCGTCGTCGCTTAAGCACCCTACTGTTGTTATCCAAAAGTTTTGCTACCATGGTAACGTGACGGTCACACTTCTCCTCTCTATTGTCGGCGAATTTCCGTATAGTAATCGTCCATCGTTCTGCTGATAAGCTTTTTTTTTTTGCACTCGTTCGCTTAGGAAATTTTGTTGGTTTTTGGACTGAGTCCGTTTATTCTCCCAAAAAGATTTGTGTCTGACAAATCGTTTCCACTCAAAGATTTGTGAATGATAAACTCGTGTCTGGCAAACCCTCTAAGTGCCTACAGTTGTATACGCCCCTTACAATTTTATTAGTGAGTGTCTTTCGGTCCATAGTTTTGGTGAAACACGAGATTTTCTCTTTCGGGGTCAGAGAGTTTATGATGCTTCTTGAAACGAGCAAAATGAGACAAAGAAATGCAAATTTCAGCTACCTTCAAAACACTGAGCTTCTGCACAGAAAGTTACTGAGCACTTAACGCAAAAGACAGCTGAAAAGCCGGTATCGAATGGGATTGTACAATGACTGTCACAAAACCAACCCAAGCGGTTTTCACGTCCAGATACAGGGTTTTGGATTTACTGTTAACTCCCGCACTATGATGCCACAATATTCATAATCTACTTGGGCATTTTCCGTTTTACGTTCTCCTAACGTAACCATTTTATACTTACGGGCGTTCAGCGCTGAAACGTCATCAATACTCAACCATTCCATATGGTCTCGGATTTTTTCTGGTGTACAGACTGCATATTTCAGCTGTAAGTACGTTTCTATATATACGCGCAAGCTACTAGGATGCCTCCTCGAGATTTCGCCTTCAGGGGGAAATGCCCGTGGGGGCAAAACAAGGCCCTGTAAATACCTAAATAACAGAATTCCCTAGTACTCCGTCCTCATATACTTCAAGTAGTGAAATCCCTAATCTAAAGTCAACATTCAGAATCCTCTTTGGATAAGCAGATGCCTTATCACTCTAACGGCATTGTGTTGGTATGGAGATCTTATGTCAGGAATGAGCTGAATACCACTTAACACTCTTAGCTACAATAAATTGTGCTTAACTCTCTCGTAAGCGACCACCCTTGTTGCACGACAACGTGGCCGCTTACGGGAGGTGGTAGTGAAGTCTATGAAGTCTATGAGTGTGAATAAAAGTTTTGTTTGTTTGTTTGTCATGACTTCTGGTTATTTCTTGCTAACGTTAAGTTCCTTAGCGACTGAAAGACGCGTTGTTGTCAACCAAATAACCAAATAAACTAGACAGCCCATCTATTGGATCTTAATAACAGTGGCCAGAGAGGCGGAGTGAGTTGCTTTTAATTTTAGATAAAACGCGTACAATTCAAAAATTACATGTATAAGAACATTATCCTTTACCTACCCTGCAACTCAGGCTCTTCCATCTTCTCTAGCCGGAAGATCGATGGGCCTCTGCTCGGAGGGTATTCTTTAACGTGCTCCGCGAGAAGATACTAGTATATACTATTGTCCATGCTACAGTGTTCGAGATTATTACGTGCAATCCTCAGTAGTACTTGAAACAACTAAAACGTCTCATTTTTTTCTTAAAACCCTTTGACTATAACTCGACTATATCAGACGGTAGAAACTATTAAGCTGTAACTGCAACTGTGTTAGCAAACGGAGAAGTCTACAGCTTTTCCGCCTCCAATGCAGACGTTCTTGGGGCCTCGTCACGCGTTCCTGCTCCACGCGTGATCAAGCCCTAACAAGGTCTGCGTGGTAGGCTAACAGATTGATAAGACTTCTAAGAACAGCTGTTACCGCCTTTCTTATTGAACGGCGGCCTGTATCCAAGCTTCCTGGTGATGCATTCGATATAGTTCCCTTCGTTACATCTTCCGTTCTGGTCCTTCACCCATTTCATTAAGAGGTCTTTACCAGCATTTTTCTGGATCTGCTTCTTTATAAACTCGTCAATATCGAGAGTTTTCCATTTATGCTCTGGTAACCTCCTGTGCATGTCTTCTGAATGTCCCACGTAAAGGTAGGTAACGTACTCGTATCCATATCCTCTTTGAATGAGGCCTATGGTATAAATACCCTCAGCTTTGGGAATATTGCCAAGATCAGAGATAAACGAACACCATACTTTCTGGATCAGACGGTCACAAATAGAAGATGTCATCTAAGAAAAAGACAAAAAAAACGTATGTGACGTGACTGAAGTTTCGCGAATTTCATCATTAATTAAGCTGTTTGCCTTTTCAACAATATTCAGTGTACCTAGTTTGTGAGACTCTTCCGGCTCAACAAAACTGGTATTGTGGGCAACCTTGAACCCTACTTTATAAGATTTCGGCAAAATGGTCATTAGCATTTCCCAATCAATACCGAGCGACTTCATAACAAGGATAATTACACGTCTTAACCTCTCCTCACGGACGCCTCTATAATACAGACACCTCTATTACGGACAGTTCGTTTGGTCCCAGAAATGCCAAAAATCATACATTTCCTATCTCTATAATACGGACACCTCTGTAAAGCGGACACTTGGTTCTGTCCCTTTGGTGTCCGTATTAAAGAGGTTTGACTGTAGTTATTTCAACAGAAACAAATAGAAAAAAAACTTAAAACGTTAACGTTTCGACCTGATTAACAAGACCCCCATAATAGGGGTACATTAGTCTGCCATGCGCAGTACGTGACAATTTGTTTAGTCGGGGTTGTATGGTAACTTCTACCAGTGAAAAAAAAAATGCAAGTTAGCCTTTGGAAAAAAGAAACGATTGGCATTTTATAAAGCAGTATCAGGGTCAAAATTCGGTTCCTAATAGGGACAGGCACAGCGAAGGGCCAGCTCAACGTATTTAGGACAGGCACAGTGTATCGAGGACAGGCACAGCCTATCGAGCACTGGCAAAGCGTATCGAGGACAAGCACAGAGTATTTAGGACAGGCACAGCGTATTGGGGACGGGCACAGCGTATTGAGCACAGGCACAACGTATTGAAGACAAGCACAGGGTATCGAGGACAGGCACAACGTATTGAAGTACAAGCACAGCCTATCGCGGACAGGCACAGCGTATCGAGGACAAGCACAGGTTATTTAGGACAAGCACAGCGTATCGAGGACAAGCACAGGGTATCGAGGACAGGCACAGCGTATCCAGGACAGGCATAGCGTATCGTAGAGAGGCACAGCAACTACATAGCCCGCGATACTGTTCTTCTACTGTACAGCGAGCACTGTCCCATGAGTCTTCACGGGGAATTTACGCGCTTTTCGAGAGCTTTCCTGGAGTTGTGCAAAACCCATCGTCCGCGCAGTGTTTTTAGCTTAGAAAATGAACCACCTTTTAAAAAAGGAAACTGCACAAGATAATAGACAATATAGACGACAGTATCTGTGCTGTCTTCAACTCCCGGCGCGTCAGCCGCTGGAGCATTACGTGCAGTTACACAGGGCCAACAAGGCAATTCCTCACAAACCGAGACGGTTTCGTTTGCTACTCGAGCAGCCCGCTACTTCAGGTTTCTCTTGTTTTTTATTGTCTACTGTGTTTTTTCTTTTGTTTTCTTTATATTTTCACAACAAAAGTAAGCTTACCTTATAGTCGCTGTGTTGAATTTTGACTTCCTATCGGAATGGAACTAAGTTTGTCACTGTCAGCCTGACCCCGAATATTGTTCAAACGTTGGATAGCGCAAGAGCCATAATGGGCTCTTGCGCTATCCAACGTTTGAACAATCGGGGCCAGGCTGACAGTGACAAGCTTAGTTCCATTCCGATAGGGAGACAAAATTCAACCGACAGCGACTATAAGGTAAGCTTACTTTCGTTGTGCAAATATAAAGAAAACAAAGAAAAAACAAAGTAGACAATAAAAAAACAACAGAAACCTGAAGTAGTCGGCTGCTCGAGTAGCAAACGAAACCGTCTCGGTTTGTGAGGAATTGCCTTGTTGGCCCTCTGCAACTGCACGTGATGCTCCAGCGGCTGACGTGCCGGGAGTTGAAGACATAGCACAAATACTGTCTTCTATATTGTCTCTTATCCTCTTCAGTTTCCTTTTAAGATGGTTCATTTTCTAAGCTAAAAACACTGCGGACACTAGGTTTTGCACAACTCCAGAAAAGCTCTCGAAAAGCGCGTAAATTCTTCGTGAAGACTCATAGGACTGTGCTCGCTGTACTGTAGAAGAACAGTATTGCGGGCTCTGTAGTTGCTGTGCCTGTCTACGATACGCTGTGCCTGACCTGGATACGCTGTGCTTGTCCTCAATACGCTGTGCCTGTCCTAAATACCCCGTGCTTATCCTCGATACGCTATGCCTGTGCTCGATAGGCTGTGCTTGTCCTCAATACGCCGTGCCTGTCCCCGATACCCTGTGCTTGTCTTCAATACGTTGTGCCTGTACTCAATACGCTGTGACCGTCCCCAATACGCTGTCCCTGTCCCAAATACCCTGTGCTTGTCCTCCATACGCTTTGCCAGTGCTCGATACGCTGTGCCTTTCCTAAATACGCTGTGCCTGTCCTCGATACGCTTTACCTGTCCTAAATACGTTGAGCTGGTCCTTCGCTGTGCCTGTCCCTATTAGGAACCGAATTTTGACCCTGATACCGCTTTATACATTTCCTCTACCCCAAAAAATATAGCATAACAGTATAACGTGCCTATTTTGATCTAAACGAAAATTCCAAAACTTATTGTCATTCTACGCTTAGGCCATTCCCTTCTTTTTTCGTTTAGCGTCGAATGCATTTCCTGATATTGGGTCGGTCGGTTGGATAAAAAAAAAAAGAACCACAAGAAGTCTCGGAATAGGAGGCCCTGGTACCCCACGATGACGTTGAAAGTTAACATTTACATATTTGCATTAACAAAATGCACAATTTATTGTCAAAAATGTTCCTGTTTTTCTCTATGCTGTTACTATGCTCATTTTTTCAGATTAAAAAGAATTATTTCAAGTGAAAAATGGTTTAACTACGTTGTTACTTTTCTTTTTTTCTTTGAAAATTCCAAAAATTTGGGTCGGTCGGACGACGCTAAACGGAGAAAAAAAAGAGGATGGCCTTATAAAACATGACAGTCATGACAGGGTCAACTTTTGCCGTAGCAAATTAAATTTTTAAAGTTCTGTTTCTGTCTGATATTGTATTAAAAGCCATTCTGACTGTCCAGCTGAATATGTCTCTGTTTGACAGGGCGATCTACAAATAACACGTCTTTCTTGTAGGAAGTGGCTTTTCAGAGACATTTTCATAGACAATGGATTCACACACTAGCCTCCCACGCAGACGTTCTTAGGGCTTCGTCACGCGTTCCCCCACTAATTCGTGGGGGAGGAACGCGTGACGAAGCCCTAAGAACGTCTGCGTGGGAGGCAAAAACACACACCGACGCGCAAGGAGATTTGCAATCACGTTTCACTGAAAGGGAAAACACTCAACTTCACGTCAACTTGGAGAAAAGAAACTCAAAAGGAACTAACCGTAGCATTGGATTTTTTCCTATTTTTTAGGCCTAAATAAAGGACTAAAATCTTCACGCAAGAATAATATTTTTGGTTTAAGCCTGTTTTCAAGATTTTTTGTTTTGAAATGACCCACCCTCCCCTCATTAATTAAAAAAGGTGCCCCAGGTGCCCCATCGTTGGGGGGAAGGGAAACGTGATCCGTCCGCCATTTTTTCTTTTCACTGCATCGATGGTTTTCACAGTGACGTCATCAAATTGCAAAGATAAAAAAACGAGGTTTTACGAATTCTTTTCTTACACTAGGTTGAAGATAAATAGAAAATAAATCTTTGTACAAGTTTCCAGCCCCGAAGCATGTTTCAGTTTGAAAATACAGCAATTTGAACTTCGGAGTTTTCACAATGCGCGACACCAAAATACGAGGAATGCTGTCTCATTGAAAAAAGTCTCTCCTCTTGATTTTCAGCAGTTTAACCATTTCACTGAAGTATTAAAAGATGTATTTATGCACACGTATGCTAGCTCTCGAGTGAAAAGGAACAGCTTTTATAGAAAAAGTGAACTCCAGATGTTTTTGTTGATTTACGGCGGCCATACTGGTTGACCAACTAGCTGTCCACCAATATGGCGTCTCGATACAATAAAGCTCCACAAAGGTGCGTGAAACATTTCGGCAAATAACTCAGAAACTGTGGGCCACAAAGACCTGAGATTTGGACAAATTGTTTATAAGTTAGTCTTTTATAACCTTCTATTTTCTTGGCTTCTTCCACTGGACAGTTTCTAATTTCTTTTTTTGTTCCGTGTTTATTGTGTGACAGTGAAAACGCCGCCACGGCGCCACACATTTTTAAATTGGGCGCCGTAGGCAGCCCAATAACAAGTATCTACAAGTGTTTGTCATACCGTGGTGAAAGTAAGGTGAAGGTGAAGAACTTTATTTGCTTTGTATTGGTCCCAGCAAAAGCCACTGTTTCAAGCAGAGAACTGTGGGAAAAAAAAAAAGGAAAAAACTGGCTAAGAAGCTTCAGCAAAGGCCTTAAGGGAAACAGCTGCTAAAAAAGGCTACGGCGCCGATTTAGGTTCTATAATAGGGACCTCAAGCAAGGACGACGACGACGGCGGTAAAAACGTCGGTAAAAAAAGGAATTTGCGTTCTTTTAAACTTAACCGTCAAATGTCAAATGCAGGTGACTTTTCCTGGATTTGAATTCTTATAAGGATTTTATTCAGGTTCAAAAAGATAATTATGGAAAATTCGTCGTCGTATGTCTACGTCCTCCATTAAACGTCAAATTAGAAGGTTTCACGTACGTCGAAGTCGTGCAGTGGACGTCATCAAAAAAAATGTACTAAAAAGCGTGATGCACGTGCAGAGCTGTTGTTTTGATCATTAAACCTGTTGTTTTTTTTAAGTCGTCGTTGTAGTTCCTTAAGCCCTCTAATAAGACCCTTGGCATGACCGAGGTTAGTCTAGTGTGACTCCTTCTGAGAAAATTAGATAGTGCTCAATTTCCAAGAATTAAGCCATAAACCGGCTTGATTTTTGAAAACATCAAGCTTATATATGGCCTTAATTTAATCATTAGTCAAGAGCATCTTCCCACCACATCCACGCCGAATAGAAAGTGGTCCAAATGGTAAAGCGATATTGAAACAGGAGCACCAAGCGACTATATTCTGTAAAATAACTCATTCGAAGGAGCAAATATTGCCTAGAAATTTCTAAAGCTTCAGAAAAGCTAAAACTGATTTCTGGATAACCTTTCCATTCGTCTAAAATATTTGGAGTTTTTTTAACAGCTTAACTATGATTTTCGAAAGTTTTTTTTTTACATTTTAATATCGATTATTGTTTAATAAAAGGCGTCCTAAAACATTCGCTATAAAAACAAAATGTCCCCTATCATTTTCTATGAAAGCAATATACCCATGGTCACTTCATGTCCTCGAGGGTAGCTAACACTTTCGAATGAGACGAAAAATTCAGCTAAAACGACCAAAGTTCCCCCTAAGACATCCGAACAGGTAAATAGTTTTTAGAGCGACTCCAAATTAACCAAACAGGCTTTTAAAGCACACAGAAAACCATCTGAGACACTTCTGGCGTATTTGGAAGCATTCGGTCTCTGGGTGCCCCTGATTAAAATCCATCATACTGTAGAATCATACAAATTGCATGGCCAGTGAGATATAAACAAGCCGCCGTATTCTACGTAGACAATCCGGTGAAAGAACTTAGACACAACTTCAGTCTGTGCAAGCTGAGGGTAGGAGAGGTATATTTTTCATGTGGTCATATTGTCGTCAACAACTGAAATGATATCACTTGCCACCGGCAGTTAATGACAAAAAACCTAAATGCAGTTGTCGAGAAAAATATGGAATTTTTGCTAATGTACGCTCCTTCCGTTGTAATAATTTCTATTAGATGGAGAGGGCGATGGCGGAAAGATCGAAGGAACTTATCGTTCGAGCAAGCGTTTGTAACAATATGGCTTCTGTTTTGATTTGCTCGCGCCATGCATGATTGTGCCAATTTAGTCCTTTCAGAGATTTCCGCATAGGTCTAACACAGCAGTGCAGCATATTATACTATTATGAAAATTTTCCGTTTTACTTTCTGGGGATAAAATGAATCGGCAAAAAGCATTTAGTGTTACCTTAACAACTGTACTGAAAAATATCGAGTCCACTCTTGAGTAAATACGACCAGCAAAGATCTAGAAAGAAAAACCAATAAAACAACACGGTAAGGATAGAAAATCGTCAACTGATTACAAATCAAGTAATAGTACTAACCGACAAAGATCTTACTGTTAGGAGAGAAAGTTCAAACGGATTCACAAAGCTTCAAAGTTCATATAGATCCGTTAAAATTTCCGCAAATTTTCGCTGCGCTTGCTTTCCAATTAACATCGCGTGGTTGCCAGAACTGAACGGACCTCTTACTATAAATACCTTACAATTTTGCTCGCTTGATTCGTCCTTCCGCTTTCTTGGCTTTGTCGGTCTTCCGAGAAAAGAACAGCAAAAAGTTTATATTTTGTAAAGAAAGGATCGATAAACCATCAAACTTAAAATGCAAAGTTACACTGAATTTGAATTTGCGCGCCGAAGGGAGTGAGAATTTATAGGCTTCATGACGTAGTCGCTTTTTTCGATTTCTGACCACTCATAGCTAGGCTTCTAAAATTTGATTGGATAGAGAGGCAAAGGTGTTTTCCCGTCCTCTAAAAGGCTTAAAATATATTCCAATAACAAAGGGATATTTCCCTGTGGTAGCAAATGCTTTGTAAATAACACTTGCTGATTAATCACGATGATGGAAAAATTTTGTATTTTCTTCGGGCGCGCGAATGGTAGCACTAGATAACATCGACCTAAACCAAGTGGGTCATCGATATGTCAGCGACGTCTTAAAAAATTACTGAAATAATCACTATAATAAGACCCTTGGCAAGACCGAGGTTAGTTGAGCGTGACTCCTTCTGAGAAAATTAGATGGTCCTCAGTTTCCAAGAATTAAGCCATAAACCGGCTTGATTTTTGAAAACATCAAGCTTATATATGGCCTTAATTTAATCATTAGTCGAGAGCATCTTCCCACCACATCCACGCCGAATAGAAAGTGGTCTAAATGGTAAAGCGATATTAAAACAGGAGCACCAAGCGACTATATTCTGTAAAATAACTCATTCGAAGGAGCAAATATTGCCTAGAAATTTCTAAAGCTTCAGAAAAGCTAAAACTGATTTCTGGATAACCTTTCCATTCGTCTAAAATATTTGGAGTTTTTTTAACAGCTTAACTATGATTTTCGAAAAATGTTTTTTCACATTTTAATATCGATTATTGTTTAATAAAAGGTCTCCTAAAAATTTTGCTATAAAGACAAAATGTCCCCTATAATTTTCTATGAAAGCAATATACCCAAGGCTACTTCATGTCCTCGAGGGTAGTTTTCACTTTCGGATGAGACGAAAAAGCCAGCTAAAACGACCAAAGTTCCCCTTAAGACATCCGAACAGATAAATAGTTTTTAGGGCGACTCCAACTCAACCAAACAGGCTTTTAAAGCACACAGAAAACCATCTGAGACACTTCTGGCGTATTTGGAAGCATTCGGTCTCTGGGTGCCCCTGATTAAAATCCATCATACTGTAGAATCATACAAATTGCATGGCCAGTGAGATATAAACAAGCCGCCGTATTCTACGTAGACAATCCGGTGAAAGAACTAAGACACAACTTCAGTCTGTATGTATAAAAATAACTGTTTAGGATGATTCTGCAAGCTGAGGGTAGGAGAGGTATATTTTTCATTTGGTCATATTGTCGTCAACAACTGAAATGATATCACTTGCTACCGGTAGTTAATGACAAAAAACCTAAATGCAGTTGTCGAGAAAAATATGGAATTTTTGCTAATGTACGCTCCTTCCGTTGTAATACTTTCTATTAGATGGAGAGGGCGATGGCGGAAAGATCGAAGGAACTTATCGTTCGAGCAAGCGTTTGTAACAATATGGCTTCTGTTTTGATTTGCTCGCGCCATGCATGATTGTGCCAATTTAGTCCTTTCAGAGATTTCCGCATAGGTCTAACACAGCAGTGCAGCATATTATACTATTATGAAAATTTTCCGTTTTACTTTTTCGGGATAAAATGAATCGGCAAAAAGCATTTAGTGTTACCTTAACAACTGTACTGAAAAATATCGAGTCCACTCTTGAGTAAATGCGACCAGCAAAGATCTAGAAAGAAAAACCAATAAAACAACACGGTAAGGATAGAAAATCGTCAACTGATTACAAATCAAGTAATAGTACTAGCCGACAAAGATCTTACTGTTAGGAGAGAAAGTTCAAACGGATTCACAAAGCTTCAAAATTCATATAAATCCGTTAAAATTTCCGCAATTTTTCGCTGTGCTTGCTTTCCAATTAACATCGCGTGGTTGCCAGAACTGAACGGACCTCTTACTATAAATACCTTACAATTTTGCTCGCTTGATTCGTCCTTCCGCTTTCTTGGCTTTGTTGGTCTTCCGAGGACAGAGCGGCAAAAAGTTTATATTTTGTAAAGAAAGGATCGATAAACCATCAAACTTAAAATGCAAAGTTACACTGAATTTGAATTTGCGCGCCGAAGGGAGTGAGAATTTATAGGCTTCATGACGTAGTCGCTTTTTTCGATTTCTGACCACTCATAGCTAGGCTTCTAAAATTTGATTGGATAGAGAGGCAAAGGTGTTTTCCCGTCCTCTAAAAGGCTTAAAATATATTCCAATAACAAAGGGATATTTCCCTGTGGTAGCAAATGCTTTGTAAATAACACTTGCTGATTAATCACGATGATGGAAAAATTTTGTATTTTCTTCGGGCGCGCGAATGGTAGCACTAGATAACATCGACCTAAACCAAGTGGGTCATCGATATGTCAGCGACGTCTTAAAAAATTACTGAAATAATCCCTATAATAAGACCCTTGGCAAGACCGAGGTTAGTTGAGCGTGACTCCTTCTGAGAAAATTAGATGGTCCTCAGTTTCCAAGAATTAAGCCATAAACCGGCTTGATTTTTGAAAACATCAAGCTTATATATGGCCTTAATTTAATCATTAGTCGAGAGCATCTTCCCACCACATCCACGCCGAATAGAAAGTGGTCTAAATGGTAAAGCGATATTAAAACAGGAGCACCAAGCGACTATATTCTGTAAAATAACTCATTCGAAGGAGCAAATATTGCCTAGAAATTTCTAAAGCTTCAGAAAAGCTAAAACTGATTTCTGGATAACCTTTCCATTCGTCTAAAATATTTGGAGTTTTTTTAACAGCTTAACTATGATTTTCGAAAAATGTTTTTTCACATTTTAATATCGATTATTGTTTAATAAAAGGTCTCCTAAAAATTTTGCTATAAAGACAAAATGTCCCCTATAATTTTCTATGAAAGCAATATACCCAAGGCTACTTCATGTCCTCGAGGGTAGTTTTCACTTTCGGATGAGACGAAAAAGCCAGCTAAAACTACCAAAGTTCCCCTTAAGACATCCGAACAGATAAATAGTTTTTAGGGCGACTCCAACTCAACCAAACAGGCTTTTAAAGCACACAGAAAACCATCTGAGACACTTCTGGCGTATTTGGAAGCATTCGGTCTCTGGGTGCCCCTGATTAAAATCCATCATACTGTAGAATCATACAAATTGCATGGCCAGTGAGATATAAACAAGCCGCCGTATTCTACGTAGACAATCCGGTGAAAGAACTAAGACACAACTTCAGTCTGTATGTATAAAAATAACTGTTTAGGATGATTCTGCAAGCTGAGGGTAGGAGAGGTATATTTTTCATTTGGTCATATTGTCGTCAACAACTGAAATGATATCACTTGCTACCGGTAGTTAATGACAAAAAACCTAAATGCAGTTGTCGAGAAAAATATGGAATTTTTGCTAATGTACGCTCCTTCCGTTGTAATACTTTCTATTAGATGGAGAGGGCGATGGCGGAAAGATCGAAGGAACTTATCGTTCGAGCAAGCGTTTGTAACAATATGGCTTCTGTTTTGATTTGCTCGCGCCATGCATGATTGTGCCAATTTAGTCCTTTCAGAGATTTCCGCATAGGTCTAACACAGCAGTGCAGCATATTATACTATTATGAAAATTTTCCGTTTTACTTTTTCGGGATAAAATGAATCGGCAAAAAGCATTTAGTGTTACCTTAACAACTGTACTGAAAAATATCGAGTCCACTCTTGAGTAAATGCGACCAGCAAAGATCTAGAAAGAAAAACCAATAAAACAACACGGTAAGGATAGAAAATCGTCAACTGATTACAAATCAAGTAATAGTACTAGCCGACAAAGATCTTACTGTTAGGAGAGAAAGTTCAAACGGATTCACAAAGCTTCAAAATTCATATAAATCCGTTAAAATTTCCGCAATTTTTCGCTGTGCTTGCTTTCCAATTAACATCGCGTGGTTGCCAGAACTGAACGGACCTCTTACTATAAATACCTTACAATTTTGCTCGCTTGATTCGTCCTTCCGCTTTCTTGGCTTTGTTGGTCTTCCGAGGACAGAGCGGCAAAAAGTTTATATTTTGTAAAGAAAGGATCGATAAACCATCAAACTTAAAATGCAAAGTTACACTGAATTTGAATTTGCGCGCCGAAGGGAGTGAGAATTTATAGGCTTCATGACGTAGTCGCTTTTTTCGATTTCTGACCACTCATAGCTAGGCTTCTAAAATTTGATTGGATAGAGAGGCAAAGGTGTTTTCCCGTCCTCTAAAAGGCTTAAAATATATTCCAATAACAAAGGGATATTTCCCTGTGGTAGCAAATGCTTTGTAAATAACACTTGCTGATTAATCACGATGATGGAAAAATTTTGTATTTTCTTCGGGCGCGCGAATGGTAGCACTAGATAACATCGACCTAAACCAAGTGGGTCATCGATATGTCAGCGACGTCTTAAAAAATTACTGAAATAATCCCTATAATAAGACCCTTGGCAAGACCGAGGTTAGTTGAGCGTGACTCCTTCTGAGAAAATTAGATGGTCCTCAGTTTCCAAGAATTAAGCCATAAACCGGCTTGATTTTTGAAAACATCAAGCTTATATATGGCCTTAATTTAATCATTAGTCGAGAGCATCTTCCCACCACATCCACGCCGAATAGAAAGTGGTCTAAATGGTAAAGCGATATTAAAACAGGAGCACCAAGCGACTATATTCTGTAAAATAACTCATTCGAAGGAGCAAATATTGCCTAGAAATTTCTAAAGCTTCAGAAAAGCTAAAACTGATTTCTGGATAACCTTTCCATTCGTCTAAAATATTTGGAGTTTTTTTAACAGCTTAACTATGATTTTCGAAAAATGTTTTTTCACATTTTAATATCGATTATTGTTTAATAAAAGGTCTCCTAAAAATTTTGCTATAAAGACAAAATGTCCCCTATAATTTTCTATGAAAGCAATATACCCAAGGCTACTTCATGTCCTCGAGGGTAGTTTTCACTTTCGGATGAGACGAAAAAGCCAGCTAAAACTACCAAAGTTCCCCTTAAGACATCCGAACAGATAAATAGTTTTTAGGGCGACTCCAACTCAACCAAACAGGCTTTTAAAGCACACAGAAAACCATCTGAGACACTTCTGGCGTATTTGGAAGCATTCGGTCTCTGGGTGCCCCTGATTAAAATCCATCATACTGTAGAATCATACAAATTGCATGGCCAGTGAGATATAAACAAGCCGCCGTATTCTACGTAGACAATCCGGTGAAAGAACTAAGACACAACTTCAGTCTGTATGTATAAAAATAACTGTTTAGGATGATTCTGCAAGCTGAGGGTAGGAGAGGTATATTTTTCATTTGGTCATATTGTCGTCAACAACTGAAATGATATCACTTGCTACCGGTAGTTAATGACAAAAAACCTAAATGCAGTTGTCGAGAAAAATATGGAATTTTTGCTAATGTACGCTCCTTCCGTTGTAATACTTTCTATTAGATGGAGAGGGCGATGGCGGAAAGATCGAAGGAACTTATCGTTCGAGCAAGCGTTTGTAACAATATGGCTTCTGTTTTGATTTGCTCGCGCCATGCATGATTGTGCCAATTTAGTCCTTTCAGAGATTTCCGCATAGGTCTAACACAGCAGTGCAGCATATTATACTATTATGAAAATTTTCCGTTTTACTTTCTCGGGATAAAATGAATCGGCAAAAAAGCATTTAGTGTTACCTTAACAACTGTAATGAAAAATATCGAGTCCACTCTTGAGTAAATGCAACCAGCAAAGATCTGGAAAGAAAATTAATTATGAACCAATGAAACAACACGGTAAGGATAGAAACTCGTCAATTGATTACAAATCTGTGAAGTACTAACAGACAAAGATCTTACTGTTTGGAAAGAAAGTTCAAAGGGATTCACAAAGCATCAAAATTTATATAAACCGTTAAAATTTCCGCAATTTTTCTTGGGCTTGCTTCCCAATTAACACCGCATGTTTTCCAGAACTGAACGTACCTCTTACTAATACCCTACAACTTTGCTCGCTGGTTCGTTCTTCCCCTTGCTTGGTTTTGTTGGCCTTCCGAGGACAGAACAGCAAAAAGTTTAAAATATAGATTTAGCCAGGGCTAAAAGCGAGGCTCTCATTAATAAATTTATAATTTAAATCAAACAATAAACTTGTATTCCACAATTCAGTTAACTTTAGAGCACATTCATGTGACCTTCAGGGAAAGGCTAAGTGATTTTAGACAAAAATAATTTGGCAACAACCCCAGAGTGAACCAAATCTTACATCGAGTTGATGGCCTCATATGTACACCCACAAACTGGCAATCTTCTCCGATCACATTTTTTAAGGGCCATAATGGCTCTTGATCACCGTAGGTTAATTAGGCCTGGAAAAAAGTTCCGGCCGAATTTTTTGCGTTCGACAAGTTTACTTTACAAAATATTGCCAACAAATCTTGGTTCGTGTAAACAAACCTTATATATCATTTATACATCACATCTGAGGTGAAACAGTACTATGAGGCACTGTTTTTATCATACAGACCTCGGACAACAGAATAAATGCAGTATTTTTTTGACAGTTTTGCAATACAAATTGCTGTCATTCAATATTCAGGACGATCGAAGCACGCGTGGGCTTTAGCTAAACCGTTAAAAACATTTCCAAAATCACCTATACGGCCAGCCGCTTCTGACTTTTGCAGTGCTAGCTGTGGCGAGTGTTTGAATGAACATTAACACAGTTAAGCTCCAATATAATAAAGAATTTATTATGTTTATTTTTTATTTTAAAATGGTTTAACGCGCGGCATTTTGAGTACTCTGGTAAGCGTTGTTCACTGAACGACTGAAAACAATCGGCACAGCGATTAAAATTACAAGAAAGACTACTAATAATCAATAAAAGAAATAAAATTCCGTGAAACATATACAGAGACGACAACTTTCATTCAGGAAGACAAGTATTAAAGTGTCTCTAAAAATCCTGAGTCTTCGAGCTTAAAGCTGAAGTTTTTGTTTTAAGCCGGCTTCCCGGTGTTTGCTTTTTTCAAAGACGAACTCGAGGCAAGAAAATCGCTCAAAGCTTCTTTTACAGCCAGAATTATAACTAAAAATTCTTTGGAACATTTTCTTTCTATCTGCGGTGAGAAAATGTCTAAGGCTTTTTAAAGATCTGTAAGCTTATATAAACCTGATACTCGGTCAGATCATTGTCTCAAATCTTACAAACGTGCGTAAACAAAATAGCCGCATAAACTACGCTCGACTTCATTAATTAGAAATCAAATTCAATAATTACTCAGGCTTACCACTCGAGATGCAGCTCCTCAAAGGTATCAAGTAAGGCCAGTATCGCTTCAGACTTTGACACCCTCTTACGCATTAAGCAAGGTGAAAACGAAAACGATGCCATCCGAAATCGGATTTCCAACTTTGACAAGTGACGTATTTCTCAAACAAAAACCCAATAAACAAACTAGCCATGAATAACAGAAGACTTCGGATAGCAGCTGAATTTCATTTTGTACATTCAGTGGAAAAAAAAATTCAAAACATCACAAGTTGACACAAAACTCTGTCAGCTTTAGCTGTCAAAGTAAACAAGATTCAAGATGCCGCCTAAATTTTTCCGCATGAACTCACCTGTCAAATTTTGACCAATCAGAGCATAAAAATTGGACGTAGAACGTGACCAACGCGTGACCATGGTAAGAAAAGTCAAAAGCAACTGTCTTCCCTACCTGTAGCAGCTAGCCTGCGTGGCCGGCGTTGAAAGGGGAAGGGGAAGGGGGAATTTGGGCGCGCGCGAGAGCGTGTGGGGCGCGCGAGGGGGAAAGGAAAGGAACGCGTTCCTTTCCTTTCCCCCTCGCGCGCCCCACACGCTCTCGCGCGCGCCCAAATTCCCCCTTCCCCTTCCCCTTTCAACGCCGGCCACGCAGGCTAGTAGCAGCTGACTGAATTTTCACGTCCGAGGTCAGTTTGAAATCAAAATTTTAATTGTGCGGCACATAAACACAACATATTTCATATGATTTTTTTAAAAAAAAAATTAAACTTGAGCCTGCGATCATTTGAAAACCAGTACCTTGTCAGCGGATAACTTCAAAAAATACTTGACCTCGATGGGTCGACACCTGACACCGCGATTCGCTCAGGTGATACTGGTTAGCGGATACCTTGTTTTGACAGCTGTCAATTGATCACAACATTGATGTCCAATATGTGTATCAGTTTTCCTGTGCCTAGCTAAAAAGTATGATTGAACATTGTTCGCGATCTAGTAAAACGATTAACTGGTCAGCGGACAGCTTCCAAATAAATCACGTCACCTCGATGAGTTGACACATGAGCCCGCGATATAGTCATGGAATACTGTTCAGTGGCTATCCTGTTTTGACAGCTGTCAATTGACCATATTGTGAGTGTCATATTCACCGGCGAAAAACGTCTAATTGGTCGACGCGCGACCACGTGACATTGCCAAATTCAAAATGGAAAGAAGATTAATTGCCGCTTAGAATAGCCCAGACTTTTTATTATCATTTTTCACCTATTCCTATGGGATTCGTTCCCTGCCATGCTCGTGTTTTGGCCGGTTTACCGGATTCAGCTTTGGACTTGTTTAAGCGATCACTCTTCACGATCACGAAGGACTACAATATTTCTGATAAAAGCCGGGTCACTAGGAAAAACGGCCTTTGTTGACAGCTCAATGCAGCGGACAAATAAGACACTATGGGTCCTTTGAAATTGCTTAGACACCTGGAAGTTATATATATTTTTTTTTTCACCGAAAAGATAGAGCAAAATTTTTTTTTCTCCAGCAAGACGTTATAATTTACAAAAAAAAGCTTGAACATGAGCTAAATGAATTGTGGTGTCTGCATTCATGTTCTTTTCATTGTGAACGGTGCAATTTTAAGATCAAAACTTTAAAGCCGTCTATGACCGAGCAGGTTTTTCTTTTAGTTTTCAATGGTTACTGTGCTTGATCTGAATAAAATAATGAAATTTTTTAAATTAGGGAAATAATTTATATAAAAGAAGAGAACTTTGATTACAAATATGTTAGTTGGCAAAAATACTGATTATATCTGTTTTTTTTAGTACATAGTTTGGAAAACTGATGCGTAGTCAAAAGTGCTACAAAGGAGTAAAAACCCAGATCTTTCCATTAATAAATTTTATTGACACTGTCAGGGACATATGCTTTGCTTGAGTACACATTCGTTCGTCAAAAATCTTGTTTGTGAGGCTGCACTTTGTTTGATGCAGGATCAATCAATCTTTTCTGAAGAGAAATAAATAAAATATGCTAAAATGTCACATACTTCAACATTGCCTTAGCCAACAACTAAGAAGAAACTGAACTTCATATCAAAAAAACAAAGTGAAATTTAAAACTACTTCACTGTGAAACAACAACCCCTTCAAATAATATATATCACATTAAATTTATGCAAAATGAAGACCTAATGATAAGTTTATAGGAATAGAAACAAACGATAATTACAGTGAAACTATAAAGTTTAAATGAGATCTGTATTTGAGTGTTCTCTCATAATTCTGACAGAAGATCAAAATTGGAAACTGTATATCCTACACAACTGCATTCATCAACATGATCCAACTAAAATTTCATTAAGACTCAAAGTTTACACCAAACTTTAAACTCCTGTAAGTTTAATTTGTGATAATTATTTTTTTTCTTGGAAAGAACTTTTGAATACTTAATAGCATGTTAACTCTATCATTCACTCATAACTTTGCTCCAGAAAAATTAAGACAAAAACGATGGACAGAAAAACAAAAGCATTCACAGGAAAATTACCCTGTTCATCTCCTTCCAGGATACAATTTTCAAGCAAAGAGGCAACCCCCCCAGAAAGCCCTGTGTACAAAAATTTAGTACTAAAAAATTGTACACGGGGGAAATAATGTCCGCAAGTGCGGTTCCTAACGAAGAAAGTAACAAGTAAGTCGTTGTGTGGATAATCCCAAGCCAAGTTTATGAGCAAAATAATCTAAACTTCGATCCTTCGATTATAAAATTGCAAGCCTAAATATACAGCAGCTGTACACATTCTGTAAACAGAATTTTTTTACAAATGTTGCTGGACCTATCGAACTGTAGCTCCAAGACAGTCTAAGCGTTTAATGAAAACACCCTCACATTTTTTCATTCGACAGTTCGGATAAAACTCAAATTTCTTTCACATACAAAGCTGTAATAATGTGCAACAACAATGAAATCTGCATCGATCGACAACATCACGTTTCGAACTACGCACTTTAGAAAACTGCGGCAAACCCGGGCGCTTTCGATCCACTAGCAACAAGACAATTTACACAGCAAGACAATCGCTAAGAATATTTCTTTACCTTCTTTATAATTTCCTTTTGTACCGAGTGACACGAGATTAACTTGAACCAAGCGTAAGCTTATTTTTCTGCCATAAAGGAAGTAAACACACACACACGGAGATTTAGTATCTAAATATAGTTTTTCCAGCAACCAAGTACTAGCTAAGTCATATTAATAAAACAAAGCCCAAAAATGTCTGTCCCTCTACTTTTTTTGGTTGAATCCGTGATAAGAAACTTGAACTAAACAACAAAAACATTTTGGATTGCGTTGTAATACGTTCTTCGATCAACAGTCGAATGTTGTCGAATGTTAGATTCACAAAGTCGAATTTTGACACAAAAACGGGATACACATTTAACAAAACTGTCGCTTCCGTGCAACTCGGTAGAAGCTAATTTATATACCAAAACAAAGCCCAATAATTTTTTTTCCACTGCTTTATAATTTCTTTTTGTACCGAGTTGCACGGAACATGCAGTAAACAAAGAGAGTAAAAATTACCCACCTTTTCGGCATGTCTTCCACATGCAAACCAGCGATCTCAACGTCAACAACACTGAATCAGACCATGCCACTGCGATTTTTCGCCAGTTCCAGGACGCTATATTCTCTAGAGAACACACTTCCGTCAAAACTTTAATGAAAATAATTTTTGATCTCTTACAGTGGCAAGAAATTGCAACGCTGTCACTGCCAAAAAAAAGCCGCCATCGCTTATTTCATCTCAACAACATTTCGCGGGTATTTTTGCCTCAGAGCCAATGACATTGCCCGAAATAGATCACGTGTCATTTTTAGTAGAGCATGCGCAGACATTTTTCGCCGGTGAAGAGTGTCATATATAAAAGATGAGGACTTGCCAAGACGCGCCTGAGACACCCCTCCCTTCCTTTTGATAGTCTCCCCTACCCTACCCGTACAATCTGTAGACGCGTACGTACGTACGTACGTACGCTCGGTCAGTCACGTGACAACCAAGCGAAAAGAGGTTGACCATATTCCATGAGTATGGGGCTCTGTCCCAGGCGCGCTTCGCGCGCGCGGGAGCCCCGCTATTATATAAAGAAAGGATCGATAAACCCTCAATCTTAAAATGCAATGTTACAATGAATTTGAATTTGCGCGCCGAAGGGAGTGAGAATTTATAGGCTTCATGACGTAGTCGCTCATTCTCGTCCCCAGAGCAACTCGGCTTAATTTGTCACCCCTCGTTTCAAGACCACGTGACCAAGAAACGACGGGCTCTGGGGACGAGCATGGTAGTCGCTTTTTTCGATTTCTGACCACTCATAGCTAGGCCTTTAAAATTTGATTGGATAGAGAAGCAAGGGTGTTTTCCCGTCCACTAAAAGGCTGAAAATATATTCCAATAACAAAGGGATATTTCCCTGCGATAGCAAATGCTCTATAAGTAACACTTGTTGATTAATCACAATGATGGAAAAATTTTGTATTTTCTCA
>OZ038000.1:14850261-14902761 GCA_964035705.1 Porites rus | reverse complement strand
CTTTAGAAACACATGCACATGTACTTAAGCATTAAATGTCACTCAACTGCCACTCCCAGAACATTCATCATGCATTTTTAATGCTATCCTAAGATTGCGTACATGCTGTATTAAGTCTGGCCTCCTTCTTTTCAGATGAAGATATCAAATTTTATGTCGCACATCCATTCCTCTCTTTTAAAACAGGAGTTAGAGTACCATAACTGCTGTATGATTATTCCCCTTTATTTTGAACTCTTAAACAGCACTGCGTTTCAAAAAGTTGAATCAGCTCCCACCTTCTCTCTCTATCCACCCCCTCAAATAAGGAGCATGGGGTGTTAATGCAAGATTTATGTTACATTTTTTTGTTCTTGCATAAGAACAAACAAAAAAATAATAATAATAAAAAAGGTTTCATTGATCAAAATTTCCAAGGACAATCAAGTTTTCTTAAGGCCTTTCAGGACTTGGTTGGTCTGTCATTCCATTTCGATTTATATTCACCACGTCATTGTTTTTTTGTTTGTTTGTTTTTTGCCTCTTTCCAAAATTCCCCCTTGCCATCTTTTCATTATTTTTTTAATACCTTTGCCCAAACAGCCTGTTTACAGGCGTAAGGTTTAACTGTAGTTTAAATGTGACTGGAATGCTGCTCGATTTTAGGGTGCAACAAATTGAAACCCTATGGGTTTCCATTTCACGGGTGCATTTCACAGGAAAAAATAACAGATTCCCATTTTTGGATATTTTAGGGTATTTAAAGAATACTCATAAAAATCCCAAATTTGGCAAACTGAGACAAGTCCCAACCAGGGAATTCCCATTATTACCAAGTTCCCTGGTTAGGACCTGTCTCACTCTTCCAAATTTGGGATTTTTGTGGGTATTTTTTAAATACCCTAAAATATCAAAAAATGGGAATCTGTTATTTTTTCCGGTGTTTGTGGATACAGCAGAAGAGTAAATATGATTGGAATTTGATAGATCCAACAATGATCCTAAAATTCCAGCAAGGTTTTACTTGGATGCTGTCCACAAGCGTGGAGGCTGTCCAATGATTGTATGATCTGATTGTGGAAGTGAAAATGTGTTGCTTGTGGCAATGCAGTCCTATTTTTGAGCAGATGTAGATGACGAGTTTGCAGGGTCAAAAGCTCACCAATATGGATCTTCTCCTTCAAACCAGAGAATAGAAGGTTGGTGGTCTTTTTTTAGACAGAGCCACTCAATTGGTGAATCATTTTTTTCCAGCCTAGTCCCTAGGCGTTCTCTCTTGATCCGTTGTCTGCGGTGACGTCACAGCTCATGGTAGAGTCCAGGAATGACCGAGCCAAAAACGCCTAGGGACTAGGCTGAATTTTTTCTAGAACATGAGTGAATCTAGGATACTAGAACTTGGCAATAACATTCAGATGGAATGCCTTTGGTTCTGCTTTTCAAGGGTAATTCAAAAATAATTAACCATAGACTAGAATTCCTGCAACTGCTTCCCATTCTGGTTTCTGCAAATCATACCCGATGAAGGGGATTTTCTCCCCACTACCAACTGTGAGTGAGGTGGAAACATTCAGCCAGAATTCCGTAAGAATGTCCAGCAGAACTCATCTGCCTCGGCCCTCTTCCTGCTGGCTGTGGGCATCAATAACAATGACATCTACCAGGAAGCCAGAATTACTTTTATTATCACTGAAAATTTCAGTCATATCTTCCCTGATATTGCTGCGATGAATAAACACTTCCTTTTTTGGTGCATTGTAATCATAAAGCATAAAGGTTAAGTCTTCCCCCTCACCTAACACAAAAATACAAAAAAATGACATTCAAGATTCCCAGTTCAAAGTACTGATTGCCAGGTGAAAGAAATGTTAAATAAGGAAACTAAGAAGAAAGAAGGCTCAATGACATATGAAAATGTTTTCAGGAACAAAACCTCATTCGCCACTTCAGAAATGAGAAAAAAACCCTTGGCCGAGTTACCTTTGGCAAAGACTTCTGGGATCATTACTTGGGACGTGCTGGTCAGCTATTGGCCAATTATGTTTTCCCTGTCCCCAGTAATAGTCCCAAAACTTTGCAAAAGTTAGCTCAAACCTGTTTCCTTCTAATTTCTAAACTAGCGAATGAAAATAAATGTCAAAAAGTTTACTTTCCTTGGATCATTATGATTGGAAGTTCCCATGATGAAAATTCTTTTGGTAATGCTGACATTTATGAATACTTATTAAAACATTCTGACTGCCCGTACTGTGATGAAACCACTGGGGTATTGATAAACACTGCCTTTCAATGAAGTTTATGGCAAATGTTTTACTTTACCTTGCTGAGTCAAGTCAAAAGTGCTCTGCTGTGTTGCTTGATAAAATCTGTCAGATTGCTCAGACTGGATGGTTGCTTTGTACAGAATGGGATAAATTTGCTGGTTGGTCCTGACTGGGAAGATTGGTTGGAGTCTGATAATCAGTCCGGAATATCCCTAATTTAAGGACAGGACCTACTGGTCACGAGACACTTTTCAACCAATGAGAAGGCGCGCTTGTGTTTATCAAAACACAAATCAAAACATCACCCCAGTGATCAAAAATTTTCACAACAGCGGACGGAGTCAGACAGATTTTAAGATGAGTTTACAGTACTCGTCTAGGTTTCACATTTAATATTTCAAAGAAAACATTTCATGTAAGAGAATAAGAACATTATTCATTGTAAGGAATCATTGGGGTGTTCGATTTGTGAATCAAAAAAATAATAAATAGTTGTTAACCTACCTTGAAAACCGACCAAAATCTCGCCTATACATCGCGTTGTTTAAAAGAAGAAATAAGCCACAAAATGAGCTGAATATTTCACGAGACACTTCCAATATGGCATCCGATACGCTGTTCACTTAAAAAAAAAATTGTGTATGCCTCATAAAAAGTCTTTAAAATATGCCTGAGAGCCTCGAAAGGGTGACTGATTCTGTCCCACTCCCTCCGCTGTTGTGAAAGTTTTTTATCACTGGGGCGATGTTTTGTAATCACAAGTGCGCCTTCCCATTGGTTGAAAAGTGTTGTGTGACCAGTTGGCCCTGTCCTCAAATTTAGGGATATTCCGCATGATTGGTTCACCTCAGCAGTTAGCTGTACCAGTTGATTTGGCTGCTGGGATAGTTGTTCAAATCTGCGAAAATGACATGTTTACAAAAATGTACAATACAGTAAATATGGGTAGTGTAAGTAAGCCACCCAACTGCTTAGCAGTGCATGTATAAGCTAGCAGGTCCCAGAGGTTCAAAATACAGTGGACATTAATAATTTATTATTAGAAAAAGCATAATTAATAGTTCCTTTGGTCAGTAGTATTTATCTGGTAGAGAGCATTATCTAGAGTGACCATTTTGTACTGGAACCAGACGTCTAAATAAAAGTAAGTGAGGTTATCTTATAAACATTTTTTTTCTGTTTTGCTTTCACAAAGGTTATTCAGTCTTTAACATTTACCACCTTTTGACGACATGTTGGGTCAGATATTTGATTTTTAAAAAGGTAACCAAAGTAGACAGTAATCCCTAACACCCTTTCGACAAATTTTAAATTTTCACTAGGTTATTGTAAAGATAATCAACTGTCAGCAAAATTCTATTTTACTTGTAGCACATGGCCATTTTATTGGTGGATTATGTAGCTAAGTTCTCTGTGTCTTGACATTTTTAACTTTTTTCCTCAGTCTCTCATTTTTAAGTAGGATCCTGTGTCTCACATTGTATTTGAATTTAATAAGAATACAATGAACAACCGGGTATAAGAACCTTCTGTTTTTGAAGTCAGGCAAGGTAGGTTTTTGTATTTTAGGGTACTTGTTGTCAAATCAGGTAAAGTAGGTTCTTAATAAATAATAGATGTCAGTTCCTAATTTCTCTGAAGGAGATATGGTTGGCTACCAGAAATATAAAGAAACTTTACCGGAGCCCATGAACTTGAGTTTGGTCCTTAATCTACAATATAGATTCATAACTGTACATTGAAAA
This sequence comes from Porites rus, assembly GCA_964035705.1. Lineage (NCBI taxonomy): Eukaryota > Metazoa > Cnidaria > Anthozoa > Scleractinia > Poritidae > Porites > Porites rus. The sequence continues at coordinate 14,898,773 of OZ038000.1, read as the reverse complement.
CCTCCTTTGTGCAAAGCCAGAAGCAGATTATGCAAGGTCCACGAAGACAATAATTTCAGTACGGTCTCTTAGTTCGCACGGGCCGTGAAAAATCCTCAAAAATTGAAAAATTGTAGGATATCCTTGAAAAGTCCTCGAATATTTTTGCAAGCTCCTTCAATAAAAATAACCTTCGTTAAAAAAATGAAATGTTTTGCACAAAGGAGTGGTTCAGCACGGCAATACACAAATTTTCTTGGTGATCATGAATATAAAGTGTTTTCTTATGGTTGCGGTGTTCACGGCATAGTTCATTATACACTGTACTTAATGTCAGATCCCGAGGGAAACAGTTAGTTTTGTTTTCCCGAGAGCTGATGTTTCCCGAGACGAAGTCGAGGGAAACATCAGACTCGAGGGTAAGTGTTGAGGTACCCTATGAACCGTGCCTTAATGAAGGAAGGGTATTGCAATAAGCGAACCCCCCTCGGTGACCTATGCATTTTAAAGGTCTTCACTTAATGTTATTCGGGAAAAGAAGTCCTTTATTTTTTCCCAAAAAATTATGTATGAACCATGCTGTACTTCATATAAAACTTTCTTTTTTTGACTGTGGGAATTATACATATTGTATTATTACATATAACATACGTGTAACCGCTGCTCGCTCTGCTCGCCCCGACTAGCTAATCTGTTAACTGCAGGCAGTGGATATTGCTTTCTGTAAAATTTGCAATAATTATTAAATAGTTGAAACAGTGTTGACTATGCAAAGTCGAGAGCTCGGCTTAGCCTTACCCTGCGTAGCAAGCGTTCCCATGCGGTTTAAGAGCAAAGAACCAGGAGCGAGAGTCAAAGACCGCGCGAGAAAGGGGCCAGTAATTCTGCATTTTTTCGCTCTCGTTTGATTTTTCGCCAGGCCAAAACCGAAAATCTCGTTCCTCAGTCTTTCTTTGCTCCGAAATCAAACAGAAACGCTTGCTATGAGGGAGAGCTGGCTCAGACCCTGGTGAAGAAAACCTGCGAACAATGGGGCGCAAACAGCCAGCCGCACGCCGAATTGGTGAGAGGGAGAGGGCGGGGGGCGAAGCGGCGAGTTTTCATCCAGTGAGAAAGGAATATTTTTTAATTTATGTATTTATTTTACTACTCCAGCTAGATTTCCGCCGCCAGCAGATCAGAAGCACCCTCTTTGGATCAGGATAGAAAAAATCCAGACGGAATAGACCTTTTCCGCGGGGCGGCTATTTTGTCTCCGGAGATTTAAAAAGCTTAGTTTATGCACCGCTAGCCTCGTAGAGAGAACGAGACTAGCCGTGCATAAACAAAGCTTTTTAATGGAATAATGGAATACGCCAATTGAAACCAAAAAATAGTTAGTCAATCTCCCGCCCTATTGAAGAGGATCTTTTTTTTTCTTTTTTCATAAAACCTCTGTTTCGTCCCGTCTCTGTTTCGTTCTCCTCTCAAGAATCCAACCTGCCTCTCTTTGTTATAAGGCTGGAATTGAAATAATCAGCCATAATGATAGACTGATTATTAATCCTTTAAGCGGTACTAACCCCAATTTAAGCCAGGGGAATTTACTGGGCGGGAGCGAAGTCTAAAACTCTTCTGACACGGTATGCGTGGGTCGGGGCGGTTATTCGATGACGTCATCGCGCAGCCAAATCCTTCGAACTTGGTCATACATATTGCTTTGACAAATTATGCTTAAAAGTTATCTTTTTAAGATCAAAATAACCATGAAAGGTCAATGCCAATGTAATCGGCCAGTCCATGCTCTTGCCTGTAACAAAACAAGCCTTCTTGACGCATTACCCAACATTATCCATTGAAATGCAGCACTGTGTGAGTTATGAGTACTGTATCTTCAAATTTTTTTTTAAAACAACAACCCAGCAGAAAAGCGTTTTGCGCCCAGTTATGAGGTATTACCGATTACTATGCTAATCAATTTATTCCTCTGGGCCAGGAGCTCTGGGCCCAGTTAATCGAAGGTCGAATTTATCGCTTAACCCGGGGTTAAATTTAACCCTGATTTCCTTTTCTTGTGTTCAAAAGCATTTTCTCGGATAATTTCCTCTGTTATTTTCAGAGCTTCCAATCATCAACTCGTAGACAAAAAGAATTCAAGTGAATTTACTTTTTAAGCTTTCAAATCTGAATTCAAATTTCGCACTAACCCCGGGTTATCTTAACCCAGCTTTGAACAACCCGGCCCTGGTTTGAATAAATCGCATGCAGGGTATGAAGATTTCAGAACAAAACAATACTCTAGAAATAATAATAATAAAAGGAAAGGAAAGGGAAACAAGTACATATATACCAACATGTACAGGTGAACACTATTTACAAAACGGTGAGCTTTCACCGTACGTAGTCAAAATAATGTACAGAGATGGTGCCTTCGCAGCTATGTTCATATAGTTACCGTTTATTGAATAAAGGCTCTTCAAGATTAAAGATTTTGCCCCTGGGATGAGAAGGGTATTTTTCAACAAACTGAATGTCGGGACTAAATACTGGACTTATATGGCGTAGTATCGTTTGTGTTATCATAAACGGAAGGCGACACTCCACGTAAACAATAATCGGAAGTGAATAAAGGCTCTTCAAGATTGAAGATTATGCCCCTGGGATGAGAAGGGTATTTTTCAACAAACTGAATGGAAGTCGTCAGTAGCAAAAACGATACACTGGTGGCGTTCCACCAGTGGCGTTCCTCAAGGAAGCATCTTGGGCCCACTTCTTTTTAGCATATATACGAACGATCTTCCATTGATCCCACAGAAATGCAGCACCCAGAGTTATGTAGATGATACGAAACTCATCACTTCCTTCGAGCTTAAAGCCAACCTGGATGCAATTGCTGATTTGGAAGACGACCTGTTTAAAATAGGGGAATGGTGTTCCAACAATCAATTGTTACTAAACCCTGGCAAAACCAAGTTGATGATATTTGGCAGCAGGCAGATGCGTGCAAAATTCCAATTTCGTTACCTTTCCTTTATGGGTAAGGACATTGTCCCTACAGACACCGCCAAAGACCTTGGTGTGACTTTGGATTCTAATTTAACTTACGATGAACATATAATTAAAACCGCTTCCTCGTGCATGTCCCGCCTTGGCCAGATAAACCGTGTCAAGCATGTCTTCGACAAACGTACACTTTTGATGATTATTAATTCCTTAGTTTTTAGCAGGTTATTTTATTGCTCCAATGTTTGGTCAAATACCTCAAAATGTAATGTCAACAAGTTACAGGCAGTGCAGAACTTCGCATGCCGCATTGTTAGCGGCGCGCGTAAATTTGACCATGTTACACCAATTCGCAAGGAGCTAAATTGGCTTTCAGTTCCCAGTCAGCTTTATTACCGGAACGCTACAATGGCTTTTAAATGTATGACCGGTCAAGCCCCTGAATACCTTACATCAAAATTCATAAAGCGAGCAGAGGTTAGCCGACGTAGCACCAGAAATTCACAGCTTTTACAAATTCCCTTTTTTAGAACAGCTGCCGGTCAGAGAACATTTTTCTATAGAACTGTGAACTTATGGAACTCCTTAGACAATTCCTTTAAACTGTGTAACTCGATTGATGTTTTTAAAACTCGTTTACGTACTAAACTACTTAAAGAATTGTAATTTTATATATATTTTAAAACATTTCTTAATTGTAAATAGGATCATGTATTGTCTTTGAAAAGCCCCTTGGGAAAGTCAATAAAGTATGTATGTATGTATGTATGTATGTAAGAAGCATAATGAATAGGGAAAGAGGTCTCGCTCCTGCTTCATAAGGCAAAACTGGTTTAAGAGAATAAAACTGAACGATATGTATAGGGAAGTAAGTATAAAACGTCCTGTCAAGGAAGGAAACTAGATTAAGAAACATTTTATTTCTTTTTTTAAAAAAAGGATGGATGGCCTTTTTATTGTAATGGACGAGAGAGAGAAAAGATACTACGTTTTTCGTTTCGTACGTCAGGTACGTGTTCTTGAGGGGAAAAAAATGCGAATGAAGTAGAATTCGATGGCGTTACATTGAAGGGAATTCTCACCTCTTAGGGACTGGAAAGAAGGAATTGTGCCCATACACGTTTTTTACTCTCTATATTAGCGTATTAACAAATCGTAAAATGAATAAAATGTAGGGAAGCCACAACTGAAAAAACGACATACTATGTAATTTGCATGGTTCTTTTCCAGCTTAAAACCCCGATATTTTGCTGTTGCAAGAACTTGAGGTGTTGATGAATCATACATAGAACAGGATTATTTTAATTAACAGTGAAGATTAGTTTAACTTTCGAGGCTTTAGTGAAGCAGTCTGACAGGTGACCAGCTTCATCACATCAATTTTCTGGTTTTTTAAATTTGACATAATCAGCGGAAGTCACGCATTATGAACAAATAAGGTAAAAAAAAGCAGCATTAACTGTTTCGCTGTCTGTTTTACTTTTTGCTTCTGCTTTTTGCTTTTTGTTAAACGTAATTTAAGTTATGTTACCATGGCCAGAGAAACCATCTTCTTTGACTTGAAAAATCTAATGTATTCAGGTATTAAAATTAACATGGTTTAGGGGCCGTGCTTTTGGAATATGGGATGTCACGGTTTTTGCGAGGAATTGTAGTACTAAGGGGGAATCTTTACTATTACAACTACAAATAGGGATACCGTATTCACTTCACCACTGGAATGGTCTTCAAGCAGGTCATTACTACTATTTTTATTTTTACCAATGAGACACTTGTTATTTTTACTTAAAAAATCCTGTTTATACTTCTGTCAGCAGCTTGTACGATTAGTTGCGCAACTTGACCATCAACCTATGAAAATCTTAACCCTCATATGATCTTTGTCGGGACTAAATACGGGACTTATATGGCGTAGTATCGTTTGTGTTATCATAAACGGAAGGCGACACTCCACGTAAACAATAATCGGAAGTGAGTGTAGCATATCACGCCTGTGTCACTTGATTCGCTATAAAGTAAAGGCGGATCCTTCGGTTCGGAAACCATAAATACTCGCTTTCGACTATCCTTGAGCAGAAATCAGATGGAACAACGTTCAACAGAGAGGTTAAAAATGAATGAATCTCAGACTTGTACAACGACCAGTCTCTATTTATCTCCTTGTTTTTTGGTACTGTCTTCATCTGGCAAACTGTAAACCACTGGCTCCTCAGGCGTCATGCAATCCGCGTGACGGTTTAACTGGTAGCGCAAATTCTGTCACGATACGCATTCAACACTTCAAGGGAGCGTCAGTCAACTTCCAACGAGATAAACCGCTTCTTCTAACAGTCGTGCATCATAAAATATCAAACGATGGACAAATATACCCATTGGCAAAAAACCTCAAAGCAAAGTTCCACGGACGAGAAGTTTGTTTCTCGGCATTAAAAGAAACCATTTTGGACGCAAAAGGAGCCGAAGAGACCAAACTGTACTCTTGCGAGCAGGTGTGTCTGGAAGTTGGACATGTTCGAAAACTGGTAACTAACTCATCCTCGGGAGGCTGCTTGCATCCTGGGACGGAATGCTGTGTATGGACACTAGAAAGATATCTCCAGCTGGCCGCAATTGAAAATGGTCCTCGGTGCTTGCAATGTAAAGGGCGAGAATGCCTTAATGATAAAATGACAACCAGACAGTGTCCTCCTGGCGATAGATGTCTCGCCGTAACTCTCGACAAAAAGAATAATACCGTAGGAGCAAACTCGAGGTAAGTTTTGTAAACAGGCGATTTTTTGCTCATCGAATCTTATCAAATTTAAAAACGTATTAGGAGAATTAACTACTATGGCAACGAGCCTCCGATAAAGTCAGCTGTTCCTTATTCCTTATAAGTACATGAGGTCTTATGACTAGGATGCTTGAAGCAAAACGTAAAAGTGCGCACCAAACTAGGCGGTAATCGGCTTTCGTCACTTTTAGGGGACCGTCGTTCTTTAGGGAGAAACAAATAAGTGCTCTGGCAAAATGACGAGTCAGTAATGCAACAGAAAAATAATATCGTATGTTCAACAAAAAAGAACGAAAAATGTCGAAATACTGGTCATTTCTGGATGCATCTTTTAGCCACGAATTATGAATATCCCAGTCGGAGCATTTCTTAGTAATTATTTGGATTTTAGCCCATTTACCGTAGATTCAAGTGAGAATGACACAAAATAACTACGAAGTATTTTTTTCCCCCGTTCTGCATTCTACATTTGGCGTATACATTCATCATGTTGTCCTGTAAACTCGTAGTTTTGCTCTTTCATTAAGTTAACTTTTTCCCTCTAAAAAGGGACGGTCTCGTAAAAGTAACCAAAGCCCGGTAATCGATCCCTAGGGAGGCACTCCCTTATATTGCTTACAAGGGTATGTCCCGCTGAACAGGGTATGGCATGGGTTTAGCGTATTGAAGAGGGTGTCTTTTGGTGAAGGTTGGGCGATGGGCGGTCTACAATTGTGATACCAACAATTTTTATGATATAAGTTTGAAAAATTTTTCATTCTGTATGCAAACTGGAACTAATCGGGGGCATGAAATACGATCTTTTTTAAAGTTCTAAATCAAACAGGGTCAGGTATTTATTGCCTCTGCAGCACACCTTAACCCCAAATGTCCCTTGAGTGCCCCCATCCCCACCACCCCCCCCCCCCCCCACCGCCGCCGCAATGGCGTGGGAGAAACGGCAGAGCTGGCGACGCCGCACTGTAAAATAAGACGCCCAGCACTTAAAATGTGCGTCGCTTATTTTGGATGTGTTTCTTTTTTTAATTGGGAGGATCCAAGATTAGTCTCTTGATCTCAGATTCTTTTATTTCGTTCAACTTAGCGTGAACAGGCAGGAACGTGACGGCAGCCTCATATTTTCAAATCTAGACCGCCCGCCAAGCCATGGAAAGCACTGTAGCCTGCGCTTGGAAGTAGTGGACACAAAAAAAACGGGCACGCGAGAAGGAGACACGCTCCCTCACTCCTCGCGTGTCTCCCTCGCGCGCGTCCGTTCTCTATTTCGCCCACTACTTCCAGGCGCCTGGTACGCAGGCTAAGCACCGTTGGAATAAGGTTGATGGTTCATAAATCCTAGACACCCGGATTTACGTTCTCTAATGAATCCATTCCTAGTATGGATTCTTTTGAATTAAAAGCTCAGAAGAGGCACAAAATCCGTTTTTGGACTTTCCCATCGAAAGAAAACCCCCTAGTTATTTCTTCAGCCTTCTTCAGGGGCCTACAATATAGGTAGCTCACAAATAATTCTGCTTGTTTTGTCTACATTTTAGCGTTGTACCAATAATGCTTGGCTGTTCAAGTGACAACTCATTGCGCGGCTACTCATGCAACGACGGATGTAGGGAAGTAAAAGTGGCGGGTTCAGGAACGAGGAAAGTTTGCGTCCACTGTTGCTCTGGCGACGAATGCAATAAGAAACAAGAGACCTTCAAAAACGCAACTGAAACTGGCGCATTCGTAGACAAAGATACAATTGAACAAAGGAGTGGCTTGAGTGTATGGTTCGTCAAAAGCATGGAATCTTAGCAGTAAGAAATTTAAAAGTTACTGAGATAAATTTATTCTCAGATGATGATTTCCAGTCGTGGCCTATCACAACCGAAGACGCGCGAGTGGTACTCTGATAGCTTCAGTAATCTTCATTGGCGGGGGAGAATTTTTATCATGCCTTTGATTATGACTGTGAATTTTGTGCGACAGCAGCATATCTCTGGAAATGTAAGCTCTGATTTAAAAAAAAACTATAATCCTTTTTCTATCGCACCACCATAGCACGTTCTTTGAACAATTGAAAGTATTAGTCTCCTGTTCATTAAACGAAGCTTGGTTCTCAGGGTTCCCTGGACAGACACGGCAGTGTAGAGAAACCTCATAGGGCAGGGACTAGGGCGAGTAATTCCAAAGTTCAACTAAAAAAGTCTCGTTTTCAGGAATTTTTCCAGATTTTACTCTTAGCCCTGACCTTTTTGGTTGTTACACTCTATGGCTAGGTCCGCCTCCGACGACGCGGCAGGGAAAATGAAAAGGTTTTCAATAACGTGGTATAAGGGCCTGGATAAAACACACTTGCCCAAAATTGAAAAGAATGAAAATAGAAAATACTTTATATTTCAATTCTTTAAGTGTTCTCTGTACATTTTTTCATCGTGTACACTACTCACGCTTACAATTATATACATATATGCTAATAACGCCTTGAAAATATTATGTAAAATAGAAACTAACAATTCTTATTTATATTCAGTTACAAACTGAGTGTCCATAATCCTTAATTACTATTAGTATTACTATTTGATGTACATATCTTTGTTCAATTAAAGATTCTTAACCTTTATAAAACGTTACCTTTGTCTTAGTAAACAATCAGCTGTACGTCATTAAGGGCGCGTTAATTGGTAAACCTGTGATCTTCGCATCACCACAGGCCGCCAGCCTATGGACATTCGTGAGGTTGTGCCTGGGACTGGGGCGTGGGTGGTGATTTCTTGAATTGCACTGTGGGATTGTTTTGATGTTAATACTCGTTTTAGCCAATAAAAGAAGCGCCAGCCTTCCAAAACAGTCTCGTAGTAACCAGTCGCACACGCAACCTGACAAGGCCAATACCCTTACAAGAAATCGAATCTGTGCTGTTTCGACGGTTTTGTGTCTCTAGATCCGGCGCGTAAATTAAGAAAGAGTGGTAAACCCTTACATTACTACCGGCCGCCAGCAAAAACCAATTACAACGTGAGATCGGTACTCTGCAGCTTTTGCATTTGTCTTGTTATCTTCTCGTCAGCAATCACCCTTTAGGGCTAAGACGCGTTAGATTCGTGATACTGGTAAACCTGTGACCCACACTACCACACCTAACTATTCCTACCAAATAACAGTAGGTAATCTGTGCTGTGTGGCTTTTGCACCTTCCCTGTTGGCTCTAATCGCGCCAATACACGGTTGATTCGTGATCCTGTTAAACCTGTAACCATCACAATACCACACCCAACTATTCCCACCCAATAACAGTGGGTAATCTGTGCTCTGTGGCTTTTGCACTTTCTCTGTTGGCTCTCGACCCGCCATACAAGAGAACTAGTATCTTCATCGCTCCAGCCTCACTCTAACTCACAAATGCTTGAAGATTTCTCAATTGCTCGGATATTTTTCAGCAAATCTGCGAAGAGCGTCATCATATTCCCCCTCCATTCTCTTCCGTTTCTCTTGCTCTTCAGAAAGCCTTTTCGTGTTGAAAATCCTCTTACTCTTTCGTCGTTTTGTTTCAGCACGTCGAAAAGCTAGCATCCCCGCTAATGCCCGTCCTCCTCTGGAAAATGGTCTTTCACATTTCACGCAATTCACTTTGTGGGAATCTCCGATCGCTCCGTTTAAGGGTATTCCATGTTTGCAGACAAGCTCAGGTTCTTCATGAATGTCATTATCAGCAACTGAAATACAATATGTCAAAAGAATTATAGCCAAGATGGCTCTTTGCTGCACAAGGTGGTTCTTAAGAGTCTGTGAATGAAATCGGATCCTAAAGTGTGGCCATTCAATTCGCCACTTTGGAAACAAAAAGGAATCTGGTTGGAGCCAACTTACGCAAAGACTTCTGGGGAAACATTACCTAACAGCTGTCCGGTAGCGATCCCAGAAACAATTTCGGGACGAATTTCGGCTCCAGTTCCCCTCTCGTTTCTATTGATCTAAAGTAGCGAATGAGCAGTACCTTCCTGTGATTGGTATTATTTACGATGCTGAGTGTACAGGAAAAGTGCATGTTAGTTAACTTCTGAGTAGCTAGGTGCACACTTAAGTATTTCTCCGGGTTTATGTGTAAGCTTTGGAATCGGGTTTTCTGTGAGGCGCAGTCAATTGCTCTGTTTGGGTGCGGCCAACTCGTCCGTACGGAGCGAGAGAGAGGGACGAGTAGGAGAGAACACTGGGAACGAAGTTGAGGATTTGCATTATTAACCAAGGGAGTCAAGCGTGAGGTCAAATGGTTGGTTATTGACTAAGGTCAATAGGCACGCAAAAAGAGATTAAGGCCAATATTCAGCCGTATTGACCGAACGAACTTGGTTAACAAAGGATTTGTTACTGAAGTGGCCAAAAAGAGGCCTCTTTTGCGGGACTAAAGTGGGAAATCCCGCGAGGGCAAGATGGGTCGTCAGTGCTCGCTCGCCGTCGCCGATAGAACACGGATTCGCTTCATCTTGCCCGCTCGTAAATTTACCCATTTATATAGTACGAAATCTTTTGGAGTAACCGACTTAACTACAGTGTATCTACAGTATATGGTGAAGCGGAGGCGCTTTTTCTTACCTAAGTAAGGCTTCACCATTATTAGTCCGGATTCCCATGGTCTCGGAGTCGAGACTCGAGGTACACTCCTGAGTTCCCCGACACGTGACTGTCTTCCATCAATCAACTGAGGCATTGAAGAGCTGAATTCCTGAGCTGCCTCGTCCGGTAATAACGTAGAATTCAAAAGATCCTCATCCGGTTCAGGAGTAAGAAGACCTATGTGACAGAAAATCAGTTTTGAGCCCCGGGGCCAACCGGTTCGTAGAATACTCGTGTTTGCATGTTTTAAGGTTCATAAGGTGGTTGTAGGTGAACAATTGAGGCATGTCAAGTAAAGAAACAATTTAAATGACAAAGAAAAAACACAACTGCATACCTAATAAGAAAGGGCTAATGAAACAGTCAAAACTGAAGGAAAGAAAGAAAAAACTGTTGCGAAAATCGTGTCCGCGAGTATGCAACTATCTTGTTGCATGCGATCATCCATTCATTTCGTTTATTCTATGGACTCTATGTAGATTAGTGTATAAATTACTGTGTAGCCGTATAATGAATGAATGGATAAATGGATGAATGGATGGATGGATGGATGGATGGATGGATGGATGGATGGATGAATGAATGAATAAACGAACGCGAAGATGGTGGGTGGAGAGTTTAACGCGTGGAGTTAAACCTTACAGAATTTAAGAGTTTAACTGTACAGAATTTAACCCAGATCAACCCTGCGAGCAGTGGCTACATTTTCGCTGTGTGAGCTGGCATGCGAAAAGCAGCCTCTGTCGACAACCGTTCAAATCCGTCCAGAAATCAGGACGAATAAGTTAAATAGACGTTTTTTTTCCTGTTCTTGACCAGTTTAGAACATTGCGTGAATCTTGCGTGAGTCTTGCGTAGCAGATCAGAGCTGTCGCAATTTTTTTATTTCCGCGAAACTCGTGCCATTGGACCACAGACCTGACGATTAATTTTGCTTGCGCATGTACGATAGAAAATTGAACGGTTGTCGGCAGAGGCTATAGCTACTTTTCGCCCGCCAGCTCACACAGCGAAAATGTAGCCTCTGCTCGCAGCCGGGTAACCCAGAGAATGACATTAACTGTAGAAAGTTTGAAAGAGCTGTGGGCAAAAGAATTTCTTCCCAATATCGGAAAGGAAATCCGCCAGGAAATCGACTCGCTAGTCTTCTCGACCTCAAAAAAAGATTCGACGAAATTTAAAAGTCCCAAAATTTTATCTCAAAGAAACATGACACTGTGATATCGACGATCTAGGACTTAAAACAACACAACGAAGGCGTTTTTTATAAGTATTGTATAACCTCCTCCCACTTGTAACCCGGCACTCTGTGGTAGTAGCCAACACGAAAGCTTGGCTCCTTTGGCTGTTACGCACTTTTTCCCTTTGCTATATGTTTAATTCAATGTCTAGGTAGCCCTGTTTTTACGTCTTCTTTTTTTTCTTTTTGTTGTTGTATTGAATAACTGTGAATAAATGAACTTGAACTTGAACTTAAAAGAACGAAAGCTTTTCTCCCCTTTATGTTTAAAACCTACCTGGATGTTTCTTACTGGAAGGAGAACTTTCCTTGTTTTCTTCTTGTGTTATTTCATTATTTGTGATCTCGCCTTTCAGTTTCGAAGAAAGCGTCTTAACTGACCCCAACGAAATGGTAGCTAAAGAAGAACAATTGGAGAGTTCTACTGAAAGCCACTCCGGCGATGAGTGCGATGGTCTATGAAAGCTGAAAGTTTTTTGTCCCACAATCGAGGGATTGGATCGTTTCATCGCACTGGGTAAAGTACGCAGTGGAGCGATTTTTGCGCTTCGGAATTTACAACTTGTACAAGACAAAGTCTGGCCCATTTTAAGCAGAAAGCAAAAGTAGGCGTAAATAATTTTTTGGTGAATTCAAAAATGACGTAATAATACGGCATTAGTAGCGCGAGCTTTCGAGAGAATTTCTTGTAATTTGCTGAGAAAGATTCTCTTTCCTTATCCGTCGTGGATGCCTTTTAGGCATAACATAAAAATAGGAAAAAACTATTTACATACATAAAATAAATCTATGTAAATACATAAATCTATTTTAGAAGTTTTTATAGCGCTGCGCGCACGCAACTATTAAAAGACTCGAAACTCGGACAAAGAAACTGAAATTAACATTGGCGAATTCCTCACTTTTGTCATTAAAATGTCACGTTTTTCTGTCTTTTGTCATTAAAATGACAAAAATGACAAAACTCAGACAAAATTGCAAATTACCGTGTGGCACGAAATTTTTGCGGGTTCTAATTTTTGCGATTTTTCCATTCATCCGCGGCAAAAACAAGTTGCCAATAAAAATTTCGTCAAACATTTTTCCCGCAAAAATTTATTGCAGAGTAATGCATCAGTCAATTGCAGCTGCGCCCAGCCTCCCCCCCCTCGGGCTACTACGGGGCATTTGCCCGCCTTGTCAGTCCCGGGGGTGGGGCATTTGCAGGTTGTGGCTTTTACGGTTATCGGCTAAAATTTTGGCTCTTTTACGGCTATCGGTTAATTTTTACGGTTAACAAAAAGGTTAATAATTAATTTCTTTTGTTTCAAAGCGTTAAATATTAAAGGACGGTGTCCCGCTTATGCGCACGCGCGAGCGTCATCTGTTTTTTCTTCAAAAGACAATAGAGCTGTCATATTGACTCGACAAGATTTCCTTCCGGACCGCATCGCCCACGGAGTTTTGTTGTTCATATACACTCAAGTAATATTTTAGACTTTCGCGATCGAAGAAGTCTTTCGTCTTATATAAATATTTGGCTCGCGGTTCGAAGAGTCATCGCGATTTTATCGCTAGCTGGGCCGCCTCGCGACCCCAAAATCTCGTTTCGCTCGCTTTAAAAACATATTTTCAAATCTGAAACTCGTGTCAGAGGTCAATTGTGCCAAGTCCAGTAATATCTGCCTGAAGTGCTCGCGTTCTAGCCTCAAACGTTGAAAGACAAAAAAATGCAATCTCAACGCTATGAATCATCACAAAGGTTAGTAAAAATTATATTATGATTTCAGGGCACTAGTTTTTCTAAACATGTAGCGCCTGTTTGTTTGATTTTGTGGGCCGTAAGGAGATTCATTTAAAAGTTTACTAACGCGTCGTTGCAAAACATTCTGCTTCGCGAAGCTCCTCTCCACAAGATCTCCTCAGTCACATCCATGTATCAATGGTTTCTTTCTTACAGTCTCTATTGTTGCTGTTTCATTTCTGCGTATCCCTTTCACAATTATCTGACCTTGTATGGAAGCTAGCAGAAGAAATAAGCCTTCAATCGGCATCAAAGTGTTTCCAATCTTTTGGTCCTCCGGCCAACGGCAATAAAAGTAACGCCATAAAATCCAGATTTTGCCCAAATCGAAACTTAACCGGAACAATATATCACTGATCTGTTATCCTGAGAAGTTTAATTGTCGTATTGAACCCGGCCAAGCGCGATGCAAACGGATTTTTCAAGGTTCTCTTACTCTCCTCGCATCTTTTGATTTCGCGACATCCTGTCCAAAAATCAAAGATTGGTGCATGCGCAGTAACGGGATACTGTTCCTTTAAAGTGTAGTTTTTGTATCTTTCAAGCAAAATAAAGGTCTTATAATCATCTCGGGATGAAATAAGCTATTCTTTGAAAAAAATTTAACATTTGATTGATCATACTTTCTATAAAGTATTCCACTTCTAATATTATTTTACGCGTAGAAATGTCAATAGTCAATTTGAAAATAGTCTTCGTGAAAAAGCAAAAGCAGACATGCGAACGCCCACTGACTCAAGGCTGGGGATCGACATTCATTTATAACAGAAATGGCCGTTTTCACACTAGAGACGGATTATTCGTGTGAGAAGGGTTGTCCGTTTGGTAATTCGAGTCAGATAGGTAATACGTCTTAATTTGAAAATGAAGTGATTTTAATTTTGAATGAACAATCCGCCTGACTTTATCCGTCATGTTTTTCTTTTTGCCTTGGATGGCAAATTCCCGGGGGTGGGCACTATTGATCTGTCAAATCCCCAGGGGTGGGGACGAAAAAAGAGGGAAGATGTCCCGTCCTCCGTCAACGCTGCAACATTTTCCATTGATCGCACAGTCGAGTAGTGCCATTCTAAGCATTATAATGTGCGATTTTTTTGTTTCAATTTATGTCTTAATTTGTAGTAGTGTTATTCTAATTAAGACTTCACGCCGTGACGACACCAGTTTATGGTTTTAGTATTGTTATAAAATTATTGACATTAAAATTAATAGTGCGTTGTAAAGTGAACTATTATCAATAGTTTTATGAGGGTCTCAATGGGGTTAACCAGTAGGCGTAAAACGGCCATAAAATTTAGTCGATAGCCGTAAAAATTGAAAAATTTCAACCGTTAGCCGTAAATAGGGTAAAAAAGAGATAACCGTAAAAGAAATTGTTCCCTATAGATTTGTTAATTTTAAGGAAGGTGCTAAAATCACTTATGGTTGCGTTTTTTATATCCCGGGTACTTGGACTCCGTACGCACGTTAGGCCAAGCGCCTTTTAGGTGTTGACCTAGACCTGAACTAAACTGGAACAGGCACTTCTATGGACGTTGGGACAGATAAAAATTTGGTTTTTGACTGTTGACGATCAAATTTTGGTCATTTGACGGTTCGAAGTAAACTCGTTAATATTACTTCAATCTTTCCTCAAAGGAAACGAAAACATAAAAAATATCGACAGAAGATGGTCGTGCTACTCGTCATTTATAAACCACTTTACTGGCCTATTGCTCGCTCATATTTTTCTATCGCAACCCGCTGTACTGACAAGCAGTTAATGCCGGTGCATACCTATAACCAATCACTTTTTTATGCCTTTGTCATTTGTAGACCAGTTTCTGTTTTCTCGGCTTGTTTTAAAAGCTGGCTTAACGGATATTGATTACGTTTTTTTTTTACTGAGACCCGAATGGATTACTGTCGACATCGTATACAGTGTTCATTGAAGCTCTGTTCACACGATATTGGATAACTGCGCGGTGCCGACACGGAAACAGTACCGGATAGGGCGCTTCAGTTCACACATAAGAACGGTGATTTCGGTGTGATTTCTGTAACGGAACGAAGCTGTGCCGCACCGACCTTGAAAGGGACCGTGACATATCAGGCAGGTTTCTCCCATTCTTAGTCGCATTCGGACCGAAGAGGAAGTTAATAAGTAGGAGCGAGGACTGGAACCAACTGAGACGGAAGTAAATATTCGGAAGTGAAGCTTGGGATTTCAATAATACACCAAACCATTTCGGCCAACTGCTCCGATACGATGGTCGATGTGTATGTGAACTATTTATTCCAGTTCTGTATCGTTGCCGTTGATACGTATTGTAAGGGATACTTTTCCCTTGGGACCCAAAAGGTTTGCGGTATTGTGTTACCTAGCCCCGGCTACCTATCTAGCCTCCGAACAGAGACGTACTTCCGGTCGTCGCTTCTCTGTGTTCGCAGGCTATCAAACGCCACTCTACGAAGTTTCCTACGTAACGTCTGGAGGCCTGGAGAAACCACTGCTCGCAGGGTAGTAGTGTAGACCAAGCCTGATCAAAGTGGCATGTTAGCCTAGCTTAATTTCCATCGGAGCCTCGCTTAATGTCAGAGGCTAGGCTAAAGCCGATTACTTCAATTTTCAAGGAAAAACAGGATGTCTTTTTTCAGGAGCCGACTAGTGC
This sequence comes from Porites rus, assembly GCA_964035705.1. Classification (NCBI taxonomy): domain Eukaryota; kingdom Metazoa; phylum Cnidaria; class Anthozoa; order Scleractinia; family Poritidae; genus Porites; species Porites rus. The sequence goes on along the minus strand of OZ038000.1, from coordinate 14,882,775 downwards.
AATATTTTTTTCTCGGAAACCTTTGCATAGCAGATCATCCAATAGGATTCCATGTCGTGCTCCGAACCGTTTTCTGATGAATATTCAGTAGTCAAAAACTCCTTTTCTGGGAACTATCTTTAACAGGCTGAGGTTCGTTGGGTACTTAATCTCGTCACTATGTCTTTGAGCGATTTTTTTGTTGAACCGATGCTAGACGACGACAAGCATTTGGACGAATACTTTACGCAGATTACTGAGCTTGGCAAGAAAGGACTATTGCCTAATCTTGACGAACCTCTGACCTACAAGGTCTACTCGATTAGTGGAAGCCATTTCGGAGCACACAAATCAATCGTTCTTACCACAAATGATGAGCATTTCATTACAGTAGAGCTGGGTTTCAAAACATTCGCCGGTAAGAAGCATATCTACCCGAGAACGAGAGAACTTCCCTCGTCAATAAAGCCGCATTTGACGGAAATCGGTGAAATCAAGGAAAAGGGACTGGATTTGATTTTCAAGGCTGTGGCTGTGATGAAGCGCTTTGGCAACTACTCCAAGCTTAGTAACAACTGCCAAGACTTCTGCAACAAGTACCTGGCAGAAATTGGTTTAAAGGGAAGTTTAACCGATGTTGACAAGACGGCAATAGTAACGATTGTCACCGGAATGATGCTGTCGGTAGGGGTCATCGCACTCGGGAATATGAGGCAGAACACAAAATGAAACAAATGGCGTAGACATTGCCTTTAGTTTGTTTTATCGGTAATTTGACATGCGTGTTGACTTCGTTTCTGCAACGTGTACTATTTGGGTCGACAGTAACATAAAGATGTTTCGTAGGTTAGTGCAGTGTATAGACCTTGTCACGGTTTTCGACGCCATCTTGACGAGTAGGCAAACGCGTGAGAAATTACAGTGTTTGTATGAGAATCTAATGTCGAATAATTTCCATGAAACGGGTGTTCTGAAAAAATATGACCTGTAAACTAAAGCTACAAAGTAAAGGATTGTCCTAAATAATTTTGGGGCCGTACCTGTGCTTAAATTTCTCCAGAGGCTTGCTTTAGATTTTCCATATGTTTGTCTGTAATTTTCCCTGGACTTTCTTACAGACAAATGTATAGAAAATTTAAAAACGTGGTTCTAGGTGTTCTAGTGCATTTAACGCCCTTAATTTAGGAGTGAAGCTTTAGTTTACAAATCATATTTTTTTCAGAAGAGCCGTTTTACGGAAATTATTCGACATTAGATTCCCATACAAACACTGTAATTTCTCACGCGTTAGCCTACTCTTCAAGATGGCGTCGAAAACCGTGACAAGGTTATTAATTACCATAGCAACGATTATGTACTATTACCAACGTCAGTGAAACTAAGTCATATTCCAAAGGTAATACAGCACAAATGTACTGATACTTAGTGAAAGTAGATTAAGATTTGTATTACGATAAAGGTACTTGTTCAGTTAATAAAGGACATTATGTAGAAAGCAATGGAAGTGTGAGTATCTCCTTGTCTTGACACTATAGTTAGCTTAGACTTCGTTTGAGTTTACACAAAAAAGCCAAGGTTCAAACGTCGAATTTCACGTGCACCAAATTTAATTCCTATTTTAGTCGACTGATAGTTAAATACGGCATTTGATTCAAACGTCTGTTACTGTCAAAATTCCCATGCCAGTCTCTCTAAATGAATAATAATAATTTACTATAATTCATGCATTAAGTTCGGCACCTGTAAAATGCGACGTTTGAATCAAAAGTCGAACCTAATTCATCCTCGGAGACTCAGGGGCAGTTAGTCGGGTCGATAAAATGTTCGTGGTGAAAGTTTACTGTAAGATCAACTTTTATCGACCCAACTAACTGCCCCTGGGTTTCCGAGGATGAACCTAATTCGAATCTTCGACTGTTTCAGTCGCAGATACAGCGAAGGTCGCATTTAATTTAAACAGTCGGAATTCAACCTATTTAGGTGGTTCCAAACTATTAAGACGTCTGTTACGTTCGACTGTTGATTCTGCAGACTGTAGAACTTTACCTGTGCCGAACCTAATTCGTGGCGAAAACAAATAGCATGAGATCCTTACCAGTGACGGATCCAGGGGAGGGGTCCGGGGGGACCGGGCCCACCGGGCCCCCCTTATCTCAGGGTCTGGGTGACCGGGCCCCCTCTTTTCTGAAGGTCTGGATCCGCCACTGCTTTCTGCTTAAAATAGGGAAATAAACTGAAAAAAGTAAAATTCAGCCTGAAAATTCTTGTTTTGATCAGTTAGTGCCAAGGAAATTGTGATCATGTTGACATTTTGACAAAATAAAGTAACAAATAAAATACAAGTACACTACGATTTCTTTATGGATACAGGAGCCTGATGGATATAAAGAAAAGCAACTTTTAAGAAGACCGTTTTAAGCTACGCTTCAGTGAGTTCTGGAAAAACCGGAAACCGGAATCGGGAACCGGAGACGGAACAGGACGGAACAGGAACAGGAACAGGAACAGGAACAGTAATGTGAATGAGAATGAGAACCGATACAAGAACAGGGACATCATTAACCATAAAATATTTTAATTCTAATTCAATTTATACGAAAAATAAGAAAACTAGCCTGGGATCACCCTCCCCCCCCCCTATATATTAAGGCAAAGAGAAGGTAAAAAAAGCAGCCAGTTTTGGGGTTGGCTAGAAAATTGTGCGCCATTCACTTTTACCGATATATGATTAGCAGTAAACCAATCAGTTGTGAGTTGCTTGTCACATGCATTGCGTGTTTCCTCGCGCGTGTTTGCGTGTTTCCTCGCACGTCTTGCCGACTTGTACGAGAATAATTTAAACAACATCGCATTCTTTTTTTTAGCACTTTTCAAGGGCTATAGATTTTTAACAATAAATGAATGAGGTCGAGTATCTCATGAAGAATTATGTAGATCGAGGGGGGTGTTATCCGTCGAGGCCGTAGGCCGAGGCGGAGAACACACTCCGAGATCTCCATAATTCTTCATATGATACGAAAGCCGAATTCAATAATTGTTTTATTATTCATTCAAAATAATTCCTAGTTTAAAAACATGGCTAACACATGCTTACCTCCATTGCCAGTGTTAAGTACATCTTCGATAGTGCACGTTTAGGGTTGTTCAGCTCCGCAAATATTTTCCAAATAGCAGATGCCGCCCATCGAGTTGTCTTCTTGCTGTTCTTGCCATGTGCTTAGTTTTTTTTTACTAGTTCTTACTCTTGAAACAAGTGAAATGTCCGCCATTTTTCAAGTTCACAACCAAAAAAACTTAACCTCGTCCCCAGGTCTTCTCGGTTAACGGTGCATTAACCTGCGCAGCATTTTTGACGTCATTTCCTCGCTAAACACAAAATTCTTCCAAATTTGGTCATAAGTAACTGGTTATGGTGAAATAAACGTGTGCTTTTAGCCTATCAGAATCGGGGAAATATTTTGAATGAATAATAATCAATGTAAAGAATCTCCTTTTCTGAGAACTATCTTTAACGACTGTGGCTTTCCTTGGGTACTGAATCTCGTCACTATGTCTTTGACCGATATTTTTGCTGAACCGATGCTAGACAGCGACACCTATTTGGAGAAATACAAACAGCAGCTAATTGAGCTTAACAAAAAAGGACTTCTGCCAAAACTTGACAAAACCCTGACCTATAAAGTCTACTCAATTCGCGGAAGGGATTTCGGAGCACACAAATCGATCGTTCTTACCACAAATGATCAACATTTCTTAACAGTAGAGCTGGGTTTCATAGTTGTCGACGGTAAGAAGCATATCTACCCGGTAACTAGGCCTCTTGACTCGTCAAGTAAGTCGAAAATGGAGTACCTCGGTACAATTAACGCCAAGGGAGAGGATTTGATTGCAAAGGCTGTGGCTGTGATGAAACGGTTTGGCAGCTACTTCAAGTTTTGTAACAACTGCCAAAACTTCTGCAACATGTACGTGGAGGCAATTGGTTTAAAGGAAGGTAAAAGTTTGACCGATGGCGACAAGGTTGCAATAGCAGCAGTACTTGCGGGAATAATCGCGTTTTTGTTCGCCATGTTGAAATGAGGCGAAAAACACAGTGAAACACATGACATTGCCGGAAGTACATCTAATTTCACTTGACTCTAAGTCAAGATTTCAGAGTACCTGAAGCCTGAAAATGTACCCCTTTTAGAGAAGCATCTCCAAAGAGGTCATTATAGGGAGTACCCTTCAAATCGCACCCTGAGTTCGAATTCTAACTCAAGGTGTGATTTCACATGACGTGACTGTTTCGTCCCCAAGGCTTTTATTTTGTCCCCAGCTCCCTTCCGTTTTTCCGACAAAAATCCCACGGCCACAGGCTAGTACACAGGCCACATTTAATGTGATTTAGTAAAGATATGTAAGTTTATGTGCAACTGCTGTTTTGGGTTTTTAGTACTAATTTGTGACTCTTTATTGAAATTTGAATAAAAAATACACAGGATCATTAATCACTGATGTTTACCTTACTTCATAGGAAATCCTCACCTAATTCACTTACAAACCAGCTCCCGCGAGATTTACCAGCGTGTGATTAGACGTTTCCTATTTCATTTTCTTCACGACTTGCTCTGTCGCGTGAAGCAAAGGAATGTGCCCAGCGCTCGTTTCTCGAAAGCCCCGGTGACGTTTCGGGAGTACCCAACGCATCCTCGGAGACTCAGGGGCAGTTAGTCGGGTCGAACAAATGTTCGTGGTGAAAGTTCGATCTTACAGGAAACTTTCACCACGAACATTTTATCGACCCGACTACCGTAATGATTCGATTTAGCGCCCTCCTTCCAATAAGCGCCCCCTTCCAAATAAGCGACCCCTTCGAATGTGTTTTTGTTAATAAGCGCCCCTATTCTAATAAGCGCCCCCTATTCTTCTATTATTACAGCGCCTTCAGAGTACGTAACAAACGTGGTTTATCTTCCTTTAATAGCTGACATACGTAATAATGTATTACAAAAACAGTGGTCTTCGTCTGAGTTTCTCAACTGTAATGTCCATGTGAATACATAATTCCTTCAAACGAATAATTTCTTCTTCAAATTTTGTGGCGATTGCTCTGCTGGTCGTTCTGGCCAGAAAGGATCCAGGGACAACAGAGTCCGTTTTCCAGTCTTCTTGATCCAGTCACTTGGACCTGTACATTGTTCTCATGGCGGGCTTTGAGAAATGTGAATATAAGGAAGGAAAGTTCCATCGGCACATGTCCAACAAGTTTGTTATCAGCTTCAAGGTAAGTCCCAACTGCGTATTCATCGTGCTCTTTAGCTTCTTTACGGTCATCTTTCCTGCATGCCAGAGACTCTCCTATGATTGGAGACCACGCCGCTTTGTAAACATGATGACCTCGTATAACAGACGAAAATTCTACCTCATAAACAAACATCGAATTCCAAATCAAGTGATAGCGAGAACGAGCCATAATCGTAAATATTTACCACGGGTAATTTCTGCTCGTGTTGCTTTCCCGCTTCTGTCTCAGGGGCGGATCCAGGATTTTTTTTAGGAGGAGGTGCACTCGTCTCTTGCTATACTTCAACACCAATAAACCACATAGTTTTTTTTTGCAGAATACCAGTTGTATAAGAAAACCGCAGGTCATCTCAAGGGGGGGGGGGGGGGTGCGCACCCCCTGCACCCTCCCCCTAGATCCACCCCTGTGTCTCATAATTTATGTCGTTTGCATTGTTCTTACTTAGGATGAATCATTAACAGCTTAACGATTTATTACTGTTTCAGTTTCTGTTATTGTTAGTTACCGTAAATAAACTCATGAACATTCACCGTAGCGTACATGTATATTTGTTACTGCTAAAATGAACAATTCTTTTAAAAGTAACTGAACTTTCAACAATTTGTTACTGTTACGGTTTCTGTTATTGTTAGTTATTTTAATATTTATTAAAGTTTTGTTTTGAACATTAGGTTGTTTCTCAAAAAATTAAATAAGCGCCCTGTCCCGAATAAGCGCCCTGTCTCGAATAAGCGCCCTCCCTTGAGGTACCAAAAGTAAATGAGCGCCCCGGGCGCTAAATCGAATCATTACGGTAACTGCCCCTGGGTCTCCGAGGATGTACCCAACGATGATTTCCTCCTAATTACGTTGAAAAGACCTTTAGGCTATCCAGAGTACTTTTAGACCTGTAGAAATACATTCTGAGCGGTGCTACAAAATTTGTATCTGTTCGGTCAGCCTAGGGGACTTTGAGTCTTTTCGAGTTAAATGTCAAAACTGTAAGCTTCAGAAAATCGTAGGGAATTTATTAGATAAGTTTCGAAAATTGTACATGAATGGAACGGTCATCTAGAAATTTGTAGCCGACCTCAAGCAATAGAAAATTCTAGGCAATGTTTGCTTTTCCAAAGAGATAGTTTACAGACAACAGTCGTTGGGTGCCCCTAAGGGTGCCCCTGACGTTTCGCTCCCGAAATCAAATTTTCAAATCGAATATAAAGAATAAGAGCGCGGGTCCTGGCTAGCAAACTACTCCATTTTGTTTCATTAACTAATAGTTTTATCATGTTTAAATGCAAAACTATTGAAACCTCTATCTTGCTTGTAAACAACAACAGCTTTGAGGGCCGTCAGTTATCGGGACTTTCTAGAAACGGGCCCCAGGGCCAAAGTTCCTTCATTTCCCAAGTCCAAGCTTGAGTCCAAGCCAATGGTAATCGGCTCCAGTCTCTTTCTCTTGTCACGGACCTTCTGCCTTCTCAAAATTCCAAAATTCTGCCTTTAGGGCAGATTGAAAAAATAGCCATGGCATGCTGTACAAGGAGTTAAAAACCTTCCTTATGGTCTTCAAAATTTGTAGGGGCTAAACTGCATGATGTATCGATATTCATGATTAACAAGCCGGGCTCGGATTTGTGAGACTAGTGAAGGAAAGTTCACCGTAACCGAGACATATCATGGCGAAGATAGGTCTTCGTCCAAGCTCAGCGTCTGTTCATATGCAGTCTTAAAATATTCATGAAGCAGGCGTAGTAACTTATAGCATGGACGACAAATGGTCTTTAGTACAGTATAAAGATTAAAATACCACGTGTCATGCTGACTCCACGTGGCTAAGTCTAACTCGAATACAGAAAGTGATTCGTGAAAATTACAAGTTTTAGGTTCCGCCATCTTCCCGCCAAAGTAATCTGAGTACGCAACGAGACGCGACGGAAAGATTTGCGGCTGTTAGCAGGATTAAGCAAGGATTTTCATGGCTTGTAATCGGCGTGTTGGGTTACCCTTGTGACTAGTGCATTATAATTTCAAAGATTTACTCTTCATGCACGACAGTGTGGTCTGAGGAATTCCAATCTCCCACAACAATTACAGTATGTCTACTCAGCAAGTGGTTCAAGACTTGTCCTTTCCAATAAAGGTTTACGTTGGCATCGTTCATCTGTTACTTTTGTTTCTAGTCATTCTGTTTCTTCAAAGACCCAGGAAAAATGGCGTCAAGGATGCTCAACAAGGTCGCAAAAGTCGAACGATCACCAAAGATGATCGCGCCGTGACCATCGAATCATGCGAATGGATCAACTCGACCCTAGCTTGGTTTTATCTTCATGCTCAAAGCGTTGAAAACAAAGATCGCACGCCGCTGATTGTGAAGTTATGGCTACGTGCTTTGAATAAACAGCTTCTGAAAGAGAAAAAGGTATCTTTCATCCATTTGTTTGTTTATTTTGTAACCGGTAATTTTGCAGCGGACGAAGCGGAGGGACCGGGCTATCCGTGTAGTGTTTTGTTTTTCATCTCAAACAGTACTTGACCTTCTGTTTAAGTCGTACGTTTTTACATTGTAGCCATAAATTTAAACTTATCTATTTGTTACCTGTCAACAGTCTCTTGTGTGAGTTAATTTTGCCCTTAGTTAAAGTTCCCAAATAGCAAGTTGAAATTTCTTAAACCATCCGTTTTGACTAGGGTTTGACCTAATGGCGTGGGTTACGCAATAATTTTGGCTTTTTAGGGACATTAATATTGTTTAAATCTAAGTCCTTCGCAAGTCGTGATTTTTTATAATTTCTTTTTAGCATACTTTAATAATAATAATTATTATAAAACGTGTTCCCTTTGTCATTATTGGTTAACAATGACTGTGGAATAAAATTAAAATTCTCTTTTAAGTGCTGACTCTGTCACTATGGCAGTCAGATGCCTAAAACTGTCACAGCAACAACAACGACATTGTAAACATTGCAAGCTCATTGCAAACATGGAAAATCATTTTCATTGTGCTGAAATTTTTTTTCAACCATAAAAAATCTATTGGTTTTTGCCCTGCATTTCTGCCATCTTTGGGGAGGAAAACAGTAGCCTTGCAGCACATCAGAACCTCCAATTTAATGAGGCCCTGTTAGGGTAAAATTATGACAGGCAACATGGCCTTGAAACAGCGACATAAAACAGATGAGTTGGCGACAAACGGCAGGTCGTTGGTTCGAAACTGCAACAGTGACAAGGAAAATCACAAATACAATAGTAAAATACTGAGAGTGACATGGCTTCCTCTATAATACATGAAGCAACTGCTTTTGAAATTCAGATGAAGGACATACGTACCCCCCCCTAAGAGGGCCTTTTTAATTGGACCCCTATGGGTCCTAACTTTTTTGTTTTCATAGACTTGTCCCCAGTGGTCTCTCAGTCTCGTGTGCGATCCAAATAGAGATGACTGGGGACTAGTCAGTTGCTTTCAGCTTAGTTCCATTGTTAATTTTGTTTATTTTCATTGTATTCCCAACTACAGTTGAGCCTCAATTATCCGGACTCTTTGGGATTCGAGTAGAAAGTCTGGATAATTAAAACTATTAAAAACTGAATCATTGGATAATGCAAGTCTAGAGCTGTGATTGGCTTAGCCGTCATGGTATATGAGCCATTATACCATGCTCTTGAAATATGGTAACTGTACGTGTCTGCTCAAAATTAAAAGCAAGCTGAAAATTAGTTGTTTTTACAAATAAAGTCGAGAAGAATTCTTGATACATTGTGGGCATTTTAATAAAACAATAATTCCACTCACGCTTGTTGGAAATGAGATGATTATGGCCAACTGGGTGCTACGTGCCTTGTTGGCTATCTACCATCTCATATCCAATGCGCACTCGTGGAATAATAATGTTAAAATATATGAAAATTAATGAGATAAAAATGTTAACATAGGGAAAAAAGAAAACCAAATTTTATTGTGAATTAGCTCTTTATACTTGAATTGATTTACGGACTGTAAGTATTTATGTATTTTCAATCCTCTGCTTGTCTCCACGCTGTCAGTGAATTTCAGGATCTCCCCTTTGTTTTTGCTTATATCTGAGATATGCTGCTTGCTGATTTTAAACTTGAGTGCTAAATTTGTTCCTTTTCACCTTTCTCCAAATGTGAAATAATCGGATGGTTATCCTATATCAAGAGGACGGACTGCTTTTGTTGAGTTTACGATTGATTGGTCTTGTGTTTACATAACCAATGCGGAATCAAGAATGACATTCCCTTAGCAACACTATAAGTGAGCTAATCAGAATTCAGCTGAATACATCAGAGTGTTGTTGTTCATCTTGTCCCACTTGCACTTTTTCAAAGCGAAACAGATTAAAACTGTTTCAAACACACGTTTGGAATGATAACGAACTTTTAATCGTTCAATTTTTCAAGATCTCTCTTATTAATTAATCTTCATGACAAAAAAGCAGGACCAGGGAAACAAGTCCAGAAAATAGAAAAGTCTGGATAATTGAGGTTTGACTGTAATCTGGTGAGGTCTTCTGAGAGCTGCAAGAGGGTCACCCAAGAGGAATGGTTGTTTCTTCTATGAGTTATAGGGGGTAGATATAGTGCCAAAGGGTATTTAGGGGTGGGAGGGGGGTGACAGGGGGTCCAGACCCTCTGCCTCCCATACCTGGCATTCCCAGCTTCCCTCTCTTTTCTTGACCTCCACCCTAAGCCCTTTTACCATTGCAAAATTTTAATATTGCATAAGTTCCTCCTTATTTCTCCCACTTCCCACCTTTTTCGAACTCCACCCCCCACCTTTACTTTACATCTCCCACCTCCTGTACCCTCCTGCTCTCTGTTCTCCTGGCCCCGGTTGTTCAAAGGTTGGATAGTGCTATCCACTGGATAAATCACTGTCCAGTGGATAAGTGTTAGGCCATTCAATTGCCTTATCTAGTCGATAGCGCTATCAACCCTTTGATCAACTAGAGCCTGGGCACCTATCCCCGCCTTCCCCAACTGTAGTGTAGAATTTTATAAAAATCCACCTCTTTAGGTCTGATTTAATGTGGGCTTGTAGATTTTGCATGAGAATTGCTTCATATTTTTTTATTTCGCTTTTTTATGTCATTTTCAGGCAACAAATTTGATCTTAAATTGCTAATCCCAGTGTTTTTTTTTCATCTACATGCAGTAAGCTTCTAGTGGTGCTGAGACAAACTTGATTCACTCAGCTGAATTTGTGATTTTTTAGTATTGTTTTTTCTCTTGTAGAAAGATCAGAGGATTGTTATCGAAGGTCTCAGCCCAGGCTGTCTTCCTCCAAAACTTACAAGTGTGTACTGTTTGTGTGTTAGCGGGAATATGCAGGTGAAAAAAATGTGGATTAAGACTAACACAAATATTCACCCAAATCTCTTTACAATACATCTTAATATTATGAATATGTTTTGCAAAGTTTTTAATGAATTTTTTTTCGCTTAAAACATTAACTCTCGTGAACGAATGCAAAATGTCAGACTGCCATGTACAAAAAGGCATTAAATGATTGTGTAGCTTTTATAGGTGTCTTAGTTGAAAAGGACTTTTTGTTAAGTAGATAGTTTGAAGACTGAACATTATAATGTGACTGCCTTTGCACGTACTTACCAGTGCAAAGCTTTGGCAAGCAGTTAGCCACTATAAAGCTAACCAACATGTTGCTTGTACCAGGTCACTTCAGAACAGAATAATTCTGTTTTTACCAGTCTCCCGCCTTCGGTGATTTCATTTGCCTGTAAATAGTCAATGCTTTTTAGATTTCTTATCTTCTTTTTGGATCTGAATTATTTTCTATAGAGATAAAAAACTTTGACAAGACAAGAAGTAAGATTCCTTTGGAAATCAAAGGGAAAATTTTTCCATTTAAGACAAAATTAATTCCTTGAGTTCCAGTTCAAAACATTGACAAGGCACTGAAAGTTAGTCGCCTTCTGGTGACTAGCCTTGTAATTCTGGTTGCCAACACTAAATTTCAGTTGCATTGGCAACCAGCTGGTCACAATTTTGGACCCTGTGTCATCATCATCACTGGCACCACTACTTCCACCACCACCACCACTGCCACCATCATCATCATTGTAATCATCATCATCATCATTATTAACTTAATATCATCACCATTGTCAATAAATTGTTGTTTTTCTAGTGCATAACATTTCATGTGGAGTCAGCAGACCTTGGTTTTTTAATTCAAGTTCTTCAAGAAACTGATGATGGGCCTAAATCTTCACTGCTGGAAACAAGGGTGCTCAAATTAGCTGGAGAGGTATTATAATATGTCTTCATGTACAGTGTGTATGAACTGCTTAGTGTATAGCCTCTTTGAGATAAAAAAGTCAGTCTTGACTCTGCCACAATCACCCTGACGTAAAAACATGGAAGCAAACGGTTCACAGTACTGCTCAAAAGTGTTAGCTAAAGGCCGACACTCAACTTGATTCTCAAAACATGATTCTCGTGTTTGAAAATGTGAATAACTTGAACTTTGAGACAAAAGAATTGAGTTCCAATTCTCTCATGTCAAGTTTCAAGAAAACAGGATTTTTTTAGTTCTTCATTTGTCAACTTGCATATTTTAACTTTTTTTTCTTGAGAAATAGACAGGTTTGACTATTAATTTGACCACACTGCAATTCAATACCACTAAGTTTAAGTGCTGTTAAATTCTGTCACACAACTTCCACTGCTTTGCAAGGAGTGAAACTTTGTGGCAGTGGGGAGGGGGGAATCACTTTAAATTAAATACCTTCTCATAGTCAAGAGAATTGAGATAATTAAACCATTCTTCTGTTTTCTTCTTTGAGGTTGCCCTTAAGCTGAACACTGTTCCTTCTAGGGTGGAAGTATCTATACAGTTTATTGGTGTTCCAGAGATTGCCATGGCAACTAAATGCTTTGACAAGGTACAAAACTGTTTTCTGTAAATGCTGATGGGGCAGTGGGTAATCTTTCATAAAAGTGGTCACAAGAAGACAATATTTCTCTGAAAGTTTGAAAAGATTGCCAATAATATTATTTGTGGCCTCATTATTTTACTTAAATGGGCCAATTTTGTTTTAAAACTAAAACTCATACTAATTGAATAGACGACAATGAAATATGTTATTAAACGAAATTATTTATGAATGAACCTCAACACTTAGAGTGTATGATTTATTATGTTTGTTTTCCCTTTGAGCTTTTTGAGTCTGATATCACGTAATAGGGCTCTAAGCTATAAGCTCTGCCCTCCTCCAAAAAAGTGGAAATTTATACAGAATGTTGTGGAATCAATAAATGACAATGTAATATGGAAGTGCTGTCTGAGCCTTAAAATACCATGATCTTTTTTTCTGAAGGCAGTCATGCAAGTGCACGCCGACTGGTTCATTTGGGCTTTTTTGAGGTCATTTTGTCCTCAGAATAAATATAATAATTTGTGTATGTGCTCACAGGGAACTTACAGGAAATCAAAATGGAACAGAACTGAATCTGTTAAAATGGTCAGCATACACTTTTTTTTATTTAGAGTTGCATAAATTGTATGTTCAGTACCATTAACCATGAAGATAAAATGAAATGAATTTTTGTGCATTGGGTTACATTTGAATATGTGGAGATATTTCTTTCATAGAAAATACAACAGTGTTTACAAGTACCTGTCATACCACCTGTAAAACTGTTTAATTGAACCATCTAGCTAGATATAATTTGCTATTTTTATTCCTAAAAACTTAAATTATTACTGAAATAATTTAAAATCTCATTTATTTTCACATATTTTTGTTGATAGTGAAGAAAATTTCTTTGTTAATTAAGACAAACTCTTTATCTTTGTCATTAGCCCTTTACTGTTTGTCAGAGTTCAGGGCATTAAATTTTGTTATTATTTTATAACCTGAAAATTTAAATTAGATAACAGTGGATCCAGTGTTAACTCTGTGCAATAATATGTCATGTGTTGTTTAATTTTAACAGTTTTATCTCTTTTTTGTGGTTTATTTTGTTTGTTAATATTGTTATGGAAATGAAAGTTAAGAGAAATGCTGGAAGAGAAAAAATTGAGAAGTTGGAAAATTTTATAATGCCACAATATTACAAATCAAAAGGTGTTTGATGTAAAAACAATTAATTCATTATTTTTATGTCTTATTAAAAAGAACCAAGTATTTTCCATCACTCCATTTTATAATCATGCCTTATTTTATGTTAAGTTTTATATTGCAATGTAGCAATAGAAAAGGTGTTTTATAACTTATACATTACTGTGCAACTTTTGAATGCTTTTCCTTGTTAGGACGTTCTTATATTGCTCATGGTGTAAACAATCATTTAGTTGTCTTTGGGATAAGAAGGATAGAACAAGAGTGATAGAACTCAAGGTGGAATAACTTTAAGTTGGCATGATGAATGCTAACATAAATGCAAGAGAAAAGTCAGTGGACTGGTCACCGATACCTTTGTGTTTAATTAGCGTTGAGGATTTCTTTTCAAGTAAACAGGTCTTACCTGCTTAATGTCAATGATATCTTTAAACTTTTCTGTTTCACTTCAAAGACTTTATTGACCTTTTTTAATATCATCAAAGGTGATTTAATGTTTCTGGAATGCAACTTTAACCCAGACTCCTAACTCTTTTCTCTTACTCAGCTGAAACTGCTCTGTTATATTACACTAGTAAATATCAAGAAGCTTTCAGCTCATAAATTATTCACCTTGACAGAAATATTGCCAGACTCATTTGAAATACAACCAACTTTTGCCCTCCAGAAGTTACTAATAATAGTCAGTTTTTGAAGGAAATTCCAGCTATCCCAATATGGGACAGGAGTCTTCAAAGCAAGGTAAAATTGTCTCTGATTCTACAAAGAGCTTGTTTCTATTGTGTTGTTCTACCGGTTGTGGTGATTTTGAAAGGGTCCTCAAATGTTGACTGCAGTGTTGTGGTTTGAAGCAGGGATTGGCAATGAGGTTTTAGAACAAAGTGAGGAAACCAAACTGCAGTGTGTTATTAAGACATCATCAGACCCCTCTGGTTTGGATGGGGTAAGTTTTCAAATTAACATGTTTCTTTAAAGTCTTTACACACCACTGTGTCGCCTATACGACTGGTACTCTTAAAACAAGAAAATTGAAGGAAATAGCTTTGCTGTGACACTCTGTGTTAGTTTATTGTTCAAGCACTGCTGTATTCATTCTCATCTACCAATTCAATTAATTTTAGAAGACTAAAGCACAGCTTTTACATTGTTTAGTATTAAACAATTGTAGCTGCTAGTAGAACTATAGTGCTTTTGATGAAATATCAGCTTTTTAAAAGAGACAGTTGCAGACTATGAATCCATTTGATACATGTAAAAAATAATCGTAAGCATTTGTGGCAGTAAATGTTGTAGATGTTAATTATTTTCGTAGGAATGTGCGTATACTAATCATTTTAACAATGTTATTAATGTCTTCCATTTTTCTATGGATTAAGTAATTATATTCTGATTTTTGCTTCCATAATTTCAAGAATGGTTCAAAAAATCTTAATTAAGCTTAAGTCACTAGATTACTTTAAAATGTAACAATCGTTTTGTGAGATATACAGTGTGTAACTGTTTTAGTAGGTGAATATGTAACAAGTTTAATTATCATTTTGTAATGCAGAAAAGTGACCTCTAGCACAAAAATGTTCCTTACAGTTTGCCTTTTTCAAAGGGATGCTGTTCATGAGTTAGTATACTAGTTTGAATTTAAGAAGATGAAGTATTTTTGTTTTGTTTTTTTCTTGAACTTCTAGAAGACAAGTATGCTGTTCATTTTGCTTCATGTACTTTAGAATGCTTTCAGGTCCTTGGATAAATAAAAAATATATGCCTTTTTTAAGTAAGCATGTGCCAAAAAAAGGGAATAAGGCCAATATCCAGCCAATGTTGATGTACATGCAGCCAAAGGACCTATATTGGCCACCAATTGAAGGGTTCCCTCTGTCTAAGTGATGATTATAAGCTGCTAGATTCTTCTTTCAATGTACCTTGTAAGTGAGTGCAAATCAAAAGGAATTGAATATTGGATCAGGAAGCACTTAGGGCCTTATTCCACTCATCATGCTACTACAGTCTGTAATTCAAACAACACATCCACTGACAAACCCACATTGTAATTTATTTTCAAATACAGCAAATAGTCACTCACTTGACTAACAAATTGATAGTCGC
The DNA here is from genome assembly GCA_964035705.1 of Porites rus. Taxonomy (NCBI): domain Eukaryota; kingdom Metazoa; phylum Cnidaria; class Anthozoa; order Scleractinia; family Poritidae; genus Porites; species Porites rus. The sequence continues at coordinate 14,867,325 of OZ038000.1, read as the reverse complement.
CTTGATTTTCTGCCCAATTCCCTAATTAGATGCCTTTATAATTTACCCAAACAATGTACTGTAATAATGTTGTAATTATTTTTAGTTTATACCACCCCAAAGTGGTACATTAATCCACAATTTAATTAATTAAAGCCTCTAAAAGGGAATGGCAATCTCTCCTCTCATTCTTACAGGGGTTTGTATACACCCCTGGACATAGACCATGAACCAATTGCTGGCGAACAGCCTTTAATGTCTGTACTCAGTAGGCTTACAGATTCTTTGCTCGTTAGGCTGTTGTTTAGATCTATTTTGCCACTACTACATGTAGATAATCCTTTACTTTTTTCATACAAATTTCAAATTATTTGCATTGCTTTCTGTACAGAATTTGTACAACTGTACAGTGTGTTCTTCTAGGGAATATGCAATATACTCTTGTTACACTCTCCATGGAGGATCTCTCTGATTTGAGCTGGAAATTTCAGTTTAGCTTTGGATTTACCTTTTAAATATTGGCCTTTAAGATGAAGACTTGATCTTAGTACCCTCTGTTGGGCTGGTTTGAGTATTTTGTACTGCACCACATGATACAATATATGGATGCAGCATGACAATGATGGTTATGGGCAATTTACTGGGCATTATGGAGGAAATTTAGGCTTCATCAGTGATTTTGTTACAAATACATGTACATATGGTGCGTCCTGGTACTCAACTCACTTGTGAAAAACTCATGAGTTCCAGTCCAGAACCAATGAGACCCAGTTAAAAAAAACAAGTCTGAAGTTGAAAGTGCTTGGGCCTTTATGAAACCAGACAGTTAATTTAAAGACATACTCCAAAACTCTGTATTACAGTGTACTGAAATTGAAATATAGTGCTTAAATTTAAAGGACAAGAGAGGCTAAAAGAAAAATAACTGCCACAGAAAGTACACGAATGGTACATTTCTACAAATACACATGCATGTTTAGATCAATTATTAATCGATCTTTGCGTCCTACAGGACGCATGCCTTGAATTATTTTGTGTCTTTGGGGATTTTTGTTTGCCAAGGACGCAGCACGCAGAGGTAACAAAATCACTGCTTCATGGTTATTTAAGGATCCTTAAATATAACCGGAGTGAAGCAAGATATGGGAATAGTGATATATCCATCACATAACTGAACAAAATTGTACACAGTCATGTTCTTCAATCTTCCAGGTAGTTAACTCACTGTATTGTTGTCTGTGATTTGTATCTCAGGATAGTGAGGTTGATGGCGCAGAAGTTCAGGAGAAAGTCAAAGAAGTTATTTGTAAAACCATCACTACACTTCCACTCACTGCAGATACAACTTCCAAGGAAAAGCTCAATTCAGATTTGGTGAGTGGCATTTCTACCTGTAGGTCCGAGAAACCTCTTTGTCTTAGAATAGCGGGGGAGAAAGGAGCACTGCAGCAAAATAACAGTTTATTGAAAGCTATCAGAAGAAGGGTTGTTCAAAGCCATGTCTGCCATTTTCTTTTTTCTGAGGCTTGACACTTGATAAGTGATGAAACTTTCATTTCGTGATAAGAAAATTCCTTGAACCAGACCAAATGTAAAGAAATGTTCAATTTGTGAGTCTCTATTACTGTTGAAATTAAAGCTACAGTGTAGCTTTTTACAGCAGTAGCAGTATTTTCTTGTGGTTTATGTACTGTCTATTATGGTGTAGAACCGGGTTTGTACAGGTCATGGAAAACCTGGAAAGCCATGGAATTTAAGAATTTCATTTTCAAGGCCTGGAAAGTCATGGAATTTAATTGTCGGTCCTTGAAAGTCATGGAAAATTAAAGTTTTGTTTGGTAGATCAGTCACTGCAGATGACAAAACAAGGATAACCCATGAAGGGGAGTTATTAAACAGTGCGAATGACATGCATTTTGGTGGATACCAGAGTTTGTTTCTGTTGAACTGTGTAAAGTAAAAAAAAAATACAGATGTATGCTAAAACAGGTTCACCTGTAAGGCTTTGAAATTTTTGAAAATGACAGCTACGCATGAGGTCATGGAAAACTGAAAAGGTCATGGAAAAAGTCATGGAAAGTCATGGAATTTGAAGAACTCAAAAGAGTAGGAACCCTGTACAAAACGGTTCAACTTTTAACCCTTTAAGGTAAAAGAATGATCAGCATGAAATTTCTCCTTATAATATATAAAACAGTGGTCAGGAGAATTGAGGACATGATCAGGAAAGATGAATCTAATTCAGCAAATTCTCCCCACCACTTCATTTGAAAACATACAGGGACAACAAATGAGGATAACAATTTTGATATTAGGGTGTAGAGGGTTGAATTGGTACAGGTGCAGGTGTAGATGAAAATCATTCATTGAAAGTTACTGAACAGTACAGTACATTTGAATTGTAGTAATTGTTCCTGGTGTGTAAATTTGGTATTTAATTGGACCAGATTTTTGATCAAGAGTAGTGACTAATGTGAGACGTAAATTGAAAGCCACATCATATATTGTAAAGTGATCGAAGAGTCTGTTTTTGTAAATCACTGCAAATGAAAATTATATGTGTGTAGCTCAGTTACACCCACATCGTCTGACAGCATAAAATGCTAGAGATCAATAAAGTGCCAAAATTTGTACAGCTGTAGTTAGTTCATTTTAAAATATTATTAAGCTGCACCTACGTTGGAATGCTATGGCTTAGTAGCACAGGCATGTCCACTGGTCTGTGGGGCAGGCAACAGAGAGAGGAGAAATCAGATTTAGAAATGAGAAATAATATTATTAGAATAGGGAAAATAGAGAAAGTGGTAATTTTCAAACATTAGAAAAATGCAATATGAATATAAGGCCAAAATTTGTTCACTAAATATTTGAAAAAAAAAAAACAACAAAAAACAAAAAACAAAAAACTACTGGCCAACAAATGACTTTTAAAAAAATTGCCTTTTGTAAACACCAGAATTTTTTTTTTCTAAGTTACCTATCTCACTAGCATTTGGTTTGTCAGATTTACCTGTGTCGGTGATAGAAAGATCAACCGTCATTCTACACGCAAGTTTACCAGATAGTGGATCACATACTGCTTGTCATCCAGCAGCTAGTCCACCAAAACGTTTTTTTGAGGGGCACATTTTCTGAATTTGGCAATTGAGTTCCTTGAAAGAGAGAGAAATGGCATAATTGAAAGGCTACTTTACAGGTGGAAGTGTCCCCTCCAAAAAGGAAGTGTGGGGAGTAGGGAGTGTTTTTACTTGAAGCCCTTATTTTTTCAGTATGCTTAAATGTGATAATGTGACCATTTAACGTAACATACAGCTGCACAGAATAGTTAAATGTCACCTTTAATGCCTGTGTGTTTGTCTTCTATTTTGTGCTTTTGAAATTGTTGTTATAACTAGGCTTTTCTATAAAAAGTGAAATTCATTGATGTCATGGGAAAATTATTTTAACCATAATGTAAAGATTTTTTATTTTATTTTTGTTTATCATACTGCCATGCTATAGAGTCATATTAAATTATAATGAAAAACAGATATATATATGGGTTACAGGAAACATTTTTTATGGACCTATCTAGGAAACTTAGATACTGGTATGTTTTTTGGTGAATTTTATTGATACTGGCTTATAGTGGATCTAAACAGTAAAATGAAGATGTATTGGACATTTTTATGGTCCTGTAGTTAGAATTATTAATGTGAAAAATAGAAAAATTAAAAGTGAGGAAAAAAGCTTTCTTAGATATCAATATAAACTACCACCTGCTCATCTCTTGTCATGCAAATCTAGTTCTTATTAAATATTAATTTCCAAAACTGTTTCTTTGAATGGTTTCATACTGAATGTATTTCACTAGAAAAGAAAGCTTAAAAAACCAAAGAAAGATGCTTACTAGGGGATGATGCTGTAAATATTCATCAGTTTGTTTACCAACTTTTAATTTTTAATTTTGGATGAGTATTTTTGTCTCAATGTAAAAAACAATGCTAAGCCAGACAGACAGCTGAAATTTTTACTGCTTGTAATTACCTTGAATGTCAAACTTCCCATTGAGATTTTCACTTTGAAAGCTTTATGATGTTCCAGTCGACATTTTTGCTTAAAAGTCTCCTTCCATGTAAACCTCTGTGGAGCTGTGGCCATTAATTATTAGAAGCCAACATGAAGAGTCACACCAACATTGAAATCGAAAACAACTACTTTGTCAATGTTCATGTGTATGTGTTTATGAATGAACGGAGGAGACGAACTAAGGTAGGATACGCTCTGCTTATCAAACTGTGTTCCTTTATATTTCACTGGTCTCACCTTGTGTTGTCCTTAAAAGGAACATTTTATTCAATGAATATAATCAAATGGTTCAATTTATTGTGTTTCTATCTGAAAGAGGAACAGTGCAAACGATCACCAGGAATGTTGTGATCATGTAAAGTGTACCAAGGGAATCATTTTTGCAAGTCTGCAAATTAATCCATAATGCATGAATTTTGCATTGAATGAAGAAGTCAAAGTTTTTGTTTGTGCTGCATTAATACTTATTCCTTAAAAAAAAATGATTGAGTATAATTTGACTAGAAATTATAACTTTTATTTTAAGCGGGTGACACCAATTACTATGAAAAGTATTCTCCCTAGGATGAGAGAATGAGACCTTTGCTTTTACAAATGTAGAAAATAATTTGAGAAAGATTGACATGATAATATTATTTTTGAGTTCCAGAAAATTACATCAGTCCATGTAGACCAACAGTACATTAAATTAAAAGCCATTCAACCAGGCTATATACAGGTGTATATAGCACAGTCAGAAAATTTTGTCTTACAAAGAAGTTAATATTTCCATTGTATTTCTAAAATATATGTGAATGTGGCCTTAATCACATCATGTCATGTCAATATTAGTTTTGTTTAACTCTAGTGAACTTGATCTTTATTCACAGTTCAAAATATGATTCATTCTATTATTTTAATTCACTTTGAGTGAACTTGCATGCTCCTAACAGCTATATCGCACAGCAAACACCTTACCATGGTCGATGAGCTGGCTCCCTTCCATTTTTTAGCAACTTACTTGAAAATTGCTGAATACTGAAAACAAAGGGCTTTTTCCATTCAGCCCAAAATTCCGGAAATTTTGGTTGGTACATCAAAATTTGATAGAACAGATCGTTTCAGTTTGGTTCAACTGGAATATTCGGGACCAGCTTTGAAGGTGGTCCTCTTTGACTGGTCTGGTCATTTTGGTCAGTTGGACTGAAATGTCCCTTTCCTTTTTGACAAAATTGTTGACCCCAAAAGGGGTACTGCTCTTTTGTATCCTGCTTACAAGAACAATAACCAAACGTGCAGAAAAATAAAATGAAGTATTTGTATGCGAACAGATTAGACAAAAAATTAATGTTCTCTCAGAACACTAGAAATGGTGTTTCAGGGGATCAGGAGAATGCCCTTAACCCCCTCAAACCCCAGCCCCCCCCCCCCCCCTCCCTCCTTTCCTACCCCTAGCAGCTCGCCCCCTTCAGCACTTGCATGGTTAATTCCTCGGTTGTGAAAAAGTATCCTGATTTTACATACCCAAAAGGCTGGACAGTCTGTTTCCCAAGCACCCTAACAAAAATGCTAAATTGCTCTTGTCCTTTATTTTTACAGACCAGGGACATTTACCAGTAAGTTTGAAAGAGAAACAAGTGATTTCAAAATTTTCTTTACAGGGCTCAGCCAGTTCTAAAGAAAGGCTCAACTCCCCGTCATCCATATCATGCATTGGAGAAGAAGGCAAACTCCTTGTAAAAGGTTAGCACAGTGTTCTTGAAATGTTAGACCTTGATCAAGGGTATTGGGAATCTTTCTTTTTTGAGGACCTGCTAGAGAATCTGATAAGACAATTCATTTTGAAGATTTCAAAAGGCATTCTATCTGAAAAGTTTCAAAGGTCTTGATCATGGCTAGTTGAGAGACTTAATAAGGCCTCAAGTGTATTGTGAGAATTGGAAGGCAATCAATATGATCCGGGCTCTCATTACCTTTGTCATCAAGCCTTTAACACTTCACCCCTTATTTCCCATACAAAATGATTCCTGCAGAACTTCTTTTCAATGTATGTTTAGACTGTTCATATTTGTTTATGTTGATGCACAGTATAGTGCTGATAACAATGGGTTTGCAATCTTAATTTGATATGGCAAGTGAAACTTGAAACAATGCAAGTTATTTTTTGTGAGAATAGGAGTAGGAGTAAAATAAAATTAATTATGCCCTCCCCCAACTTTCTTTCACCTGGGAAATTTGTTCTTCCTTCCCCTCTTGGCCTCACTCCTCCACCCCTCCAGCACCAGATTCTGTTGAACTGGCAGTCTCTTGACCGATGATTATATTTTTATTATTGCCTAGAAAAGAAACCTAATAAGAATTATTTAACAATTAGTGAATGAGGCTGAGTATCTTATGAAGAATTATGGAGATTGAGGAGGGCGTTATCCATTGGGGCTGTAGGCCGAGGCGGATAACACGCTCTGAGAAAGCTGAGTTCAGTAATTGTTTTATTATTCATTCAAAATAATTGCTAGTTTAAAAACAAAGCTAAAACGTGCTTAGCTCCATTGATGTGAAGTTCACCTTCCATATTGCACGTTTAGGGTTGTTCAGCTCCGCAAATATTCTCCAAATAGCAGATGTCGCCCTTTGAGTTGTGTTCTTGCTGTTCTTGCCATGTTTTTAGCTATAATTTCGCCTACTTCTTACTCTTAAAAAGAGTTAATTGTCCGCCATGTTTTGTTTTCACAATCAAAACAACTCAGTCGCGTCCCCAGGTCTTCTCGGTTATTGGTTCATTAACCTGCAAGAACGCTGCATTTTTGACGTCATTTCCTCCTTAAACACAAAATTCTTCCAAATTTGGTCATCAGTAACTGGTTATGGTGAATTATGCGTGTGCTTTTAGCCAATCTGAATCGGGGAAATATTTTGAATGAATAATAAAGTACATTAATGTTGTACCCAGTATCTGTCACTGAGTAAGAGGTACAGTTAATTTTGGAGATCAGCACATGGTACAGATAATTTAGTTACTTGCTCGCAGATTACATATAATATAATATATAATGTTGCTTGTGCATGCAATGCATGATATCCAAGAGCCATCATTCATTAACTGTGTTCTATGCTATGGTTTTTTTTTTTCATTGTTTTCTTAAAAATGTATAATAAAATGATCTGTTATTAGATTCGGTTTATCAAGGTCTTGGTAAGTGTTTTTAGCCTTGGCTGATAACAGTACTTGTCTGGAGCTTGGTTTTACCAGATACCACAAAAACCTCATCCAATAATAAATTATTATTTATCAACTTACTATTCTTTTCTTTTTACAGTAATCAAAGCAAGTGGTCTCTGTGGAAAGGAAAAAAGTGGTGAGAGTTTTAGACCATGTCAAAATAATGCTATAGTTGTCATCAGTTTCTATATAATAAAATAATGTAATAGTGATATTTGTAGTGTCTTGGACTCAGCAGTAGAATATTGTTTTCCGAAACCTTAAATGATCCAAAATGTGTCATTTATGTTTAAATAAAATAAAATAAATAAAAATTAATTAAACAATGATTTTATAAGCAGAGTTTTGTTAAAACGAGCAACTAAGAGGAAAAATGAAAGATTTATAACAGGATGCTTTGGGGTCCTTGTAACTCCAATACCAAGTGAAATGTGAATAATATTACAATTGAGCAAATGTGGACCAAAGTGTTTACTTAACCAGCTCCATTTGCTCGATTGTAATATTATTCACGTCTCTCTTGATAATGGAGTCATGAGGACCCCCAAAAGTTCTTGTTAGAAATCTTTCATTTTTCTTCCCATTATATAATAAACACAAAAATTAAAACCTTATAACATCTCTCCATTCTTGTTGTTTCATTTTTGCTCACCTTTTTTTGCATCTAACTTGTTTCAGGTACTGTCAGCCCATATTGTGTTGTTTCAACCAGTAATCCATTGCAACGCAAGCGAACCAGCATGGTCAGAGATAATGACAGCCCATTTTGGAATGAATATTTCACTTTGTAAGTTTACCACAATCTTTCAAATACTCCCTTGAAAAAAGAAGGGGAGGGGCGGGGGGGGGGGGGGGGGGCTTAGTTTTCCAGCCATTTTAAGGAGAGGGCTCCACAAATAAAGTACTTTCGCGCTCATAAAGTACTTTCTTTAATACCACCTTCTCCGCTCCTTAACCAGTCAACATTTGCCAACCCTTGCTCTTGCCAATAGGCTACAGAAATGAAGTTAGAGAAGAGCTTCCATTTCTTGACTGGGAGGTTCCTGTTTATACTCTTCGCTATACCAATCCTTTGGGCAATCTTTCTCCCCTATATTCATCAGCATGGTTATCAAATGCTAAGGTCGGTTTCCATTTGTCAGAACTGACCTGCCAGACCATTCCCGTCGTGATGAGAAATTCACTTTTGATCAAAACTATCCAGCCAGATCAATCAAATCTTAAATAGTGTCCACGGAGGAGATTGGTTTTTATTAAAAATTCTTGGAAAAAGCCTATTTCTTTGTCAAAATGACTGGTGCGGCCATAATCCGGCCGGCCATTTCTGAGTTTTGGAAAGCGCTCTAAGTTAGCGTTAACTAACTTTTGTTTCATAACTGTTTGCAATTCTCCGGGCATATTTCTCCTTACTTTAAATCTCCGACTTAACCCCTATGGAAGGCTTGATGCTTAGGACCTAGGCGCCTTTTCCTTCATAAAACAGAGCAGTGTGGGAAGAATGTGGTTTACTTTCATTCTGGGCCTTCCCGTGACACGCTGCTAGGCCTATAAAAGAAAAAAAAACGGATAGGCCCAGGGAATGGACAAGGCAGACCCCTTGGTAGGCTCGATCTCTGTCGCTCTCTCGGGTCCTGTCTTGATCCTTACTGCGCGTGTGAGAGGTTTTTGCGTCTTCTCCACATTCTCCATACGGCTTCGCAACTCCACTGCCAAAACTATACTCGCGCTAAATAACGATCCTGTCGGCTACGCAGGTTACTCCCTGAGAAGAGCCAGTAGAGCGGGCTCTTTTCCCAAACAGTGCTAATGGTAATCGATCCTAACTCCTTGATGCATCATATAACCTACATGTAGCTGCACCCTTCCGGCGAAGAAGGAAAAACGAGACGCTCCCTCCCGCCATTTTTCCTTTTTCGGGGGAAGGGTGTGGCTACACGAAGGCTGTACCTCATACCGTCTAATTTTATATATTTTGTTCACTTTTTTCCGTTAGTGACGTCACTCCTAAGACCAAAGAGATTTCTCTTGATATATATGACTACGAGAAAACCGACAGAGGCAAGTCTGAGGTTTTTCTTTTTCTCCTTTTTTGTATTTTTTGCCAAAATCAACTATTTTCTTGTTATTATTGATTTTTTTATTCAATATGTCATAATGCGTTATAACGCGTTTGAAAACGGATTCACCACTAAAACAAAACACGTTAAAACTAACTTTTCATTTTGTAACTGTTAAGGGAAAAGACCTATTGTCATAATATTACTTAAAAATAAATCTGACAAAACTCTTTTAAATATGTTTTGAATTAATAATCACATTTTTGAGTTTTGTGTTCAGCAGCCAGCTTTTATTTTGTTGGTCTTAAGTGAAACTAAATTTGACTTATTTTAATCATGAAATTCTGCAGCTTTAACTCTTGGCAGCTCTTAGGTTTGAAGGACTCATAAATTACCTTCTTTTTGTACTACTGATAACATCAAATGCTAATAAATTTTCCTAAATGTAGTATAATACTATATCCCCATTAAATTATATTAATTTTAAACAGATTGCAATGGCCATGTGAACGACAGTGAATTCACCCAGGAACAAGGTGGAAATAAAGTTTGTTTTAAGCACAGTGTACCGAGAGTTTTCAGCTCTTTTCATCCTAAAATTAATATTTTTAAAAAAATCTTAAATTTCATTTCTTAAATCACTGGAAAACAGATAGTACCGTACGACAGTACTGCTCAGTAGCTTTCATTTGATTTGTCACACTTTATATAAGAATTCACTCACAAATTTAAAAGTAAAACTCAGTTACATGTCTCCATTCGAAGGGAATAGCTGGCAAATTGTTGATGATCGAAATATGTTTAAGTCGTAAACTGTTCACTTAATTAGTAAGATGTCTAAAATAATTTTATTCGGTTATGTTAGAAGGATAATGTGAGCACAGTTACTGACAAGGCGTATAAGTTAGAAAAACAACCAAAAGTAAAAAATGCAACTAAATGCACACGTCATTAGAGAGGAGAAATCGTTACGTCACTTTGTCATGGTAGCAAAATTTCTGGATGAAAACAAACTGAATTTTTGTGTTGTGTTCACTTACAGTGCTGTACTCTGTCAATTGGGGGTGTGAAATTAGAACGTTTCATGTCGCAGACGACGGATAAGAGATTTACAAAAAAGCAGGATGCACATGGAAAATTGTTATTTTGCTAATGTAAATCTATTGCTTTTTTGCCGTACTCGTTACTCGTCGCCGTCGTCGTTGTCTAAGCTCCTTATTGTCGTAATCCAAAAATTTTGCTTCCATGGTAACGTGACGTCACAGTTCTCTATTACAAAAGTAAATAAAGCACGTGCTGGTAATTAGATTGCGATTGAGCACACAACTTAAGCCATCAGAAAATTACGTAATTAAGGAATTTACGGTGTCACCACTCAGCCATTTAATATTTTTCTCATCTGCCTTGTTCGGAAAATAGCAAATTTTTAAATGACTGTTCTTCAATTAACCTACAAATTTATTCGATTTTGTATGTTTAGCTTTTATTTGAATTATATTTAAGTACCACAATAAAGCTTCTATATACCAAAATATCTATTTGTACACATAGATGATTACCTTGGCCAGGTAATAGTCCCGCTTTCCACTGTGAACAGAGACCAGACTTGTAGACTCATCTTACCTGTCCTGCCCAAGTCTTCAAAGAGTGAGCACTCTAAAGGAGATATCAGCTTAGAGGTGAGGAAAAATCGAAGCATTTTTTGAGGGTCTGTGTGGCGGAGAGACTGTTTGCTGTTGTACAGACAGGGCTGTCACTAAGGGCCGGGAGACCGGGATTTTTCCTGGATACTAACATCAAGCATGACCCCCGGTTACTTTAATAGGAAGTAGAAGGTATAAAGAACGAAAATAACCTCCTAGCTGTTCAGTTCCCCCACCTATCGTCGCTGACAAGGTAATTCAGATTCCGGAATTCTGGGAACTTTTTGCTTATGGAATTTGAAATCCTGGGCTTTGGAATCGGGAATTCAGCTTAAGGAATCTGAAATCCCGCTAACGATTGGAATCCGGAATCCAATACCTTGAATCCAGGATCCACTGTCTTGGATTATCTTAAACCGGGCGACACGTTCATGTACTTATTTTAGGGACCTTGGGACTCCAACGGTAGCATCAAAAATAGCAGTAGGTATAGTAAAACAAAGACCCTGCAGGTGCATCACGTTTTTTCGTAAATTTCTTTGCCGTCCCTGCACGACAACGACGTGAAATGACCAAATTTTAAGTTTCTTGACTACGGGGATGGCAAAGCGATAAAATAAATTCTACTATCTCTGTCTGAACTCGAGCGCCGTCCTTTCTCGTCAGCTCCAAAAGTAACAGGTCGACTTAGTATAATCGCGAAATAGTTTGAAAGGACGCGAAGTATATTTTTCAGCGACGTTTTCGTGGACGACACCGTTGTCAGATCGTAAGGTCTCTATTGCATATTCCCGGCAGCGTGAAACCTTAGTGACAGCCCTAGATTGAATCCTACTTTTTTGGTGCGATTATCGAAACCCCTGTTGAGCTCAATTGTAACCTGCTGTTTTGATTTCGTATGGCGAGTGCTCATCGAACTATAGAGTCACTGTGAACAAAATATAATGCACGACTGCAATAACAGTCTGCCCTCGGGCAATGTCCAACGAAACTATCCTTTATGTTATCTATAAAATCCTGTCTGCGGAAGGACATGGGAACCCCTCACATCAAAGAGTTTCTTAGCTGGAGATTTGCTTGGTAACTAAAGAAATTGAAAGTTAACATAATACACGGCCGTGGCAATCGCTGCTTTTGAGATATACGACTGAGCATTTACAGGTTACGTCATTGTAAAATGCTCTTTCAGTTCCTGCTAAAAAAAATTCCAAAGACGAACTGTTTTCGTGTTTACAGAAAGTTGATCACGTGATCAGCTATTGCAGGTGCTCATACATACATTCTAACAGTTTAGTATTTGCCCTTCTATGTTTCAGTTTACGTTTGATAAAGATGGTAAAGTATTTGACGCCACTCTACCGATGGTCAGTGGTTTTGAGAGAAAAGTTTCTTCTGGCAAGTATCTATACTTTGTTATGTAGTCAAACAAATTAAATTTGTGAAATTCAGCGAAATCTATTTAATCCATAGTTTTTAATTTTCACTTTTCATAGCTTTTTCCTTTACGATTGTTCTGTTGATTTCTTTAACCCTTTGACTACATGTGTCCCGTGTACAGCCGTCACCCTCCCCTCAAACAATCCCCGATTTTGTTTGAGTTGCCGGGAAGGGGCGGCTGTACATAGGCTTTGCCTCCTAGGCTTCATACGTCACTCTAACTTTAAAGTCTGTGGGCGAAATCCCTTGGTGCTACCATTCTAATGAAACCTCTTCAGCAGTACTTTCACATGGTACTATTTATTTAGTATGTAGCTCTAACTTTTGAGTCTGTGGATGAAATCCTATGGTGATGCCATTCAAATAAAACCTCTTCAGCAGTACTTTCACATGGTACTATTTATTTAGTATGTAGTTCTAACTTTTGAGTCTGTAGATGAAATCCCATGGTGATACCATTCAAATGAAACCTCTTCAGCAGTACTTTCACATGGTGCTGTTTATTTAGTATGTAGTTCTATCTTTTGAGTCTGTGGATGAAATCACCCGGTGTTATCATTCTAATGAAACCGCTTTGGCAGAACTTTTACATGGTACTGTCTATCTCATAATATTTAGAATTAAGACTAAGAGATTTGATTTTGTTTGTGGGTCGATTTTTCCTTTGGCCAGTAAAGAAATGAAAGGTTATTTCGTACGGAATGTTTATTTTAAAGAGCCAGCTTACTAACTTGCTGGCCCTATCTATCGCAACCGTAGAGGTAAAGTAATATTTAATATAATATTTATTGATTCGTATTGCGCAAATATCAATCCAGGGAAAGAAATTTTCATCTGCGCATAACATTGACTCAACAAAATCCTAAAATCCTAATACATATTCCAAAAACAAAATTTACAGATCGTTCCTAAAAAATTAGTAAAAATAACAATTTAAAAATAAAAATTAATCTTTAATATCCTATCTACAAATCCTTCTTAATAAAGAGAATAAAAACAATAAATTAGCTGGGAAACGCCTTCTGAAATAAATGAGTTTTAAGAGCCTTCTTGAAAGCATTAAGTGAAGGTATATTTCTAATAAAAAGGGGAAGATCGTTCCATAATTTAGGGGCAGCCATATAAAAAGATCGATCACCAAACGTGGAAAGAGACTTGCATGGTGGAATGTTAAGAAGTTTGCCGTTATTTGATCTAAGATAGTACCTACCCCCTGTGTCTTTCGGTGATACAAGTTCGGAAATGTAAGTCGGAGCAAGTTTATGAATGGCCTTAAAAGTTAACAATAAAATTTTAAAAACAATTCGATATGCTAAAGTAAATCGATAAATCGTTTTAGGAGCCAACTATGTCGCGACTTGATCTTGAATGACATTCCACTTGAAAGACAGTTGACCATGCAAGGGTTACTGGCCAAGAAGCTTGCTTTGTTCTTGAACATAAACCTAGTAACTACTAAGTGTAAAGAGGCGAAATAGCTGAAAGCTCTTGTAAAGTCAGACTGCATGCCTATTCCTTTATCAGATGCTGAGAAACCTAGTGCTCAGAGCACCCCATCAGAGGAATCACCCTCGATCCTGGTGAACGGAGTGGGGTCTGGTGTGGTAAACGGACACATTCTGCTTCGCAAGCGCTTTATTGAGTCAAGCCTGGACGAGCTGGCCATGGAGCTTGAAGCTTATGAACAGGGCGAACAAAAGCCCAAGACACATGATGATCACGTGAACGACACGCAAGAAACAGAAGACCTCCACACAGAACCAGAATTATCCCCAGTTGTCATAGCAGCGGATGAAGCTGAAACGTCACGCGACACAGAACAGATGGAAGACGAGTCTGAGAGGGCCATTGTAGAATTACTGAAATTGTCTGGAGAGGTATGGTGCATGCGTTTTATTGTCTTCGTCTGTATTTTAAAAGACAGTACCCTATGCGCAGGTATTCATGAGTTTAGCAGCTTTAAAGCTATCTGCCAAAACAATGGATAATTGTTTGCATTACTCATCGGATTTCTATGCAGCACAGTATATTTTGTGCCTATGTTTCATGTTTATCTTAGTTCACTCCCTTGTATAGCTGTTTTGTCATACGCGGCACTGTTTTTGTTTTGTCTCAATAGCTATTTCTCCTTGCTCTAACATTCACAGAAATGTGTCATACTCTCGTATGTAGTGGAACCTTGTTTTAACGAACCTCTATATAACTACGTTCATTTTTTGAGGACCGAGAAATTGTCGGTGAGAGTGGAGTTCCTTCATGAGCCTCCCGACCTCGTTCCTCAAAAAATGTAGCCTCCCACGCAGGCGTTTTTAGAAGAGCTCATTTTCAACCCTCCCCAGTGGGGAGGGATGAAAAACGAGCTCCCCTAAAAACGCCTGCTTGGGAAGCTACAAAAAATGCAGGAACAAATTGGAATGCCTAGTCCACGGGATGCTATTTATATAAGAACGCAAACCATCATTGAATGTGCAATCGGATTCGATTCGCGCTAAGCTTTTCTGTTAAGAAATCTACATAACAATGAAGCATGCACGAATACAATCTAATTTATTCAAAGCACCGATCACCCAGGCTCTGTGATATTACCACAATACGGTTCCAGTAAAATTACATCGTTTGTATGGAGTAAAAATACGATCCTAAAATTTGTAGAAAATACTAAATAAAAGTCAATGGAACTTACTCTGCAGTTAGTTGTTGTTGTCCTTAAAGGGACACATTAATTAATGCTCAAACGAGGTTCCATAATAATTGCTCAATTTCACCCTCCTTATTGCTGCGGAGCGACCGAAGGGAGCGAGCAGAAAACATAATCAGGATTTAAAGGAAATATATAAGGGCGACGAATTCTCGAATTCATCACTTTTTACCACAATGCATTGCATTTAACCACACTTTTTACCACAATGCATAGCATTTAACCAGAGTGCATTGCGCCACGAACAACTCAAATAAAAACACGGAGAAGTTCGCATCGTTCGCTGCCCAGACTTAGAGTTTTCTTTGTGGCAAATTTTCTACAGCACGGTTAGAGGTCTTACCAAATTTTAAGACACGCAGGAGTCTTTCAGATGAGTACGATGGTTAACTTGGGGATTGGATTTCAATTCAAGAGCCTTTTTTGACTCAAGAGCCTTTTTTGCTCTTCGACTCCGCAACACGGGGGATATACAAATTCCAGCTTGCTAGAAGGTGATGTGAAAGTGAGAGAATGTCATGCAATGCTATTCTTAAGAAACTGTATGAGCCGAAAATGGATGTGATTTTGACCATTCGCTTCAAAATAACAGCGGAAATCGAGTTAACAAAACATATGTTTTGTGTCCTACTTTGCAGACGAGGACGTGTATCGGCGTTTTGAAAAGCATAATTATGTTCTTTCATTCATTTATTGCCATGGAATATGCGTTTACATTGTTTTTTCACTGTTAATAGCTCGGTTAAAGCTGCTGGCGATCATCTTGCCGGCGGAAGTTTCATGGAAAAGGAATAAAATGAAAGACTTTTCCTTAAGACTACGTAATCAGTCTCTGTGGTGTAGTGGTTTAAGTGTAGTCGCGTCAAGTCGAAGGTGCCGGGTTTGAATCCTACTAAGTTATTCATTCCTTCTTTCTTTTTTTTCCCTTTTTTTGTGTTGTTGTTTTCTATAAATATATAGCTAAATAATTGTTACTTAATAAAGTACAACAAACAGCTAGAAAAGTATTGTGTTTCCAGAGAAAATATCGTGCACCGTATATTAAATATAGGGATAAACGATCTGAATTTCTATTATTTCCTACAATTTACTGTGGGAAAACCAGAGTTGATAACCACTTGATCATTTTCTAAACAACGTTCCCACGAGTTCTTTCTATAGACTGATAGTAATTATTCTCGTACTTTCCAACATGTAAATAGGACATTCAATGTCATTTTTGATTCTTTTAAGGTGGCTCGACTGGATTTTTTGGGGTTGATACCTCCCAACTTTGAGCATTAACTACGTTGGGATGAGTAAAGATATGGAAAAAAGGTTACCACAACTGTATTACATAAAGATGAAAATTTCTTATGATCTGGGTTTTATTGCAATCGGAGTCGCCATGGCAACGTAATGACGCCATTACGTTTTTCATTTATCTTTGTGTTTCTCTGTTCCAGGAGTTTTTTGAAGAAATCACTTTAGGGAGTATGTACCTGTTATAATTGCCTCCATTTTGGCATAGTTTGAACAAATTCTATGAGAGCGTTTTCGAAATATTTTGAAATGTAGTTTTAAGAATAATAAAAACAGTGAAATAGCATGCTAGCCACACAATTTGCTAATATTTTAAGAAAATGATAAGCTTTGGGAACGAGGCTTCATCTCATAGTGTTTGATCCCATCGAAAACCGCATACAAAAAAAGAGGGGAATTGTTCCTGGCGATCACGAGTAAGAAGAATTTTATTAACTTGCATTCAGCTGCTTTTGATACAGTTTTGGGACGTAATTTGGTCCATGCCTAAAAATTTCGCCTTTTTCTAAAAACCGCTCGATAAATTTTTTTATAAATTCGACAATCCCGAGATCAATTGTCAAGAAATATTCCCTGCAAGTTTCAAGAACATTGAAAATAGGGAAGGCTTTTAAATAGGGCCTCAAATATAACCAATTTTCCCCCAGATTTTGTGTTTACAAGTTAGCGTCCTCATTATTC
>OZ038000.1:14824062-14850061 GCA_964035705.1 Porites rus | reverse complement strand
GAAAGTGAAACGGAGGAAAAGAAAGGCGAGGAACAAACAGAAGAACAAAAAGAGGACAGCGAAAAAGTTGACGAGCATCAAATGCCAGAGGAACAGGAAGAAAAGACCGAAGAACCAAGCTTAAAACCGAAGCACCGAAGGTCATTTAACTTGTTTAAGAGACGAAAAACTGACAAAAAAGCAGAGAAGGACGAGGAAAAAGGTGAAGAAAAGGAAGAGACAGGAGAGGCTAAACAAGAAAGTGATAAAAAGGAGGAAACTCCAGCTGAAGGTACTGAAAGCCATGAAGAAGTGCATCTACAAAATGGAAAAGACGACGAGGAACACGAGACAAAAGAAGAAGAAAAAGTGGAGGAAGAGTCTGAACTGGACAGAAAACCTAAGACGCGTCGCTCGTTTAACTTGCGGTTTAGAAAGCGACCAAAAAGTATGGCTTCTGCTGATAAGGAAACTGAGGATGATGATGAAGAGACGGGTTTATCAAGACAAGACCCAGTCAGACACTCATACCATGCGGGGGATTTAACAGCACTTGAGGCCTCCAAATCGCGTAAGTAGAAATTTTTGCGTGCACATGTTTAAGTTTTACAATCATCGTCTGAGAAGGCTGGAAGGTACCTTCTCCTGGTACTTCCTTCGTTTTTTTATGGCGATGTTTGTGGCTTATTGTCTCCTTTAGTGTCGGAACACACCAGGCGACATGTCGCTGCACCACGTCGCGGTAATAAATCACTTTTTTTGTACGAATCGGGCGACAAGTTGTTGCAAGTTGATGCAATATCGATGCAACAGGTCGCAGAGGCAAGTCGCAGCAACAAATCACTTGGCTTGACCTAGAGAATTTCTGTGCACTGAAATCTTCGACAGGATTTTGTCTTCGCCACAGTTTGCAAAGTCGAATCAGTTGGAATTTGTGTCTTGTCGCAAGACAAATAATTTCACAAAACGTCCACTGTAGACACGAAGCAATTTGTCTCTGCGACTTGTCTCCAAGTGTTTTCCGACCTTTAATCCGTATTTTTCATCTTCACTCCCTTCCCCCTCCCCCCTCATTCCTTTTTTTTTGCTCTTGTCCCAACTTTCTCGACGAACTCGCGCGGAAACGTTTGCTATGCAGGCTAATAGGATGTGTAACACGATCGCCGACCGGCCTGAGTCATTTCGCAGACATGCACTTGGCGCCATTCGAGTCACTGAACAACGGCATGACGTGTCTGCCATCGCATTAGCAAGTGGGAACATTTACTGACAGTATACCTTTGGTGTCTGCGATCATTTCCATTCGCCCTTTTTCTCATTGGCCGATGAAACACCTTGTTTACCCCCCCCCCCCCTCCTCCCCCCAAAAAAAATAAAAAGAAAGAAAGAAAGAAAAAGAAATTCGCATAAAGATTTATTTTCACTTTCTCCTGGGTATTGCAATGCTTATGCAAAATTTCGAGGTGTAAGCGAGGTGTATTATGGGCAATACGAGAGTGGTGAATACGTCCGAACAGGCAGCGTCCGATCGTGTCGCAGATCTTCATGGATTATATTATGGAAACCATACTTAAAGGGAGACTTCACCAAATTTCTTTCTTTCTCTTTTGGAAGATAAAGAAGAGGTCAAGGAAAGTCAGAGAGAAGATAATAAAGATGAGGAGGCACAGGAAGGAAAACAAACTGAAGACCACGAGGCAAGAGAAGAAGAAGAGAAACTGGAGGAAGCCTCAGAGCTTAGTAGAAAACCAAAGATGCGTTACTCGTTTAATCTGCGGTTTAGAAGGCGACCAAAGAGTATGGCTGCCGCCGATAAGGACACAGAGGATGATGGTGAAGAGGGAATTTTGTCAAGACATGATCCTGTAAGACATTCATATCATGCCGGGGACTTACCAGTTCCTGACCCATCTAATCTACGTGAGTACATTAACACTTTGATACTGACTCCACTTACACGAGATATCCATTGTGAAAAGTTTACTGATTCCTCATTCAGTCATCTGATGTAGATGTGTCCCAGTTAAGTTACCTCTGTGTTATACTTATAGCAAAAATACTATATGTTCTTGGCGAGAACGTGTGCCATGCCTACTGCGAAGTGAAAAACCACAGTTGAGAAGTGGCCAAAAAAAATTTGTGGAAACTTATTTTGCAAAACTAAATTTAGTAAATTTCCTGATGCGTCTTTGGGCATTTGTTGGAGTTAAACTTTTAAGTTGTTATGAGATTCGTTCGCACTGACTGCGTGTTGCTTTGAAGCCTCTATTATCTTTGTAAACGTACACTTACAAACTCTTTCTTTGTTCCTTTTAGGCAGATCGACCAGTCAGTCATCTCTGCTGAGTTATTCACCGAATCCATACTCTACCTTGATTATCGAGACAGTCAGTAAAGGGCAGAAGAAGTAAGATCAAGTGCATATGTTTTTAAGCTAACTTAAAACCAAAAAGTAAGAAAAAGAAAGTTATTTCTTCTGCCTGTGACTAAAGGCGGGAAATGGAATGACCCACTGCCAGTAACAACCCGGCGCAAATAACACATAGCCAACATTAAACGCGGGAAAATGTACCACGTGACGCGGTGGTCTTCGTTTTATTCCTTATTGGCTGACCGAGAAGTAACATGCTTGTTTTCTTTGTTAGCGACCGAGAATTACAATTACTGTATTCTGTTGCTAGCGACCGAGAATTGCCATATTTGTTTTCGTTGCTAGCGACCGAAAATTACCACATTTGTTTTCGGTGCTAGCGACGAAGAATTACCATATTTGTTTTCTGTTGCTAGTGACCGAGAATTGCCATATTTGGTTTCTGTTGCTAGCGACCGAGAACTACATGTAACATTTGTTCTTTTTGCTTGTTCACTGCTGAGGTTCAAGGGGGAAAATCTCGTGAAATTCAATTTTTAAAAAATTAGCCTGCGTCATCACGGGCCTTGACTGCAAGATAGGTCTTGTTCCGAATAGTCTTCTAAAAACTGCTCTAGATCCGTTTTTAGTTTAATTACCGGTCAATTATCTGGTTAATTCGAACGAGCGGGGTCTCACGTTTGCGACACAAGTATTGGCGAACTTTGGCTGGCATGACACTTACTCTTTATGTATCTTCTAGATAACAATTTGATCCTTGCAAGAGGATCGGAAGTTAGTTAAAAATCGCCCAATGCAACCCTGCCCCTATCCAGAGACCACCCCCTCCCCCTTTCCACTCCCACGTCTTTCCTTATACTTAACTGTTTTCCTCAGATATTCACACATCCCCCCTGTGATGGCCAAAAGAGGAGCGTACGAGAGGGGAGGTAGCAAACTGCATATCTACAATGACCACATCTTTCAAGCTGTGCACTTCTCGGGAAGGTAAAGTCTTTGATTGTAAATGCGTTGTCTCGTATAGAAAACATACAGTACTATATTTCTTATGGTGGCAACACTAAGTGACAATATCTAAGTGACAAGCTTGAGACAAACGATGAACGAAACCCTTTATAAACATTATCGAACCACGATGAACAATCATGTCTTTCATGACAATAACTAAGGTGTTTAGCTGGCGTCCACTCCAAACCGTTTCCCAGTTTTTGAAAGCAGTAGGTGACAGAACTCATTTGATATGAGAACTAGCGTTAGATAAGCAAGCACGACGCAATAGACATATTTTGTTAATACTGTGGTTTACGGAATTTATGATGTCAATATTGACAACGTTCTTGTGTCTGTTAAAACAGCTCCCCGGATTGCGCTGTGTGCGGCAAGTTGATTAGGGGAAAAGTTGGCAAGCAAGGCTATCAATGTAGAGGTAATTATTGAAATAAAAAAAAGAGAAATTAAGGGTCACGTTTACGCCAAACGGCAAATGTGAATTTGTACGACGTGAACTTGCTTTCTCCTTAATTGTCGTTTACTGGTTATTACTTTTACCCCAAAATAAGTAGTTTCGCGCCAATTTTATCCATAAGAATTGTTCTGTCTGGGCAGTTTTTATTTGCTTATTTTCTACTACTGAGAAATTCTCAAGTTGAATGTGACGTTTGCCTTTTGTCGTAAACGTGACTCTTAATCTCTCTTAATGACAGAATTCCGCAAACAGCAGAGGAGAAGTATTTCAACTTGGACGTGCTTTACTACAATTTGTGAACGGCCACTTTGCGCAATAGTGTAATCAAACCGGCTGAACTTGTGCAGTGTGTTAACAATTGTAGGGAGTGGGTGTACCCCCCCCCCCCCCTTCAATAAAAGTAGCAGGTGTATTTATCGTAAAATTCCAAGGAAACTCCGATCGATGTAATTTATTTTAAACCCTCACAGTTTGAGTAACAACAAATAGTCCATCCTTCTCTTCTTGCTCGAGACCCTTAAACTCCCCCAGAAGCTACCTCTACGGCTCCTATGGCGGTCTTTTTAGATTGAAGCACTGAGGCTGTACCAATCCACAAATTTTAACAATTAACTCCCAGGAATCAACGCACGTGCGTAAGAAAACTGACAAAATATAGACTTGACCGGAATTGATCTTCGTTTGACTGCATTTGGTTTCATGTACGGCCCTCTGTTGTGTCCACAGGGTGTAAAATGGTCACGCATCGTGACTGCCATTATGAGACCACTGCAATGTGCACTAGTGATGCAGTCAAACATATGGATATGTAAGTGTATTGTATATCAACCTAACGCCTTTTTGGTTTTAAGCTCTTTCACTCCACATTATCTCCCTCGATGTGGACACCTGTTTGTTGAAATGCCCATCATTTCTAGTTGCTCTCTAGAGTCGGATCAAGCTCCGGCCTGTTGAGACATTGGGCTGATTTAGCAACGGGACGGGAAAGTCAGTGGACGACGGGAAAGCGCGCGGAAAGGACTAAACACGACTTCCGGTACCCAATATGCCGCTCTGCCATTGGTCAGGCCAGTTGTTTGATCTGCGCACGTTGTCGTCAGCTGAAGTTCCATTTCTGTTGCTAAATCAGCCTATTAGAGAGCACGTCAACCGGAAGTGGACGTTTTGCCTTTTTTGAGCAGTGAACTTCCTGTATATATGGGTAAATCGTCTGCATACGAGTAAAGACGCTTAGCAAGACAGATTTGGTAGCGACAAGGCATATCAAAATGAAAAAGGGCACATTTCCGGGCGACGTGCGTCGTCCAAAAACGTCCTTGCTTAAGCCCCCTTTTGTTTGGCTGTGCTCTTTGATCGGTATTACCCCGTCTTTACACCAAAAGCTGAAGGATCTGCCATTATCGAGATGTAGCTGTGGTGTAACTCCGCATACTTTCATTTCTTTTTCTGTACACGAGTTGCACGTGCCATTCAGCAACTTCTAGACAATTTTTTCAAGCGGACGTACCAGTGCAGGTTTAGCACTGAAGCCTGATTCTGATTCTGAAGCCTGGTTTCCATTTGACAGCTTGTACTGCCATAAAGGAAACCCTAAAGTGTATTCCTAAAGTGAAGAAATTTTGCAAGAACTTGTTAAATGGCACTTGCTTAACCTGGCTAGCAAGTGTTTCCGCACAGGTTCGTTGTGAAAGCTAGAACGAGAGTGAAAAACTAGGAAATGAGGAGAAAGAAAAGAAACTTTCTTTTCCACCCCTTTCCCTTCTTCCTCTCTATCGCTGGCGTTCCATTTTTTCGCAACAAACGCGCGAGGGAACGATTGTAATGCGGGCTAACTCTTATATTAGAGTGTGACTTATCCTGAATACCTGAAACTTTAATCAAAGGGTGTTTTTTTTATCTTTCTTGCTTCTCCATGGTTTCTGACTGAAAAGAAAACGCAACAGAGCGTTGAATGTTAAATTTGATCGTCTTTAAACAGAATGCGACTTAATGGCAAATTAAATGTTTCTCTAAGTTTCCAACATCTTTGACATTACGACAGCTATCATTTTTGTCATTGTTAATGAGTGAAAGCATTTTGTTTGACGCCGTCTTCTTGATTGCCACTACTGATAATGTAGTTCATAAAATTAAATCGATTAAAAACATTAAAATTAACGCGTTTTAAGTTACTTTTGAATGGTAAATAACGTTTTAAAACCTAACTTTTTTAAACAGAGGTTAAAAAACAGCTAACCAGTTACTTTGTTTTAGCATGGATTAACTATATTTAAAAGTCAAAGTAAGCATGTGGCGGCATTAAATTTTTAAAAACTCTCGGGTTAAAACGACGTGTAAGTTTTTATTTATTTATTTATTTATTTATTTATTTGCTCAAGCATGATGCTTAAACTCTTACTAGCGGTTTTGAGGTCACGTGTAAGACTGTCGTTGTTGTCTCAAAGCGTACTGTGGGAGGGAGTCAAATAGTCCCATAGTGCATTTCGACCTTACACCGACCCGGTGTCACATCAACTTCAGATTGGTGAACTGCATAACTGTCCATTGACTGAAACTATTTTGTGCCATCGACAGCGGAGCTCTCAGTATTTGACACAAGTAGTAGGCTTTTTGGAGTTCTGGGTAAAGACGAAACGATGCGTAGTTAAACTGCACCATGCTTTTATTGATACTTTCGTTAAAATACTAAACGACTCCCACTTAGTTCCAGAGTCCACACTGAGCACGTGTCCAGCACATGATCACCTGATGACACACCCTAAAGGTATCACGTGATAGCGGTGGCTGATAACCCTTCCACTGAAACTGACGCGCATTCTAAACCCCCTAACCTAACCTTCCTTTCTTTCAATTAATGTCTTTTCTGCTCTCCTATAATCTAGCGTTAAAATGCCGCAATTTGTTGGCCATAATTGAGGTGAACTGGTGATATAAACTGAGGTAGGGTTTCATTGTCTTAAATGGAAGAATCTCTTTTTTAAAAAATCTAACATCTTTTAACACTCTTCCTTTGCATGGTTAATATTAAAACAAACTTTTGCAAATTTGCTGACAATTAGAAGCTCTGCCTTGCGTTTATCCGCGTACTGAGAGGTAACCGAAATTTTACCGCAAAAGAAATTGCTCAAACTCATTTTGTTAGTACAGGTCAAATTTGACACGTGTTTAAAACAGAGGAATGTTTGGTTACGTCCCAATTGCTCTGAGCAACGTAAGAAAATTTTTTCCACTTTAGAGTGCTACGATGCATTTTGTACACGCTTGAACACTTTTTCGCATTCGGGGCAACATTTGAGCAAACGCTGTTTACTGTGAAACTTTTGTAGCTAAAACTGTTTGCTGATTATGATTGATGACGCCACTCCGTGGTCTTTTATTTTGTTATGGAAGGTCATTTGGGAACAACAGAAGTTGAACTTGGCGTTGGGCAAAATAAATACTGGCAATACTTCACCAAAAAATTTAAAATAATACATTTTGAAAAACTTCCTAGCTGCATTTTTTCACCTTTTGTTCATCTTTTAATGTTTTTGGACACTATTTTAAAACTATTTCGAGCACGTTCTAAGCCTTTTTTTGGCATTTTTTCCCATCACTTTTTAAGGATCTTTCAAGCACCATCAAGAAAGGCCTATGCGTGAAAGGCGTTGGCTACGTTGATTTCAAACCTCGCAACGCAGGGCTTTTGTCAACCTCTGCAGGCTATAATATACTAAACTTCAATGCATGTCTTGTAAATGAGTTAAAAAACATTCGTTTTTTTATGTTCTTAAAAGATAACAATTAAACTTTTTATCTAAAACAAAGGACTTTGAAAAGTAAAATGAAATAAAATATAACTATGCTTAAGTTTGACCAGCTGAGAGAAGTGCTAATTGAGATGAAGAATAGCGTAAGTTTTTTTGTAGCTATCAGTTCCTGAGTAGTTGTTTCAGGTGCATAGGATAGCGGAAACTTATCTGCTTTAACTGACTCTGAACACGGCTCCTTTTCTCTCAGCTGTCGCAGAACTTAACTTTTGTATATGCTTAAAGCAGAAGTAAGAGGAATAGCAAAAACTCGTTTTAACGGATTTTTGAAAGTGATATCAGCTAAAAGTTTGATCGATTTCATCGCAAGCTTTCAATTAGGCTGTGAAAACAGCCGTTTCTCCTCGCTCTTCGCTGCTGAGGACGTTTCACGAGGAATAACGTCTGCGACTCAGCGACAGAAATACCATACTGATGACGTAAAATCTGTCCGGAATCCGGTCAGGACCACTGATTGGTCGACGGAGTATTTACATTGTTTTAGCTTTTGTTTACGAATGACAGACAAAAGACAAAAGGCCATGAAGGTTTAATGTAAACGCAATGAAGCTCCAACAAAACAGTCAAAATTGGTGGAATATATTCTTCTTTAGAAGAAGCATTTGAGTTTTGCTGGAGCTCTTTCGCAGATGAACACAACACTTGAAATTGAACAAATTTTGATGTGGAAACCATGACTACCAGATACACCTGACTGAAAAAACGTTGTCGCGTGAAAAGTATAAACCGTGAACGATGAGACTTAATGGATTTTTGGGTACAACTTTATTAGCATTGCAAATTTAAAGTTCCTCTAAAAAATGTTTACATTTACGAAGCTTTTCGCGACGATGCATTCAAAAGAACGTAAAACGGTTTCCAGTATTTACGGCTCACAACTTCACCAGTGCTGGAGACCTAAGAGATTTCGACAGTTAAAGAGCGTAGCCATATCGCTAACGCACACTTGAAAATCATAGTATAGGACCTAAAAGCGTTCTTGGAAGACAAAAAAAGACAACAGCATGCCTTAAAACAAGTACTTTAGGGATTTGCATCCGCGCGAGTATCTCGTGACAATGTAAACTTCTGTCGAAAGCACTTTGAATTTGCTTTGCTAATGAACGTATACCCATTTATACTACTACATGAAAAATTACTGCAATTTGATTGGCTTAGAGCAGTGGTATTTCAGCTTAGTTTGAAATACCTACATGTGAAAATTACAAACCTTTTGCGGGTAGTAATATAAACAAATAATAGCATGATTTGTACGTGATATTTGGCATAAATACCACTCGTGATATTTCAAAATTGTCTCAAATTTCACTCGCCTAACGGCTCGTGAAATTATGTCTAACATTTCGAAATATCACTCGTGGTATTTACGCCAAATATCACTTCAAATCATGCTATTACCTATACAAATCCTTGAAACCTCATCGTTCATGGTTTATACTTTTTAGCGACAACGGTGTTTCAGTCAGGTATATATTATGTAAACATTGATGTACGTCATCAGTATGGATCTTCTGTCGCCGAGTCACAGACGTCCCTCGGCGCGAAACGTCCCCAGCGGCGAAGAGCGAGGAGAAACGGCTGTTTTCGCAGGCTAGCTTTCAATAATAATAATAATAAACGATAACAAGAACTGAATTCTGAATATGAAGTAAAAACTGGCCAAGTTTCATTTCAAAAACCATTGCAAAGTCTATCTTAACAGGTTTCCCATTAAACAGCCTGTTTCAGATTACCCAGTCATCTCAATGTTTCTCTAGGCGCAGACGGTGTAGGTGGTGAGCTAATGTGATCCTGTCTGTTTTCTTTCTAGTGAGTATGTTGGGGACACTGATGTATGACAGCGAAGAATACTCACATTGTACAGTTCATGTACGATTCCTTTATTGTTACCTGGCTCGTTACGCTGACAGGTTATTTCGAGTTGTCCTAAGCCTCTGCTTCAAAGCGAGGCTAAGTGCAGCGAGATTGATATGAAAATGATTTTTTATTCCCATTGAAATAAAACTCATTTTCACAAGAAAGGTTTTGCACTTAGCCTCGTTTTGGAAGTGAGACTCGGAAATGGCCTATTTGTTATCTTTAGGTACTGCATGGAGACTGGGTCGTTGTTGTGTCGAATTGCATCTTGGGACTATTACTGGGGCAAAATCTGACGCACTTTCCTACGCAAACTTGTCGTAATAGCCAATAGAAGAAGGAATAGTATTCTCAAAAACAAAATCGTAATGTTGCAATTCGACAAAACATCAACCTGGGCTCATGTGCGAAATGGGTAATAGCCCTCTTTAGCTTCTATGTTTTAGCTTTCCTAATGCGCTCCATGTGTTATTACTCAAGAAAACAGTCTTTTCCCTTTCCTTCCTTTTTTGTCTTTTGTCTTTTCTTCTTTTTTTATCTTCTTCAAATTTCATTTTCTTCACGTGTATTTGAAAGACACAATTTATGAAAAAATACATCACTTGATTTGCTTTTGGAACACTTAACATACAAGCTAAAGGGGTCCATTATCAGGGCAACTTTGTTAAAAGCGAGCATTAACACGAAAGTTTTATGGTGTGAGGATTCCGTAAAAGACTGTTGTTGGGAAAAAAATGATACTCTTTTCCTTAGCAGTCACCTAATCCAAATACGTATCTTACATAACTGAATTATTTTTTTCCAAAAAAAAAAGATGAGTATATAGCAAGAATAGTTTCGGTATTATTTCCATTTCTTGAGCTAAAGTTTTCCGCTGACGTAGGACCAATTGGGGTCAGATGACTTCAACTCGTAGCAGACGGGATAATACCGTCCTCACATGGCAAATAACATTTAACCCTCTCCTTGCTACAGTCAAATTTGTTGGACAACAACATGTCACGTGTCAGTTTTGCGAAGCAGCAAACAAAGCTCACCAACCATGTGTCCCTGAGGAATATAAGGCCCGCACGTGATCAGGATACGCACTTTAAAACCGCGGAAAATGTATGTGCCAGTCGCGCCATGCAAATAACTGTTTTTGCTGTCATGACCGAAAAACAAATTTATTATTTGTTTTATTAATTTAGTCCGGAGGTATAACAAAACTTTAATGACTAAACCCTTCCGGCTTGGGAAATATTTAGCTTTGTTCCTTTGTTACCAGTCGTTTAGTGCTTAATGAAGATACGTGATATATCCTTTAAACTATTGAGTCTGGCGGAAATCCAACGAAATGACCGTTCAGGTGACACTTTCGTGTGGGGCTAGTTGTGTTATTTAAGCAAATGAAATTTGAGTTTTTTGTTGTTTGAAATTCTGATGTTCGGTAGTTAGCGTGGGATTGAAAAGATTAGCATGGGTGCACTCGATTGGGCAATCGGATTGAGATTTTACAGTCTGGATTTCGGATTTGCATTCAAACGCGAAACACTAGAACGGATTTCAACGGTAATAACTCTGTCCTTGAATTTTCTTTCTTTCTTTTTTCGGTGGAGGAATCCGGAAAATGATTTAAATTGCTGTTGTTAAGAACAGCGGTCTCGCACGTGCACGCATAATTAGTATAAAAATGACCACTGTTCACGAGAACTTTTTTCCAAATCCTTTTTTGGATTTCCCAATCAAACGGTTGAGATGGAAATCCCGGTTGGATTTCTTAACTGAAATCCATCTTGAGGACGGATTTCTCGAAGCTGAAATCCGTTTTCGGATATCGCTTCCGATTGCAAAATCCGAAATCGCGATTTCAAGATCTAAATCCAGACTCTCCAATCGAACACATACTATGTCAAACACGGGGTAGGCTGGTCAAAGTTCCCTGTTTTTCGGTGAATTGTCGTGGTCAATCGTCGAGTTTGATAGGCTGCCGTCCTAAATTGTTATGGCGAGCGAAAACTGGGAAGAGTAGAAATTGCCTGTGGGGACGGACTGAGGGGTTAAATCGTCACCCAAGCCCACGTACGTACGGGAAATTTCGTCGGTCGACCTCGACGATCACAGCGGTATGCAACACCGAGAGATGAAATGAACCTCAGTTACAGCCTAGCTGTATGGGTGCCTAATGAGGCGTTCCTAGACAAGTTTAACAATCATTAGCAGCCGATTTACACCCGGTACAACTTTACAGCAGGCAATATCCTTACGCAACCAATCGGAGCGTACAAAATTTACCCGACATTTGACTTTAAATTGTCCAGGTTTTATCTTATGTGATTGAGGTCGTGCTTTGTTTCATCGTTAGTGCATCTAGTGTGAGAAAGTTGTACCGTTTAAATCGGTCTTTCCAAATCGTTCCAAACATGCAATTTAGATCCTGTGTTGTGCCTCTGTTTATATAAATGAAAAACTAGCTTGATCTAAGTGAAAGGGGGGGGGGCACAAATTATAGAAAGAGTTACTTAATAGTTGAGTTTTTGTAGAGGGTTGACCCATTATTTGAAAGCGTTGCTGTTTAATAGAATATCAAAAGGTTAGCAAACCAAAAGGCCGCGCTTATAGCTATATAGAAATGTTGTTTAGCGTTATGTCGTACTTCCTGCTTATTATTTAAAGCGGCGAGCTCGAAAATTTATTTCCTAGCCCATGAGTGGTACACCATCCTGGGTCTGTCTTCTAAGAGGAGCTGCCGTTGTATTGCGCATGTCACACGCCGCGACGTGTCTGTGGGCACAAGCTGTCGCGTACTTAAAGTCTATTTTCAATTTCTAAATGGCACGCCAGGAAGGCTTTATTTTTGCTCATAGCAAAGAAGACTGTGTATTTTGCAACTTTCTTCGTTTTCGTTATTATTGTCAATACAATGTGATATTTTTAGAGTGCGAATTCCTCAAAGGAACAAAGAGTAGTAAGTTTAGCATGACGCTTATTTATTGCAATATAAAATCATCTATAGGAAATTGCAAATATTACGGAAACGTTACTTTGTACAATTGAAGCAGGATAATAAACAAGAATTGAATCAAGCGACGTTCGCCTTGTTCAATGCCTTGCGCTAAAAACCAATTTGTACAAAACGGGTAGACAGTTATAATGAAATCTTACTTGATGGACAACTAAAAAGCAATTAATTGAAGGTTCCTTTTATTTAGTCGATTTTTTTAAAATACTCATTCTGAGGGATTACACAGTGTATGATCTTTAAAAGGGTGCTGTGCTGTGACCTAATTAACCCAAAACGGGACTTGTGCGTCATAGTTTACATCAAAGACATGTGATTTCTCTTCAGCCAAATCACCAACAATCAATTTGCATGATAACTTGTTTGATTACACGAAAACGATGTCTTTAATACTATTACCCAGAAAGTCAGCACGTCTACTTGAAAGACTACCGACGTTGGTAAATTAACCTGAGAAAATGACAGGTACAAAAGCGCAGGTCACAAGTTCAGGTTAGAGTACAGGTCACCGTGTTAAAAGTGTCCCCTTATCAAGATCCAGAATAGAGTTTTAGCTAAAGGGGAAACAGCTATTTATCAATAGACCAAGTGACCTGCACTTCTTACCTGTGACCTGAGTTTTGTATCTGCCACCTGGGGAAACAGCCGACATTCCCCGACGTCACCACTGGTTTTTCCCGCGAAACGACATCTGAGAAACCAGCGCAGAAATTCCATACTGATGACGCGTCCCTACGGAGATCTGGGTTGTGCTTTTGATTTTTCGTGCCACGTATAGTAGGGAATTTGTTCCAACCAATCAGAAGCACTACCCAGATCTGGAAAGTGACGTTTCATCAGTATGGAATTTCTGCGCTCGTTTCTCAGACGTCATCTCACGGGCAAACCCGTGGTGGCCTCGAGACATGTCGGCTGTTTTCTGAGGCCATGGTAATGTGCAAGAGTTACTGAAGGTAAAGCCGTACGTTTATCAACCTTGCGGCCTGATCAAAAGCCGTTTATTTCCCACCCTGTGTAACGATAAAATATCAAATAAAAATCATTCGTCTTTTGATGTTCTTACAGTCCTCAGTCCTCTCTCTTGTCTCTTTTTTTAGAGGACAAGTTATTGGGTCACGTTCCCATGATAGCCAAATTTCTGGATATCAGCAAACCGTGGTCTTGCAAATATGTCAGAAAAAACGAAAAAAAGAAAAGAAATGACGTGAATGACTTTCCTATGTACGATTGCACTTAGGAACAAAACGGTAGCCCATACTTTCCTTCCATCGTTAGACAATGCAGATGGCCGTCTCTGCAAAGAAAGATTCTTGAGATCCAGAAATTTTGCTTCCATGGTGATGTTACGTCACACTTCTCTCCTCTATTATATTCAGAAGGGAAGCGCTAATAAAACGCGTGCGAGGGAAGATGGGACACAGGGAAAAGAAAACTAGCCTCCTCTCATTTGTTTCCTTCCCGTCGAGCCATTCTTCACGTGACTGTACTAGTCTGCTACCGCGTACAAGTGATATGAGACGATTGGGTACAAATCTTCAGATTCACGACAGATTTCACATGAAAAGTGGACCCGTCAACAGGCGGTATACGTGGTAGAATTTTCTTGTAATATTAGCCGTCTTCTCCCAAGATATCTTGCTTCGGGTTCTTCACTTTGCTCATCACCCGAGTGCAACTGTCCATTATGACCAAAAACATCAAGTAAAGTTGCATAATATACAACAGAGTTGCCATGTAGCCGTTCTTTTCAGTCTGTAAGTTCCTATAGATATTGAAAACAGCAACCAAGAGGCTCTGGACATTCATTGCTACGCAACATAACGCGCAATACGTCATAAGCGCGGTACGGCTGTGATAACCGTTCAAAGTGACCATAAAAAGTAACAGGCTTGCAGTGCAGAGTATATTGTGAACCGTCTGTGACAGACAATGTCCATTCATCAACAATGGAAGGCCCGCCGCACAGAGCAAAAGCTGTGAGTACGTCTTGTTGTGTAACGCCAGGCATCTTTCAACGATACTTGTGAAGTCGCGCCGTGGTGGAATCCAAGCCTTACAGTCTACAGTCCAACACATAGCGACAAAAAGACCAGTTCTTGTCAAATTCCACACGGTGTAGGAAAATTCCAAGAACGATGAGTGACAAGCAGTGCTGTCTTTGTACTTTGCGCAGCGTTGAAACCTTAAAAAAAGTAAAGGAATATAAGAAGTGCACTCTTAAAGGCAAAATGCTTGACGCAACATTAAACAATGACAAATTTTTAAACTACTGTCATTGGTATGTTCGCTCCGAAATGAGCGCGCGGGCCCCATAAAGTAGCACGATTTCCCTCCTACCTTGCATCACCCCTGGGCATTGAGCGTAGTATTTTAATGCTTTGCTATCATCAGAACGCTGTCTTATGCGTTCATGCCCCGAGAGGTCATACACTTTCGTTTCTGGCAAAAAACGAAAGTAAATTCATTAAACCCCGCTGTGCAGGTAACGGCGGTCGTCGGTCAACATTCGCGGGTAACAGTGTACTGTTACCCTCTAACGTCATAGAGTTTGCAACGTTGCCAGCTCACTCCGCTCAGAGATTTTGGCGGGAAACAGTTTCAGTTTGAGATGTCATGTGACCTCGAAGTAACCAGTGAGAGCGCGCTCTGTTGGGAAGAAATTTCCAGCGTATTTAACAAATAAATATTATGTTATTTCCCGCTTTGGCCATGTAGCCCTTGACGTCTTTTCTTTTCCACTGGAAGGTTCTGGTGCTGGGCTTGATGTTGTCACTTATCCCATGTGCAAAAAGACTCGACAGAGATTACCGTAACACAGGTAGGCATCACTTTCATTTGTTTTACCTTATAAGAGAGCCGGGATACAGATGTCCAGTTAGCAGCAGGTTTGGTAGTGGTTCGAGGCCAGGGGCACACAGAGCCGCAATGCCAAAGACGAAAACCATGCCAGAAGCTTTCCTACCAGAAAAAAGACGAACAGAAAAAACTGGAAGGATAGACTGCAAAGAGCGGCCGTACGGAGCGAGTGTAAAAGTGAGAATAATAATGGGGAGTGCTGCGGCTAATCCCACGCTTTGATCGAAAACTTTTCGCCGGCGCTTTTGGGCCTCGCGACTTGAAAAGAGCTATTAAATCTTCGTTTGCATTCTACTGTGGAAAGCCCTTCAGAAACATGGCTTACTTAAGTTTTAGGTTCTCAGATTTTTTGAGGGCGGCACATATTTGGGGCAAAACTGCTATAAAAGCTATTTTAAAATGCCTAGCAAGAAAGACAACCGCTCTTTGAAGAAAGTTAGAAAAATATCAGCTGTTTTGAGAGAAAAATTAAGAAGAATTAATGGTTAGTCTGAAATGTTACCCGTCTCTTTCCCCCACCCCCCGCCCCCACCCCCCCCCCCCAAAAAAAATGGGGGGCAAATTAATGGTATGTACCTGACTTTTTGACTTGAAGCTGCTGACTATACTTTACTTTACCTTAGGAAGCGAATCAACCTCACAGGAAACAGTTTGTACATCAACCAAGTTGTCCATACTCGAAGATGTGCTAACACTCGCATCATAAGCCTTGAAATAAAGCTAAAGTGGAGGATAATATCAATATAGCTGATAATCACGCCGGAGGAACCTCAAATTGGGAGGGGGTGGCGGGGGTTGAAAAAAGGTGTTTGGTAAAGTTTAAGTTAATATTTCGAGTCAATGCAGTAAGTTATAAGTTCTGATCGTTATACAATTTTCTTGTGTCCTATTTTACCATTTTCTCTCCATTTGTATGTGTCTGCACTTTTTATGTGAGTTTGGGCCAATTAGCCGACCTGTAATTGATTTAATACTAAACATCAACTGGCTGCCTGGCTCCTGAGTCCAGCCCACATGGTCACTCCAGGGAGCCAATACCAGTCTAATATATACATTATAAAGGGAACAGAGAATACAGTAAAGTTTTGTGCGCCGTAAACCGTGGAAGATCCGATATTCTATCGATAATTTATTGATACACTATAATTGCTTGTTGGTGTCATGTTATCATCATTGAAGATTTAAATTAAACCCGGATGGTTAAAAGTCTCGCTCCTCACAGTTACCTTAAAGCAATCAGAATGAAGTTTCAAAAGATTGATCCTTTATCCAATCTAGATTATTACCTTTGAGAGTCAACTGTAAAATAATGTTTACCTTAGAAAAAGAATCATCCTCAATGAAACCATTTTGAAAAGCGACCATGACGTCCACGCTAAATACGCCGGAACTCGTACCATAACATTTGCAAGAAAGCTGCATGGAGTTAAAAAGAAATAGTGGTAACAATAACACTTTTAGCGTTGGAAAAACGACTATTGATCATGATAATCTCAAACCTTACAAATGGCCTTCAATGTTTTTGCAGCGTTATTGAATAGTTTAACCAGGCTCTACCACTCTCTTGTTGTGTGTAAAGAAACTCTCTGTTAAGTAAAGGAAAACCGCGGTAGTTTGAGAACGCCACCACGAAAGAAAAACCGTGGGAGAGTTTACCTCATGTCTGGTCTCACGTAGCCCCGCGTTTTTCTCGCGTGCGCTCGCCTAGGCGGCAATTTAAGTGTTATGTAGCATACATACCACAATCCTGCAAGGATCATTCTGATAATTTTACCCAAAAGCCGTAGACATGGTAACATCCGAGCAACCAAAGTCGCAGTAACTTTGGAAGCCATCTGAGGTATTGTAAATCTTAAAAAGAAAAATAAACGAGGGAACAAACCTTTGTTTTATATCAGAAAGAGGATGTAGACTTGCTATAAGTCGACGAAGGACTTTTTGAGGGTCTAAAAGAGGATGCTGCATGATGCAGAAGAAGGGTGTTTAATGGCCCTCACATAAAACGGATGTTAAGATTTTCCTGAACATGCTATTACGTGTCAAAACTTTTTAAGAACATGTTAAGTTCTGAGAGATATGGGGAGAGCAAGATCGCAGTAGGCGAAGTCGTGAGGGGAATGGGGAGCAGCAAAATAGGTTTCTCCTCTTTTCACCGCTGTCAAACGAGTGGAATTTCCAAAAGCTTATCATAGCATGCATTTTAAAGCTCAAGTTGTCATTTAGAACCACTCCACTTCAGTAGCTGTCCATTTTTTTGTGGCCGGTTTATTCTGTTTTGGAGCGCCTCCCCGGGAAAATAGGGAACAGTAAACAGTTTCTCGGTGGAGATAATTGATAGATGTTCGTCTAGGATTTTAAGACGGGAGTTAAAAAACTTACCTGATATGATCGACAAAGTAACGTAGAATAGATTCCAGCCGGCCATGCAAAACTACACTCAATAAATAATGGGGTATGGTGATGAAAGTTACCCTTTGTACTTCGGTCAACACTACTGCATACGCTGTGTAAGCTCTGTTGATTGAACAAACTGAAAGTCACAGTTGTCATAGAAGCAGAGCGTGGATTCTTGAATCTCGTGGATTCGCTACAGTGTCGAGAATTAGAAAACCCTCAAATGTATAAACTTTAGGTCTAAAAAAGCATCACGATTACTGCATGACCACGTGACAGTGTTTGCTTGCACTGTTTTTTATGCTTTTCGTTCATCACTGCTAAGTCAGCGCGAAGAAGAGTACTTTTACGATATTGAAAAGACGATATAGACAGGTGTTATTACGAATACCGTAAAATTCCGAAAATAAGCCCCTTCAAATATAAGCCCCCCAAACTCGTAACGCAAAAAGCCTTCCGTTAAATTGCCCCTCCAAATATAAGCTCCTCCGGGGGCCTGTACTTGGAAATTGCCCCCAAATACAAAGTAAAACAAAGCAAAAACGGTAAATTTCCTTCCAACTTTAAGGCTTGCCCAATCGATTTTGAACGCAAATTTCCCTCCGTAGATAAGCCCCTCCGAATACAATCCCCTCCAAAAATACGCCGCTCAAAAAGGGCCTTTAAAAAATATAAGCCCCGGGGCTTATTTTCGGAATTTTACGGTATTTTGCGTCGGCCTCGTTTCCAGCAGGAATATCGTGGAGGTTGAAAATGAACCTGCTCTCATCGAGGTCTATAAACAGTACTTTACGCCATAAACTGTGCAAAGTTTGCTGCTTTTACCACAAAATTCAGTATTATTTCATCATTCTGTCAAACCAAGTCTATATTAAAACAGTTTACTAGCGTTCAGGATAATATTCGTGAATCGAAGTTAACTTTACTAACCTCAAAGCCTGGTTGAATTTCGACAACATGCAATGAATTGGATCAACTAAAATTGAGCTTGGCGGTAAAGGAATGATGAAAGCCATGAACACCTGAAATTCCAAGGCAAGACACAGACACAAGTATGTTCATAAACACCATAACCACTCTACAACGGCCTCCTTGGGGACAGAAGTGGTCAGTGTGAGAAGGTGCAGTATGACGAACATGTTTCAAAAAAAAGGTTATTGTAGCCCGAAAAAAATACAGTGAAAAGCCGCGTATAAGAACCTAGTTTTTAAGAAGCTGTTAGGCTAAGATTGTCCATTTAGACCCCTTTTGCATAAGAGCCTGTTTTGGCCTACAATTTTTAAACAGGTTGTTATTTTGAGAAGTAACATGTTTGGCCACGCAGCAACACAGTACCATGTTTTAATGCATAATGCTGTTTTTGTTCTGTTTAACTTGCATAGCTTTACATAAACTTCATTATGCCTTTAACATGCTTGGATTAAAGGGATTTGTATAACATATTATAAATGCAATACCAAAAATAGTCCCAAAATAGGCCACACCCACCAATGACAAACACCTTATTTATTTAAAAATAAGAACCTCTTTAAGAACCTGAGTAGCCTTATTTTCCAGTTTGCACCATTTTTATGAGAACCCTCTTAGCCTAGCTTGGAAAAACTTACGTTCTTATAAGCTGATTTTTACTGTATATCAAATCAATGAAACAAGAATAATTAAAAATGTTTACACAACATAGCGAGCACTTCTTATTCAGTAAATGGCCGTTCTACCGTAAAATTCCGAAAATAAGCCCCTCCGTGTATAAGCCCCTCCAAATAAAAGCCCCCTAAGCTCGTAGCGCAAAGAATCCTCCGTTAAATCGCCCCTCCAAATATAAGCCCCCCCCCGGGGGGGGGGCTTGTACTTGGAAATTGCCCTCAAATACAAAGTAAAACAAAGCAAAAACAGTAAATTTAATTCCAACTATGAGGCTACCTCGATCGATTTTGAAACGCAAATTTCCGTCCGTAGATAAGCCCCTTAAAAAGTAAGCCCCTCAAAAAGGGCCTTTGAAAAATAGAAGCCCCGGGGCTTATTTTCGGAATTTTACGGTATCTTCCGCTGCTGGGATACAGTTTTTTTTCTTTAATACTGTTCATCTTTGTAGTGGAGGGATGACCGATACGTTGTAGAGAGGTCGCAACGAAAATAAACGTATGAACCACTGGGGTACCCCTTTCCCCGCTGATAAGAACTATCTCCCCGGATTAAATCAAAAGGCCGACGTGGAGAGGTGGTCGTGGTAGAAAGAATATCTTAGTAGAGTGTGACTCTAAAATAAAGAAAGAAATAAATACAGTAACTAAATAAATGATTGTAGACATTACGTGACCTTTCGTCATTAGTTCTCGCGGGTTATGGGCTCCGAATGCTCAGATGCTCGTTTTTTCCTGAGGGGAGGGGGCAGCTGAACGCAGACTACCTCTACTCTTTTGCCTTCTAGCAGTTCTTTGCGTCGTCACGCGTACTCGCCTCTCTATGGGAAAGAACGTTGCGTGACGACACAAAAAATGGCTCTTAAAACTTGGATCCATGGATCATTCAAAAGTTACAAATAACAGACTGCTTTATTATGCCGTGAAACGTGTTCGGTTTTCGATGGTCTCGTAGTTGAGCAGAAATCCCAAATGACTACTGACGAATCGCGGGCTTGGATATCTGCATTATAACCACTTTCATACAATGAACCCACTACATACAGCTTTTTGAAGACGAAATGATTATAAAATACTCACCGTTAAAAAGCATGTGTTAACGTTTGGAATACCAAGAATGACCAAGGATAGGACTATTATGAAGAGAAAGAGTATAAAACGGCACAGAAAGACGACGAAGAACGAAGTGACTTCCTTCCACTCCATT
This sequence comes from Porites rus, assembly GCA_964035705.1. Taxonomy (NCBI): domain Eukaryota; kingdom Metazoa; phylum Cnidaria; class Anthozoa; order Scleractinia; family Poritidae; genus Porites; species Porites rus. Next base: position 14,829,482 of record OZ038000.1, on the reverse strand, counting down.
ACCACTCATTGCGTCTGTGAATGTTATGTGACATTTACAAAGACAGGATACGGCTGTAGGACTTTGGCCCTTCTGCCCTTATTTGTCTCACGTGGAATGTTTCGTCAAGTGTTGGCCTAAAAAATACACTGTACGCTTTTTCTTTGATATAAAAACGTTTTTGCTCGATTCCATCTCCGCTAAGTTCTTTTTGCGAACACAAGTTGTGGGGTAACCTTTACGTTTGTTTTAAAAAGCGACGAAGATACAGCAGACGTATTTCCGGTCATCGCTTCGCTCCCTCGGAGGGAGAGAAGCGACGACCGAAATACCACAGGTAGCCCAAGGGTTCGGACTTCAGAGGTCTTTGGTCAGAGTACTACGGAATTATTAGTGTATTATCTGATGCCAAATAAATACAAAAATCTTAAAGATACGAATTCTTCTTGTTTGTCTATCTGTACTGAGTAGCCATTAAGACAACGAAGGTCGAGATTTCTTGCATTATTACATGTGATTCGGGCCCTTATTGTTCGAATTTTATCACATGTCAGACATGTATTCAAATCTACAACGCTAGTAAAAAAAATTCATGATCACGTGAAATATTGATTTAAAAATCTCCCTTACATTTAGTTCATAGCCACTCTGTGTCCTATGGCCGGTTAAAAGCCGTTTAGTCGACTCTCTTTCCATCGAGTACTAAACTCTTCGTTTATAGTGTTCAGTACTCGATCGATGGAAAGAAAGTCGACTAAACGGCTTTTAAACCGGCCGTAGGACACAGAGTGGCTATGAACTAAATGTAAGGGAGATTTTTGAATCAATATTTCGCGTGATCATGAATTTTTTTTTCTTCGTGAATGTTTCTCCCGCGCTCTACTATCTGAACGCCTGGAACAGGCTAGTGAGGAGAGGGCAGAGGAGCCTCGTACTTGAGCTGGTGGTTTTGTCTGATCCCATCAGAGTTAGGCATTTCTCATTTTTCCTTCGGAAAGCTTTAACAGTTGGGCTAGCCGATTCATTCAAAAAACCCGTCAGCATGGGGCTTAAATAATAGGACAATTTTAAAGGAGATCCCTATCCTCCAGATCCTCCCCCCGCGCCTTTAGCTTGCCTACAACGGCTTGGACAAAATAGATGGAAAATTTGTATCCCCCCTCCCCCCCAGGATAGGAAATTGGCGCGTTTTGGCTTTTGCGCGGTTTCATCCTTGATCTGGGGGGATGGGGATTTGTTGTTCTATCTGTCCAAAACCTCGCCATTAGCTTTTTTTTTTTTCGTGTCGGTGTGCATGTGGCTATAACTGCAACGGTGAAGTTCATTCTGAAGAGCTAACCAAGAGCGTTTAAGTAGCGAGTGAGTCATAGAGTTCAAATGACGAGCAAAGCCACAAGCTTTGATCAATATTGCGGGTACATCATAGAGTGTTGGAAAACATCAATGGAGGTAAGCGTGTTTTAGCCACCGTATGTTTTTAAACCAGGGGTTATTTTGAATGAATAATAAAACAATTATTAAATTCGGCATTCATATCATATGAAGAATTATGGACATCGAGGGTGTTATCTGCCTCGGCCTACGGCGTCAACGGATAACACCCTCCTCAGTCTCTATAATTCTTCATAAGATACTCAGCCTCATTTACTAATTGTTAATTAATACATTATGCTCGAAAATTTGAGCATTATGCTTTAGAGCGTCACCCTCAAAACGGCAAATGAAATAACAGCATTATGCCTTAAATTATGCTCGAAAAGTAGCATCATACTCGACTGATCTTGGCTATATTTGATGCCCTTTTCCATGCCTGCAGACAAAAAAAATACGGTCAACTCTCTCATAGCGACCACTTCTCGTAAGCGACCACCTCCCGTAAGGGACCACTTTACAAATAACCGTTTTGTTTCTCAGGCAAACAGTGTTTCAAAAACTCTCTCGTAGGCTACCAGTACGTAAATTTCTTAAACGACCGCGACCACTTTTTGGGCCAGAAATTTGACATATTCTTTTGTTTTCTGTTTCCGGTAAGCGACCACCCGGCATGATTACGTATAGCTAAATAAATAAATAAATAAATATTCCAAGCAAAACGTGTTTTCGTTCCTGACCTTTATTTTATTTTTAATAATGAGTACAGTTCCTGTCTCACCACAGACTACTTTTTAATACGAGACTTCTTAAAAGGTTCGGGAGATCAACAGCCTAAAAGACAGAATTTAGTATCATTATTATTATTATTTTTTTATTTTTGCCAAACAAAATAAATTACAACGAGAAGAATAAAAAACACAATAAATAGGTAAATAACATTAAATGAAAATTTGTATACAGCTGGGATGGAGTGACTGTCGTGGGGAAATCTCCGAGAAGCAAACGAACTTATGAGGAGTAGGGTTTTTCCCCCACCGGCGATAGCCGATGTTCGATATATTAACTGAATTCTAACATGACTCCGAGGCTTTAGGGTAAAAAATTGCGAATTTTTCAAGACTCCATTGTCTCGCAATTCCCAAAAGAGACTTGAGCACAAAGAAAACCAAACCAAATATAGAAAAATGACCAGAAAGCCTAGGGGTCATGTTGGAATTTTGATATATTGAACGTGGGCTATTTGAATACCAGGCGGTATTTAAAAATAAAAGAAAAATAAGACGTGTATTTTAACGATATAAGAAACTTTATAGAAAAAATATAGATATGTAGTTAGGTATTTAGGCTGTATCCTGTCTGAGAGACGTCGAATCACGTTTAAGAAAATTAAACGTCAGTTTTTAGTTAACAATTTTTGATATTACGATGTTAATGGACTAGAAGACAACAACGGTCCAAAATAATATGAAACTGGCATCAAATTATTTAATTTTTTGTGCTGATATTACGAACAGTTTAAGGTCGTTGAAAGCCTTGAAAACAGTCGAGTTGACTCTAATTTAACGACTACGACACAAGTATCAGTAGAAAATCAGAAGGAATTGAGATCCTTACCTTTATTACTTGTTATTGAAATGCAAATGGCTTATCTTCCTGATGCTAAAAAAATAGAAACAACGTTAATTCAAGTGTACTATTTATTTTAAGAAGGAGCCTTTCTTACTTAAAAGCATTTTTGTATTCAGCTGTGTATTTTTAGGCGATTTGTACGAAAAGCGGATCTTATCATTTCGCTGAATTTTATACGAGGGGAACTGGGTACGAGTCCGTGTATTATGGGATAATTCAGTAAGACTCATCGGCATTAGATCCCTTCGGCCTAAACCCCTTGGACACCTTATGAAGTTTACACAACGTAGTGTTCTTAATTCCTTCTACACTACACTTGGATGAAATTTCTGCTCAGGAAATATTCATGAAAGTGCTAGTCTCTTCAATTTTAAAATCAGAAGAGGGAAAGTAAGTGTAGTGAGTGCAGTCCATTACCTATACCACTACGCGCCACTGAGAATTTGCTGGCGAGCATTGGTCTGATTTGAAGCTATATAGCAACAACCCAAGAAGTTAACCGTTTGGAGTCAGTGCTTAACCCTAATCACTATTTTCAGGCTTAACCCCAATCACCATGGTCAGTGCTTAACCCTAATCAATATCGATGCTTATCTCTAATCACTATATTCAGTGTTCAAAACCAATAAGGAAATCCTACGGTCTGTAAACTTCGTAAGGTGTCCAACGGGGTTTAGGCCCTAATGCTAACCGACTCAAATATTCAGAAAGGAGGCTCCGAGCTTCACAAAATCGCTACGTTTGTTGTTTATCGATATCAGTGTTCAGTAGGAAGCTCGGTGGTATGGTAAGTACCTCAAACATGCGCACAACCATATCACCCAGGAAGTAGCAGACATGGACGGCTGTTTCGCTTAGGACTCATAGTTAGAGTGAAACAGATGCCCACGGTTGCCACTGCCGGGGTGATAGGGTTGCTTGCTTCGTAAGAGACTGGCCATACTGTGAAGTTTCGAAGTCCCAATGCCTCCTACTGACTTTTGATGCTGCTCAAGTGCTAGTCACGCACAAGTATTTTCTAGAGGCTAGGCGTTCGTCTCATCTCTAACCCCACTTCGTGGCCATACCTAGCCTTCTTAGCAACGGGGACTACTCCTGTTAGTGTACATAAATGTTCTGCGTAACCCGGGATACCTCAAGGAACTCTGAATAAATAACATTGTCTGGCCAAGTTTCAACAATTAAGATGCATGCTCGTTGAGGAGCCGAAAAAAAGGGGGAATGCAGGGCGAGTGACCGGCGCATTTCAACGAGCTTGCTTTTGATAGTTGAGGCTCGTAGCCTTTCAAGGAAGCCTTTCGATGAGATAAAAAAACTTCAATTCTAAACGCGAGTAGATAAGCACTCGCTAGTACTGAAGAAAAAAAAAAGCTGCAAGAAAAAACGAAACAGATACTGGTCATACAGGTCTGGGAGTAAGTTGAAGCCTCACAACCCACCAATCTATTATAACGGAAACCGGATAATACGGCTTTATGTGCGTACAAACAAACAACCATGCGTGCAGCCATAACGATCGTGAAAGGTAATGTACAAGTGAAAGAATGTTAAATGGGGCATTACCAAGTTCACAGTTGGTCCCCTTGTATCCAGATCTGCATTCGCAGACGTAGCCCACTTCAATCGGGACAGCGGTACAAATGCCACCGTTTTTGCAGGGGGTGGTGCGGCAAATATCTGTAGAGAATTATTAAAACAAAATTGATTTAAGCTAAAGATGAACTCGATCAGCTGCTAGAGACTACTTTGATCACATCTGACGCATGAACTTGCACATAAAAATTAAACGACGCATTCGGGTGCATATTATTGTGATTATTAGCGGAGCTCCTCGCGCGCGCGAAGCGCGCGCAGAGCGGAGCACCATGGGTAAGAAAATTTGGTAAACTATCCATCTGAGAAAATTTGGTTATGACGTAGCGTTATGAGGTCACGTAGTGTTTAAAGTTTTGCGCTGATAATTTATTTGATCACGGGCTCAATTCGAAGTCCCATAGCTTAGAAAATCGATCCATATTAGAAAATTCGGCAATCACGTGACCGTACACCGACCACCCGACCTTCCGTTCGTCCGCACCACAGGTATACCAATGTTTAATCTCACACTTTCTAGCTAGTTTGGGAGCCTGCAACCTGATATTGTACATCCATGTTTTGATTAATTGACAGCTGTCAAAATAATTTTTCTGCTGACCAGTATCGCCAGACCCTATCGCGGGTTCAGGTATCGACCCACTGAGTTCGAGTGTTTTTTTAACGTATCCGCTGACAGGTTGCTACTTTTCAATTATCGCAGGCTCAAGTTCAATTTTTTAAAAAAGCATATGAAATAAGTCGAGTTCATGAGCCGCACTTTTAAAATGTTGATTTCGAACGGACCTCGGACTCGAAAATTCAACCGGCTCTTACATTTACATGCGGGGAAGGCAATCACTTTT